>CM061528.1:9943826-11143826 GCA_030068015.2 Neoceratitis asiatica
CGAGTGGAGCAGGCGATGGCGGGTTGTATATCGTTTGTATTGGGTTCGTTAAAAAAAAAATTAATTTAGTATTTGTTGCGCATTTTATTCCAACGTTTTGAGTTGCCGACACATAGAGTGTGCTTGAGCACGATAAGATTTTAAAATGACTTCATAGTTGTGTGCTATTTTAGTAAATAGACGCCGATTGCCAGTCTATTTTACCTATGTGTAAACATATGTTTGTATATATGAGTGTGCAAAGTTATGGAAAAGATAGAATGTAAAATGAACTTTCCGACATTGAGATAAGATTTTATCATTTGCACTTGTTTGCGGCGCGATAATATATTTATTATTTATTTTTTTAAAGAAAAAATAAAAAGTCTAAAAACGATCTGAGCATAAAGCAAACAAAGTTATAGATATTTTTTACAATATACATACATACATACTACATACATCTTTCAATGTTTTTCAAGAATTTTAATACAATAAAAATGCTGACAGTCAAACTCACAACCAGTTTTTGAGACAATATTTCTGCTACAAAAGAACACTCGAAGCCCAAAACACATGCATTAGTGCAGCATTTCGATTTGTGTTGAAAAATAGAACCCACTCCCCTTAAAAATCGAAAAAATTGGTTTTAAAGGTTTTGCGTCGGACATATATATATATATATATATATATATATATTTTAACTCTTTTCAATTTTCTTGGTAATTAAAAAAATTTATTTTCATTTATTATTAGAGAACATTGCTTTGATGCAAGACAATCAATTTTTCATAATCTATATATAAATAACTGATTTAACTATAATAGCATATATATAATCTCAACCGATAGGATAATCTACATGTGAGGTTTATCGATTTTTTTCTGCCAAAAGTTACCTCTTTAAGAATTGTCATCACATAAGTAATATTTTATTGGTTATATGCATCTATGCACTAAAAAATTTGAAAAAAAAAAAAGTGAAAACATATTTCATAACACTTACGAACTGTGACCTTCTTCGGATCGTAGGCGGTGACGCGCTGCTCCACAGCTATAACTTTCCTTTGCACATTACGCGCACGCTCGCCCACCGACAGCAACTCGTTCTGCAGCTCATCGAATATATCGCTAGCTAATAGCACCAACGATGCCAATTGACGTAGAGCATTGCTCAGCGTTAGATTACTAATGGATTCGAATTCATGTCCTGAGACAATTTTCGCTGCTGTTGGCGATTGTGTACGCTGTTGTTGCAATTGACGCTGTCGCTGCAGGTGTTGCAATTGCAAATGTCGTTGATTTTGCTGTTGCTGTTGTTGTTGTTGACCATGCATATCACCTGCGCTGACACTACGTGTTGGTGATGGTGCCGTGGATAGAAATTCAACATGATGTTTAAGTTTTTTCAACGAAAGCACCGGTGCGGCTGGTGTGGATGTTGTTGCAACGGAAATTTCGTCCTCCGTGTCGGTGGCATAACTGAAACTGCATGTATAACCGTTTGTTAGATTATGCTGTTGTTGTGGATGTTGATGCAGATAATGATGTGAACAATCGGCAACATCACGCATTGGTGTTGTTGGCGCTGATGCCGCAGTTGTTTTTGTTGTTGTTGTATCGCCGTTTTGTTGTGACACGTGTATTATGGCTCTGGTTACAGTGGTGGTATGGTTGGCAACACCAGCAGTGGGAGTTGCTGCTAGACTCCTTGAATGTTGTTGATGCTGCTGCTGTTGTTGCTGTTGTTGCGCTGTGTCCTTGGCACTGACTGTTGTCCTTGAAATTACACCACCATTCTCAATGCAAGCTTCCTCTCTCTCATATTCTGCGCTCAATTGCTGTTGTGTAGTTTGTTTATTAATGCAGTTGTTGTTTTTACATTTGCCGGGTATGCAACGGAATTTGGCGGTTCGCGTACGTTCGTCAACACTGGAGGCGGAAGCTAACGCCAGCCGTGTCGGTTGTACGACACGCTGTACGAATGGCATCTTCGACTCTCAGTTTGTTACGAATTGGAAGAGAGTACGTATATATTTATGTCTAAATTATTTGCGTGTGAATTGTGTGCTTTGAAAATGGGTGGTGGCTGGCAGGCTAAATGTTATTACTCGTATAATGCATCTTTATGGTAATGCATTAAGCAGTTGGCAGTGTGGTTTACGGAGTAGGAAAATTATTTCTTTATTCTAGGCACTGTGAGGTTTTATTGGCACTGACACTTTCACATATCCTTTGCTTTATTACACGTCACTTTATGCCGACTTTCTTAAAAACTTTCGCAAAACGTTTAAACACATATTTTCCATGCCTATATTTATTTTATTATTTTTATTCTGATTACACTTATCTCTCATTTATCTTTGCCATTGTTATGATTTCATACTTTATTTATTTATTTATTTCCACTTATTAATTATTAGTAACAACTTTACTTTTCATTAATTTCTCTCACACATTTTTATTTCACCTTTACTACTCTTCTCGCACTTTTATCTCTTATGTATTTGTGTATTTAAGTATTTTCTTTGATATTAAATATTCTCTTCAGCATATGCCGGCACTGTAAATATCTTTAATGCCCGTCGTGATTTAAAGCAAAAACTGGAAAATCAACTTTAGGCACATATTCATATAATAAATCCTCTACACACATACAGGCGACGAATGTGCCTTTGCTTGGCACTCTTAACGCAGTGGCCTTTTCGTCACCCCGCTGGTTTTGAGAAACAAACAGCTTGCCTGGAATTCTGTATGTTGCTGGCATGAGGAGTGTCTATTCCTTTAATATTACATACATACATAAATACATGTACGTACAAATATATATATTTAAATGAACACATTAATGTTGATTTTATATATTTATTATTGAAACTTGATTCATTTTTGTTTTTGCTAAACGCTGTTCTCATTAACTTTGATTATAAAACTTCACATTATTTATTTATTTTTTTTATTTTTTTTTTTCTTAATAAATTTTTATTCACGTTTGAATTTATACAGTAACAGATATACATATGTGGAAGGAAGCCACCAATTCGATCATCACTTTTTAGCATATAACAAAATCCAATTATTTCACAACGACTTCAGTCCACGGCGATCTCTTCACATAACACAAATCAAACGTCAAACAATTGGTTTAACCATCATCTTCCTCCGTCGGCCAAGTGGCATTCAGCATCCATACAATTCTTATTGTATTTTGCTTCAACATCGCGTGGCTACCTCTCCTATAAAGATTCTTTGATGTCAGTCTCCGCGGTTTGCTTAGCTTATGTAGACCGGGCTGTGTAGTTTGGTACCTATACAGACAGATAAGTTACTGACGATGTTGGCAAAGGCGGTTTTACTGGTTTTCTTCTACCATTACAGTCCGTCATTCACTTAAATCTGTAGTTTGAAACGCTTGTTCGTGGCGCGCAGATTTTTATTACAGTTTTTTTTTCATATTTTACACACTGCCCACCGATTTGAGTTTGAACTTAACGTTCCTGGAATTTGTATTTTTATTATTTTATTTTTATTTTTTCTATTTAAATACCCAAATAATTTGTATCAACGCTTTATGTACACCAAACGAATATTTCCCAATAGCAATTATGATTTTCATAACATCTTCATTACACACTTGTTCTTCATTATTGATAATTTCATTTTACAGACTGATATTTCGTTAATTGTACGTATGTAAATTAAAACTGGATTTTTACAACGCATTTTGAGCTTTTAACGAGATATTCATTGTTTGAATGTCCGGAAGTAGTATTTTGTTCACACATGATTGGTAAAACTGAAACGGAACGCACTTATCAAGAGCACCACCACGACTTAGCATCAAACACATTATTCTTGCACACCGGTCCGTAATCGACTGAGGCGCGCGCGTCATGTATTCATGAATGGCCTGGTGCCGGCTGCTGTTGGCTGCCGCATAAAAGGGTAGTTTTTTACCCCGCATGCACGTGTGGCAAAGTTGGGCACACTGGGCATTTGAATTCGAATATCGAATGACGAAACATATGTAGTTTAGGGGTTATGTGTACTATTTAAATTTCGTAGCATGATAGAAACAAGGAAAGGTGTTCTGTTCTTTATAAAATTTACACTACAAAATATTTTTCTTATTTTTACATGGCCTTTTAGATACTTTGTAGAAAATGCTGACGCACATAAATAATAATTTAAGGTTCATTAATTTTTTTTTGAAAACTTTTCCATTTTTAAATATAAGATTTGCTGTTTAATAAATAAAATGTTTACCAGATAATTGAAATGAAAGTAAAAAAAAAAACATACTTAAAACCAATGAAATTCTCTTCTTTATCTTATTTTCTATCTTTAATATATTATGGAGCAACTTACATGCAAAATTTATTTAAAACAAAAAGGTTATTAAATAGGTAATTAAACGATTTTCTTACAATAATTATTCAAAATATTTATTCACCCAACGTGGCTTAGACGAAATGGCGTAGACTCGTAGATTTTTTTATACAGAGAGTTAGGAACCACTAGTGCACTTAAGCAATTTTTGGGATTTTGAGCGACGTTCAATCAACTTTTGTGCCACGAAAGATTCTGATCGTGATTTTAAGACTGGCATTAAGACTGACATGACCAGAAATATCTCGGGGATATTGTGTCTTTTTCTTGTTTAAAACCAGATATATCGTTTATGATTGGTTTTAGATTGTAACATAATACGCTTTAAAATACTTATAAGTGATATTTAGTAATAAGTGTAGAATCTTTTTTTGTGATTTAGATAGACTGAAAACGATTTCATTAACACCTTTTCAGGTTTTTTACAATCGAGCAAGTAACAAATTGGTAGACAGACAAATTTTCACTTTGATAAGTTTTTTGTCAGCCGAAAGGAGCTCGGCCAAAATCGCTTCAGCGGCTATTAAGCGCCGACTATATAAATTTGTTGTCGGACTTGTTATACACGGTCTTCCCAACTGGGAACAACATTTTACAACGTCGATATTTGGTCCCGTCGCATATGTTGAATTACGGTGATTTCAGTCTTTATTTTCATGAAGATATCAACCAATTGTGCAGAGATCAATTGTAAATTCTTATTAAGTGGCGTATAAAACTTATAAAACTTATTATAAGAGAATTTTGTATACTACTGAGGAATATCCACTCTGCTTGCCGCTGGCACAACAACTACAACAACACTGTACACTCTATCGACAGATGCTCATCTCTAACATCAGCAGGAAAACAGTTGTCGCGAAAAATATAAACAAAACTTCCAAGTGCATATGAAATTTTAAAAACAATATTTGTGTAAAATTTTCGGCCAATAAAATGGGTTTCCTTTCAGTTTTAAAGAAAATGCGACAAAAAGAAAAGGAGATGCGTATTTTGCTACTGTATGTATAATGTATACTTATTATACTTATTTTTCCGAATGATTCATCCTACACATATATTAACCCCCCTTTTTTTACCAGAGGATTAGACAATGCCGGCAAGACAACCATATTAAAGCGATTCAATGGGGAATCAATTGATACCATATCACCAACTTTGGGATTTAATATTAAGACCCTGGAACATAATGGATACATGCTGAATCTTTGGGATGTTGGCGGACAGAAATCGCTCCGATCCTACTGGCGCAACTATTTTGAATCAACAGACGGTCTAGTGTGGGTTGTAGACAGTGCTGATCGTATGCGATTGGAATCATGTAAACAAGAACTGAGAATATTGTTACAAGAGGAACGTCTTGCAGGCGCTACATTGCTCGTACTAGCAAACAAGCAGGATTTACCTGGTGCCCTCAGTGCAAATGATATTAAAGATGTAAATATATTTTGTCAATCTTAAATGTTACAAATTATTTTATTCTTTATTTTTACAGATACTTGAACTTGATAACATAACAACGCATCATTGGTTAGTCGTGGGTGTAAGTGCCGTAACTGGTGAAAAATTGTTGGGAGCTATGGATTGGCTTATTGATGATATTGCAAAGCGTATATTTACCTTAGATTAATATCCATTCGGCTAGTAAGGAACATTTAATTTATTAGTAATATTTGGCATTTCCATTCTCAATTATTTCTCTAATAAATATAATTTGTATAGTTCTTCTTCAGCTTTACTTTGAAAGTTCGGTTTTAGGTTCACTTTTATAATGTGGGTGAAACCTTCGTCAATGGTTGGAGCTATATACTTTTTTTTCATCATATTGAAAACCATTTCATTTATCTTTGAATGGTTAGTGTCCGTTAAATGTCTGTATTTGATATTATGTCGCACTTGATCCAACTGCACGTTCATTACGAAACAGCGACATGGTACATTGTATTGCTTAGCAAGTGCTATATATTTTTTTCTCGATTCGATGTCGACATTTGTATTATCAACCACACACGATTTCCCAGAGGCTAATGCTTTCTGACATATTTTAAGACATGATTGAGTGCTTCCTACTTTGTCAGCGCTGGCGACTACATATCCATGTTGTTCCAAATGTTCTTTGCAAAAGAAGCTTTTACCTGAAATGTAGCGGTATAAGTAAAGAATCTTTTGTTTGAATTTTAACAGAATAAATCTAACAAATGTTTAACTGACCTGAACCGGGCAACCCCACCATGATAATCATCTCACTATTATCGAGAGGAAGTTTTGTATTATCTGGCTCTAATAAAGGAATAATGTTCTTATTATTTACGATTTCGCTGGGTTTATAATCTGATTTTAAGTACTGTTCTGTCGGTCTATTCAAGAAGTGTTCTTCGGGTGTATAAAACGAAATACCAATATTAGCAGCAAATCTTCGATCAGCTAAAGAATGATCCTTTCTACGTTTAGCTTTGCCACTACCACTTTCAGGACGCCCAGCAGCATCACCAACATAAAAGCTTTTACCAAAATCAATTCCGATATTATCATTTTTATGTTCCAGCAGATACTTCCACATTCCTGTCAGAGGTTTTCTATAGTGACCTTCTTCAACAGCTATAAACACTTGAATAGGCACGCCCAACTTCTTTAGTATGTCTTTGATTTTTCTTTTGAAATCATCTAATTTTATTTTGCCACTTCCAATGCCTCCTTGGTTGGTGAAAAAACAAATTTTGTAACCGCTTTGGTGTAGCAATTTCAATTTTTTTGGTATTTCAGGATAGAGTATTTGCCAATCGTCTGTATGTTTTGGGAAAACATTGCCAGATATCGTTGTAATAATGGTGCCATCTATATCATATCCAGCAATTTTGTCCGACGCACTTACAGCATCATCTGTGTACAAAATCATAGAGCCGTTTTCTACGCTTTCCCATTTCCCGGAACCAATTTCCTTGATTTCGTTTTGGGATAAATTGATTTCGTTTTTTGTTTCACATTGTATCTCTTTTGGTGGAGGTTGGAATTGTAATTCGTACTGATGTTTACCATAAACAAGCTCAATGACATCGCCATGTTCTAATTCGCATTTAGTATCTTGCATCACCATCACACCATTAATACTGCAAGGATTTATACCAGTAACACGCATTTTAACACGCGGACTCTCCAAGTCCACATCTAACTCCAACTGGCGCTTAGAACAACAGACATCCCGTATTCCTGTTTCCGGTGAACGTCCTATAATCTGCTTGCCTGCATATAAATTAATGGAAGTGCAATTGGATGAAAAAGGCTTCAGAATACATGAGCGTGTGGTGCACTTGGAGTCGCCTTTGCTGACGGCAGATCGATTAAAGGCATTGACAACTGACATTGCTGCTTGTGCTCGCAATATTTTCAAAACTTGTATGGAAATAATAGTAATTGTTTCTTATAATTTTAAATAAGGTAAAAAAAAGAATTACAAGTCCCATCTATATGACGGCACTTTGAATAGTCGATAAGTAAATAAACAAAACCAAGGGTGACCGTTTTAATTTTTACTCAAGCACTATTTCAACCGCAGTATGACATGGCGATTTGGACTTATTGAAAAAATTTGTGCAACATTAAAGTCTATCATCCTCCGCCGAGTGACATTAAGAATTTTTAAATTAATGATCGGGAAACAATTCCTTTACGGTCCCAAACTAGGGGAAAAACTAATGATAGGTGGAATTTTTTAACAACAAATTATGCGCAATTAAATAAAAATATTATGAAAACTAAAACCAATTCACATAAATAACATCTATAGTAACCACATTTGAAAGTTTCATAAATATAAGTAAAGTATTTTGGCTAATATAAGCATTGGAACCGGAGAGGAAACCTCAGCTTCTTTAGCCTCCTTCCGAAGCGTTAAAATATCACCGTTTTGGAATTTATCGATAGTTGCAACTCTGTTTATTTCCAAAATAACCTTGAAATCAGCTGATTGGTTGTGTTCGAATAATATGAATTTTCAATTTTTATACATGCCAAAGTATATCTCATTGAAATCAATTGTGTATTTGTTAAAATATACGAATGAATCTTAAAAGCTATATATTTATGTTACGTTTCACAAAAAATTAATATGAAAATTTTTTTTTTTGATAATCTAATCGGCTTCTGACTTAATTTTTTTTATGTCAAAAAAGTAATGGAACACATTTATTGAAAAATATTGTTTACAACGCCATTCACCGGTGTTTACGCAGTTTTATTTAAAAAAGAAACATTTAATGAAAACGTTTCTTTTATTCAAATATTATTTAATGTGAACTTAAAATGGCCTCATTCGAACAATTTGTGTTAAAAGTGAAACCAACGCTAGACATGTTTCTTCGTGTGCCACACAAGGAACATTTGCAGCGACTGCGATACGAACTATTGCAATTTAATTTTACAGAAATGAAAATATTTCATGTGCAGATACTGGCGCCACTTGTCCTAAAGCTAGAAGAGCTTAACGGGTATTTCATACATACAATATGCATACGTTTATCTCATGGTAATTAAGATATGACTTTCTTCAACAGTGTTAACCAGGATTTAATGGCATGTGTCCTAGATTGTATACGCATTGTCATATCAAAGCTTTATATAGATGATGTACAAGAGCTGCGCACGTTATTAGTTATAATTTTAAAGCAAATTCGCGAATCCGGCGCAGCAAAAGCTCGTGCAAATTTGAGTGAGGAATTAAAATTGGTTTCAGTGCAGTGCATTGGAGAGGCCCTACGGCGTTCAAGTAGTGACGTTTTAGAAATATTTTATTCACCAGAATCTGCAATACTTCTTGGGCAAATTCTTTTGTCATTGGTTGAATTTATTGAAAATGAGAAGTATCGTAAATTAGTGTAAGTTGTATTGCTATTTAAATGAATTAAATTAAAAGAAAATTTATATATTTCAGTATGTCTTCCCTTGAATGTTTAATGGTAATTTTCTATGTCCACGATGAAGCGGAGTTCACTGACGTGGTATTACGCAATCAAGTAGCAAATACAATTTTTATATATATTCCAAAAATTGTGACGATATTAATAAAAACTAGTCTTGCCGAGGAGAAATTAGGAGAAACACTTAAATCTGTAAGTTTGTTAACCATGAAAAGATCATATCCAAATCCAAATATATTTTTATATACTTTATTTTCAGACCGCCATTAAAGCTTTGGGTCGGGTATTGTGTGTGATTTTTGAAAAATCGGATGATATATTGATTGAGCATAACTATGACAAAAAAGAGTTTAAAAGCCTTATAAATAAAGCCTTAAAAAAGAAAAACGAATCACATAGAACAGATTCTGACATGGCTGGCTACAGAAAAAGAAGGGAAGGCATTGAACAACTTTTGGATGAAATGCGGAACAGTGGACGTAGTAAACAGTGGTTTGAAGAGACTTCAAGCGCTCTGCGTACAGTTTACGCACGAGCAAGTGTTTTCCGCTCGCATGATTCAGTACGCATACGCACTGAGTATGCACGCATGTGTTGCACATTAATAGAACGTTGTGCGCATAACCTTGGCGAAAACTATTTAAATTTGCTGGAAAATGTTGTAGCAATGTCAGAGGATGAGGACAAAAATATAAGTAAAATGTGCGTCAAAAGCTTAACCCAGCTCCAACAATTAGGCAATGCTAATGAAAGCATATTTGACGAGTATGCAGACATATTATTTGATGAACATCTTGCTAAAATGCCACGCATAATTAGACGTAGCGTAGATGCCGAACAATATGCTGAATTGATCTCCTTAAAAGGTTTCCTTAAGAACCTGAGCATATCGCGAATAAATTGCTTGCTTTTGGTGCCGAAAAACTTGGAAATGCTCTGTAGATGCCTAGTTTCAGCAGTTGATATGAAATTATATCGCGATTTGTTAATTGAAGAGTATGCACTACGCGAAATTGGGGTAGCTGATTATGCCGAAAGTGCTAAACTCAGTTGGCGCCAGTATAAACATTTAAATAGTGCACGTTGCGTCAGTTTAGTCAAAAATATTTGTGTAGTTTTGGGTAACACAAAAGGAATTAATCGTTTGGTTTACGATTTTCTCTTAGAACAATTAGCGCAACAACACGAAGCTATGAATGAAATATTTTTAATAATGCTTTGGGTAGGCACAGGCGAAGAACGCCGAAAAGACATGAATCAATCCGAACTGGTTGAAATTCTCATTGAAGAAATACTCGATGAAAAACACTGGTACTTAGCATTGCGTCCAGATGCAAGTTGGCGACTTAAAGTGAATAAAGTATGTCAGCTGTGCATGTACATATATAAATATTAGTAAAGATTTTAATTCGTTTTTCATTTTAAAAATTTAGCCAACGGAGTGGTTTGAAGACAAAACTCCCGGCCTATATGAATCGGCGATAGAAATTCGTACTCAAGATGTGGATTCTGATGATGAAGATGATTTGGATGAAGGTAAAGAGCGTGGTATGAAAATAATTTAAACAAATTTAAAAAGTGGCTAATGAAAAAAGGCACAATTGTTTGCAAATATTAGCCTGTTTTTTCTTTAATTTTATTTTTGATATTTTTATGTTCGCAGTCAAAAAATCACAACGCGTCACAATTTTGGATGCTGAATTCAATGTACTACATACTTGCATAGTTTTGGATGTGCTAGGGCACTGTGCGACTTATTATGGTGACAGGTTTGACCGCTACATATTCCGTTGCCTGCATAAAGTGCTTTTGAAAGTGTGTAAGTATGCAAAAATAGTTTATTTTTTACTGAAATATTATTTATTTTAATTAAAATATGTATATAACACATAAATCTTTATGAAAAAAAAGTTAATGCATAAATATTTTCCTCCTCAGCTAGTAGTAATATAATGGTTTATCAGGCAGGCACTTTTTGCTTGGTTTCCATACAGAAAGTACTGAAATTTGCTGAAGTCACACATCTGATTGAGACACATACGGATTATCTCAGCTATCATTTGAATACAATTTTAAAGCGGGTAATTACTTCAAACTCTTTATTTTTTATAGTTTTATGCCAGATTTATGAAAAACTGTTTATCAATAATAAAGTTTAGCATTAATAGCTGGCAAAAATTTATTGCACAATTTTTTTTTAACTCAATTAATTAAATAAAAATTTCACAAACAATTTTTAACATTTATGTTATAAAATTCTATCGTATTATTTCGGGATAATGAAATGCTAAGAAAAAATATTTTTAATTTCAATGTCAATGATAATATCAAATTGAGTTTTAAAAATTGTTACATTTAAAATTATTATTACACTTTTCACCTTTTCAGTCACCTGAAAGTCACGCTGCCGTTGATATACTCACCGTGGTTTTACAATTGAGTACTCGCCGCGCTTTACCACATTTGGAAAACATTTTCCAAACAATTTGCAACGAAAGCAGCAAATCTCAGCAATCTCAAAATATCAATGCATATTTACGGGTATTTAGTGCATTTCTAAAACATGTTGCCCGCTGGCAGGCGACGAGTAAGGCTGAAGTCGCTGCTGTGCCAATGCAAATTGAGGAGACACAAGAAGATGATCTACTGCAAAATTGGCTCGATATTTTAGAAAAACCGACAATCATGGAAAATGAAGAGTTAAATGTTGCGAGTGAAAGCAATAGCAAACCCTCCACAGACTCAACAGAAGATGTTGAAATGAAAACTGAGGAAGCTGAGGCGGAGGAAGAAGGGGATGACGTGAAGCCCCAACTACCACGTTACATTCAAATGGTTAAGGATATCACTACTCAAGTGTTAAAGTTTGTCAGCTTTGCGGATAAAACACATCAAATACTTGCGCTCGAGTGTTTAAGTTCCTGTGTGCCATTACTGCATGACTATGAGGATGAACTCTTGCCACTGGTACATCTAATGTGGTCGCCATTAGTGGAGAAATTTCGTAACAATGATGCTGTAGTTTTGAATCGTTGCTTCACACTGCTCAATGTGCTTGCAACTCACGCAAAGGAGTTTATTTTGAAACGCAGCTTAGAGTATGTGCCCGTGTGCTTTTTTTTTCTTAAATTTTAAGTAACACATTTTATGCCTAATTTTCAGTGATGTGATACCCAGCTTAAAGGAGTTCTTAAGAAAGGCATCTAAAACTAGTATGACTGAGACAATTACTGCGTAAGTTGTAATAATCACTGCCGAAAGGATATATTGTTTTTTAATTTATGCAAGTAATATTCTTCCTCTTCTACAGACACACACAAGAATATAAACTTCAGTTGATACTGCTGGAAAATTTTGCTAACCTTATTGCATGTCTACAAATCGATGGCAAACATTTGAATGAAATTGCCGAAACCGTGTCGTTATACCTAGCCAAAGAGCAGCCCTGTGAATTGCAAGAGTTGGCCGTACAGTTTTATTTGAACTTACATAAATATAACGGACCACTTTCGTATATGATTGTGCTAAAGAAAGCACATATCAGTAGCTATAAGGATAATGCGGAAAAAGTGTTTACGAGAATTTATAAAAGTTGCATTTAAATATATTACATTATGTAGTTAATAAAAAATTAAAATTAAAATTAGTTACAAATATACAAATATGTGCATTAAATTAATATTAAACTCCTTTTTGATGCTATAGTGTTCAGGAAAACATATTTCTGAGGAGTTACAGCTGTGAAACCCACTAAGTGCTGAAAGTCGTCATTTATCTTTCAAACTTTCACCATAACCTGAAAGGGTTTAACGCTATATTTCCCTAGAGCCAACGCCGCACAATGTCGCGAGAACATATTAACGAATGAAAATAATTAGTTAGCGTGGTTCAATTTCGCTGCAAATCTCTCCTTTCCCCAGTAGCGAAGACAATTGAGGCCTTGCTGCTCCCGTCTCTTACACAATATCTATGCCCAGCTACACATCAACATGGCTTCCGGAAAGCGCACACCACCCTAACAGCACTTAACTCCATAAACACTCAGATAATTCATGGCCTTAACCAAAATCGACCCTGTATGCGAACTGTTCTAGTAGCACTGGACTTGTCGAAAGCTTTCGACATGGTCAATCACGAACTGAATTAATCAATGCTACGGAAAATTAAACATGAATTAATCAATGCTACGGAAAATTAAACAGGGTGGTGTCGATGCTGTTTAATTTTCATATTTCGAGGCTTCCACCACGAGAGGTCGTCTTTTTGATCTCATACGCCGATGACTGTTCGATTTTGACGTCTGGCCAGGATATTAATAGCCTTTCTTCAAAAGTAAACCGCTATCTCGCCGACCTTTCCAACTTCTTCACTTCACGATATCTTCACCTACAACCATCGAAATCCTCTGCCACCTTTTTTTACCAGCTGGACAAAGGAGTACCGACTAGAACTCAATGTGAAGGTCGATGACGTTAAAATTCCGACCACGAACAACCCAAACTTACTGTGAGTCACATTTGACAGCCTGCACTCTTTCACTCCGCATACGACTGCAATTGCCACCAAAGTACAGAGCCGCAAAAAAATCCTCAAAATCCTTATTGGAAGCTGAACCACCGCCTAGGAGCATCAGAAAGGGAGTACTTGACTACCGTGACTCTGTACGCATATACGTACGCCATAAACAACATTCACCGAGAGTCCGTTAACACCTTTGTAAACTCTCTTCCCGTGAGTCCAATCACCACCCATAGCAGAACAAGAGCTCGAGCTGCCTCGACAAACCCACGTAACCGTGGCACAATTAAGGTCTGCATATTATAGCAGGCTCAACTCCTACCTATCTAGACTCGACCCTGACATACCCAACACATGTCCAGCACGCAACGAATGCCAGTACGACACTAACCACCTCTGCATGCTCGCTTGATCCGACCCATCTAACACCCCTCTCCCTCTGGACTGAACTAGACCTACCTGACCCTCGACGGGGTTGGAAAAGCCGCTATCTCTGTTAACGTCTTCCAGAGTTGTCTCTGACTGTGACGGTAAGGATGTGACATATGAACGATCACGGAAATTTTGGTGTTGTCAGACTCATAACTTTTCTAGTAATAAAATATTTAATAGAAATTTTGGATTTCTTTCAGTTGAAGTATTAACAATATCTTCATTTGTACAGTTATAACCTTGCATTTTGATAGTTTTGTCACTACTCGCGGCACTTTGCGCCATCTCGAAACGGAATGGTGGTAGGGAAGCTACTTGAAGCTAATTTGATAACGTTTTAATTTTATAGTGATGAATATGTACAATCAAAATACGTCCGTAGACAATTTTTGTGCCAGCACATTTGACCACAAGTCCTCGTGTGATTCGTCTAGAGCTACTCCTGTCTTGAAAACGTTCCTGTGACCGGAAACCCAGTTATGGATAATTGGAGTTGACCTGCCAGTGAGCACAAAATCTTCCTGCCATTGTTGACTACGCTGGAATTAATCTTTGTCGACGACAAAGCCAGCAGTACATATTGGCCGTCTATGCGTATCCTACCGAAGTTATTCAATAGTTATACACAGGCCTTCTCTATGTCCAATACTTCCACTTTGAAGATGCTAGGTAGAGTTTGGTAGATGGATAGAGAGTGAGATGTCAAGATCCTTGGAGTATACCCGTCCCTATTTCGTAGTCCATTTTGAATCCCGCAGTATAGATTGTAATGCCATCCTCCTTTCTTATTAAATCTCTTCTCCATTCACGTCTAGAAGGTATCCTGAGAGTAAATATCAAAATCTAACCTTGGGAGGATATAGTCTGACTTATTTATCGTAGTTATGAGCTGGTTCCATTGGTCTTATACATCCATATGACCTTATAACCATTGCATCCTTAATTGATGCTTTAAAATCGCTGAAATGATTTTCGGCCGAGCCCCTCCTCCAATTTGTGGTGTGCGTCTTGATGTTTTCCCAACTAAAGGAGAGTCTACAGTTCTTTCTAAGCCCCCTCCGAACGGACGATGGATTTTTATAAGAAGCGTTAAGTAGGAGGAGGTCCATGCACCTCGTTCCATCTTTATATAAGCAGTATTGGTGTGTTTTTTGAACAGTGTCTTGCTTATCCTGGAGTATTCTTTGCAACTTTCTAACGATGTGTAGAAGGACTGTCATGAGTCTGTTTTTCCCTTCCTGCATGTTTTTTTTATTTCTTCACGATATATTTCTTTATAATATTACCAAATTTTGGTCTTAAAACTTTCATTGAGTTTTCCTTAGTTGAGTGTCGATTGAGTGAAAGAAATGGTTAAAATCTTTTTAATCTTCTCCTCCTCTACATTTAGCTCTTGAAAATTACTGCTCTTTTTATTATTTTCGCTTATTGCTAAGCTTTTTGTTGCTATCCTAGTAAGAGGGGAAGAAGAAAAATTGTTGTATGTAATAGGTCAATTAAAAAGTTCCCGACCTACCATAGTGAAACACATTTTTTTTTTGGCAAAATTCATATTTTATATTTATTTAACATAGTTACCCTCAAGGGTAAGACACTGATTATAGTGACCCTCCCACTTTTCGATACCATGTTTGTGGTACGATTTATCGTTTGCTTCAAAATAGGCCTCAGTTTTGGGCGATTACCTCTTCATTCGACGAATGAGATCTGAGAACAGAAAGTAGTCGCTGGGGGCCAGATCTGGAGAATACAGTTAACGCGGAAGCAATTCAAATCCCAATTAATGGACTTTTCCTTCGCTTTCACTGACTTGCGACATGGTACTTTTTCTTGTTGAACTTGACACTCTTTTTCTTCAAATGCTGCCGTTTTTCAGCGATTTTGTCCTTCAAACGGTCCAATAACGCTACTACTAGAAGTGAACCCAAATTTTCGGGAATGATATGGTGTACACGCTCAGTTGATATCTTTAGAGTGCCTGCTATTTCATCATTCAAAAATCATATAGATTTAATTCTAGTAGCGCCATTTATGTGTCAGGCCATGGATTTTTCAATTGGCCTGCTATTTGAACACATTTTGCGATAGTTGTGAAGCTTTGAAAGGTAAATACTAAGAGCCGGGTATTTGTAGACATTGTCCTTTTCCTTGTTATTTCCCTACCGCTTTCAACTATTCTGAGAAATCCTTCGTTTCATTTTATAAAATGCATATTTTATTGTTACATAATTAATTACATAAAATTTTATATACCAAATATATGTATGTATAATTCTTATTTTATTGAAATTTAAAATTTTTTATTAAATACTTTCGTTTGGTTGTTTTACCAATTCGTTTTCACTTTTAACGTGTATCAGTTTTGCGCCGAGATCTGTTTGAGTTTAGGAAGCCAGCACACGGATCACATAAGTCACATGACCCAACGTTTTGAACAATTGAGCAGCAAGGATCACATGGATCACAGGTATTAGAGTTGTTGCGCGAACGAATTTGATCACAAAAAGGAGCATAGTTCGCCAAACCAGAGAAGCCTCTGGACGATGTTGACAGATATTTGCCTGTTGCATTCCTGCCGCCACGTCTTGTCGAACCAGATCTATCGGTCGAAGGCAGTGTTGTGGCAAATGAGATGGGTGATATATCATTGACATCTTGTACGGATCTTCGCCGACCTGTACGTGGCGGGGAACGTCCTGTGCGGGTCGTGGACATTGATGGCGGGCTTGGTGGCATTGAAATATTATTAAGATCTTGACTCATTGTTGACATTTTGCCTCGCTGCGAACGTTTCGTAGTCGACCCCGACATACCCATCGACGGTGGACTAGAAGGCATTGAAATATCTCTAAGATTTTCACTTGGTAATGATAAACTACGCTTACGTCGACCTGTTGTAGTTTCTGTAGCTGGCTTTTCTGGATACACTCTTGTAATGGAATGTATCGATGTAGTTAAGTGAAGTTGTTCTTTTGAAGCATTTATTAGTGGTGATTGTCCATGCCCATTACCAGCGGACGTGAAACTTTGTTCTTGTTCATACGTTCCGCTCTGTTGCACAGTAGTGTGTGTTTGCTCTACGGTAGCTGGGCCACGCACACCCCTTCCGTCCCTGCCATCAGAGCTGCTTCTAGTATTACCACCTCTAAAAGCGCTGCCTCGTGTTGTATCCGGTTGACTATAGGAAAGCCTTCGTCTAGCCGCACCTGGTCTTGGTCCACTTGTACCGGCCCTCGGTGTCTCTGTATCAGGTGATTGTGGTGTTCTAGGTAATGAGGGCATGGTTTCATCAGCTAATCTGGGATCCAAAAGAAATCGTCTATCCAAAGGCGATTCATACGAAACATCTTCAAAACTAGGCATAGTAACACTTGAAATATGCTCACTTGCTGGCGATCGATAAGACGGTGCAGATATGTTTCCTAACATTTCACTTGGCAAATTTGTCGGTGTGCCAGGTGTTCTGGGAGGCGGAGTTCTTTGAAAAGATGGCTGGCTAACGTCATCAAGTCTCTCACTCGGCATATCCATTGGTTGGTAACGTTTCTGTTGTGGAGTTGTAGGTACACTACTGAAAAAGCTTGGTTGAGAAATGTCCGTCAACTGCTCGTGCGGTAAATTTGTAGGGAAAGATCGTCCAGGCGGCGAATGCGTGGGTGTACGTGGACGCAAAGAAAATCGGCGTTGAGGCGAAGGGGTAGTGGTAAAATCTTGCCTCGTTGAGTCCTTTGCTTTAAATTGCCTTTGCGCTGAACCAGTTGGTGAGGGTGTTTGAGTTCTACTACGCATATGTGGACTTTGCGAAGTTGGGCTCCTAGATCCATAAGATACTTGTGGTGCAGATCCGTAGGATGATGCAAATTGTGGCGGGCTCTCATCAGCAAGTCGTGGATCCAGTAGAAATCGTCGATCAAGTGGTGAGCCACAAGATGCGTTTTCGAAGGATGGCATCGACATTTGTTCTAACCTTTCGCTTGGGTATGAAACAGATGGAATTGGTGGAGTTCGATAGGATGGGGCGGAAATATTTGATAGCTGTTCTTCAGGAATACTTGAAAGTTGCTGCAAAATATTTTCTGTCGACATAGAGGGCAGGTCATCAGCACAAGGCGGGCTGACATCTGCTAGATTGTCGCTTGGCATGTCAGAAAGGTCAAAGCTCAAACGTCTACGAATGGAGTTTCGTAAACCCTCAATTTGTGCATCTGGCCTCGGACTTTGAGTGAGTATGCCCGAATCTGCTGAAGGCGGAACTAATCTGCTGGGTGATTTGGAAACGGAACCTGGGAATTGTGTTTTAATCTCTTTAGTTTGTGTTTTTATAGATCCACATGGATCAATTGTAACCACGATGTGTTGAGTGGTGCTCTCAAGTTGACCATTCTCATTTTCCGTTCGCTCTATGACGGTTTCTCGTACACACTCACCCTCAGGCGATCCACCACCAGCCGTAGCAGACGCCACTACATAAGGCCACTCTAATTTGGATTTCAGTGAATTGAATCGTTGAATAATTTCACAATATGTTTTGTCAAAACTCGAATCTTCTTTGGGACATGATGGCGAAAATCTTTCCGGTGACGGTGATGGTGTTCTAGAAGAAACCATTGAAGGCATGGTTTCGTCTGCTAAGTAAGGATCCAAAACAAATCGACGATCTAGTGGTGACCCACAAGAAGTGTCCGCAAAAGAGGGCATCGTCTCCACTGATAAGCGTTCGCTTACTGGGGACTGATACTTTGGCGAGCTTATATCACTTATCATATCTGATGGTAGATCATGTGGCATTGAAGGTGTTCTGGCAGGTGGAGTCATCTCAAAGCATGGTGCGCTGATATCTGACAAACATTCACTGCCCATATTACTGGGAAACGGTCTTTGCGTCGGTGTAGTACTTCGATAACTGCTAAAATATTCCGGTTCTGTTACATCAGTCAAGCATTCGTTCGGCAAATCCATTGGCATAGGATATTTATTTGGCGATCTAAAATGTGTAGGAGAACGCAAAGAGAAATGTGGCGCAGACGGGATTGGAGAGCAATGAGGTGATGGACTCCGCGTTGATCGTCCCCTCGGAGTTGGTGAAAATCGAGGTGATGACAATGCACGCTGTGGTGTTGCTGCTCTAGAGCGTGCAAAGAGCGCAGATGGACAAGGATCTGCTGGCTGTGGACATGGTGAAACGGATCTGTAGGGTGATATACTCCGCGGTGATGATGCGAATGATGGAGGACTTTCGTCCATAATTTTAGAATCCAATAGGAATCGTCTATCTAATGGTGAACCGCAAGATGCATCTTCAAAGGAAGGCATCGTCATACTAGACAAACGCTCGCTGCGCGGAGTGTCATACATCGGTTGAGACATGTCGCATAGTAGCTCCGATGGCAGATCGTGTGGCAGAGATGGTGTTCTTGCGGGTGGAGTTCTCTCGTACGAAGGCTCACTAATATCTCCAAGACATTCACTTGGTAAGTTACTAGGAAAAGACCGCATATATGGAGAATCAGGTGAAGTGCTGCTCAGATATGAAGGTTCGCTTATATCTCCTATACATTCACTAGTCAAATCATTGGGAAAGGAATGTCTTCGGACAGGTGTGGGAGAATAATAGGAGAAGTGTGGTGCTGCAGGCGTAGGTGTGCATTCCGTTATTTGACTTGGAGGTGAACATTCCGAGGCCGGGATTCGCTGCGACATTAAACGCGCAAGATCAAATCTTTGTGGTGGTGATGAACGTCTTCGTATTGGAGTAGACACATAGTTTTGCTGTTGTGCTTGTCTTGTAGGACTTGTAGACAGACACACACGACTTGAAGTGACGGGTTGACCAGATGCGTCTCTAATAGAACCAGATCTTGTTGGTGAAGGAAAACGGGAAGAAGCGAATGAAGGTGGGCTTTCTTCAGCTAACCGTGAGTCCAAAAGAAATCGCCTATCTAGAGGTGAGCCACAAGAGACATTTTCGAATGATGGCATTGTCATTTCACCCAAATCTTCGCTGGGATAAGACATAGAAGGCGACGCCGGTGAGCCAAAAGTTGGAGCACTTTCATCACAAACCATATCAGAAGGCAAATCTTGTGGCATTGGAAACCTTGGTGGCGATGGTGGTGTTCGTTGGAACGAAGGTACTGAAACGTCTTCTAAACACTCGCTGGGGTATTGCACAGGTGACAGTTGTAATCTGATTGGTGAAAAGTGTGGTGGAGGTGTTGGCGTGGGTGCTGGTGGTGTTGGTGCACACACATCCGGTGTGGCCATTAAATTGATAGGTGTATAATGAATCTGAGGAGCAGGCGATACTAGTGAGCTGTCATAGATCGGCGCTGATTCATCGTCTTTGGCATACGATTGTCCTCTTCGTTGTCGCTGTGGCGACACATCAGAGATGTAAGAAATGTCAGGTGCTGATATATCACATATATCTGGAGTTGTTTTTTGTGGACACATTGTCTGGCTACGAGGGTGTCGCACTGGTGAGCGCATGCGTCTTGATGGGGTCTGTTCGGGCCAAGGAGATGCATCAGATATATCACAAAAGTCTGGTGCGGATATATCACATATATTTGGAGTTTTTGGCTGTGACGAAGGGCACACGCGCTCATCATAAACCTCGCTAAATTGTGGGTTCGAGAAATCTTCCAGCTGTGTCGACGGCAGATCACTGATATTGAATTGGGGCTGCTGCCTGTAACGTGGTCTGGCATTTTGCGCACGCATTGCTTCAAACGCAGCGGCATCTGTTTCATCTGGAGTACAACGCGTTGTTAGAAAAACTGTGCAAATTTTAGAATACCCGTCAACGACGACTTACATGTCAGATTTTCAAACATGCGTGGATGCTGGAATTGTTCGTCTTCGCATAAACTAAACTCCTGTGGCGAAGACGGGAATCTGGAATTGGATGCATCCATGTATTGCTGATGATCGGTTCGCTGCGGAGATTGACGCCCACGCACACGATCCTCCTTGATCTCATGCATGCTGTTGAACTGGGTTCTTCGAAGAAAGGAGAGAGAAAACTATCGTTACCTTGTACAAAATTCAAACACAACACGAATACCTTCGATTTTCGAAAAACGTTGATGTATGTAAATCATCTGGGCAACTAAAAATGGAAATATCTAAATAGTTTTCAAATTAACGGCTGACGCCAAAGGGAAGCACTTTCAATACCTCATATTTTATATTCAAATTTATAACTGCATTTAATTTCCAAAGCACCGCACACAAAACTAAACCATATATATCTTTCTCTTCGAAAAAGCTGAATCCAACCGTAAAGCAAACTATCCTCCTGGTAAAACAAGAAACTGGAAAATTTTGAATTGTATGTGTGTCGAAAGAAATGTTACAAGCCGAATTTATGTAAAAATAGAAATTTTTTGCTACAAATTTTTTTGTCTATTGTTTTTTCTTTTTCGAAAAATCTAATTTTTGGAACATGTCAACATAATGAAAAAGTAACAAAATGCTTGAGGCAAATGTCAATACGGCGCATTGTGCCCATGTTGCGGTGTTTTTACAATGAAAGTCGAAATATTTAGAAACTCTATTATAGTTTTTTTTATTAAAAATCTTCGATTTTATACATAATATGTATTTATGTACTATTGTTTTAATTGCTCTATAAATTTTTTTCATTCCAGTTTACGCACATTAAATTGCATTTCTTCATGTTCATATGTAATAGTTATATATATATATATATGTCTCTCTCTTTTTTTAATATTAATTTTTATATATAACTAAGTGTATGTGGGGTCTATCCCAGCCAGGCGTACATATATTCATTCTGTAACATGCATACACCAATTTCATGTTCAAATGCCATTTGCTTTCTTTACAATTTCTCACTTTAACTTCTAACACTATGTATTTATTTATGTATGAATGTAGAGCAAACACAAATTTAGCGCGCAACAAAAATAATGTATGTATTTAAGCATGTATGTTATACATATACGTAGAAGAATAAGGTTTAAAATTACGAGTACTTAGCATTGTGTGTGAATAAAAACAAACTGTTAAATTATTTTCATGTTTTCTTCATGCTCGGTTTTCAAAAAAAAATTCTTTTTCAATTATATAAATGTTTAAAGTAAAATGAAACTAAAATTTGTTGTAATTTAGATTTAATATGACTTAAAACGCATTTTCGTTAATGTGATAAAATTTGTAAAACGAGCGCTAATGTGTATACAGTTCAATGTATCATATATAAGATATTTTATATATGTTTTAAGTATTTGTGGCACGTCAAACCAATTGCCGGTTATATAATTTTAATTTATTTAAAAGAAGTTTAGTCGACTTTATAAAATTAAAATAAAAGAAACTATCAAATTGCTGCGAATATATATATATATATATAAGGTAGATTTACGTAATTTCTTCCAGCAAAGTTGAGAAATAAAGAAAGTTTTATAAAATGTACAATTGAAAATTAAGTTTTTTAGTCAGTTCCTTAGAAACTGAAAGAAAGCGTTTATCGCTGACAATGACTTCAATGTGTTTAGTCATATAATTTTAAATTGGGATTCTTTGCTAAGCACCGAGTTAATGTTTTATCTGTTTAAAAAAAATTGAAACTCATTCGATGGCCTATTTTGTGAGCAATTTATCAGCTTAAATTGTGGTAGTGCTCAAACGGCATATTATATTGTTTTTTTTTTTTTTAATTTATAGTCGATATTTGTTGATTATTACAATACATCCATAAACGCTTGCCCCATTTTATGTTACTATACAGAGTCAACTTAAACAATATGACTACGAGAGTAAACTCATTAAGCTATTTGCATATGCCATTGGCTTGACATCAGGATGAGGCTGAAATGAAAAGAAATATAAGTTCAGTAAAAACTCCAAAACTTAAAAAAAACCTAAAAATTAATTAATATCAAATGCCATACTTACCACAGCCTCGAATGATTGGAAATTAGGTTTCAAGTCGTTGCCTTTAATTGTTATGAACGCACCCATATTACCCATGGTATCGCTATTAGGAAGAGAGCAATTTAATTATTTCTTACTCAAAATCCTTACATTTTTTTGTATATTTTTAAACTAACCAATAATTGGGTGCTGAAAACACCGTAATGCACTGGCCAAAATGTGTAACTTCATAGCCCATATCTTTGACTTCATGGCTACGTACAATATAATCCAGATTATTTCTACTACAAAACTCTTTGGTAACATCGGGGCCAAATTGAATGCCCACACCACGTTTCGAAGGGCCACGGCCAGGCCATGCTTGTGGATCGGACCATAATAGTTCACACATCAGACCCTCTTCTGGTGGTTGGCAATTGCGATCTATTGAGCGTAAGTCCTCTAAATCGACATTGTCACTCGAGAATAGACCACCATGCATAACGAGTATTTTTTTGTTAATACAATGGCATAGTGGTAACCAATTGAATACACGTGTGAACATATCAGCCATTCGTGAGGTATATTTCGCAGTTACTTCACCCGTGAAACCGTACATTTGGTTCATGTTGATGCTTTCATGATTGCCTAAAAGTAATAATCCAAGTCGAAATATATCGTTAAAGAAAAATAGTAACTTTAATCGTATTTTTTCAGAATCTAAAAAATTATAATATTCAATATAATTTAAAGAAACTTACAAAAATAAGTTTAAATAAAAAATTAAATGAAAAGATAAATCATTTGCTATATATATTATTTAGAGCTTTTGTCATAATTACCTCGTGACAAAAAGAAGTGATTCGGATATAAAAGCTTAAAGCCAAACAGTGTAAATATACACTCCACGGAGAATGAGCCTCTATCAACGAAATCACCGTTAAATAGATATGGATTCGTTGGCGATGGCAAGCCATTTATTTTGAAAATATTCATAAGATCATAGAACTG
This sequence comes from Neoceratitis asiatica, assembly GCA_030068015.2. Classification (NCBI taxonomy): domain Eukaryota; kingdom Metazoa; phylum Arthropoda; class Insecta; order Diptera; family Tephritidae; genus Neoceratitis; species Neoceratitis asiatica. The sequence continues at coordinate 9,967,949 of CM061528.1, forward strand.
ACCGTGAATATCACCACAAATAGTAAATTTCGATTCATCCGGCACGTTAATGTCAACGAGAGAGGGCTGTGTACGCAGATATTGGTCGATATCATACAGTATCTGTAATATAATTGAGTGACGAAATTTCAACAAAATGAATCAGCATTATATAAAGCAGAAACAGCAGCAAAAAAGTTTGAAGTGCATACTATTATAAATACGAGTGTTAATTTGGTTATACTATAAATATTAATCTAATCTATACTTGATTATCTTATGTTCATATGTTTACTTATGCAAAGTAATAACAAATGTGAAGAGCAGATTCATTGATAGACTCTTACTTACTTTGTAAGCGTATTTGCGATGTAATATTTTTTGGTTCTTGTAATGTTCCATTAAGTCCATCATGAATTCTAATGTAACTTTGTTATCCTTAAGGGCTGGAACCGTGTAAGCATCCTCAATGGCTGTAATTTATTGAATTGAAAAAGTAATGCAATAATATTATTAACATTTATGTCATACCAATATCTTCTAATTCTTTGTACAGTTCTGCTAACGTTTTTTCGGGTTTATCCACTGCGATAGCCCGTTCAAAAGCTCGCATTTTAACTATTTTATTGCATTCTGTGTACTTAAGTTTAGCATCTTTGTCATTGGGGCGACATTTTGAGACCTATAAAAATTACGAGTAATAAGAAAAGGTCCTTATATGCGTAATGTTTGTATACTACTTACATATTCAAAGTCGGCTAAGGCTTGTTTGAATTTACCCAGAGACATTTGAGCAGCGGCACGTCGATAGTATCCTTTCAAATAGTTTGGATCAGTTTTAACTGCAGAGATACCATCTTGCAGTGCAAAGCCAAAACTTTCCAGTCGTAGATGAGCTAGTGAACGGTTGGCATAGTAAATTGCGCAAGGATATAACTCTATAGCTTTCGTGTACATTTCAATTGCTTTAGTAAATTCCTTATCTGTGAAGAAATGAGCAGTTTTATATGGCATATATTCGGGAATATAAATAGTTCAAACAAATATCTATAATATTTAGAAACGATATACACACTTTAAAATATAATAAATAATTGAGACGTTTGAAGAAATGTTGCAGTACATGTCTACGTAGTTATAAATAAAAATAAAATAATAAATTTCTTTGAGTCATGCAGTGATGTGCTCAATTCACATATTATCAAAGACTAATTAACACCGAATGGCTATATTGGTAGCTTTATGTATCGCAGAAGGGATAGTGGGGTTAGCGGATTGTTAAATGTACGCAACATTCGTCTGGTACTTGGTGTGTTTTGATTTTAGGCACTGAATTCTTTAAGGTTAGAATGAAGTACGGTTAAGGGGTGCGCGCAATATAATCTTGTTTAACAGACCCGAGTACTTAATAAAAATAAGGCGACAACAAAATAATTAATACGCGCAAATCTTACACAACTATTAAATACATATGTATTCATATCAGGATCATGCCCGATTAAATTCTTGTAAGTAAATGATTCTGGCTTTTATTTCAACTTACTTTTTAACAGCTCATTTCCCTCATTTTTGCAATTTTCGGCCAATTCTTTTTGACTATCCACACCGTTTCTGGTTTCTCCTTGTGTTGTAGACGTCGTTTCCACTTTAGTGGGCTTATCCACTGCATTATTGTTTTCGCTCAATGCATTATTGAGGGTGGTTACCACTGAGTCGGCTGATTTATTCACCCCATCAATTTTCTGATCATCTTTGTTTTGTTGCACTTCTACTTGCGTCGCCGACATGTTTTAAGTATTACCTTAAATATTTCTTTACTAATTTTTTTCGTTTATCCCTGTTTCGTACGCTGCACTTCCTTTATAAGAGGTTTGATACTCGTGCAAGTGAATGCGTTGGCGCTGAGGTCTTTTAGATTTGACTATTTACAAACTCTTCACTTGCAAAGTCGTCCTCCTTTTACTATAGATTGCACGGGATATAAAAATAATTTATCAATTTACCACCTTTTATTAAATTCTTATTAATATATTCCAAATTTTCACATAATTTACCTGCACCGTTTTGAGATGAAAAAAGAAGTGAACGTCTGTAAAAGGAAATTTTCTGACATATGTTTCTAACGCTGCCAGATAGCTCAATATTGTTTTAATTGTAGCAGATATATTACGTAACGTAATTCCCATAAAATCTTTAACTCAACTTTCCTTTTGTGATATTATCTATTTACTTGAGACGTCTCAGTCTATAACTTAGTTTATTAATAGAGAAGATTTATTATAGAGCAAAATCAATGAATAAAATATTGTCAAAATGAAATTGAAAATGGTTATAAACGAGATTTCACTCCGGTCCCAAAAATTACCAGACATTAAAGGTTCAAAATAAATTCTTCATTGTTGTTTATTTGAAAATTTACGGATTCCCGCCGAGAGATTACGCAAAATCAATTTATTACGTTGTTCTATTCAAATTGACATACAGTAAGCATTGGCAGCTCTATCGATAACTTTACAATGCATTTTGACAACTATTTATTTACAAATTACACATGGGAAAAAACTTAAATGCACTCCAACAATTGTGAATGCAATAATAAATGCAGAGAAATTCAATAAAACAATCAACCTGAAAACATCTATTTGTAGTACCAACGCCACCAGAGATACAAAATCCATTACGGCACTGAAAATATATATATACTAACGCGTACAACTTGGACGCTGCACAGTACCCAAACATGCATGCATATGTATGTATGTTTTTAAATAATTTAGAAATTCTAGTTTTCCATCTTTGGCTTTGATCGAGAAAATTTCTGAGCCGAGTTCAGAAAGCCAAGTCGTGTGGAAAAGGTGAGCTTAGCTGAAATGAGAGTAGACAAGAAAACGACTATGTCTGACTAGCATTTGCATTTGTGCAGTGGAGTGAGCGAGTGTCGTATTAAAAACGCCTTGTTTAAAGTGGTTTAATTATTGAAAAGTGAAAGAATTAAAAAAAAAAGTTAATTGTAATGCAATTGTGGATTTCGCAGTTCCTACGCATTGAGACCTTAAATTTGCTTGCAAGTTAAAGAGCAATATAAGTATTTTATAAACTGGCAAAAAACTAAGATTTTTATAATAATTCTTTGCCAAGTTCTTACTGAAAGCTGAATTTCTGTAAGAGGAAGTCAAAACATTTTTGATCCGTAATAATGTCTATGAACAATTTATCAATTGATGGTGAATTCCGTTACATCATACAGTGGTTTAACGAGTGGAGTGAGTTGCAACGTGATGACTTTGTACCGGTATTGGTGGAGTACTTGCAGCAGGGTGGACCAGCCGAAATCTATATGAATGGCATGGTTAATTCCGTGGCCGAAGTTGGCATACAAGACAAACCGATGAGTTTATTCCAATGTAGGGTAAGACATTACATCTAACTGAAAAATTTAGTTAAAAAGTATAACGAAATAATTTTAACGCTCTTTGCATTATCTGGCATAATCCTATGTATATTTTCATTCCCAATTAATGGGCTATTGTTGAATTCATTTGTTTCCTTTGAATATTTTTCTTTGCTTTCAAACTGTTAATATTTAATTCGTTGAATTAAATTTATAACTTGAGATAATTTAGAAAGCACTCAGGAATTCAGGTTCATTAGGGTGATCGAAAGTACTGATTTAACGCCGCTGTAACGTTGATTTTTTCATGCAGTATATAAATGGAAATATTTAAACTTTTCATTTTGATCACTTTAATGAACATAAAATAATACTCTTCGGTCTTATATTTAATATCTAAAGAATTGCTTATTTTTCTTTTGTAGATAAAACTGTTCCGCGAATGGAACAAAAAATGGCCATTTGACCTAAAGCATAAGCTGCGTGAAAAAGTTTCCGAAATAGACTCAAAAGTAGGTGAAAAGATCAGTAATGAAATTAAGTCTAACGGTGGCGAGCTTATCAATGGCACAACAAATGGTTATAACGGCGAGGACGCTATCTTGGACATACCTATTGAAGCTAATGTAGACAACGAAGAGCATATATCTATTGGTACGGCCAACGAGCGCACTGGGGCTGTAGAACCGTCGATAAATTTGGATAATCAAATTGTAGCAGCATTGAATAATGAAACACCAGTCGATGACAATACAATGCATGAAAATATAGATAATGAGGCCGCCGACACAACACAAATTTCCGCAGAGACCGTAGCTACTGTTATTGTAAATTCTCCTATTGCCACCCAACTACTGTTGGAACCAGATGAGCAAGTTCATTTGTCAACGCAAAGCGCATTAGAAGAAAATGTAATAGTCGATGATAGTATTGCAACAACTACTGCCACTGTCGCATAGAAACTATATTATATTACGGTTCATCTTGCTTTATCAAAGCCACAAATAAGAAGCAGGAATAAATATAAAACGGAATTAATTACATACTTACATTTGTAAAGCATCTCAAAAGACTACCATAAATAGCCTAATTGGCTTTGATTATTCTTTAGCAGTGTATTCAATAACCGTTAGAGAAAAAAGTGAATTAATATAAAAAAATGAGGCACAGATGTAATGCATTTACAAGCAATTTCCAATTAAATGTACATACATAAACAGTATGAATGTAAACATTTAAAAAAAATATTGATATATTTTTATAAAATGAAAAACTCAATATACCAACTACATTTATTACGATTAGAGGATCAAATTTTATATTGAAGAAATTTTTATTTATTTCAAAATCGTATCATTCCATTTGCATTATGTTAAAAACATATTATTTCCATCTTTAATCATAGACTTAAGCATCTTATATACTTATGTAGGCTTTTTCAGGAATAAAAAAAATTCATAAATTCAAAATCAACTGTTTGTAGAATTTTTCTTATTTGAAATGGATTTTTTTTTTGACTCACAAACATCTTAGCTTTATGAAAATTTTGTCGTACTGCTTCTTCCATGCAACGGGTTTGCAAATATCCGTCTGAATTGCCGATTGATCATTTTGTTGGCCATAATCAAAAACCATCGACCCGTGTAAAACATATACAACACACTTACATATGTCTACATCAACTTACGTTGACTTGCATTTATATTTCGTATTCAAATTAAATATTGTTATATTCAATCAAATAGATTTTAGTATGAGTATATGCATATGTAGGCACTTGTATGGGCATACAAATATACATGCATGTGTGTACATATATTTTGTAGGTAATTGAACATGCTATGGAGCTAATCTCATCAGCAACTGTGTAATCAGTCTTGAAAACCCACACAGTGTATAGAACTCGTAAGTTTTTTGATTAAAAAAAAATTAATAAAATAAAAAAAAATTTAATTTTCTGTTAAGTACAACCAAGTACAACAGTTGACGATTTTTCAAAAGCTCTCAACTTCTAGTGAATCGTTTGACTTCAATTTTGATATACCCATTTTAAAGAATCATATTTTAGCTCCGCTCTTTTTAAGAGAATTTTAATATTATAAGTTTCATAAATTAATTTTATATTTTAATGTATTGTGAACAGCCCAAACGACCATTGCAGCCGTTGTTGTTGTCTAAAAAATAATTCTCACAGACACCATTGGTGTGGTTATACTTTATAAAATTTTTAAGTGTCAACTCTATCCAAAAAAAAAAAAAAAAATTATTCATATAGTTTAGAGTTAAAAAGAATTGAATTATTTAAAAAAAAAATTTTAAATTGGTGAAAATCCTAATAAAACAAAAAAAAAAGCTTTCTGACTTTAAGCTTTCGTAAATATCTTTCTTCTTTAGGTTTCGTGACTTTAAGCTTTCGTAAATATCTTTCTTCTGTTAGAAATATTGTAAAAGTAATTTTCACTACTCAACTACCAATTTAAACCCACTGTGAGACACGACGCCACCTCTTGTACGCTTAAGATACACAGATTTATTGCTCCGGTTTCGCCACACAGCTCTTAAGGTTAACCGAAATGGGGCTATTCTTTACTACAACACAGCCAAGTGAATACAGAGAAAAAAATAATAAATTTATACGCCAAATACGTGTTGTTGTTTCGCAGTATATTTTATCATTCATAAGTTTTTTCTGTTTTTTTTTTTTTTTTTTTTGGTCGGCTTGCTACCTTTTCCGTATTTCCGGCAGTTTATACGCTCAAATAAACACAAGTTTTTTGAAACTGTTTCAATAGCACGTTGAGCGCGAAACGAGTTGGTCGATAAATAATAGTGGGCAGCAGCTGTAAAGTTCTCTCAAAATAAATACACATATACATACATATGTACATATATAAAAATTTTAAATACAAATAATAAAAATAATTAAACAAAAAATTATCAATGTAAAAAGTGCGCGCTCAGGCAACTGATACCAATTCGAATTCAATTTATATGCAGGCACATATATTAAACTAATTAAATCAATCCTTTTTCACAGCTGTTAGTTAAAGCTTGTATATTAGCAGCAATTGCAGCGATAAATAAATAAAAAAAGGAAAAAAGTACAAGAAAAAATTATAATTTTAATAAACAATGCGACGGTGGAGTTGGTTGCTGTTATTGTGCTTGCTTTATGAATGTGAGTATATATGTATATACATAGCATAATATACTTGCCGTGCAGTTAGTTTGAGAATGTTGTTCCTTGTTGAGTGGGAGTGTACTTTAATTCGTAAAAAAAACTAATAAAAATAATATAAAAACAATTAAAAAAATAAAATAAAATAATTTTAAAAAAGTAAAAAAAAAAAAATTAATGCATTAAAAAAAATAAAATTTAATAAAATAAAAAATTAAAATAAAATGCTATTAAATAATAAAACAAAAATAAAATAAAATAAAATAAATTCAATTAAATTAAAAAAAGTGCTCTAAAATAAAATAAAAAAATTTAAAAAAAAAATTATAAAACAATAAAAATAAAAAATAATACAAATTTAATAAAAGTTTCAATTAAATTAAACTAAATTAAATGGCGGCCGCGATTGCCGAGTAGTTAGCATTGCGTACTGCCATTCGGAAGGCCTGGGTTCGAGCTCAGGTTTGACCAAAGTCCAAAATTATAAAAAATTAATTTTTCTAATTGTGGTGTGAAAAAAGGCTCCTTATAAAAATCCATTGGCCGTTCGGAGGTAGCTTAGATTAAATTGTAGGTCCCTCTATTTGTTGTTAAAAAATACATCCAGCTGCGGAAACCGCATATTGGAGGAGGAGCTCGGCCAAAAATCGCTTCAGCGGCAAAACAAATAAAAACAAAAAATAATAATAAAAAAAGAACAGAAAATAATAAAATTTAATTAAGTGAAAAAATTAAAAAAAAAAATATAATAAAATAAGATACAATGCAATAAAAAACAAGCAGTGAAATAAAATGAAAAGAAATGAAATAAATATAAAAACCGAATTTTACAAGATAAAAAATTAATCAACTGTCTTTCTTAATTTTATGCTTTAAATTTCTGAAAAGTTTAATAAGAAAAATAAATAAAAACATTTATTGCGTTCAGTACTATTTATATAGGAATAAAAGATGAATAGAAAATATTTTCATCATTTAAATAAAACAATAAAAAAATAAATAAAAATGAAGAAAAAATTTTTTTAAAAAAAATTTTACATTTCCTATTGTGAATCAGTGCGTTTTATATAAATAAAAAATTAATGAGAAATGGGTATTCCAAAATCGCATGCTTTAAATTTTTGCATTCACATTCGTTAGCGAAACAGTAATTTATATAATTTACATAAGAATTTTTGAGAGCTTACTATCACTTTGGCGACAAGGGCACATGGTGACATATGCCGCTTCTGTTATACTGCTTGAAAATTAAAACATAAAAAAATCTCTATGCCGTTGATCCGTTTATGGATGCGTAAGCTTTGTTAATTTGCTTTAATTATTTCTTTCATTTTCCAATTTGCTCGATCAACACTAATGCAGAATTATTTATAATTTACTTTATGTAAAAATACATATACACTCGTATACTCGTACATATATTTGTGTATTTATATGTGTTTAGTATGAACTTTACGTATATTTGAATGCTTATACCATCATACATTCAAGCAAATGCCTGTTCATATGCATGTGCGCCTTGCCCTTGGCTATGGCAACGCAACGTGCCGGAGATATGCCGGCAAATCATGTTGGAGTGTAGGAAAACAAAAGACTTATGACACGAACTTTACAGTTGCACAGTGTACTTATATAAGTCATATGGTGTTTATGTACATAAATATTTCAGAAAAAGAAAAAAGTAAGAAAAGTTGTACAATTATTTTTATATATAAATTAGTGACGTTGGCAATAAAAAAATTACAATTAATTATGAAAAATTATTTTAGCTGTGTGTCGTGGCAAAGTTTTATAAATGTTTCATTAAAAAATTTCATTGTAAATAAAGTTTGACAAACAAAGCCAAGAACTGGTTTCAATGTTGATAATTTTTGTAGCTATAATATTCCAGCAATTTCATTAATTTATTTATTATTATTTTTTTTTTTTGAATCAATCATTGATATTATACCATTTTTGAAAAAGCATTTTAGTTCCGTCACAGAAAACACGCTGTAAATATTCATATCACACCTTCAATGAATGTTATCTGTCATTAGGCCAACAACAGACCTGCAGTCCTTTCGAGACCGCGTAAGTAGAAATTGAGGGGTTTACTGCGTTGCTAGCAATTTTCCCTACCTGAAAAACACTGCATCACTCAGCGCAATAGATACCGACGCCTACTCCATCAGTAATTTTTGATCCGTCTATGTAGCTGTTGCAAGTTTCGATGACAGTCCGTATGCTACCGCGCTATTCACTTTTTACCGTGGTCTGGAACCTTATTTTCCAGATATAGGGTGGGGTATATGGTCTGTTTTGTCTATCAACTCGTCACTTCGCACTTATAAAGGGTGATCCAAGAATAGGTACTTTTTTCAATAGCGTAAAGCTGTAATGTTATTTTCGTTAAGTATTGTTTGGCATTTCATCATGAAAAGACTTATGCCTGAACAACGTTCACAAATCATTCAACTTTATTACGAAAATTTACGTTCTGTAAAGAATATGTTTCGCGCGCTTCGTTCAACTTTTGGTCAACATAATCGGCCTACTGAGAGTACTATTCGCAACATCATCACCAATTGGATAATATTCGACCGAATATACCATGTCCAGCATGCGGTGAAGAAAACATAGCGGCCGTAGCTGAGAGTGTACACGAAGACCGTGGAGAGTTGATTCGGCGCCGTTCACACCAACTCGGACTGACGTATGGAACGACTTGGCGCATTTTACGTTGATATCTTAAATTGAAAACGTACAAAATGAAGCGTAAAAATGAAGCCGCTCGACCTTCAAATTTGCCACATTTGGGACAAAGAGCAACCTGAAGAGATTCAAGAGCTGCCATTTCATCCAGAAAAAACAACGGTTGGAGTAGTGTGTGGGCCGGTGGAATCATCGATCCATATTTCTTCAATGATGCCGGTGAAAACGTAACCGTCAATGGTGACCGTTATCGCGCCATGATAACCGACTATTTGATGCCTGAAATTGAAGCTCGTGATCTCCGCGACATTTGGTTTCAACAAGACGGCGCCACTTCCCACACATCGCATCAATCAATAGATTTATTGAGAGAACACTTCGGTGAGCAGATAATTTCACGTTTTGGGCCGGTCGATTGGCCACCAAGATCGTGTGATATCACACCGTTAGACTTTTTCTTGTGGGGATGTGTAAAGTCTAAAGTCTATGTGGACAATCCCGCTTCGCTTCAGCCCTTGGAGCAAACCATCAGACGTGTCATTCCCCAGTTACCAGTCGAAATGTTCGAATGTGTCATTAAAATTTGGGCTCAATGGATAAACCATCTGAGACGTAGCCGCGGGTAACATATGAAAGAAATTATCTTTAAAAAATAAATGCCAAAGAATGTTATTTCGAATCATAATAAACATTCTCCATTAAATTTGAATTTTCTGTGTTTTTTTCTTTAAAAAAGTAGCAAACCTCGAAATTGATTATTCGTTAGATGTTCTTTCAACTAATGGAGAGTCCTAAGCTTATTCTAAGCCACCTACGTAATACTGATGATATTTTTCCATGACTGCGTAGAACAAAAAATATTTTTGTGTTTCCTCTCAAAATGGTAAAGAAGTGCGGATCGAAGTTAATATATATATCATTTCATATACATGAAAGGTATAAAGAGGCACTAGCTCTAGAGTGAAAAGTCGGAATTATACGCAAAATATCTTGACGAAATCTGGGCTACAAGTGATAGAATTTAGAGCTCAACACGTTGAAGAATTGAGATATTCAAATCCCGAACGGTAATACATTACGATTATCAGCGTAAGAGATCAACGAGTTTACTTCTACTGTTTGTTGGAGTTATGATATTTAGAACTTACCATTAACCTGACCTTAGTTATATTAAAAAAAAAACTAACTTCACATACTTTTAAATTTAAAACATCACACAACTTATCCAAGCAATGTTACATTTATCTGCAAACTCGTTATCATTTATAGCCGCCAACGGCATAGCACTGCCCACCACCAGCCTGCCTAAATGTAATTGCATACCCGTTAAAGAGTGTGAGCCAATCGTTTATTTACTCTTGAATCATAAACCACATGAGGCTGAAATGATATACAAAATCGTACAGAGTGCCGGTTGTGGTTACACCGGTCTCGAACCACTCGTCTGCTGTCCCACCACCTATACAAACCACAAACTAACGACACGCATACATACAGCTAGCGACATTGATCAGTACGGTAGAATAGATCCTGGTGTTTGGGTTTGGGGTAACACAAAACTGCCCACACTCACAGAAATGCTGACAGCGGCTAGTGCTGTAGATGGCGGAAGCACTAAACGTCGTTCGAAAGAATTTTACGACGAAACGGATATTTTCGATTTTAAAGATCCCAAAACTCAAAGAAACTTCCCGCATTCATTTTTTGAAGAATCGGTGGATTTTCACGTAGGAAATGATGATGGTGGTAATGAGAGTAAGAAACAGCATGGCTGTGGCGGACTTGTTGATAAACACTTTAAGCATAAGCAATACAGTTATCGCCCGCATTTTGGTGGACATAAATATTTTCCACATAATCATTATCACTATCATGAACGTAATTATGGCAATGGATATGAAGACAGTGATTATGTTGATATTGCTGATGATGAAGAATATCCGCGTACTGTTTTTAGATCACCAAATGATGGCGCTATTATTTATCCAGATGACATACGCTTACATCGACCACTAGAATTTCCAACACAAAGTATAACAACAACGTCTACAACAACAACTACAACAACTACCACTTCCACTACTACTACTACAAAAAAACCAGCTAGCAAACCGTTAGAACCATCTAAAGTGAATACAGCACGTTGCGGCATACCAATTATTGACACAACTGCCAAAGGCGAACGCTTGTATCCGTGGATATCACGCATAGCGTATGTAAACAAAAGTGAGTGTTGAATTTTTTTTATTAAGAAAAATAAAGCAGTTTTATTTGAGTGATTTAGATTGTACTACAGACAAACTTCACATAATTTCATGGACCACCTTTTGCATCTTTTTAGTCAGCACAACACCAAAGAGAAAGACGAGCGTACATTTTAACAGAGACCAATTGCTTTCACTCATTTGAAATCGACCATCTCTATGTGTTAGAGATGAAATCGAATTCGATATTTTCGACAAAAGATTTGGATTTGGTTTGTCATCTTCGGCGGGCACTGCCATTTCGCTAACTTCCGTGTTATCAGCCATGATAAGTTTTTGGAGCGGTCCTGTATACAAAATATAATAATAACAAAAATTAATAGTGAATTATAACAGAGATCGATATAGAATCAATAATTCATAGACTACTGGACTACATTTTCTCATCTAACGAATATTTAGATTTCTTATAGAATTAACATTAAGGACTTATGCAAATGACTGGAAAAGTACATTATATTTGTACATATATAAGTGGTTCTTAAGTGGTGGCCAAACTCCTCCTCCAAATGGTGGTGTGGGTCTTAGTGTATTTTTGTTCTAAGCTGCCTCTGTACGGCTGATAGATACTCAGGAATAACAGATTATTTCATGTGGGAAATGCACCCAGAGGGGATGACAGTCCCTGCCTAGAGGCGCCTACAACTAGAAACATTTTCTTAATTTATTTATTTATATTCTCTTCTTCTTCTTTGAAGAATCAGCAATAGCGCGCTCTCGTTCCTACTTTTCGCTGCTTGGTGCCTGTTAGAAATACCAGTTTAAACCAGGTCGCTCTCTACATGATGCTTCTAATGGAGTCTAACTCTTCCTCTTCCTCTACTTCCCAGCGGATACTCAAACGAATACTTTCAAAGACGAAGTGCTTTCACCCATTCGGGCGACATGACTTAGCCAGCGTAGCCGTTGTCTCTTGATTCGCTGAACTACATCAATGTCGTCATATAACTCGTTCCACCGTCTGCGGTATTCGCCGTTGCCGACGCACAAAGGACCATAAATCTTCCGCAAAACTTTTCTCTCCAAAACTCCTAAAGTCGATTTATCGGCCGTCGACATTGTCCAGGCTTCTGCACTATAGGTCAGGACTAGAGAGATGAGCGACTTTTAGGGTTTGGTTTTGGTTCGTCGAGAGAGGAATTTTCAATTGTCTATTCAGTCCAAAGTAGAGATCTAGATACGCGGTTATCGAGCAGTGCGAGCAACTCGATGCTCGCTCGATCCTCGCTCATTGCTCAACTGCTGAACAGAACAAAAAAAATTCAATTTTGTTTGCCAAAATTTCTCTGGCGTTTCAGTAATTTTAACACTTTGCATAAATAAATTTAAAATTATTAAAAATATTTTTGAGAAAAAAGTGAAGGTTTTGTCAAAATGCCCGAAATGCTCGTGCTCGTGCTCGAAAAGTTTCGTGTATTTAGAAATGAGCAGGTGCGCTGGCGCTCGTTGCTCAAATGCTCGCACTGCTCGAAAATGATTGAGCAAAATCTTGAGCTCTACTCCAAAGTAACACCTGGTGGCAGGAGAGATTCTGCCTTGGATTTCAAGACTGTCTGTTAACTGTTCGAAATTATGACTGTTAACTGTGACGTGAGACAGGAGATATTTTGTCTTATCGTGCTGTCGAAGGCAGCTTTAAAATCAATGAAAAAGTGGTGTGTATCGATTATTTTCCCTCGGGTCTTCTACAAGATTTGCCGCATGGTAAATATCTGGTCAATGGTAGATTTTTCAGGTCTAAAGTCAAACTGACAATGTATAATAAATTGTTGGCGGTGGGCTTTTGCCTTTCACACAGTATATTCGGAAGACTGATCTCATGATATTAACGCAGTTGTGTGGCCCCCATTTATGGATACATAGATCTAATGTATACATACTCCTTCACCGATTTTCACCACTATATTTGTATAGCTCAGCCTTAAGGAATCACAGTCCATACCAATGGAAAGTCTATTCCATGTGAATGCTGTCAAAAAATTTCAACAATACAAAAAATGACGAATTGGTTACAGACTTTCCAACTTTTGCTATGGAAAAATATAATTTATAAAGCCATGATCTTCTAATATTTCTAATTCATGGCAGCTGTTGCAGAAGATTTTCAGAATAATTTGACAAGGAATCGTAGATCATGATTTTATAATCGAAAAAAAAGGGTTCGGAAAAATTTCGATCAAATATGATTAGAAAACTCTAAAGCCCTGAATAACGCTAATTCTGAACGGTGAAATAATAAAAATTGTAAAATACCAATTAAATCGTTAAGCGAGCTTAATTAAAAAAATTATCATTTATCCTCAAATATTTTTTAAATTTAGCGTTGCTAAGTTGAAATTAATATGCTTTCTGAACTTTCTTCTAGCAAACAATTTGATCAGTTATCGCTGTGCCGGTTCCGTTGTGAGTCAATCGCATATTCTAACCGCCGCGCACTGCGTTGTAAATCTCGTTAGCGAGCTACAACTGTTAGTATAAAGCAAATTTACTCTTTTCAATTTTGAAATAACTCTGTAACGATCGAATTTCTTCTCTAGCTCACATGTGCGCATTGGCGGTGTCGCGATGTCACCCAACTGCACTGACAATAGTAATGTCAATTGCAGCATTGCTTCGCGTACCTTTCAAATCGCTGAAGTACGCGTACATCCTAACTATGATCAGCCCAAATATGCCAATGACATTGCATTGGTGAAGATCGTAGGCGAAGCAAGTGGTAAGTTTATTGATATAAATTGGCAATATTTTACGATATTTTTCTTTAAACTCACCTCACACCTCTACAAATATTTACAGAATATACGCCGATTTGTTTACCTCCAAATTTGTCTGTTTCTGTGCGCGATCAGCTAATAGGCAGTCCGGGAATTGCACTTGGTTGGACGGCAGATCTTGATGGTAGGATTTTTCGCTACAGTTGTTTCTTGCTTATAAATTAATACTTGCGCCTTTTTTAACGAATTTTGCTCGCGAAATTTGTGTAGGATTTTTTTTTTAATTTTCAATAAAATATTTATTTATTTTTATTCTTTTGATATGAAACTTCAAATTTGTATGTTAATTTTTCTTTTTCATTTATTGCAGGCAATGAAACAAGTAGTCCACGAGTGCGCTATCTCAGTTTACCGATAGTCAATACAACTGAGTGTGCAATCACATATGCGAAATTCAGTGAAAATTTCAATGATCCCATCGTTATTACGCCTTCACAATTGTGTGCTCAGGGTGGTCCAATGAATGATGTTTGCAGAGGTAAAACAGTTTAACAGTGACTTTCTTGTATAAATCATCGAAAAAAACTAAGAACTGTAGAAAATGCTAAAAAAAATATTTTTACTATATAAAGGGTGATCTATTTCGAGGTTCCCTACTTTTTTAAAGAAAAAAACACAGAAAATTCAATTTTAATGGGAAATGTTTATTATCATTCGAAAGAACATTCTTTGGCATTTATTTTTTGAAGATTATCTCTTTCAAATGTTGGCCGGCTACGTCTCAGATGGTCCAACCGTTGAGTCCAATTTTCGATGACTCGTTCGAGCATTTTGACTGGTAACAGGCGAATGACACGTGTGATGTTTTGCCTTGTTGAAAGTAAATGTCGCGGAGATCACGAGCTTCAATTTCAGGCATCAAGTAGTCGGTTATCATGGCGCGATAAGGGTCGCCATTGACGGTTACGATCTCACCGGCATCATTTTTGAAGAAATATGGACCGCTGATTCCACCGGCCCACAAACCACACCAAACCGTTATTTCTTCTGGATGAAATAGCAGCTCTTGAATCTCTTCAGGCTGCTCTTCGTCCTAAATGTGAAAATTTTGCTTATTTATATACCCATTGAGCCAGAAATGGACCTTATCCCATCGGATGATGGCACGAAAACCTCGGATCTTCTTGGAATTTTTTAAGAGCCCAAAGAGCTAAGCGATGTCGCTTGGGAAGATGGAGCGACTTCAGTTTTTGCACAAGCTGTATTTTGTATGCTTTCAATTTAAGATCTCGACGTAAAATGCGCCATGCCATATGTCTCGGACTCCTAACGGCGTCGAATGGACTCTCAACGGTCTTCGTGTACACTCTCAGCTACGGCCGCTATATTTTCTTCACTGCGTGCTAAACGTGGTCTATTTGGTCGAATATTATCCAATAATGAATGCTGAGTCTCAAAATGGCTGATGGTGTTGCGAATAGTATGCTCAGTAGGCCGATTATGTTGACCATAAGTTGAGCGAAGCGGGCGAAACATATTCTTTACAGAACGTAAATTTTCGTAATAAAGTTGAATGATTTGTAAATGTTGTTCAGGCGTTAGTCTTTCATGATGAAATGCCAAACAATACTGAAGAAAAATAACATGACAGAAATAAGTACATCTCCTTGGATCACCCTTTACATATACCAAAAATTAGTTTGAAATCGTGTGATATAATTTTTAATGCAGGTGACAGTGGTGGTCCGTTCATGGATGAGGGCTATTCTGGTCTGATAAATTCCAGTGGTCGTCATACGTTATTGGGCATTGTCGCTTTTGGACCTACAAAATGTGGAATGTCTAATATACCAGGCGTTTACACGCGTGTTAGTTCCTATCTGGGATGGATCATAGAAAGTATAAGTATAAGTTAGTTTAGATCCAATCATCTTTTTGCTCTGTTAACTTTTTATAATGTTTGTTATGTTGACTGAATAAATATTTATTTAGCTTTGGTTATTAAATTTTAATAGCAATAGTAATTATAATTAATAAGTTGGGAGAGTTTCTGACTGTCACTCATCTGATTGTAGACAAAGAGGATTATTTTACATATTGTACAAGAACCTTATGACTTCCGGACCTAGATATTCTCTAGGTAGCCAGCAAACAAGCATTTGGAGGCGAGCTAAGGTAAGAAGGCCAGCCCGTTTGGTTATGCCTAGGGTTTTGGGATGAACCATAAAAAATCTGTCTCAACGACCCCTCTTAAAAAACACGATTTAAGAATATGCCCGTACATGTCAATGGGGAAGGTGCTGCTGCCCAGCTAGTTGATTTCCTTTGGAAAAAGAAGGTGGTGCCTTGTGAAATCTACCATAGCGATCATATAAAGGGTGAGTTTGATATTAGATTTGTAGTGCGAATGAGACTTCGTCGTCGTGTCCTGGCATTAAAGAGAAGTTCTGTTCTTGTTGTTGTTGTTGTTGTTGTAACCTCAGAAAATTCTCCAAATTGGGCTTCGGGGAATATTGTGGGAGTGACGGTCCTTGGCCGAATAAAAATCCGAGTCGTTCCGGTATAAAGACCCTCCTATCGCAAGAGCTATTTATTTCAGTCGCCTCTTACGACAAGCATGCCTTCCCACAGGTAAATTCTTGAACCCCTAACCCGCAGAGGGTAAAGAGAAGTTCTTTAACTTATCGCTGATTTACGTCCACATCTCGGACGATGTGCCCAAAAATAAACTCTCTATGAGCGCCTTGAACGCACCATCTTGTCAGAGTGGACAAAGAAAGTATCTTCGACATAACAGTAATAAAATTCGCAACGGAAATTCCCCAAACGGGCTGATTTTGATCGGCTTCACCGGAGTCTCACATATGGTTGTCGGTCAGGCTACATGACTCTCACCGGCTTGAAAATTGCGCCTCCTCACTTGCTCTCTTAAAGCACTCATCAACAACTCGAAATAAAGAAACTGTGGAACATTTCAAGCTGCTCATGTGCCGCAGCTAGAGATATAATTGTTTGTCGACAATGTCGGAAGAGGAGGAGCTGGTACTATGGGGAATGTCGAACTGCAGTGGGGAGAGAAAAGACTAATTACCTCCCAACGTTGACTTTGATCACAATACGAAGAAGAGACATTTTCGGACCTAAATGGAATAAGGCCCAAATGCTAGTGTATGAAGAGATTGAGATACTGGCCGACGGAGGTAATGTTTGCGACTTATAGAAGGTTTCTTGACCGGAGCATAGTCATGCAAAAACCAAGAAGGTAACCTGGTGATCGATGTGTAAAGCATACATAGTTTAGCCAAGAACAACTTCCCAAATTACTAATCGATGATGATAGAATAGACATTCCGTCACCAAACAAAGTAACGGGTGATGATGTGATCTGCTCAGTTCATAAGAGTTCAACAAGCTGATCGGAACTTAACAGCGTGGTTTTTCACATAGTAAATTAACAATTGAGCAAATATTCACCATGCGTCAAATCTTGGAAAAGACCCGTGAGAGAAGAATCAATACATTCCCCCTTTTCGTCGAATTTAAATCTAACTTCGACAGTACGAAAAGAAGCTGCCTTTACGCCACTATGTCTGAATTTGGCTGAAAAAAATAGAAAGAGCTGCAGAAATAAACAGACAAGATCCATCACTTTGCTAAATTGTACAATTGCTGGGGAAAGCGCTTAATTTTAATGGTATCGGCCTCATTTACCGTGGCGTTAGAGCTACTTCTCCAAGCTGTACAATGAAGCGATGCGAATGGGTATGGTAGTGAACGAGGGTGAAATGAAAAATCTTCTCTCATCAAGCTTACACACTTTTGAGTCACCACACGTTGTTGTTGACATTCCCAATTTTGAATTTGTAGATAATTTTGTCTATACAGAAATCAACATTTAACACCATCAACAATGTCAGCCTGGAAATCCAACGCAGAATCACACTTGACAACAGGAGCTAGTTTGAACTGAGTTGGCAATTGAAAAGTAAAGTCCTCTCTCTTGACAAACGAAAACTAAATTGTACAAGTTGCTCAGAAGCGCGAACGACGAGTCGAAAGAAACGAACGATTTATGAATCTTTACGCATTAGTAACTGCAAATAACGAAGATGATCTAACGATGATGCGTCGACATTGACATAGTTCGGCAGAGATTTTGAAAAAATTACTTAATAAAAACCACATTCGCTTCTGATGTGTTTACTAAATCTCTTAGAGTAACTATCCCAAATTCGAATCTTAATAAGATCCACTTTTTCAAGCTTCAAAAATACTCAGCTTCTTGTATTTTTTACACAATATTATACACAAAACCATATCGCTTTTATTCACTTTTATTCGTTTTACTTTTGCTTTCTTCAAATAATAGAGCACTAGGAGCGCTCTCTGTTTGAGCTTATCTAATGTGACCATATTTTGGCGCATGTTTGTATGAATGTATGTGTACTTCTACAAAATCTCCGTTGAAACAATTGAACTACATTCACCTTTTAATTTTTAGAATAATTGCTCTTTCGTCTCGAAAACTCACTGTCTTGTTGTGTAGGGATGGAATCGAAGGAATATTACATAAAAATATTAATTTTTACTTTCCAAATACATACGAGTGTATGTTACTGATGAAGCTTAATAAGCTTAATAAGACTGTAATCTTAAATTAACGTATTATCTGAAAATATTATTCTGAAATATTTCTCAGGAGTTAATGGAGGTAACCAGAAAGTTCTAAATACTCCACGAAAAATTTGAAAAATTTTATTTCGATAAACTTACATTAGTTTCACGCTTTTTTTTACATTTATATGTTCATATATAAGTATGTAACATATATATTTATAAGAAAGTGGAATGTTAAACTGCATCTGCCCGATTATTTACAGTATTTCCTGACCTTCAATTCTTATTACACCACCATAACTAACGGAAGGCAATAAACAAATTTTATGTTCTCTTTTACTAAATGAATGAAATAAAAATATATTTATTTGAAATAAAAACTTCGCTCATTTGTTGTGATCAAAAAGGCGCTTCAAACAACTGGGAAGTACCGTATAAAATTGTACTTTTGTATATATGTATAAACTGTGTACATGCACACAAATATACAAGCTGTGCCTATTAAATTTAAAATCTCTCATGAAACGCTCATTAATGATGATGACAAAGAGTAATTTAAATATTCTATATAAATATGTATGTAAAAATATTTAGTATTCAACTACTACTAGAGAGAGAGAAGAGATGTTGGCTAGTAGTACTACTAAACGACGATTTTCTAGTCTCGAATCAACCATCAGTTCAAAAACAGCGCATCAGTAGGACGCTTCAAAGATTTGTAATCAAAAAATATTATAATTCTTCTTTACATACATCCATAGATACATACATATATGCATAGGCTCCATATGCGTATAAATAATTCAGATATTTTATAATCCAATTTCAATATAAACTCGTATGAAATATACATATATATATTTGCATATATATATATTTTTTTTTTTTAAGTAAAGAACCTTGTATTTACTGTGTAAACTTGATTTTATTTAAAAATTATGAAAAGTCGGTTGTGGTTTTATTTTATTTTGACGTTTGCGACAACATTTTTGGTGCATTTTGCTGCAGCAGGTGAGTAAAAATGTGTAAAATTCTTCTTTAAACATTAAAATTGTAGAAATTTTGTTTACATACATATATATTTATATTTACATATAAGGGGTGTTTTTTTAGGCATGTGGTTTTCAATAAGTAATAAAATACATATAATTTTATGTTATGGCTTTATTATAAGCATAAGGATTTGCCATTATGTTTTAAAAATAATTTCGGACAAGTGAATGCCGTGACTGGCTGGCATTCAGCTGAGAGGCCCAATTTGAGATCGCTTCAAGCTCAAGCCTAAAAAAACACCCTTTAAATATGTACATATTTAAATATTTCAAGACTCTTATCAGTGTTCTATTAAGGTGCTGCTTAATCTACTTTTCAATAAAATAAAACAAAATTATATGCTTGTTGTTATTATTGTTGTTGTTGAGCAGTAACCACATTATTTGAAATGAAAATAAGAAGAAGTGTTGTCTTCGGCCATGTCGAAGTCTTTATATCCTTCATGCACATTTGAAATTTAATGCGAATTGCAAAAATCGATTTCGGTGTCAATATTAACCTTAATTTATGTCTGTATAATACCAATTTCCACTTCCACGCTCTTAGATGCTTTTTTGACGAATTTTTTTAGCAAAACCTCATATCTGAACAAATCGGGTATATGGAGGCTATATGATATAGTCTTCCTATTTCGTTGATTTTCGTTACCAAATATGCAATTCATTATGTATGTATCGAATACCAAATTTGCCGTTCATAGCTGCTTTTTTGACGGTCAAAGGTCAAGAAAATGAGTTTTTCGCGATTTTCAGCAAAACGGTAAGTTTTATCATAAAAATACCTCAGACAAAAATTGTAGATCATAAAATTATCTACAAAAAATGTAGCAATACTCATTTTCCGTTTTTGAGATATAACATTTAAAAAAGTTGTAAAAGTTGGAATCGCCATAATATGCACACTTTTTCACGCCACGTATGAGGTGGTGTACTTAGCGCGTTTTTATTAACGTTTAATTTGCAAAATATTGGTTATTAGCAGAGATTGAAAAGATAAAAGCAATTTAAGTTAAAAAAAAAAGGTAGTGAAATTTAATCGTCCGAGTCGTAACTTTCGAATTTTTCTTCTTGTTCTTCTTTTTGATCTTCATGTTCTTGTTCGTCTTGTTCTTGTTCTTCTTCATCTTCATCCTGAGTGCATGTAAACTGCGTTAATAGCGATGTATCGCATGTCGCCTCATTGGAATCAAACAATATTAGCTTTTACCTTGAAATCTTTTGCTGAAAGTGCTTTTATTCGTGGCATAGGCTCTTCTAGTAAAACTAAATTTTTTGGAGTAAGAATTTGTATAATACCAATTATGTGGAGTGTATTATTGCCGTCGAGCGTATTCACATTAATATCTGTATCCTCGGCAACGTATTGAGTAAGTGTGACACTTTCTGGGGGTAGGACATGAGGAGGACGATGAAATACTGCTGCTGCCTCGTACATTATTGTTTCATTATAGGATGCACATAAACCAAATGATGAAAAGATTTGTACAAGACGTTTTGACCCGAACCTTCGATGAAAAAAAAATTGCGAGGCCTAATTATAATTTCGACTTAAAAGGCCTTGGTCGAACAGCAGTCATGATACTATGGCAAATATTTGTGCATAATAATTTTAAATTATCTAAATTTGATCGTTTATTCTTTAATATTACTCGTTCTACAAAATATGTCAACGATTCTGGGATTTCATTATTTAAATCTTTAAACGTGCGACCTGGTGGAGGGTAGTTAGAATTATCAAACACTGCGGTTTGATTGGTTTGAATGATAGCTGCAGCTGCGTACAGGACTCTGAATCGTTCTTATTTTTTATTCATTTTTTTTTCGTACCTGGCTTGATTCAAAATATCACGATGATTCTCTACTAAGCATATGAATGTTGATGCTCCCGATTTCTCAGTGATAATAAGTTTATCACCATACTTCAGTTTTAGTCAGGCTTAATTGTTCTATTATCTAAAGTCGTAGTTTTGCAAATATTCTGTAATTCGTTTAAAGTGCACTGATAGTCATCGCTATTTTCAATGTAACTAAATATTTCCTCCATTGCTCGAATCGTAGCTTCGTTTTTATGACGACCAATTTTTAGTCCAGTGGAAGGTTTCATGAAAAAAGCATAGCAATCATGATGATATTTAGCTTCCGCAACAACTAAATCATATTAAAATTCGAGTCGATCAAGAAAAGCTTTTGCTGTAGCATCGTCACGATTCCGAGGTATCCCCAGAATTGAATCTTTAAATTGAAGTGTACTTACTTGACTGATTCGATGACGAATATCTAAGGGTTTCCCTTTCTCATACTCTTCATTCAATTCCTGGCCACAAAATATGCATTGTTTTTTAACTGGAACGTAATCTAGTGAAAGAAAGACTTTCTGTCGATGTACTGGCTTCTTGTTCTTCACGTTGCCTTTTAATAGCTGCAGCAATAGAAGACTTTCGAGTATAACTAACGGTATTTCATTTATTATGGCAGGTATAAGACCCTAGCCACGCACACAATTGAACAGGGGACTTTTTGGTGTGGTTTATGGGCCGGTGGAATCATCGATCCATATTTCTTCAAAAATGATGCCGGTGACAACGTAAATGTCAATGGCGACCGTTATCGCGCCATGATAACGGACTATTTGATGCCTGAAATTGAAGCTCGTGATCTCCGCGATATTTACTTTCAACAAGACGGCACCACTTCCCACACATCGCATCAATCAATGGATTTATTGAGAGAACACTTCGGTGAGCAGGGGATTGGCCACCAAGATCGTATGATATCACACCGTTAGACTTTTTCCTGTGAGGATATGTAAAGTCTACAGTCTATGCGGACAATTCCGCTTCTATTCAGGCCTTGGAGCTAAACATCACGCGTGCCATTCGCCCGTTACCAGTCAAAGTGCTCGAACGAGTCATCGAAAATTGGACTCAACGGATGGACCATCTGAGACGTAGCCGCGGCCAACATTTGAAAGAGATAATCTTCAAAAACTAAATGCCAAAGAATGTCCTTTCGAATGATAATAAACATTTTACATTAAAATTGAATTTTCTGCGTTTTTTTCCATAAAAAAGTAGTGAACCACGAAATTGATCACCCTTTAAATTTAAGCTTACAAGTTTGATGTGCCTACGTATATACATATTCGTATATGTACATATCATATGTAATAATTGTAAATGTTTTTACTGTAAAATTTTCATTTCATCGTTTATGTAATTTTAGTGTGTGCATCTACTTCATTATACGTATACCCCTCATGAAATTATTAGTAAATGGTAGAAAAAAGTGAGGAAGGGATAAGTTTAAATGTTACGGTGAACAGCGTAACGGGGGAGGAGATGAAAGCTAAGCTACTTAGTTTTCTTCTTAAGAAAATTATGTTAAATAAACATTACGTAGGAGTTGTAAATATATTGTATGAAAAATAATAAACTGTTAATTATTTCTTTTGTATTGTATTTGAAAGGGACGTTCATTTATTAATAGTTAAATGATGAATTTTTATTAAAAAGCTAAATAAAAATAGAAATATAAACGATGTGAATTGCCGATGAACCTCAAGCAATTCTTAAGACACCAAAGAAAAAATAACAATAGCGTTAGTGTAGATTTATAAAAATATATCATAAATGTATAAAATATTGAAAAATTTTACCAATAAATACTTATATAGAAATAAAAGAAAGAGAGGTCTCATAAGGGCCTATAAGTCAGAGACATTTTGAATAAAATATAATTTTCCATTTTCTCTCTATAAATTTAGTCCAGCGTTTTTCCAGTTTCTGTATTCCTTACACATAATAGGTTCTTTCAAGGCTACAAAAGTGTGCACTCGTGCATTGTCCTGATGGAACAGCAGTTTTTTCACCAAAAGGGGCATTTCAGCGTCAAATCAATATCGAACCTGCCCAAAGGTTCTGAATAATATTCGCCGGTGATCAGTTTACTTTTTTCAAGGCAATCTATTTGCATTCGTGGCCATGACATTGCTGGCCGACAGACCCACCTTGGCCTTCTTTGGTGCAGAAACTCAATGTCTTGCTTGCTTTTTGGTCTCTAGTGTGGTATAGTCGATCCATGTTTCTTTTCTATAAAATTAAATATTCATAATTAATTCTCAGCAACATTTTTCTGATCGTGATTTTATCTTTTTTTTTTTGGCAATATTTTAAGAAGTTACATGGGTTTCACAACTTGAAAAATCAATTTTTTATTATCTTATTAGTTTCTATAACTTCTCGACAATAATATCCCAAGTTTTCTGGATGATCCGATTAAAAGTTTCGGGGTTACAGCCTTGGAAGGTGCGCGCTTATAGGAAACTATGTTTTGAAAGTCGGTTCTCAAAAGTTCCAGTTTTTTCAATCGATATTGCTGAAATCTTACACGAAGGACTTTTTTTAAAAAAAAAAAAAAAAATTGTAAATGAGTAAATTTGGCCAAAATTTGCATTTCTGCGTAAAAAGATCTGCCAATTTTCACTTTTCTTTTTTTCTTCTTCCAAATTCTAGTTCATGAAATTAACTAAAATACGAATTTTTTTCACTCTTCAGATGATTCTGTCATGACTTTTACTGTCAACGCGAACGCGCCATTTATTCGAGAGGTTGTCGGAAATGACGGCACAGTGGCGGAGTTATGCACATTTCGGAAATTCCTTTAAAAATTTCAGAAATTCTTTTTCAAATGTACATCTTAAAGACAGTAGAAAGTCTGGAAAAAAAAATTATGTTTATATAACAAAAAAAATTTTTCCTCGAATTAACCCATGTAACCCTTAAGCTTAGCAAGATTTTAAATGAGTCACCTTTTCGTTCAATGTTGCTATATCGAGCCTTCTTTGGCCAATTACGCTAACGATACATTTTTTGTTTAAATTATTTTTTTTTCAAATACACCAATGGTTTTAATAAGATCCTTTAATATTTTTTTCCTTCAGCTACAAATTATGGTGCCTGTCTTACGCCAGGCAACGTACCAGGTACTTGTATTAATTTAAACGACTGCCGCTATCTCTACGAATTGGTACTCGATCCGAATCTCTCACAAAACGATCGCATATATTTGAGTAAAAGTCAATGTGGATACCGAGGTCGTAATGTTTTGGTAAGAACTTACCATATATGAGTTATATGAGTTTCAAATATATAAATTTATATAAATAATCCAAGAATTTGTGTTTTTCTTGAAGATATGCTGCCCACCAAGTTACGTCACATTAAGTGGCACTACCCCGGCGCCAACAGCAGGTCCTTCCAGTAGTTTGCTATTTCCAGATTCTGAAGTTTCCATGTCAGCGCGACGTCCGGCCACTTTCTTATCTGGCTCTAGCGGCAGTGCCCAAAGCTCAAATTTGCTGCCGAGTTTTCCGCAATGTGGAAATATGTTTGTTGAAAATCGCATTTTTGGTGGTATGGAAACCGCGATAGATGAATTTCCGTGGACTGCATTGATTGAGTACCAAACCCGTAAGTTTACATACTCGTAAAAATTAACTTTTTAAATCATTCTAAACATATTTTATTTTACTACGCGTTTAAACATGCATACATATGTATTTAATTTTGCATATTAATTTACAGGCAATGGTTCCCGCGGCTTTTATTGCGGCGGCGCCTTGATCAACAATCGTTATGTATTAACTGCTGCACACTGCGTAAAATCAGATGGTCTCCCAAACGGTTGGAGCTTGAGTGGTGTACGTTTGGGCGAATGGGACACACGCACCGAACCCGATTGCACTAAGGAAGGTTGTGCGCCGAGGCACGTTGATTTTACAGTTACACAGATAATTCCACATGCAGATTATAGGAAGCAGACCGACCCAAATGATATAGCATTATTGCGTCTAGAAGGACCTGTCGAGTTTAGTTATTATGTAAAACCGATTTGTTTACCAACAACACCGAGTTTACGTGATAAAGAATTTGTAGGGGTTGCAATGGACGTGGCCGGTTGGGGTGCCACCGAAACGGCCCAACATAGCCCAGTTAAGTTGAAAGCAGTATTGAGTGTTAACGATTTTAATGTGTGTCGTGAAAAATATGCTCAATTGAAGCAAGTTCGCCTGAAGTCGACGCAATTATGTGTGGGTGGTGTGCGTGGTGTTGACACCTGTCGTGGTGATTCTGGTGGTCCGCTTATGGTTCAGGAGCTTGTTAATGGTAAATATGCTTATTTCCTCGTTGGCATTGTTTCGTTTGGTCCCACCTCTTGTGGTCTGGATGGTTGGCCAGCGATTTACACGAAGGTTGGTTCCTTTATAGATTGGATCGAGAGTAAAATGCAACCTTAGACTGGTAGAAATATGAAGATGTTATGCCTGTATGTATCTCAATAAAAATTTGCTTTGATGACTGCTGAACAACTATACTAAAACCGAAAAAAATCCATTTTTATTACTTTTTTCGTTAGACTGAAATCGATCTTTAGCTGTAGTCGGTAGAAGCGCTTGAACGATTTTGGTATTTTGACGCATTTCCGATGTAGCGAACGCTATTTTGAATTTCGCTCGTATGGGTCGTTCTCCATAGTATATTTTTGTCAGCTGATACGTTTGTTTGAGTAACTGAAACCAATGGCAAAGAAAAACAATATAGTATTGATGGAAAAGTGAAACAAATATCAATAGTTTTACAAATCTGTTCAGATAAAATAAATTGAAAAAACTAAAATAGTTAACATTTGCTTCTTAAAAATTTCAAAGTTGAAGTTTTAGCTCGACGTGCCACTAAAAGAAGGATAAATCCACTAAGGCACGCTTTTAACTCTTGGCAAGTTTCTAAATACTTTCCAATTCTAAAATAGTCACTTCTATAGCTAAAAATTTCAGAGACTTTTGGGCATATTACAAAGCAACTTTTCTGAAATTTTGAACAAATCGAAGTTTGGAGGAAAAAGTTTTAGCCACCTGAAAACAGAGATTTTCCAAAATCGATTGGTTTAAGACTTTTAAAAATTCAAAAATCTTCTAGGAAATTGGAAAAATCGAATGCAGCTCAAGTTAAGAAATTTGATAAATTTTTAATACCTCTTTTGTACTTTTCAAAATACCCCCTCAAATTGAAACGAAAATTTCCTTCGAGGTCTTACGTAAAACTCTAAATAAAAATCAAGTTTCACCGAACTCTCCTCCAATTTGTATTTTTTTTGTCTTGATGTTTTTAACAACAATTGGAGGAACCTACAGTTTATTCTAAGCCGCCTCCGAACGGCCAATGGATTTTTATGAGGAGCGACTGCAATTTGAAAAATTGATTTTCTATACTTTTAGATGTTGCACGAACCCAGGCCTTCCGAACTGTAGTACGCAATACGAACCACTCGGCTATTGGGGCCGCTCACCTGATACGATTTTATAAAATTGTATTTTAATTTAAATGTAAATAGGATATACCTTCACATATTTTTTTCTTCTTCCTCTTCTTCTTCTTTGGCATAGGCACCGCTTACGCAATTATAGCCGAATCAACAATAGCGCACCATTCTTTCCTTCTCTTCGCTGTTTGGAGCCAGTTGAAAATACAAAGTGGGACTAGGTCGCTCTCCGCTTGACCCTTCCAACGGTGAGATGTTCGTCTTTCTCTGTTTCCACCAGCGGGTACTCCATCGAATATTTTAAAAGCTGGAGTGCTCTCATTCCTTCGAACGACATGAGCTAGCAAGCATAGACGCTATCTCTTATTTCGCTGAACTATGTCAATGTCGCGGTATAACTTGTACAGCTGCGGTATTCGCCGTACGCAATGTGCAAAGGACGATAAATCTTCAGCAAAAACTTTTCTTTTTTCTTCGATTTGACTCGGATTGTGGCTAGACGTTCATCTACAGGGGTGAACGCCAGAACTAGCACCGGAGTATTTTTTCTACCATAAAACCAACACAAAATTTTCGTTTCTTTATAGGACCGCTGTAGCCACCTTCTTTCGTCCATCGCACTTCTTGGACGGCGGTGATGTCAGCCTGTAGTCTTACAAGGACATAACCAGCTGGGCGGCGGCACCATCCCAAATAAGTGATCGGGGGGTCGCAGGGGTCGCCATGAGAAGGGGGTCTTTCATTCGAGGCTTAAATTGATTTCTCATTAGAGTATATATTTTATGTGGTGTGTCCCGCACCCTACGAAGAACCACAGGGGATTCGCCTTCTCACTTTAGTTCGCCGCCAAATGGATGTTTGTTGGCTACCCAATTGGTCTAAGACTGGAAGCCCACAAGCTGCTTGAACCATATGTAAAGAATCGTAGGTTAAAAACTCTTCTCACTTGCGTGAACTTCCACACATGACTCTATCATCCTTCACATTTTAGATAAGTAATTATGAAGATTTTTTGACCGCAAAAAAAATTATTGCTGTAAACTCTTCATTACAATACTATTATTAGTTGAGAAGTGTATAGAATTTTACATAAGGCGCCCATTAATATATGTATACACAAACATTTTGTTAGCATTACTCTAGCTTCTTTGTAAGAACACGCATATACGTATTCACACAGTAAGAGAAAACAACTCTTATTTTACTCTTAAAGTAAAAACTTTAACATGTTCTTTGTAAAAACAAATGGTAATTATCACAACAAGAGAAACTTAATTAAACTACGCTTAAACAAAATCAACTAACGCTGCTTCACACGAGATTTCCAAGCAACGTTTGAGAGATTGTCGTGCTTACTTACAACCAGCATCTTCTCAGTTTCTCAGTCGTCTTTACGATACGAAACGACACTTATCGTAAGCTCGCAGTTATAAGACCGCGTTAAAGTACTTTTGCTACAGAAAACTCGCTAATATTCGGCAACCGGGTAACAGGAATAAAAATTTATAAGCAAAATCAAAAGATTTCTATACTAATAAATAAACGAATCGCGATTATTACTTATTTATTAATTAATGCAAATTTTAAACGTGTTGAAGAGTCATCTGACGTAGAAGCGATAGTAAATTCACATGAATTATACGCATTAAATGAGCTAAGCACACATATTTGTATGTAAATACAATAGAATTATGATGATGAAATGAAATTCTAAATAAAAAATTATTTCAATAAATTACATACATCTATGTTAGTACATTGACTTACAGTGTGTTAATGTTAAATTAAAAAAAATTAAAAATTATCAAAAATATAAATAGCTATAAAAAGTGTAAAGAAAATTACAAACACATGCGCATATTAAATACATTACAATAAAAAAAAACACAAAAAGGGTACTATTTTTGCATCAGCAACGGAGACTTGTATAAGTATAGTACAAAATGATAAAACCGGTGTTAATTGGCGTATTCTTCATCTGCGTTGGTGCTTTTTTGAGCGGCTCGACATCAGCACGTAAGTTATTTCTTTTTGCTATATATTTGTAAAAATCAATATTCTCGCACATATTTACATATGTATATGTATGAACATCTTCTGCGGATTACCAAAAAAAAAAAAACACTTTCACCAATTCATCAATATACGTATATATAAGTATAAAAAAGACATAATTTAACATACAAAAATTTTAAAGTCTCACTTTAGTTCATTTGTAAGTAAATACATATATGCAAGTAAGCAAATAACATACTTATGTATGCACATAACTTTAGGGCTATTCTAAACTGAATACTGAATGAAGTTCATTACTTTTTATGTTAATGAAGTAGGATTTTATAAATTTTCGATCGTCTTATTGCGCTACTTCAATTTCTACATAAAGGGTTTCCAACGGGGATGATATGATTTCTAAGTGTCGTTTTGGCCATTTTTAATATGTCATGATCTGTCTTTTTTTTTACTGTATTCAGGAATGTTTACAATTTTACCACCATAAACGTCGTGAATTTGCTGATTTTGCCTTAGAACAACTTGAAAACGATAAGGATTTTTTTAAGAAAATCATCTTCTCCGATGCGGCTCACTTTCATCTGAGTGGTGCGGTAAATAAACAAAACTGTCGATTCTGGTGCGAAAAAAATCCACAAAATATTCATGAACAACCATTACATTCAACTAAATTAACAGTTTGGTGTGGTTGTTGGTCTGGTGGAATCATCGATCCGTACTTCTTTCGAAATAAAGCTGGTAGCACCGTTACTGCCAATGGATAGCGGTATAAATCGATGATAACCAACTTTTTATGGCCAGAATTAGAAGAAGTTGATCTTAAAAATATCTGGTTCCAACAAGACGGAGCTACATACAGGCCACACAGCACGTGTAACAACCGAATTATCGCGAGAAAGGTTTGGAGATTCGATTATTTCAAGAAATTGTGACATTGAATGGCCTCCAAGAAGTTGTGATTTAACGCCATTAGACTACTTCTTGTGGGGTTATTTGAAGTCATTGGTCTTTAGCAAAAAACCAGACTCTCTTCAAGCTTTAAAAGTCAATATTGAACGTGCTATTCATGACATACGACTTGATTTAGTGGAAAAAGTGCTCAAAAATTGGGTTCATCGAATTCGTTCCTGCAAAAAAATCGTGGAGGTCATTTGAATGATGTTATATTCAGAACTTCATTCTATCGATTTCATATTAAAATAAAAACATTTGAATTTCCTTAACAATTAGTGTGTGTTTTGCCGCCTCATACCAGTCCTATTGGAAAACCCTATATATAATAATAATAATAATAATAATAATAATAATAATAATAATAATAATAATAATAATAATAATAATAATAAATTTATAAATAAAATAAAAATTTTAATATGTTTTAAAAAACCAAATACTATTGATAAATAAATAATACATTCTGAAAATCGAATATTCTGTACAATTTAATAAAATTGTCTTCAATTTCAGCGAAAACTTCTGCATTGGAACGAAATTTCTTGTTGGTCAAAATTTTTTTTTAAGGTCTGTGAGTAGTGTCCCTGGAACCCAAATCTAGTGAATACTCTCGGTATGGCAGCAATCTGAAGTTAATTCAATTCATGTAGTTTTACTATTGCTTTTAATTGACTTGACACATTTTATCTCTGCACCATATATGCTCGTTTCTTTGCCATTTCGGTTTACAAATTCTCTAATAACGCTTATAACGCTGTTGATGTTCATTACCTTCTCAAGATGGTCAATGCATATACACCACACACGTCCGAAAATACCAACGATTTTTGTGCTTTCGGGCGGTTTGAATGAGATTCACCAGTTGCCGTCCACTGAGATGACGATCGTTTTGTTACCGTGGATTTGAAATGCTGCTTTGTTATAGTCGAATACAATCAATATAAAATCAAAATATTCTTTTGATATCCTCACGATGTCAATTTCACTTCTCGATCATACAAAACGATTTTGTGGAGGATTCGTTAATCCTTTTTTTGGTGTTTCCGCCTGATTTGGACGTCCATTGTGTTCTGCATCATCAGCGTCTCTAGGAACATGTTTGAAGTCAGCAAAACAACGTTTTTTTTTCGTTTTGCTTCCAAATAGATTTTTTTTTCAAGGCCCTCAATACAGACGCTTGTTTCTGTGATGACCTATTCAAGAAATAGTCGAAAGGGGATAAATCAAGAGAATATACTGGATGGGGTAGCAGTTCCTGGCCCAATTTATGAATTTTTGCCATGGCGACAAGAAACGTGTGCGCCTGTGCATTGTCCTGAGTAAAAAGCCCTTTTTTCGCCAAATGGGGTCGTTTATGCTTCAAATCAATATCGAATCTGTCCAAAAGCTCTGAATAATATTCGCCGAGGATCGTTTTACTCTTTTCAAGGTAATCTATGTGAATGACAACTCGTGCATCCAAAAAAAAAAAAAAACTGGGGTTATGACCTTGTTGGCGCACAGACCTACTTTGGTATACTCCATGATGTGGTTACACATTTGCGCTTATTGCAGTGTGTGAGCGATCGCGGCACCAGTCGCACTGATAGCTTTTTCATGTCCAAATATTCTAGTAAAGTGTGATGTACCCACTCAGTTGAGATGTCTACAGCCTCAACCACCTCACGCACTGTTATTCTTCGATCGTCCAAAGTCAAATTTTATCTGGCGTGACGACCTCTTTTGGGCGACCAGAACACTTGTACTGGTAGGACCACAACGGAACTTAGTAAACCACTTCGTAACCGCTGAAATTGAATGTGCAGAGTCCCAATAGCATTTGTCAAGTCTTTCTTTGGGTTCGTTGATGAGGTGTTACGTAAAAAAATAATGCTTAAATAGCACACGAAATTCGTTTTTTTTGACATTTTCGGTAATATTCACGAGGTCTTCTGCTTTCAATGGCTGTCAACGACAAACTTAATGGCGCAACATGACATTTGGGAAGGCGTCTTTTTTGCAAATGCTTAAATGTATTTAGTACTAGTTTAGTGCTAACAATATTTTGTTTAAATTTGACTGAAAATCGCTTCAGTGGTTACAGAGCACCAATTATATATAATATCACGCATAATTTACATTAGAAAAACCATCATAATACCTAATCCTCGCTTCGTTTGCTATTATTTACATATACAAATATAGCTTTTAATATGGTAATATTTGTAAGAATGACTTACGCAAACAAGTCAATGAAATTTAATAGCACAAAAAATCCTTTAAGTTTTAATCAGTTGCAATTTCGTATATCTTCAAAAGCACATACATAACATATTTTTACATATGTACTCACACTAGAAATACATTTCATGCATCTCAATTTCTGCATGTCATATTTATTTAAAGGTATTTCCCAAAATCAAATCAATTGGGTTTTTACACACTGAAATACTTACATTTTCAATCCATTTTTTTTTTGTTCCCCAACTTTTTATTTATTTATTTGTAGAAATGTAATTATTATGTTATCTTTAATATTTTTTAAACAATAATTTTTTTCTTTATGAACATATTTGTATTTCGGTTATTTTGTATATTTACTTTAAGTTGTGAAACACTATCTTCTGAATTTTTATTTTAACATTATTTTTATATGTACATATATATGTATTACATACAAGTAATTAATTATATTCACAACCACGTTTAACTTTTTAAAAACAAATTTGTGCTATACTCATTATCTATACAATGAGTTATGAATTATTGCGAGTTTGAGTTGATGAATAATCAAGAATTTCATTTGTGAAAAATAAAATAAATATGGGTTTTTTGTTTAAGCTTGTGGTTGAAGGCTGAATAGGAATAAACAAGTTTTGAAGTTTTATTGAACTCAAATATTTCAATAAATCAAAATTCATACGAAGAAACGCTTCTAAGTTTTCGTGTTGTGCTCGCAGAATTTTCTCAGTTCTATTGGGTATTTTTTTCAATTCGTTGTCATTTAGCACAGCACGGGGCTAGAAGTCTTTATAATTTACATGAAGAGATCAAATATGCGATATGCAAATTGCGAAATTCGATTTCGATGATTTTCACTCCCATTATTTGAATTTACATGTATAGGTGCTTTTTTGACAGAGTTATAGCCCAAAATTTCAAATCTGAAAAAAGTGGTTTGATCTGGCCAGTTGCGACAAATATAGTACGTTCCACGGCATCTGCCTACCAAGTTTGGTTGAAATATATCA
The DNA here is from genome assembly GCA_030068015.2 of Neoceratitis asiatica. NCBI lineage: Eukaryota > Metazoa > Arthropoda > Insecta > Diptera > Tephritidae > Neoceratitis > Neoceratitis asiatica. The sequence goes on from CM061528.1 coordinate 10,001,352, forward strand.
AAAACTGAGGAACTGAGGGTGATCCAAGTAGAGGTACTTTTTTCAAAAGCATTTTTTTTTCAGATCACGTGTGAGTCGTGTCAAGCTGTCATGTTATTTTTATTCAGCTTTGTTTGACATTTCCTCATGGAAACAACGTTTACAAATCATTCAACTTTATTACGAAAATTCACGTTCTGTAAAGAATATATTTCGCGCGCTTCGCTCAACTTATGGTTTACATAATCAGCTTACTGAGCGTACTATTCGCAACACCATCACCCACCTTGAGACCCAGCATTCATTATTGGATAATATTCGACCGAATAAACCACGGCCGTAGCTGAGAGTGTACACGAAGTCGAGAGTCGATTCAACGTCATTCGCAGCAACTCGGACTGACTTATGGGACGACTTGGCGCATTTTACGTAGAGATCTTATATTGAAAGTGTACAAAATACAGCTTATGCAAGAACTGAAGCCACTCGACCTTCCCAAGCGACATCGCTTCGCGCTTTAGGCTCTTGAAAAGTTCCAAGAAGATCCGACGCTTTCGATCCAAATTTTGTTCAGCGATGAGGCCCATTTCTGGCTCAATGGGTATGTAAACAAGCAAAATTGCCGCATTTGGGACGAAGAGCAACCTGAGGTTTTTGGGCCGGTGGAATCATCGGTCCATATTTATTCAAAAATTATGCCAGCGAGAACGCCACTTCCCACACATCGCATCAATCAAAGGATTTATTGAGAAAATACTTCGGTGAGCAGATAATTTCACGTTTTGGACCGGTCGATTGGCCACCAAGATCGATCGTATGATATCACACCGTTAGACTTTTTCCTTTGGGGATGTGTAAAGTCTAAAGTCTATGCGGACAATCCCGTTTCGATTCAGGCCTTGGAGCAAAACATCACGCGATCACAAGTCATCGAACCACAAAATGAATCACCCTTTATTTTGGTAATAATTTTGGGGGTCTATCTCTCCTCCTTCTGGTACTTACGTACTTCAGACCAAAGTCCTTCTTTCTTGTTCAAATTAGTTGTATACTCTGTCGTGTACGCAATAGAAAAAAGCACTCTCAACAAATAGGCCTCGAAACTATTAAATTTTTCTCACCTATTTTGGGTTCCATAACGCAGAAAGGGTAGACAAAATACATTGAAAAAAAATCCATATTTTTTTCGCTGTTACAAACATTTAAATTAATTGCACGTGATTTTATATAAATGTTAGTGACGTCACTACCATATAGTAAATATTCTTCAGTTTGAGTTGAAAAACTGACATAATTTTTAATATGAACTACCTTCACTACAAACAAATTATTTTTAATTTCAAATAAAATATTTTTTAGTAGCTATTAAAGCGTATAGGAATGGGAAAAAATCAGTAATTTCGTAAATTGCAATTAAAACATTTTTAACGTTATCAGACATCGGCTAATCAGAAAAATTCGAAATACAACAAGTTATTAAGTTGAAACTAAACAGATATGAGTATATATATAGTGAAGGCAAAAATGTGACTTGAGATTATAAATGTTGTACACGTACATATATACAAAAAAATATACAAACTTAATATACTGCAAGATGTGCAAGGTTCTCTTTAATCTTTTTTCGGAATTTCTCGCCTGAGTCATTCATATGCAAATACTTGAGTTTCTTCCCATTGTAAAAAAGAAAAAAAAATTATTTTATAAAATAGGTGTTAACACAAAATACCTTTTAACTATAAAGGAACCATGGCTTATAAACCAGTTTTTTAAGTGTGAAAAAATTTGTGGATTTTGAAGAATTTTTTTTCTAACATAAAATACAAAATTTATAACGTAAACAAAAATATAAACACATACAATACATCATATGTATGTAGGTACATACGCAGCCGCAGAAGATTCATTTCATATATGTTTTTTCCTGGTGATGGCAAAACTAGACTGTTTTTTTTTTTTGATAAACACAAATATTTTATCTTCATTCATTGCATGCTCATCAATTTCCCATATAAAACGTATGTATGCAAATGCATTTTTTTTAATTATCAAGTTTATTTTGTATAGATTTTTTACTCTAATTTTACATTTCAGAATTCTACTTTCCCAATGAAAATGCAGATGTGCCCAACTTTGGACGTTGCATCACACCGAATCGGGAACGTGCACTGTGCCTTATTCTGGACGATTGCAAATATCTTTTCAATTTATTACTTCAAACACCGTTGCTAGATTCGGATCGATTGTATTTGAGTCGCAGTCAGTGTGGTTATCAAAATGGCAAAGTTTTGGTAAGTTTTTAATGTAAACTGAATATGGAAAAGTTCACAAAATTGAGCATTAAAAAGCTTAACAAAATTTCTTTAAAAATGCTCAGATTTTTTTTAAATGAACCCTCAATGGTTTTTAGATTAGTATACGTGTTTCAAGTACTTCCATTTCAAGAGCTATTTTATTTTATACCTTTCATGTACATGAAATAGTATATCAACTTTGGTTCGAAGTATGTACTCAAACATTTTCGAGCCGTGCGAGCATTTGAGCAGCGAGCACTCGCACACCTGCTTATTGCTCATTAGTCGAAAATTTTCGAGCCGAACACGGGCATTTCGAGTATTTTGACAAGCACTTTGACTTTTTTCTCAAAACACTTTTTTATTAATTTTAAATTTATTTGTGCAAAGTGTAAAAATCATTTAAACACCAAAGAAATGTTGACAAACAAAATTGAAATAAAACTCGCAATGAGCGAGTATCGAGCCAGCATTAAACTGCTCATAGTGCTCAATACCCGGGTATCTAGAGCTCTAGTAAATACCAGAAGAGGAAGATATAGACCCACCAAAATGTATACCGATCGAATCAGAACGTTGAGCTAAGTTCATTTAGCCATATCCGTCTGTCCGTACAGTTGGCAAATTTGTCTTTCAGTTCTGCAGATATTTCAATCGATTTTGGTAGGCTGATGCAATGTTTCATTTATAAGCACATTTATCGGAACCAGCTAGATAAGACCACTACAACATATATATGACCGACTTTTCCATCCTAATCGTATTGGTACTTTCCATATGTATACTTATACACAAATAAATATTGGTATTGAAATTCACTGAAACTGGAAGACTACATCATAAAGCTTACCATATATCCGATTTGCTCGGATATGAGGTTTCGGATGAAAAATCCGTGTGAAAAGCTTCTAACAGCGTGAAATTTGGTATTCCAATAAATGTGGACACTAAAAATAAACGAAATCGAATTTTGCAGTTTGCAATAAATTTGGTATGTTCATGAAAGGTGTAAAAACTTCGGCATTGCCGAAGACGACCCTTCTTTCCTTTTTTTTTTGCTGTTAAATTTAAAGCTAATCTAAAATTCTAATATCCACAGATTTGCTGTCCTGATCGTTACCGAGAATACGTTAATGTGCCATCCATTAATCCAACCACCACAAAACCACCACCAGTTGCACCTAGCAATCTCCTGCCACAGCCAGGTCAATGTGGCAACGTCTTGGCAAATCGTATATATGGCGGTAATGTGACGAAAATCGATGAATTCCCATGGATGGCTTTGATAGAGTATACAAAACGTAAGTGAATTTAGTTTTAAAAATATATTTTTTTTTTAATTCTACACATTGCCTTATCTAACCAACAGCCACCGGTAATAAAGGCCATCATTGTGGCGGCTCTCTGATTAACTCACGTTACGTTATCACCGCCTCTCATTGCGTCAACGGACCAGCTATACCCGTAGATTGGCGTTTGACTGGCGTACGACTCGGCGAATGGGATACAAGAACGAATCCAGATTGCGAGATTGATGTGCGTGGCGAAAAGGATTGTGCACCAACACATCAAGATGTGCCCGTGGAACGTGCAATATCACATCCTGGCTACGAGCCGCACTCAAAAAGTCAGACAAACGATCTGGCATTGTTACGTCTAAGTCGTAATGTGCAATATACGGATTTTATTCGACCCATATGTTTGCCTTCAAGCAGTAATTTACGCTCAGCTGAATTTGATAGCATCGTTATGGATGTTGCTGGTTGGGGTAGAACGGAGACGGAAGCAGCTAGTGCATTGAAATTGAAAGCAGAAGTCGAGGGTGTACCGCTGGGGAAGTGCTCCGATAAATATGCAACGCAAAATATTCTCTTACAGTCAACACAAATGTGTGCCGGTGGTAAAGCTGGTGTGGATTCATGTCGTGGTGATTCTGGTGGACCACTTGTCAGTTTGGATAATTCAAAGAAAGCGCTTTCGTATTACTTTTTAGCCGGTGTCGTGTCATTTGGGCCAACTCCGTGTGGTTTAGAGGGTTGGCCTGGTGTTTATACGAGAATCGGCGCATTTGTGGATTGGATTGAAACGACAATTCAACCATAGGCAACATACCTACTTATACTGCAATATTATTATTAAGATTTTATTTTATATCGATTATAAGTATGGGTGTTACATACACACTCAGAAAAAAATTAGTTACACTTGTATTTACTACATACAAACACTTTGCTATATATAACTGTAACAATTAAATAAATTTATATAAATATATTTATTAGTTACGTTACTTGACGAGTTCGAACAGCACACCAATATCGTTCTCCTGGAAACGAAATCATTTTCTGACCTTTTCTAATCATTTTATTTGTGTTACAAGTTTCAAAGTATTTGAAAACTAGAGGTCGCGCTTGGTCGAAATTCGATCACACTTTTGTTTAAATTTCCTTCTTTTTCTTCTTTTTGCTTCTGCTTTCATTCGTTTTTATTTCTTATATGCATTTTTTTTTTGTTTGTTTTTGTTTTATGTATTCTTGTTTTTTCTTACAAAAATTATGTTTGGGGTTCCCGTCATAAGTGTGTGAACGAATTTTCCAAAAAAAAACTCAGCTATGTATGTTAACATCTTAAATATTGATCAGCTAAAGAAAAGTGGAATTTCGACAGGTTATTACCTGTTTCAAATAAACGAATTTGTCGTCATTACTTCTAATGGAATCGTTTTTATCTAAAATACAGGTAATAACCGAGAATTGAGGAAGTATTAATTATTGTTCATTTTTGTTGTTTTATAAATTCTTGTCCCAATAATTGATACATATGTGTTTATATAAATAGGCGAATCAATTGGAATAGCTTTGATTTCAAAAAATATTGCTTCATTCATAGAAATTGCTTTAATTAGACAGAGTTTATAACTTATAATCCTGCAAACTAATATTTTCATATGGAGAGTTACTAAAAAAGATATAAATTCTAGGAATTATACGTATTCATAAATAAATAATTCTACCTGAATATAATTCATCTTTCTAAGGGAGCAATCTCCTCGTTTTGTTTCTCGATAAAATATTGATGACTTCATCAGGATCAACATAAATATCCAACGTGTGCAGGGTCTATCACAACTCAATACACTTCGGGGTAGAGTTTTTATTCCTTTCATAGTAGAAAATGATCTCTCGACGCTTGCTATTTTTACTTGAAGTATGACCAAAATGGTAAGAAGTAGTTTCATAGTACGAAAATACGCCCAGTAACGATAATAAAAAAGTTTCAAAACTTCAATTGAATAGTCGGTAGACGATATTTTTGCACACCCACCACACCCTGAATTCTGCTTTCACCGCGAACGATGACATCTTATCTTCGAAGTATGGTGCTAACTTGTTCAACTCACCCGATTTACTTATTGCAGCAAATCCGGAAAGAAGTATGGAAAGCTTGGTAAAGCAGTCTCATTTCCGAAAAATCTTTCTGTCAAACTCTGAAGTTAGCTTCACTTGATGAGACTTCAAAGGTTTTCTTTTTTTTTTTTGTTGGCTGGAAACAATTCTTGTAGCCGGAAGTTCACTGTCGAAAATTTCTTCGGCAGACTGCGATGTAGATCTAATAATTTCCCTAAAAAAATCATCTGCAGCTTCTCGGTTTTGCTGAAGTGAGTATATTATTTCTTCAACGCAGTCCTGTGATGCGATTTGCAGACAATACGAAATCGATTTAGGGAGTCGGCGCAAGATCCAGAATTTCGTAAACTCGGCGAGATATAGTACAGTGCTTTTGACATGATTTTCAGTGTCAATTTTATAGGCTTTTTTGTTTAGTTTATAATCCCTCGAAGCGTGAGGAACCCTTGTGCGATATGTGGTAACCAAGCCGAGTGAAGCCTTGAGTCACGGTTAAAAAAGGAGAAACTTTAGTTAAGCTGACATTTTCGGTTTAAGGTGTCACTAAAGTATTATTAGTGATTGTTCAGCGGGTTAAAGAAATCTAGGTTGTGCGCTTTGCTTGCGACTCTCCAAGTAAAAACAGATACAATGAAAATAATACACTTCTCTAGATAGTTGAAAGGCAGTGAAAGTGAAATGCCCGGAAGTGGCATCGCAGCGGAGAACCATCAAGGTGCATGCGGACGAGTGCTTGTTTGGTGACTGAGCCCCACAATCTGCGCCAATCATCATGGGATGAGTTTCTTCAATTTTGAATAAGAAGTCATATCGAGCTTATTGTGTGGAAGAGTAAAGCCCACCGTCAACGAAAGAATTGGAGCATATCAGTGTGAATTCTTACCTTGTAAACTATTAAGCACATATCTATGAGTACAGTGCTCCAAACTCGAAAAATTCCTCTAAGAAAAGGATCGACACCCACCAATCAATTTTAAAACAGCCTGGAATCCCTCCAAAACTTAAACTTATCGTTTGTGAAATGATCGGCCGCAATAGCTAACTATTTAGCATTGCGTACTACCATTCGGAAGGTGGAGTCCGAGTTCACGTTCGACCAATATCCAAAGTTATAGAAAATTTATTTTTATAATTACGATCGGTCCTCGGCAGGGAATTTCAAGCCCTCCAAGTGTATTTCTGACATGAAACAGGAGCTCCTCATAAAAATTCATGTACCATTCGGAGGCATCTGCCGACCAAGTTTGGTTTGAATATCTCAAAAATTGAAGGACTAGTTTGCTGCCAAACAGACAGATGGATATGACTAAATCAACTCAGCTTGGCATTCTGATACGAATTTCGGTGGGTCGATCTCTTCTACTTCTGGTACTTACATACTTCGGACCAAGGTTAATATACCATTTCATGTACATGAGAGGTAAAAAAAAAGTAAAAGTGGGGAGAAGTAGGAAAATGAAAACCATTTTTTTTTGGAAATGCCCGAAGTTTTGAGTTCTAGCTGAAAATAATAAAAATAAATAAAAATATAAAATTCACCACATGCATTTATGACAAAAAATTTCAAAAACTATTTTTTTTTTATTATCGTAAAGATAATTTAACTAATTCATCATTAATTTTACTATTGAAAATATATATTTGAATTGAATATTTGGGCTATTCACTAGCGCGCAGTTTGAACAACTACCCGTACAAGTGTGGAAAGCCGCATAATACATATATGTACAGGGCTATCCCTTTTGCAAACTTCTATCTGTTTGAGGTAATTTTCTACCACTTTTTGGAACATATTGGGCGGTATCTCAGCCATAACTTGACGAATGTTGGCTTACAAGTGCTGAAGAGTCAAAGGTTTTTCCGCGTAAAAGAGATTTTTCGCGTAGCTCCCCGTGAAAAGTCCAACGGTGTCAAATCGCACGAGCTCGGTGGCCAATTGGCATCTCATATTCTCTCGTGTTGCGTGGCATGTTGCACCATCTTGTTGGAACCACATATTGTCCAAGTCGCGTTCGTCCATTGTAGGCCAAAAACGTCAGTTATCATACGACCATAACGCCCCGAATTGGCAGTGACAGTCTCGCCGTTTTCGTTTTCAAATAAGTAAGGTCACATCTCCGGACCAAAGAGCGCAGCAGGTTTTTTTTTTTTTTGATATAATAGCTTGGAGATCCAAATGCGACCATTTTGCTTAATTATTTATCCATCGAGATCCATTGTTAGTTGTTCAAGCACCCAGCATTGCGAATGATTGCTGGACTTTATACGGATGTAGTTATAAGTTCAAGTGCAAAATATGCCATTAGGTGCCGTAAGAAACTCCCAGCTCTGGAGAACGTCGAGAAATAGACACATTCGGGTCTTCGGTTACACTTTCACTTATAGCAACGATATATGAGACGGAACAAGCAAAACGATGTTCTTCAGGCCATATAATATCTGTAACCGATCCAGTCTCTTCAAATTTCTTTAAAATTTTACGAATTTCTTCATATGCACCATAATCTACTCTTAAAGCACTAGATGTGGCCATGAATCACCATTTTTGTGGTAGATTTCAACAATTTTAACAAGTTGTATGGTTGTTAGGCGATCCATTTTCATAAATGCCTGATTTTCAGCTAAAACAAAACATTTTTGGTTTGACAGTAAAAGTTTACAGGTTTTCAAATTCAGCCCTGCACATTCGAAACCACTAATTGTACAACCCTATATATGTATATCATACCTATTAAACTATTTTGAAATGAAAAAGGATATTTCTATTTATGTACGAGTATATACATATGCATGTACATATGTTATGTATATACACACTTTCGACATGTTTCAGATCACATTTGAATATTTGTCACTCTATACCTACATACATCCATACATATGTACGCGTATACATATATTTGCCCTATTTATGTATGTACTTACCTGTGTCTAAAGTAGCGTCTCCTTTCGCGTATATCGCGACACTTTCTCGCACGGAATCGCTTAAACAAGTGTTTGGCACATGAAATATCGAAACCATGAATACAGGTATGCAATTTGTTTTGTTTTTGAGTATGTAAAAACAAAGCGGAAAAACTTCTCGCGAAACAGTATTAAACGCAAATTCAAGATGTTAACACAAGTGTTTTTAAGTATCCTTTTGTTGAGCGCATTTACTAGCAGTTTACCGCCGGCACGTAAGTGTCACAAAACATAATATTTAATTCAGTGAATATGTGAAATTATTAGAAATTAAGTGAACAATATCAATATAAAAACATTTATTATAAATACATATAACAGTGTATGCATATATTTATATATATATTTGAATTTGAAAATAACGAATTAAAATAACAAAAATAAAAGCTATGAAAAAGAGAAATAAATTGGTTGTAGTGCAAATATAGCTGAGAAAAGTGCATTTAAAATTTTAAAGCATTATTTGAAAGAAAAGTGGTTAGCAGTGCATATTGTCATTCGGAAAGCCATGTTTTGGGTCTAGGGGTTGAGTCGTCTGATTCCTGAACGGATGAACGTTCGTACGAAACAAAAATTAAGTGATCCGTTTCCCATATGAAGTGAATGTGATTCGCTCCACTTTTCGTACGTTTGCGTTTTTTTATATTGTGTTCGTATAACAGTTCGTTACAAGCGTACGATCAGCCATCCGTTTACGGATGTTATCATACCCAACACACAAAATTACACGACGAGTTATACGTTTAGACAATTTGACCCCTGGTCTGACCAGCATCCAAATTAAACAAAAATAATTTTATCCAAATGTGGTCGCCCCTTACAGGAACCCTCTCGTCAACCCCTCCGACTACATTTTTGACATGAAATAAAATCTCGTCATAAAAAGTCTTCAACCATTTGGAGGTGGGTTAAAATAAACTGTAGGACCTTCCATTTATTGGAAAGACATCAAGACATACACCACTAATAGGATATGATCAGCTCGGTCGAAAATCGGTCTAGCGATTATAAAATGATAATTATACAATTGGGGGACTCACATAATTTTGTTGTCATAAACCAGCCGATTCGTACAAAAGCAAACGAACGAAAGTTATAATGAGCTCAGGGTTGTAATGAATGGTGTTAACTTATTGATAATTTTTCGACTTTATGGCTTTACAAAACTTTCTGACATCTTGTGGGTACTCTAAATACGCATATGTTATATGCAAAATGATATTGTTATGTACTGGAGCTCAAGATTTTGCACAAACATTTTCGAAGAGTGCGAGCATTTGAGCAACGAGCACGCACACATTTTCTCATTAGTAATTACTCGAAACTTCTCAAGCACGAGCATTTCGAGTATTTTGACAAAACCGTGACTTTTTTCTCAAAACTATTTTTTAATTATTATAAATTTATTTATGAAAAGTTTAAAAATCATTTAAACGTGAGAGAAATTGAAAATTGTTTGTTCTGCTGAGCAGTGGAGCAATGAGTGAGTATCGAGTTGCTCGCATTGCTCGATAATCGGTTATCTGGAGCTCTATTATGTACGAGTATTCACCTCAACTCTGACAAATATTATTTTCCATTAGTGATTTTCAATATTTTAGTTTTAGTTATGATATTAAAAAAAATATTTTTAATTTTCAGAGTTTCGAAGAAATCCTAATATAAGAGCGGGCAGATTTAATTATGGACCCTGCACAACACCCAATGGCAAGACTGGCACCTGCATAGTATTGCAACAATGTAGAAAACTCTACACTTTGGTAATGACCCAACCACTGCATGATGTGAATAGACTATATTTGACTCAGAGTCAATGCGGTTATCTAAATGGAAAAGTTTTGGTGAGTCGAAAGAAAGAGATTAACTTAAAATTATTCCATTCAATGCTTGAGCTAAATATTAAAGTCGACGAGCTATAATAAATTTATTAGTATATGAATACATAAATTTTAATTTTTATTATTTTTAAGATTTGCTGTCCCAATCAAAATCTAATTACAACTACCGCGACACAATCGTTTATAAAACCGACTCATTCGAGAATAAGTTTGAAAAAATCCATGTTAATAGATAAAGCTTCTTTGGAGAATACTAAGGCAAAGAAACTACCGCGTCCCGGACAATGTGGACACATGACTTCGGCACGTATTTATGGCGGCAATGCCACTGAGATTGATGAATTTCCGTGGTTGGCTTTGATTGGCTATACAAAACGTAAGTATTTCAACATACTTTAAGGATCGATAGGAAAATGTGTTAATTGCACGCAGAGATGTACGTTTAATCGATTTATTGAGTAATCGTTTTGTTAAATCTAAAACAAATCGCTTATCGATGAGCAGTTATTTTCAATTAATCTCATTGCATAAATCATCATTAATAAACGAGATATTCTTTTAAATAATTAAATGAAAGGGATACATTTTCTACCTTATTATTTCTATATACATTATTTTTCAATATACACTATTATTTTTGTATAAAAAATCTATTTTCAAAAGAAAACTAATAATTAATCCCTCAGGCTTAATTAATCACAGTTTGATTAATCGAATTAAATAATTATAGTCAATCCAAACTCATCGTTTAAGGTCTTCGCAAGTACTACAACTATAATTCTAATTTCAGCTTTTGGCAAATCTGGTCATCACTGCGGTGGTTCTTTAATCAACTCCCGTTACGTTATCACTGCCTCACATTGTGTAAACGGTAAGGCTTTACCAATTGACTGGAAGATTTCCACAGTACGTTTAGGTGAATGGGATACCAATACTAATCCGGATTGCCAAGAAGATGCGCGCGGTGCGAAGAATTGTGCGCCAACGCACATGGACGTGCCTATTGAAAAGGCCATACCACATCCAAAATATGATCCACATTCGATCAATCAAATTAATGACATTGCGCTCCTGCGTTTGAAGGAAACAATTACATTCACAGATTTTATACAGCCCATTTGTCTGCCATTGAGTACTAATTTACGTAACGCCGCCTTTGACAATATCATTATGGATGTGGCGGGTTGGGGTAAAACGGAGACAAAATCTAGCAGTAATGTTAAATTAAAAGCCGAACTTACTGGTGTACCGTTAGATAGTTGTCGTCAGGTGTATCAGCCACAAAATATTAAACTTGAATCGAGTCAATTGTGTGCTGGTGGTAAGCGTGGCGTAGACTCATGCCGTGGTGATTCGGGTGGTCCTTTGATCGGTTTAGGTACAACGGGGCGGGGAAATACATATTACTTTTTAATTGGCATAGTGTCATTTGGACCAGCTTCATGTGGTACGGAAGGTTGGCCAGGTGTTTATACTAGGGTAGGTCATTTTGTAGAATGGATTCAAGTTGTAACTGAGTCTTAAGTATGTATGTATGTGTGTATATAGAACAAGTGAACAAACTATAAAGAATAGTATGGATTTTGCTTACTCTTCATTAATGTAAGTATGTGCGTATTTGCAAATATATGTAAGTACTGTCAACCGTCAACATACTGTTAATCTTGTGTGCTGGGTATTTCTGTGAATATAAATATTGATGTTTGTCTATATGTGTGTGTTATAGTAACTAGTCCTGATTTCCAGTTTAGTTGGATAGATTATTTCAGTTTTAGGAAGACTACCTGTATCATATTTTTTCCTTAATCGTTAAAAACACCTTTATACAAAGACTGAAGTGCGTGTGTATGTATACGGGTTTCTACCGAAAAATTCCTTTCTATAAAGAAATGACAACAAAGCTTTGATAGAAAAAGGTACCCTTCGAAAAGAAAAGGACCATGTAACATGCATACATATGTATGTATGTGTATATGTACTAAGGTTTTATAATAAATATGTTCAATAATAAGTCTAGTTCTTAGTTCTTAGGGAAGAATTTTAAAATATTTAATACTGTTGTTATATGTATGTATGCATGTAGATTTTTGTAGATATATTTATAATAAAAAGCAAAGAAAATGTTAATTTTATTAAAAACTAGGTAATTTTGTTTTAAATTTTTTATTTTTTTATTATTTTTTTTTTTTGAGAACTCTTTTGAATCATGTGACTTATACAGCTCATCATTGAAATATGACCCCTTATGACCTTCAACCTCCACATAACTTTTTCTGTTTTGACAATATCCATGAAATTTATTCGTAAATATTGTGCTTTTTGTTGTTGTTGTTGTAGCGGCAAGCCCAGTCCCGTTTAGGGTCAGGCAAGTTTAGCTTTAGTCATCGAGGTCATCTAACGGGAGGCCCAGGAAACGTGCTGTTTCGACGGGGTCGGACCAAAGGGAGAGGGGTGTTAGATGAGTCGGGTTAAGTGGGCATGCAAAGAGGTGGTTAGTGTCGTGCGGGGATTCTTTGCATGCGGGAAATGTGTTAGGTATGTCAGGGTCGAGTCTGGATAGGTAGGAGTTAAGCCTACTACAATATCCAGATCTTAATTGTGCCAGGGTTACGCGGGTCTCACGAGGCAACTCGAGCTCTTGTTCTGCGATGGGTGGTGGTATGACTCCGAGAACACCATTCATTGGGAGAGAGTTCAAGAAGGTGTTAACGGACTCTCGGTGAATGGTGTTGATGGCCTGTCTGTACGCCGTCCTGTCCAGCGGGTCTTGTCTGTATTGCTGTACGTCGTCGCGGTAGTCAAGTACTCCCTTTCTGATGTGCCTAGGTGGTGGTTCAGCTTCCAGCAGGTGCCTGTTGGGATGATCCATGCGGTAGCATCCCAGCAGGTACTGCTTACACAGCATAACATTATGCTCCTTAACTGGGAGCATAGATGCTTCACTGTGTAGGTGGTGCTCCGGCGCCATCAGGAGGTTTCCCGTCGCGGTCCGAAGGGCGGTGTTCTGGCAGGTCTGTAGCTTCTTCAGCTGCGTCGTGCTAGTCCCCGGCGTCCAAATCGGCGCAGCCTAGTTTACGACCGGCCGGCCAATTGCCTTGTACGTTGCCAGCAACGTTTAATTTATCTCGGTCAATGAAGCATAATATATACGAATAAAATTCAATAATATTTTCAAAACAGAGTAAGTTATGTCGAGGTGGAGGTGTTAAGGTTTTAAGAGGTTATGAGTGGTATTATTCATTAGCAGAGTGGTTAACCTTCAGGCTGCTCATGCTCTCTTTGTCAAAGAAACCCCTGCAGCGGTTTTTGAAGAACTCATCGTGTTTCCTGAAACTTTCTATCAAAGATGACTAGATATGAAACTCTTTATCTCGTGAGAGCGCTCTGAAAATCCACATTTTTTTAAAATTTTCGAACCGTGCCACTGCGATGAAAAAAATTCGTTTTTGGATTTCTGGAAATTTTTTGGGCGTTTTTTGATAATAAATAATAGTAAAAAATGAATATTTTTCCACCTTTGCAGCTGTGTTTGAAAAATATTTGACTCCAATAAATGCAAACAATATTTGTTCTTAATTTTAACGTACAAATTTACCGTGCTTAATGAAAATTTATTGATAACCTAAAATGCTTTTCTGATGAAAAATGGTGTGTTTCATTACTGACTAAGTGGTACTAGGGCCTGTATACATCGTATAGCTGTAAAATGTCTTTATATATGGTAATATTTATTATTTGTTGGAAAAATTATGAAATAACAACTCTGTATTCTCACATTTGCTTACATAACAAATGTCATTGAATCAGCTGTGCGACAGTTAAGCAATTTCTTGATTTTTTGGATCGGTTGTGGATTTCGGCTTGAATTGTTTAGGAATTATTATTCAATATTCAATAAATATGCTGAAAGCATGGAGTTGCAATGCTATTAATTTACTTAAAAGCACAGCAACGCTACAACAACAAGTGCGGGTAAGTTTCACAATATTTCATTCATATTTGAATAACATTATTGCCGACATAACAACTCACATGGGCTTTTCAACTTTACAATTTTTTTAGACAACTTTTGTGCTAAAGCGTAAATATGAACCGTTACTACATAAAACTAACGAGAAGCCCCGAAAGTTACGGGCCAAACATTTTATCTATGAGTTAGTCGAAGATAAAAATGTTAAATGGCGACCAAACATAGAAGTAGTGTTGAAAACATATGTAGAAGGAGTAGGTGATAAGGGCGATGTAGTTTCGGTGCGGCCCAACTTTGCCTATAACAAGCTATTGCTACCAGGATTGGCTGCATATAAGACAGATGAGAACTTAGCTTTGTATGCCAAAACTGAGGAAGAGAAGAAGGTGGCCAGTCATAGTTCAGCATTTGCTCAGCGGGTATGTATAAGGTTGATTTGTAAATGAAAACATTTATTGAAATTTCAATTGCAGACGGTCAACGTTATCGAACGATTTTCCCTAGCTGTAGTGATGAACAAAGATCATCCTTGGGTAATTGAACCATGGCATATAAAGGCATCACTTCGCAAGGCAGGCATTCACTGCCCGGAAGAATGTATAACTATGCCGGAGGCGCGAATTGAAGGCCCTGATTTGAATAAAGAGGGTAAAGAGTTTTATTGTACCATAACAGTAAATAATCTTGAAAAAGCTCGTCTCCGTTGTCGCATTCACCACTGGAGTACAGATCCCAGTGATCGATTGCCATATGTACCGGAATATTGGAAAATAAAGCCAGAACCGTTATTTGGTAGTGAAAGTTCACCCGAAGATGTAGAAACGAAAGTGGACGAAAAATAATGCTTAGAACATAATATACTTAATATCAATAAACTATAGAATATATTTTTATCTAGTAAACTGGTACTTAATCTTTGTATGTTTCGAAATAGGAATTCTGTGATTGGGGAAATTGTTATTGAAAACGATAAAAAATTAGGTATACGGAACCCCTGGCAAAATTAAGGCCTGGATATTGTAGTAGGCTCAACCTGGCAAAATTAAGGCCTGGATATTGTAGTAGGCTCAACTCCTACCTATCCAGACTCGACCCTGACATACCCAATACATGTCCCGCATGCCACGAATCCCGCACGACACTAACCACCTCTTGCATGCCTGGGCCGCCTGTTAGATGACCACGATGACTAAGGCTGGACCTACCTGACCTTAGCGTGGGTTGGCTATCCGCTACAACAACAACAGCTGCACAGAACTCAATGTTTTTTTATAAAAGGATATTTCGTATATATTTCATATATTTCTATTGTATTCGTAAACAATAAATGGGAATCGTATTAGCTGTTCAATTTAATTCGAAAATTAGTACACACACTCCAGCATTTTTAATGAAAATTACTGTATGAAACAAAAAATATTCAAGCAACAAAAATTTTAACTTATAAGAAACATTAAAGGAAAACATTTTTATGAGCACTACTGCAAAGTTTAAATGCTAAATGCTAAAGACAACAATTTAAGGAATTTTTAAATCTAATGCACTCCTTTCAACTCCACTTCGAAAACTAATGTGCTATTGGGTGGAATTGTTGGCGGTGAACCACGTGCTCCATATGCCATGTGTGGTGGACAAGTAATGCGGCGTTTGCCTCCGACTTTCATTCCTACCACTCCGACGTCCCAACCTTTAATTACTTCTCCGCGACCAAGACCAAATTTGAAGCCTGCGCCCGTTTTCAGACTGTCGAACACTTTGTTGTTGGATTTAAGCCTTCCTTCATAGTACACTTGTGCTCGCTTGCCGGATTTAGCTTCTGGACCATTACCTACTCGAATATCTTCAACTTTCACACCTCCAGTTATGACACGTTCACCACCAACTTTCTGTTGTTGTGGCTGCTTTTGTTGTTCACTCTTATTTGCCTTTTTATCTTTCTTGCCTTTCTTTTCAGCAGGGATCTCTTTTGCTACACCGTTTTGTTGCTTCTGGGGTTTGTCCAATTTCGGCTGCTTGGCCTTTGGCTGTTGGACCTCTTCATCTTCACTTTCTTCGTCTTCTTCCTCTTCATCGTCGTCATCCTCATCCTCATCCTCATCATCATCGCCGTCATCATCTGTAAAATCGAGATATATTTAAATGAAATATTGTTTCCAATTTTTTCTCTTGAATTTACCATCATCTTCATCGCCTGATTCTTCGCCTTCCTCAACTTCTTCTGTTAGGATAAATGAAAATTTTACTTAGATCAGGCATCACCAGCAAAAAAAAAAAAAATTGTAAACCTACCTAAGCCTTCGCCATTAAAATCACTATCATCCTCATCATCATCATCATCCTCCTCTTCATTGCTAACAGCTTGTTTCTTTTGATTGCCCTTTTTGGCGTTTGATTTTTTATTTAATGTTTGCCGAAGATCCTGAACTTCTTCCTCTTCCTCTAAATCAGAGTCTTCTTCATCATCCATGAAATTGAATTTATCGATAAGGTAACCAGTCAAACTTACATTACCACTGCCTGAAAATATGAAAAAAATATAGATATGTTTGAAGTTTATTTACATTTAACAACATACCGATGCTCTGGAAACATATTTCATCGCCTTCACTGAAATTTAAATCTAGCATAACTTGTTCGCACTTTCCTCTGCGCAACGTGCAGATTAAAAATTTCTGATTATCGTGATTAATGAAAATTTGGTTGGTGCCATCATCCGAGACAGAATCTGTATCCAAAGATGCCAGCGAAATGTGGAAAGGTTTGTTTGTTTTTTGTGTATATTTACGGTTGGGTTTTAAATTTAGACCTGTAAGCACAAAGAAAATCTATTGAACACATTTCCACAAAGATGGCGTGGAGCCCTAAAGGCCCGCGCGATTAAACACGTGGCTAGAGTTTTTCTCGATAACATTGAAACTCAAAATTATCTTAAACATATAATTTATCTTACCCCAAAACATTTTGTTTGTGTATTGCGATTAATAATTCTCTTTAAATTTAAATGTATTATAATTATTTTAGAGAACTTTGAAAATTCTATGATCAATGCCGGTAGCGAAACCAAATTCCCTTGCAGCTGAATGCCAAAAGTAAACGCGATGATATACCGCGTGAAATTGACAGTGGAGAGTTAGGGTTGCATTGACGACATGCAATAATGATTACAGGGTGGTAAATAAATTATGGAATTCGAATTGGAATACTCATTACTCCAGACAAAGGACGTATATGAATTCATATACGTTCTTTGCTCCAGATTTTCGTGAACATCTAATAAATATTAGAATAAATAAAATAAAAAATTGGACACGCAGATTTAGCAGTGGACCAAGGGTGAACATAATTTTATACAATTATACACCCAGCACGATCCTAACATCTTGCAAACTAAAAAAAACTTATTTTGTTATTTACTCTACTTGAGCTCTTCGAGGAAGTGAATGTTACCCATGGCCACCAGCTGGAGCCACAACTGCATATATTTTTAATATCAGGTTCAAAGGTTCTTTAAAAGACACTCGTGCGCAAAAAATCGGGTTTTTAAATCACGTGCTTTCCTTAAAGGAGCTCACTCCTTTTAGCAAATTCAGTAATCATTTTGGGTGCGTATTAAGCATAGAAATGTCTATAAGAAGTAACTGCTTACCGCTCAACCCGGAAAAATATTGGTATGATGCTGCTAATCTCAACTTCATAACCACTTTTTCAGGCTACTGCTCATAAAAAATAACTAACATGTTGAACACTCTACTCAAACAAACAAGTTAAAAGGATAAAATTGTAAGACATATAAGTATGCTTGCCTGGATGCAAAAAACCGCAGCGAAGAATTTTAAGAGACCTGCTGAATTCGAGGTGTAATTGGAATTCATGCCCAACATTTAAAGATTTATACTCTAGGAAAAGTTTTTTTCTCCATTCTTAGTAAAACTAACATTTTCTTTTCTTTGGTAAACACTAAAATTTGGTGCAGGGAAAGGAGGATTGGTGGGTTGGAACGTCTCGACACTTCATTTTACTATATATAATTGTCATTCTCAAGCAAGTTGCCTGCGGATTGTATATGATTAAATAAAGATAAAATTATTAAATGATGAATACAGCTTTTTTTGTTTTTCCTCATCTTCATCAAGTTATTTTAGCATTTTATAGTGCTTAGGAGCTTAAATGCAGGGAAAATGCTTGGCCAGCGCAATTTTATAAATGATTGCGTTAAGAAATCGAAGTGCCATATGTATACATATAACAATTTCCAATCAAATTGCGTGTAATCGATGATTGCCCGTAGAGTCTTGGAATGAGAGATAATTGTAGTGTACTTGTAAATTACGAAACAATCCATGGTCGATTCACTTCCACTTAATATATAGGTATATATATATATATTTTGAGCTTTGTAACCGCTGAAGCGATTTTCGGCCAAACTCCTCCTCTAGTTTGTAGTTTTGGCGTCTTGATATTTTTACCAAAAACCGTTTGTTCTAAACCGCCTCCGAACGACCTATGGATTTTTATGAGGAGCTTTTATTTAATGTCAGAAATATACTCGGAGGGCTTGACATTCCATGCGATGGGCGACCGCAATTAGAAAAATTTATTTCTTCAAATTTTGGATGTTGCTCGAACCTAGGCTCGAACTCTCACCTTCCGAATGGCAGTATGCAAAGCTAACCACTCGGCTATTGCAGCCGCCTTCTTCTACTTCACCTAGCATTAGACCAGCTTAATAAATATATAGAACATGCGTATAATTCTGTGCAATAATTCTGGTGTACTTCTGTTAATTACTGGGTAACACACTCTTAAGATTAATAACCCATTTTTTAATTATATATTTATTTAATGCGGAAAAAACTTTTAAAAGGGATATTTAAAGGCGTAAAGTATGTTCTGATTTTACGAAGTTTCGCTTATCATCAACAGAGGTTACGATTCTCGCCGAGGTACACTTGAGCGATTATGAAAGATCAAAGAGCCATCAACTGGGATAGACATAGAAATTCATATTTTTCCACTTCCATAATGGTAACATGGATATATGTACTCTTAATGAGTTCGGCTGGAGAAATCGTTCAAACGGTTTGTAACTTGCCTCTTTTTCCAATCAGATACCGAAGTTTTTAAAGAAGATTTGAGTTTTTCTGTTTAATATACCATTGCATTGCTTATCCCTTTTTAATCTTTCCAACATGCGTTTTGATGTGCGCCTCTGCTCTAATCTTTAATTACAGCCTTCTTTCAATGCTATAAAATGCAGTTTTTTGAGCACATTTCCACAGTAAGTGTGATCGTAAATTTCCGTTTTTATTATTTAAATCGAGCAAAGCAATGTTCGAATTACTTACCGGTCGTGGAATTGGCAATTGTCCGTCATCATATGCATTCATCTATCTCTTCAGGACTTTTACAATTTTGGGTACAAATCCACCTAAGGATGCTGGCCCGGTTTATTACATTTGGTCAGCCTTTCTGAATACAACATGCATAATACTTTCACCATTTCTTTGTACCATCGGCTTCCCATTGAAGTATATCCAGAAAACCATTACCACAATGCAATTTTTGAGTGCCATACAAGCCGGAATAAATGTGATTGGCATACCACCCAAGTATTTAACTTTGGCATTCTCTTTGAAACGTATGCGTAGCATTGAACCGTTATTGGATGTTATGGATGCGAAATATACAAATCCCGAAGATGTGGCCTTAATACGTCATGCGGCGATTATGGGTAATAGATTGGTATTCAGTTTTGGCATGGCATATTTGACATATATGCTATTAACAATAACACCACCTTTGGTCACTGGCAATGTGCCTCTCTCGACTTGGATACCGTTTTTGGATGAGAGTCAATCGACATTGCATTTTTTGATGCAAGTAGTTGTTGATTTGTTTTTCTTTTGTTTCCTTTTATTCTATCAAGTGGCTAATGATTCTTACGGTACAGTATATATCTATGTTATTCGTACACATTTGCAATTGTTAATACGTCGGGTTGAGCGTTTGTGTACGAATTCTGAAAATAATGTCGAGGATAACATGGTAGAGCTGGTGGATTGCATTGAAACGCATCAGCAAATATTAAGGTGAGCCAAAAATTGTGTATTACATATGGGTAAGAGTTCGAATAGAGCTGAATTGTAGCCATCCTTCTGTTTAGAGAAAATGGAAATTTTGTATTCGTATGATTTCCACGAATACATTTTTTAGTAAATTGTGATTTCTAATTAAGAAAACCATATTTGCCTCGTTTCAGTAAATTAGGTCAGTCTGTCGGTCGGAAAAATACCTGTGAAATCGACTAGCTAAAGTATTTGTGAAGTTGCTTTTTGATTGGATTGGGAAAATTACTATTTCCATATGCCGATTTTAATTGCTTAACCAAAATCGACTGTTTTAAATGAAATCAAGAATTTCGGCATAAATAACGGGATATAGGAGATGTATAAGTAAAGGCTTTCCCTTATGCTTATACTTGATCTATTCGAACTCATTAACCACTTTTTCCATTAATTATTACTACACCAATGGATTTATTAATTCTAGCTTTAGTTTTTGTGCTTTGCTTTTTTTACCTTTATATGAGAGATGAACTTTGCTTATGTACAAATTATATTTTTTCAAAAGAACCTTATATTCAGCTAAAAATATTGGTGGAACCAAGCCTAGTTGAAATCTCCAATCTTAATCATAACTAAGCTCATAATAAGAACCTTAAATTGCGGATTTCCTTTATAGTTTCATTTTCCTTTTCGAGTGACATAGTCTTTAATTAGCTATTAATTTCTTCTTTTTATTAGATTACTGGCTACTATTGAACCGATTATTTCAATAACGATGTTTACACAATTTTTAATAATTGCCACAGTTTTGTGTGTAACCATGATAAATATGTTCATTTTTGCCGATCTCAGCACACAAATTGCATCGACTTTTTATTTTCTGTGCGTGCTAATGCAGACATCACCATGTTGCTATTTCGCTACTGAGCTGAAGGCGAATAGTGAAAGGTTGCCGATTGCCATTTTCCACTGTGGTTGGGCGGATCAAGATCAACGTTTTCACAAAGTGATAATCTATTTTATGCATCGCGCTCAGTCTCCAATTGAGCTGATGGCTATGAAATTATTCCCCATTAATGTGGCTACAAATATTTCGGTGAGTTTTTTGCGTTTATTTTGAAAATTTTATTTATTTTTAATATCGATTAGCGCTTATCGATGTAAATCTCTAATTTATATTTTACTTTTAGCTTGTTAAATTCTCGTTTACGTTATTTACTTTCATCACAGAAATGGGAGTTGGTCAAGATACAAAAAAATAAAAGTTTTAACACAAAGTGGAGATTTAAAAAAAATTAAAAATTTATTGTAATAGTTTTGATATAGAATTGAAAGCAATATAGTTGTTTGAAATCGCGCACTCAACGCTAATAATTTTATTAAATATTATTATATTGTTATTATTAGAAATATCATTATATCCATGCACTTAAAAATTTTATTTAGAACAAACAAAAGTAATTAGTTGTGGTAGAGTTAATTTTTTAGTTGTATTCTAAAATCTGTAATTGTAATCTCACATAAATCTACATATGAAACGGAGCAAAAATACCATAAATATTTTTTGCTGTTGTGCCAGTGCTAGTGCCTGATAATGAAATCACTTTGGAACAAGTTTTCTCGTCAGTGCATGAGGTAAGGAATTGGGATAAAAGAGATGAATATGAAAATATATTCAATGAACAGACAACCTCTCCAACCACCAAAAATAAACCTTTCGTATATAGAAAACGTCTCGATCTTAGCAAAATCATCAAAAATAGCCAATCTTTTTTGAAATATCTTCTCCAAACCGTACTCCCATTTAACCTGTATAAGTTTACCGAAATACCTAACTAAAATACTAAAAACATCGTCTGTCAAAAATCATACCTATATTTAATTTGAACCTAACTATTTGAAATAAACCGAAATTTGGTTTATTTAATCGAATTTAATCAATTGAAAAAATAAATAAAATAATACAAAATCGTGTTATTATTAATTTATTGGATCACATCAATGTGGAAGAATATTTTTCCTGATGCACAAACGGTTAATCTAATTATGAATGAAATTCAGATTCAAAAAAATATTTTAAACGTCAAAAAATATGAACATAATAAATGTATTATAAAAAACAATGCCTAAATGGATACGACAACAACTTTGAGAATACAGAAAACGTCGTTGAAGAGTTCATCATGGTGGAATCATTTAATCGCAGGCGGAGTGGCAGGAGCACTATCACGTACATGTACCGCCCCTATAGACAGAATTAAAATTTATCTGCAGGTGAATAAGGAATCACAACATACATACATATTTCGAATTATAACAATAATTCTCATCTCTAAAAGGTACAGACACAAAAAACTGGAGTCGTTGAAAGTGTTCGGCATTTGGTTAAAGAAGGCGGCGTGCTAAGCATGTGGCGTGGTAACGGTATTAATGTTTTAAAAGTAACACCCGAATCTGCTATCAAATTTACAGTTTATGATGAAAGTAAAAGATTTTTGCGCGGATACGAGCAACGACCCTTGACAGTTGGTGAAAGATTTTTTAGTGGCGCTTTTGCGGGTAATATTTCACAAATGTTCTTCTATCCAATGGATGTTTTGAAAACACGTTTGGCTTTGGTTACAAAGGAAGAATACACGGGAGTAAATAATATGATAAGCAATATGTTTGTGAAAGAGGGAATTAGAAGTTTTTATCGTGGCTACAATACATTTGCTGTCGGCATCACATTGTATTGTGGTATTGATTTAGCTGTTTATGAAACGCTCAAGCAAAAATATTTGTGGTATATGGAAGATGAAAACACTGTAAATCCACTCATTATTTTAGGCTGCTGTACATTATCGAGCAGTGCTGGCCAATTGGCAACATACCCATTGGCTATGTTGAGTACACGACATATGGCGACAGGTAAATATAAAGCGTTAAACTAATATGATTATTAAGTTAAATTGATATTCTGACTAATTACAGTTATTCATAAAGATGAAGAAGTGCAGAGAAAAGGTTTTTTTGAAAAAAATATGTTACGCTTATTATGGCAAATTAGTCAGAACGAAGGTATGGGCGGACTTTATCGTGGCTTGATACCCAACTTTATGAAATCGATTCCCACTGTTGCCATCACATATATTGTTTATGAATACACGATCAATCTGTTAGGCTACAGTATGACGTAAAGTTTGAATAATAATAATAATAATAATTGGTCGTGTTTATCTACGTAGAAGCTGTCTATTAAGTTATTTTTATTTGAATAAATTAGTTTCAAATTCAGGCCGAGAACAATTCTGATTTTATCGATTTGGCCAAAGAAGAAGGTAGACCTGTGGTGGCATTCAGTACGATTTTCGGATCGTTAAAAATACTTAGCAACAATTTTAACGGTTTGCTATCGCTTGATCAGCTGTTGTCGTTAATAACACGATAAGTTGTTAATTAAAGGTCGGTATGCAGCTCTTACGAAAACCAAAAACTCCATATAAAAAAGTGCAAAAAAATGATACGCGAAACATTTTTTTACGAAGCAGTACGCACCTTGAACGAAAAAAAACTCCATTTTCTACGGCCTATTTCTAAAGTTTTTAAACAAATACGAAAGCACGGCAACACAGGTTTCCGGGTGAAATAAATAGATTCATATGTATTTCGGGAGAAACAAGAGGAAGACTAATATTCAAATATATTAAAGCAAGCTTATAACCTTTTATTTATTTTTAGAATTGAAAAAGGTAAGAATACATAATCAGCGACAAATATTTACCGCGCTCTACTCATGTTTTTCGTTTTGTTTATTTACGTTTACATATCTTCATCCTTTTTAAAGAGCTGTTCAAAATTAGAAAATCATCTGTTAAATTTCCATGCCTACTACATTTTACCATTCACGAAATTTTTTTCGCAAGAGGTGCATACCGATCTTAAACGACAAAAAATTTCGATTTCTTACCCCCATCGATAAAAGATTTTATATTTCATTCAGGTTAAAATGAATAGAATAAAAGTAAAAAAATAAATAAAAATAAATTAACTAAAATGTCTTTTGAGTATTTGGCATAAGTTTTATGCCAAGATGAGGAAGCAACGCACTCTTCGTCACTGGAAAGAAGTTTGTTGCGAGAAGTGGAAGATCCTTTCAACTTGAGTGAAGCAGAATTTCGATAGTTATATCGATTAACCCCATATTTAGTTGATGAAATCATTTCTCAACTTGATAGCCAACTAAAAGGTAGAAGTATAACGGGGATATCTACAAAAAAACAGGTAAATAATGCAATTTTCAAGTGTTTTTCAATTTTTAACTTTATTAAATTGCTTGAAGGTTCTAACCGCCTTACGATTCTTCGCAACTGGATGCAATCATTGTCCTGTTGGAAAGCAGTGTGGGATATCCATGAGCCAGTCGTCCGTAAGCCGCTGTATACATAGAGTAACACACGCAAACAACCGATCGCAAAGGTTAGATTTCCCATGACTCAAATAGAGCGGCAAGGTGCAAAGATGATTTTCGCTTGGGACTATCAATTACACTCATGTGTCAATCATGAGCTCTAGAAATAATGCCAACCTATGTCAATCACCATAGATACCATTCTATCAATGTGCAAATGGTTAGAGAATTTATTTTTTAATTTTCGGATAGCACAGTTCAATATATATTATTTGTGTACCGATATGTGATCCTAATCTCGTTAGTGCAAGCGGCAAAATTCGTTAGTTAACAACTCGACAAATCGTACCGATAAAATTACAGAATTCCGCTACTGAAACCTATTTCCAATGGGTCTACATTCTTCGTGATCCCAGAATATGTTCCCAGTCAGGTCTCATAACAAACTACATATGTGGCAATCAGTACCAGGTGAGCTCTTATACATAAATAAATAAGAGTAATAATAAAAATAAAGAAATGTAATCTTAAAAACCCAGTGATAGAGTTTTTGCCAAAAGGGATAAGGCCATGTGGACAAATTTGGCAAAATATTTAAAGAAATGTTATCTTTCATTGGAACCGGATTTTTTAGGTGGTGGATTCCAAACCCTACTGACAACAATAGGGGATTTGCCTTCTCACTCTTGCTCACCTGCAAATGGTTTTTTTTAAATATGTAAAAGAATCGTATCTAGCCTCAAAAAGGTGAATGGCAGTCAAAGACTTTCGTTACTTGCATGACTTTTACACATGTTTCCATCGGTTCCATCGGTTTCAACAACCACAAACAATGTTAGCCGTGAAATCCAATGCAACAATTGCTACTTTGGACTTAGCAATAAAGCAAAGTCTCGACGTACAAAAAGAAAGCTCAACAAGTTTGCTCATCATTCTACGAAAAATTGATGATCCTTTGCGCATTGATAACGACAAATAGGGCAGACTTTGTTATTAACTTAGTTCAGGGGTTCCACGGTAACTAGGACAAGTTGTTGGAATGGGCGGCAACACTCCACCTTTGATGTTATATCCGCTTAGGGAATAAAAGAAAACGAACAACTAAACTCCGTTTGAAGTATCATGTGGAAAACTACCTGGCTTCACTTGTTATTTCCAATTGCGATAAAACTGTGCAACTATCTTTTGTGTAATACTGACATTAAATGCGGCAAACAGAAGCTGAACTAGCCTCAACCTTTATTGTTTCGTCCATAGCAGTAGCAGTGGCTTCGTCCTTTTCTTAAACCATAGTGGATGTTCCTTTGAATTTAAACTGAAAGGCCTGTACATCCACATCGACTGCTTTCTTTTCCATGGCGTCTAACAACCGACCAACTCATTCGACGTTTCTTCATTTCTTCAATTCCTGAATATTAACCATTCTTTTATCCTTTGTGATTTATTTAGCAAAGCAATTTTTGACACCAAATGTAACGATTTTGCTAAATTAAAACAAAATAATTTCTCAAAATCCTTCGAGTTCGATGGATTGTTGAAATAAAAGACTCAAAATTGTAGTTTGACTTACTAATTCTTTATAAACACACTGTTTATACTCTTGTAAATACACAGTTTACTTCAATGTCAACAGTTTGAGCTTCGCTCTTATATACCTTATCGATCGCTCGTATATACATAGGTCTGGAGAACTCGATTTGGAAGCATGTATTTCTTGGAAACCCACGTGTTTACCTAATCCCTGCAAAACTTTTAAAGATTTAAACTGCGGGATGATCTTTTTCCTCCATTTCAATAAAAAATTAAGTAAGTCAACATTAATTTTTTTTTTGCCAACACCAACATTTGACGTAGAAAAAGGAAAACAGGTGGGCTGGGCCATAAGGGAAAGTGAAATAGATAATTGTAGTGTACGTATGAATTACGTACCAACCGGTGCTCGATTTTGTCTTACTTTACTTACCATTAGACCAGCTTAATGAATACGAGTATATGGTACAAATGTATAATTTAATGCGTTAATTGCCACCTGTAATAATTTTGCAACACTTCCGTTAATTACTGTGTAGATGTATGTACATATTAACGCATTTTTGTTTTAATTACATGTCCATTTAATGCGAAAAAAGGTTAAAAAAAAGGAATATAGGGGACGGGGGCTGCTTAAGCCTAAAAGTATGCTCTGTTTTTGATGGAGCTAAACTAATAAGATATCGTAGTTCTCAATTGGATTACACTTGAGCAATCTTCTGAGATGAGAGATCAAAAATATTGAAGCAATACATTTTTTTACGTAGTGAGCCCTCCTCTGGTGCAATCTCTTGAACGGAATTTCATGTTATGGCTTCGCTTCCTTTCCAGTCAATTTCACAATTTGCATTTGTCCGTCATCGTATGCATTCATCTATCTCTTCAGGACTTTTACAATTTTGGGTACAAATCCACCTCAGGATGCTGGTCCGGTTTATTACATTTGGTCAGCCTTTCTGAATACATCATGCATAATACTTTCACCATTTCTTTGTACCATCGGCTTCCCATTGAAGTATATCCAGAAAACCATTACCACAATGCAATTTTTGAGTGCAATACAAGCCGGAATAAATGTGATTGGCATACCACCCAAGTATTTAACTTTGGCATTCTCTTTGAAACGTATGCGTAGCATTGAACCGTTATTGGATGTTATGGATGCGAAATATACAAATCCCGAAGATGTGGCCTTAATACGTCATGCGGCGATTATGGGTAATAGATTGGTATTCAGTTTTGGCATGGCATATTTGACATATATGCTATTAACAATAACACCACCTTTGGTCACTGGCAATGTGCCTCTCTCGACTTGGATACCGTTTTTGGATGAGAGTCAATCGACATTGCATTTTTTGATGCAAGTAGTTGTTGATTTGTTTTTCTTTTGTTTCCTTTTATTCTATCAAGTGGCTAATGATTCTTACGGTGCAGTATATATCTATGTTATTCGTACACATTTGCAGTTGTTAATACGTCGGGTTGAGCGTTTGTGTAAGAATTCTGAGAATAATGTCGAGGATAACATGATAGAGCTGGTGGATTGCATTGAAACGCATCAACAAATATTAAGGTGGGTTAAAAATTGTGTATTACATGTGTAAGTGGGTAAGAGTTCGAACAGAGCTGAATTGTAGTCATCCTTCTGTTTAGAGAAAATGGAAATTTTGTATTCGTATGATATCCACGAATACATTTTTTAATAAATAATAAATTTCTAATTAAGAAAACCATATTTGCCTCGTTTCGGTAAATTAGGTCAGTCTGTCGGTCGGAAAATTACCTGTGAAATCGACTAGCTAAAGTATTTGTGAAGTTGCTTTTTGATTGGATTGGGAAAATTACTATTTCCATATGCCGATTTTAATTGCTTAACCAAAATCGACTGTTTTTAATGAAATCAAGAATTTCGGCATAAATAACGGGATATAGGAGATGTATAAGTAAAGGCTTTCCCTTATGCTTATACTTGATCTATTCGAACTCATTAACCACTTTTTCCATTAATTATTACTACACCAATGGATTTATTAATTCTAGTTTTAGTTTTTGTGCTTTGCTTTTTTTACCTTTATATGAGAGATGAACTTTGCTTATGTACAAATTATATTTTTTCAAAAGAACCTTATATTCAGCTAAAAATATTGGTGGAACCAAGCCTAGTTGAAATCTCCAATCTTAATCATAACTAAGCTCATAATAAGAACCTTAAATTGCGGATTTCCTTTATAGCTTCATTTTCCTTTTCGAGTGACATAGTCTTTAATTAGCTATTAATTTCTTCTTTTTATTAGATTACTTGCTACTATTGAACCGATTATTTCAATAACGATGTTTACACAATTTTTAATAATTGCCACAGTTTTGTGTGTAACCATGATAAATATGTTCATTTTTGCCGATCTCAGCACACAAATTGCATCGACTTTTTATTTTCTGTGCGTGCTAATGCAGACATCACCATGTTGCTATTTCGCTACTGAGCTGAGGGCGGATAATGAAAGGTTGCCGATTGCCATTTTCCACTGTCGTTGGGCGGATCAAGATCAACGTTTTCGCAAAGTGATAATCTATTTTATGCATCGCGCTCAGTCTCCAATTGAGCTGATGGCTATGAAATTATTCCCCATTAATGTGGCTACAAATATTTCGGTGAGTTTTTTGCGTTTATTTTGAAAATTTTATTTATTTTTAATATCGATTAGCGCTTATCGATGTAAATCTCGAATTTATATTTTACTTTTAGCTTGTTAAATTCTCGTTTACGTTATTTACTTTCATCACAGAAATGGGAGTTGGTCAAGATACAAAAAAATAAAAGTTTTAACACAAAGTGGAGATTAAAAAAAATTAAAAATTTATTGTAATAGTTTTGATATAGAATTGAATGCAATATACATAGTTGCTTGAAATCGCGCACTCAACGCTAATAATTTTATTAAATATTATTATATTGTTATTATTAGAAATATCATTATATCCATGCACTTAAAATTTTTATTTAGAACAAACAAGAGTAATTAGTTGTGGTAGAGTTAATTTTTAGTTGTATTCATAATTCATTAATCAAGTGGATACTAAAAATCTCACATAAATCTACATATGAAACGGAGCAAAAATACATATTTTTTTGCTGTTGTGCCAGTGCTAGAGACTGACAATGAAGTCACATTGGAATATGTTTTCTCGGTAGTACATGAGGTAAGGAGTTGGGATAAAAGAGATGAATATGAAAATATATTCAATGAACAGACAATCCCTTTAACCACAAGAAAAAACGTCTCGATCTTAGCAAAATCATCAAAAATATCCAATCATTTTTTTAATTTCCTTCTCCAAATCATACTCCCATTTAACCTGTACAAGTTTGTCGAAATACCTAACCAAAATACTAAAAACTTTGTCTGTCAAAAACCATACATGTTGTGATGGAAATTCCCAGTACAAAGACAGACGAAAAGAGCGGCAGCAACTACTACAGGTGGACGAGTTAGTCGCTGAAAGCCGATGGCAAAGGAATAATCAGCCTACTCTTGAGCACCTGCATAGAATGTTTGGGTTATCCTCAGGTATAAAAAGGGCGGAGGCAGCTATCACAGCGAGACGAGTAGAACACACAGTGGCGTTAATATTGCAGTAAGCTGTGTGTTTTAGAAATAGATAAACTGTGTGAAACGGAAAATAATTGTGTGTAATAAATAATTGTAAAATAAGCCATTGTGTATAGTAAAGAATTGTAATTATTGAAGACAAAATAACCCTGAGTAAATTTCTGACGATTAAAAGGCCAAACGAATAAGTCTTGGTTGTTTTATTTAGCAATCCAGTGATCGGACTCGAAGGATTTGAGAAGTCATCGAGGGTAGCTACGAAAAAAGGTTACAATATATTTGATTTGAAAGTAAGTATTTTAAATAAATGGAAAATTTGGTCATTTAATTTAATTTAATAAATAAAAAAATTAATAAAATAATATAAATTCAAATTATTATTAATTTAACGGATCATATTCATGCGGAACTTATCAATTAATTTCAGATTCAAAAAACTTGTTGCCAAACGGCAAAACATGTGATTAGAATAACATTATTATTAAAGACGAAGCTAAAATGGATGTGACACCAATTTTGAGAATAAAGAAAACCTCGATGAAAAGTTTATGATGGTCTTTATCGGGTAAAAGGTGATACCGAACGTATTGTGGGAAAGACTGAAGCACGCCGTTAGCGAACTGATTGATAGCGACCTGATAAATCTATAACTCCTTACATATTCTCTATGCGTCAAATTCTGGAAAAGACCCGTGAAAAAAGGATCAACACACACCACTTCTTTTTCGATCTTAAAGCTGCCTTCAACAGCACAAGAAGAAGCTGCTGCCTTCTATGTGTGCCAACAAGCGCTTTTTTGGACTTAGTAAGCAGTTGAGAAGTAAAGTTCTCTTTCGACGAACAAAGAACAAAATCTAAAAGCCCCTCAATATCGCGACATTGGCATACATATATACATATGTAGCTACGCTGGATAGATCATTTTGGCAGGATGGATGAAAACAACTCAGATTTGAAAGAAGTCGCTGGTGGAAGCAGGGAAGACCTCCATACCGTTGGAAAGTCCAATAGGAAAAGGAACTGGCGTCACTTGGTGTTTCGAATTGATACTATATGGAAAAAAAGACAGGTGTGCTTAGCTATAATATCCTAAGCAACGTCTTCGTCAATTAAATTAAAACAAGAATAAAGATAATGGAGAAGGAGAATATGACTATTAAAGATAGAAAACATTTTCTAAAATTTATAATTTTTTTTGGCGAATGGGAAGAATTAGAAAAGTTCATATATTATAGATCTACTATGCGTCCTTTAAAGATAATACTTATGGTACAAGGAAAATCTAAAAGCTCAGAAAAAAATTTAGCTAAAATTACAAAATTTATTGTACATATGTACATACATATATGTACTATATAAGCATACAAGAATTATGTTTCTTTTTAAAACTAACTTTAGACAATAAAAGACTCTTATATACTCTAATAACTCTTAACTCATAGACACACCCAATGAACGTATCGAATATTCATACACTATGTAACTTACACAAACTGCAGGGACAACTTTTGCTAAATTTAATAAAAGACCACGATATAATCCAGCGAAACCTTCGTTGACAATAATCGCTTTGACTATTTGAATTGTTTTATCGCGACTTATAGGTCTCTGTGCAATTATTGTGCGTGGTTCATCTTTTTCAACAACTGCGAATAAAAAAATAAATAAATAAATAAAGTAATTCCTGCATCTTTACCCTTTACACTGTACTGGAAGCACAGAGACGATACTCACCTTGAGCTTGTAGCCGCGTCCGAATCAATGAACAAGGATAAGTAATCATTTGACCCAATGCACTGGAAATGGCACCGCAGATAAGTAGAGTTAAATTACTTGGATGCTTATCAGCCCGATCACTGTTTAGATATCTCTTTAATGTTTCATACAAAGCCAAATCAATGCCAGCATAGGGTATAACACCCAAAAGATTGATGGTGTAACCATTGTAGAAACTACGTATGCCCTCTTTTTTATATATATATTTAATTAAATTCATTAATCCTCTACTTTCGGCACTGGTTTGTAGTGCCAAACGCGTTTTCATTACATCGAAGGGGTAAACCGCTGTTTGGGATATGGTACCCGCAATGGCGCCAGCTATGAATCGTTCACCAATTGACATTTCTTGCTGTTTCGTATTTCTCTCGATTCCGATGTAGTTTTTCACTTTTTCATATATTGTAAACTTGATTGCCGAATCAGAGCTTATCTTCATGACATTGACTGCATTGCCACGCCACATGCTGCGTATGCCACCATTTTGTATCATATAACTTACACTGTCATATATGGAGATCTTCATCGTTTGAACCTGTTATTTTTTTTTTACCGAAGAATACGCTTCATCATTCATTTTTCGTCATATTCTGTGTTGTATATACTTATATATATATATACAAATACCTGCATGTATAATTTGATTCTGTCAATTGGTGCCGTACACGTGCGCGATATGGCTCCTGCTAGGGCACCAGAAATGGAGTGTCGCCACCAAACGCCTTCGTATATTTTTCCCACCTCATGCTCATTCGGTACATTCAGATTATCACCCATTGTGCTGTTTTCAAATTGTAACGTCAGGAAAAAAATTGTTCAAATTTTTGTACAAATACATATATTTCGCCATAAATATTTTTGAAAGATTTGTGCTTGATATCGAATCATTAATTTTTTTCAAGGACAGATAAAAAACGTCATTTAGTGATTTATTTTTCCCCTTTGACGTTTCTCAAATCATAAAATATTCCAAATTCATTGAAAATGAAAAAAAAAATGTGGGAAGTACATAAAGTTGAAAGAAATTTTGACACTGCTGGCACACTCAAGATTGTAATTTGGAATTTAAAATGAAATGGAAATAAAAAAAGGCAGGGATATTTAGGGATATTTATGAAAATATTTAAAATGATCAGAAATAAACAATGCTTCAACATAAAAATGTTTTATGTTAAATTTGCAGAAATTTGGGTTAATATTACAAAGGAATAGGTTTACGGAGTGCCATAATTAGACTCATCCAAAATGATATTTCTATATACATACATATGTACATATGTACATATGTATGTATGAAATGTATGTATGAAACTTAAATAAAATTTCTGAAATAGTTTAGGTTATATCGGCTGGGTGTTACACCATACATAGATCTATTGATCCTTCGTAATGGCAGATGGAGATTCGGCATAGTTCGAGCTGAAGTAATTGTCATATAGGAAGCCAGCGCCTTTTGCGAAATATAAGTGAGCCTTCATATCTTCATATTGATACTTCATCTAGTTCTTTGTACTGCGAAGCTCTTTTATATCTAACACGTGTTCTAGATGGAATTAGGGCCTTTCATTTCACCCTGATCCGTCTGACTGCACCAATGCTACTTGGTTCTGTAGCCAGATGCAATACGTTATTGCCTTAATTGCCTCTAAACTATCGACGTACATATATAATACGGTTTTTTATGTTTTCCTGCGTTGTTAGCTATCCAAGCAGCTATGCTAAACGCGAATACTACCGCCTGGAAGATACTGCAGTATTCCGCAGGTTTGAAGAACAGCTCGAGATCTAGCTCTGCGCAATAGATTTCGACGCACACTATGTGAGCCATTTTTGATCCGTACGTGCAGATTTTGTTATTTCCGCTGGCGGGTCGCACGCTGCTGTGCAATCCACCCTCTTTTAAAGTGACTTGAGACTTTCTTTCCCATAGAAAGCGTGGGAAATGCGATTAAATTTTTCCAATTCAAGAGATTTTATCGCTCGCGTTATGCAGAGTGCGAATGGTGTATTCACTCCAATGATTTTCTGTATTAGATTTTTCTGTCAACGGTGAACACCATAAAACAAGATTGACTTGACTACCGCTGTGTAACACCAACGCAGGCCAGGCGATAGGCTCTAAGCAGGCCCTAGCAACTCTCACATACGTAGAAGGTACTACTGGCCTTTTTCACACTCTCCTCCACATTGAGTTTCCACATAAGCCCCCTTATTCTTCCTATGGAGAGAAGGAAGCGGGGACATGCTTTACCCAAAGCCTTTTGCCTACTTGATATTGTACTGCTAAACAGAGGTGGTAGAAATGCTTTTGAAAAGAATGGTTTGGGCTCTTTTATAGACATGACATTTGTCAGAAAATCTTCGGTGCGAATGACAGAGTGATAGGTGTATTATGGTATGTACACACATAGTTATCATTTTGCAATTATGATGGATGTAGGCAATCACTCCGTAGGCCATAGAAGAAATGCGCGTGTAAAAAAGCTATAAGAAAAAGGGTTGAAAGAGAAACGTTGGACGAAGATTTGTTCAAACTCACGCTTAATGAGGATATACCCCACTCAGATGATATAAACCAACAAGCGAAGCTGCTAAAATAAAACATATTTGCAAAGCCTGTGACGCCGTCACGATTCGGAAGAAACAAAGCTTCAAGCGAAAGCCAGCATATTGGTGGAATAATTCA
This sequence comes from Neoceratitis asiatica, assembly GCA_030068015.2. NCBI lineage: Eukaryota > Metazoa > Arthropoda > Insecta > Diptera > Tephritidae > Neoceratitis > Neoceratitis asiatica. The sequence continues at coordinate 10,035,865 of CM061528.1, forward strand.
ACAATTGCGAAGCGCATGCAATAAAGCGAGGCGAGAGTATCAGAGGGGTATAGGCACGGTACACCATGAAAGAGTTCGTGAAACCTTCAAGACCAAATGCAAGAAACTGAAAAAAGCAAATAAAAAGAGTAAGACATCCTCTTTCAAATAATTTTGTGACAAACTTGATGAAAATCCTTGCAAGCAATTAATAAGCTGACTAGAATCGCAGACAAAGCTGTTGAAGGTGGTGGTGGCATATTTATTACGAATTATAAGAAGCTATCTGTCCGATGGGCTGTTGCTCTATTACGCAGATGAAGGGGCTAAAAGTTATGCTACAACTGGTGGAGTGTCACAAGGCACGGTGTTGAGACTGCTGTCATGGAATATCCTCTATAATGGAATACTATGTCTCTCTCTGTCAAAAGAAGCGAAAAAACCGGATATGCTGATGATATTGCTGCGGCAATAGTAGCAAAGGAATTGTACAAAATCCAAAGTATTTGTACAGATTCTTCACTTGGAATTAAAAAATGTCTAACTAACTATGTCGAAACCACAGCTGGCAAGACAAGAAACCGAAGCAGTTCTGATAACGAGTTGAAAAAAATAGAAATCATTACTTTGAACATTGATGAATATACTCTTGGAATACAGCCATCGCTAAAGTAAGTCGATCTGACAATACATGCGAGACTGAATTACGAGATGAATACTGAAAAAAAACTGTGAAAAGGCAGTGTGAATTATGGCCAACAATCAAGATAGAATTTTACTTTTGGCAAAAGCCAGTCAATCTATTATGTTGTATGTAGCACCAGTATGGGCACAAGCATTAACCAACAAAACATATGTCAAAATGGTGAACTAGCTGTTCAGGCTAAGCGCATTCCGAACAGCATCAAGTATCACATGAGGCCGCTAGTGCCCTTGAGCTAAAAAGATTTACGATTTGAGTATAATACTCGGCATTACGTAAGAGCGTAAAGAAGAAAGGGAATGACTAGATCGTTGGAACACAACATCCAAAGGGCGATGGAAGCACCGGCTCATAAAAAATGTCAAAGGCTGGCTGAATAGAAAGCATAGTGATACAGATTTCTATATGACACAGCTTCTCACTGGACACGACTACTTTAGAGAGTACCTCGACATTTATGGCCATGACAGTGGAGAGACCTGTTCCTTTTGTGGTAACAGCAGTGAAAAGGCTCTGCGTATTTTCTTTTATTGTCCGAGTTGTAATATGTAAAGCACTGTATTATAACAGCAGCTGTATCGCCGGATAACATAGTACTGCATAAGTAGCGAACCAAGCGAATGTTCTAAATGAACTGAGAAGAATAGAACGACTGCGAAAGAGCTAAGCCAGAGCCATAAACGTAGTATTAACATATGTAAAAGAGGAACTAGACAATAGGGTAAGCTTTCCTTGCGAAGTAATACTTAACGGTAGTCCCGCAAGGCAGATATGATCTCACGGAGTTAAGGGTTCACTACGTAGACGTACCGCTACGCAAGTTCGGCATATCATAATATGTCGAGCGTGGTTCCGAATGAGGTATACTGAGCGCGCGTTATAAATCGTGTATGCTGCCATTAGTGGCGGTATCTTATAGAAGATTCCCCCTTCAATATAAAACAAAAACCACTCACACACACATACTTAAAATCATATCAACAGTTGTTTTGTCTTTCGTGCGCAACTGTTGTCCTTTCGTGCCATATGTCACGAATTTGGAAAAGCTTACTGGAAATATTTGCGAGCTTTTCGTTCGTCATACGACTCGGAATAAAAAGCAACACCATATGCTGCTAATCACATATCTGAGTCACTGTTTCTTTAATACGGATACAAATTCGTTGGAAATCATGAGCAAGAGTGCGAAAAGTCAAATAAATTTGTGTAAATTGTGTTCACAAGCAATGAAATTTGCTAAAATTTTTTAGAAAAATAAAGCGCGTCCTGCATAACTGTTAAATATTTCGTGCAGAACGAATAAAACGTGTGCAAGGTGAACAAATGTTACGCGAAAAGTGCAACGTAAAGCAGCAGCGTGAACCGGATTAATTGAATTTTTGTTGTGTGCATTTTAGTTAAGTCAGTTATTATTATTATTTTTTTTTTAAAAGAGAGTGCAAACTTTTGTATAGTGAACATTGTAAAAGAGTATATAACAAAGTATTAGGTGCGTTGAATAATTATTAAATTTACACATTTAGTTAAAAAAAGAATTTCTTTTGAAAATTTCTTCTGGATACGCTTTGGAAAAATCGATTACATGCATTTTGATATCCTTTGTGCGTTTCATGCAACCCAAAGGACTTACTCAGCTAGCACAATCGTATACGAGTGTGGCACGAAGCTTTTCATATACACGTATATACACATATATGTATATTATGAATATGTATGTATATATTTTGTTTCAATATTCAAAGCTTTGGCATGTATTCCGATGGAATGTATATATGTACTTACATACTGGAATTGGTAACGGTGGTAATGGTGATGCTAGTGTTGATGGAAATATTGTTGTTGCGTTCTTGATATTGTCAACAATGCTTTGATTTGTTATCATTTTTGCCGATACGCAAAAGAAAACATAAACATGCTGCCACGACCACCGACAGTTGACACCCTAAAAATTTATTTTTCTTAATCTCAATCATGAATAAACATAATATTCATAATCATGGCAAAATTATGAAATTAATAATAAAGGGTGATCAATTTCGAGGTTTCCTACTTTTTTAAAGAAAAAAACACAGAAAATTCAAATTAAATGAGGAATATTTACTATCATTCGAAAGAACAAGTTACTGCGAGCGGCGCTGAATCGACTCACCATGGCCTTCGTGTACACTCTCAGCTACGGCCACTATATTTTCTTTACAGCGTGCTGGACGTGGTCTATTCGGTCGAATATTATCCAATAATGAATGCTGTCTCTGAAGATGGGTGATGGTGTTGCGCTTAGTATTATGCTCAGTATGCCGATTATGTTGACCATAAGTTCAACGAAGCGCGCGACGCATTCTTAACAGAAATTTAATTTTCGTATTAAAGTTGAATGATTTGTAAACGTTGTTCAGGCGCAAGCCTTTCCATGATGAAAGGGCAAACAATACTGAACAAAAATAACATGACAGCTTGACACGACCCATGCGTGATCTGTCAAAAAAAGGCTATTGAAAAAAGTACCTCTACTTGAATCACCCTTTAAATTAATTTAATTGTTTTTTTGTATGCATGCATACATATATACGTTAATGTGTACATGTGTGTTTGAATGTGCTTAATTTTAAGACGAAATATTGCATATGATTGTTCTCGTATTTCACAGCAGTGCGGTGCGTAATTTTCGTATTTCAGACGCCGCGTAGTATTATTGAAGCAGAAAAAACGTCAGAAATTGGAAGTGTCCTAAGATGATAGTGATTTCCGGCGTAGAATCATATTCTTTAAATGGTAAGTAAAAGCTATTTTAACTAATTTATCATAAGCAAACCGATGTTATTTACACCGACTTCAGTAAAGCATTCGATACGGTAAATCACTCGATTCCCATCCGTAAACTAGACCTTCTTCAGGAGTTCCTCAAGGTAGTCATCTCGGTCCGATTATGTTCTTGTTATTTATAAATGATATATCTTCCGGATAAAAGCATTCAAATATTTTGCTATATGCTGATGATATAAAACTTTTTATGTCTTATATCTCGATCAACGAAAGACGTTTATTACAGATGGATTTAAACAATTTACCTGCTTGGTGTGATGAAAACGACATGCCTATGAACATTAAAAAATATAAAATGATATGCTTTTCACGAAAACTTTTAAAAACTTCTCCTTATACAATTAATAGTTTATAGTCTAGAGCAAATGTTTAACTCTTTTGTATTAGGGGTTACAGTCTTAGGAGATAAAAGTACCTTAGCCTTTCTCAAAGGATTTAAAGATGGCGGAACGCCGAAACCGGTTTGTCGAAAAACCAAAATTGACAAGGATTGACGGAAAGTCGTTCCATTTTAAAACGATTTAAAGTTGCTTATGTAACTTAAACACTTCCCTGTATTAACCGTTTAAAGCTTCTGAGTCTATCCACTCTCGCAAGTCGTAGAGATTAGTTAGGCGCCTTGTTCGTAGTCAATATTAGTTTAGTTAATTTTTTACTTCAATTTTCAAACCATTTTAAAGTTTTTACAATTATTGTAATAATTATTTTATTTAAAATTTATTAGTTTCAATATCATACAAGTATTTAATAACACATACCTGGGAAGAAAGGTAGGGTGCTGTTTCTGCTTGTCTTGTGTAATTCTGTTTCGGATCTGAAAATAAGTTTAATTTTGTCATAGAATGTCACGTTTTCCGACAATCTACAAGGTTTATAGATGATAAGGTTACGACAGGAGTCATTTGTTCAATGACGAAATTGGTTCACTTTTGTGGGCTGCTAATGATTTAAAATAAGTCTGCATGATTTCATCCAGAAAATAGTTTAATATCAAATCAATAAAAATTAGAATTAAATTCGTCCTGGAAAAATGTATTTTAATTTTCAAAGATATTCAAATTTTAAAAACTAATATTATGTTTTTACGATTTTCTTTACGTTTAGAATGATCGAAATTTCAAGCGAACATTTACAAAAATTGAATCTCGTGAAAAAATCGTGTTTCGACGTGATGAAAATGTGTACACTGGGTTATTATGAACAAAAATTTAAAGAAAAGTTTTGAGAGTTATCTATATAAAAAAATTCTGGTACTAAAGCAAAGATGAGATATTGCAGCATCTCCGTCATACAATTTTATATTTAAATTTAATGATATACATTTTTGTGCTGAAAACTTGAAGCCTGCTATTAAGAAAACGTGAGATCAGCGGAAGGATAAATATAGTATTATATAAAATAAAATATTATTCAAAAATCTATTGTAAATTTTTTGTATTCTTTTGCATGAGTGCTTTAAGTTTACATTTCGGAAAATCCTTCATATATCTAAGTTATGAAGTTCGCATACATATTTTTTAAACAAAAAAAAAAATACTTTTCTCGATATTATAAATATTAGGTTGCGCCCACTGTAAGTTTGACGAAGTTGGTTCGGTGACGCCAACGGTTTTCTACAACTTGTCATAACCTGTATTATATAAACCTAAGACTATGTAGGTATCTAGTTATGATGTCAAAATAAAAAATAAAAGACTAAAGCACATTTCTTTTACCCAGTGAAGGTGTTTTGGTACAATTCATTTTGAAATGAAGCATTTGGAGGGTATTTCCGATACATTTTTTTTTATGGAACCTAAAGCTTATTCTAAGCCGCCTCCGAACGGCTGGTGGATCTTTATGAGAAGCTTTTATTTCATGTCATAAATACAATCGGAGGGCTTGCCTATGTTCTTTTTCATGGTGTTTCTTTATTGTCCACAAATTTCTCCGACATAGTTGTGATGAATTGTTGAGCCAAAAGTTGTCCAATATCTGATCGAAGGAAAACAGCTTCTTTAAACTTTGCCTTTGATATTAAGTACTGGAAGCAATTTCATCACTCCGAAGTGAATTTACAAGTTAATGCATCAGTCGTAGCTTTATACCAAGCATCTTTCGAGGCTAACGTCTTTTGGTACAGTGATCTCTTCACTCTCTACTATAACATAGACACTAAACACAAGGGAACTTGGTGAAATCAGATTGTTGCCAGAACAAGATTTTCGATTACCGCATACTTGATAAGCCTGGTCTTTATATTTGAGTTTGCAAGGAATCTATCCCAAGTTCTTGCACGTTTTCTTGAAGTGTTCGGAATGACTGAAAGTCACGAAAGCACTCAAAATTACATCAATATTCGTATAATAAATCAAATCCATATCTTGGGCAAAGTACAGTGAACTGCTTCTCATGGTATCCAAACCAGCAGGAACAAACTGATGGTAAAATTATGTTACTAGATTTTAGCCTTGAGCCAAATAACTCAGCATCGTTTTGTGTGTTTGATTTGTCATCGACTTCAGGTAAAACTACATCTTTGTTATCGCTCGAAATGATTGCTGATTAGGATATGAAAACACATGCTTCTGTTTCGTGAATCATAACCCTTTCCATTATATGAGAAAACAACAATCATCGCTAAAAAGCGCCTTACTTGCTCTTAAACCAATTTCGAAAGACTTCATTATCGCTTTATCGCATTAAAATACATGAAATGACAACATATATTAACCTTCTTCTGTATTAAGTAAGTAACAGAAGAAGAAGAGATAGACCCACCGAAATGTATACCGATCATATCAGAATCATGAGAAATCGAACGTATATAACATGTAACTTCCATACATCGATATTTTCAGATGTGAGGTTTTGGTCAAAACTCAGTCAAAAAAGTTTTTAGGAGTATGAAATTTGGTATTATCCACAAATATTATGAATTGCATATTGGTAGTTAAAATTATCGATATCGGACTGCTATATCATATAGCCCCCCTACAACCGATTTGGGATTTTGGGTCAATAATCCTCTAAAAAAGCGTCTAGAAGCGTGAAATATGGGATTCTATTGAAGCAAATTCAAGTTGATATTCACACTGCAAATGATCAAAATCGAATTTTGCAATTTGCAATAAATTTTATATGTTCATGAAAGGTATTAAGACTTCGGCATGGCCGAAGACAGCCGTGATGAGTGCTATATGCATATGTACATATACATATATAAAGTTTTATTAATAATTAAATTAGCATAGAATAAATTATTTTCGAATGAAAATATGTTGTAATCAAAACCTTGAAGGTGCCTTCAGAGATTTTCAAGAAATTTTCATTTCATTCAATCATTTTGCTGTAAAAATTTCATGTAATTGGCAGAAATGAAAATTGCAGTGTGTGACTGCACTCTCATTTATCTGCTATTTGATCCATGAAATGAAATTTCCAATTGCTGATGCTAAACTAGAAATTTTTATTTCTCTTGAAAGTGCTGTCAAATGATTTCAGTATTGCCAGAGAAATTTAACTTCGCCAAAATGACCATTCAGATTAATTTTCAGTAAGTGAAAATAAATTTCATGAAATTTTGTATGTTACCTGTGACTGCTCTTGAAATTAAATTTCGAAATTTCCGATTCTGACATGTAAATTACACAGCTGGGCAAAATAATAGGCGTGACCATATTTATTTTTGCAAAAAAGCTCGGCTTTTATTTATTTTCTGTAGTTCTGTAGATTTCGGATCGCGTTGTACTAAAATAGTTTGAAATTGGTTAATACCCTCAATAGCCGCCATTATTCCTGATAGCTCTCTCGATTATTTCGAGCATTGATGTTATCAACATCCTACAAGTTTCAACAGGAATGTTGTAACAAACTTTCTGAAAATTTTCCCCTAGATTGGTATAATTTTGGCAAAAAGTCTATGAAATTTCCCTTTTAAGTTGTGCCCAGAGGTTCTCGATAAGATTGAGATATGGGAATTGACTTGGCAATTCTAAGACGTACACATTATGTTCTTGGAACCATTATTTCACATGCCGTGGTGTAGGCTTTGGGTCGTTATATTGCTGAAATTTTCATAAAAGCGGCATATTATCCGCATCATATGGTAGCATTACGGGTTTCAATAAATTCTTGTGGATTAATCTATCCATGATCCCATCAATACGATGTAAAGGACCTACACTTTTCCACGAAAAATAACCCCATACCACTAAGCTGTTTGTTTTTGTAAATATAACATGAAATTCATTTCCTTTCGGACGATGAGCATTTTTTTTCGCATAGTTTCAAAACAAATTTATCTTTGTTTCATCGCTCCAAAGAATATTTGCAAAGTTTTTCCTCTGTTTTGCTGTTTTAAGCAAAGAAACTTTGCGTGTTATTCTTCCAGGCAAACTTGCGCTAAGTAAACGTCATCGAACGGTTCATGAAGATAGCATACTTCCGATTTCGCTAGTAATTGCTTGCGTTTAGTTAATGTTCGAATTCGATATTCGGTCACTGGTGAAGACTTTTTAGGTGCTCCAAGCATTTTATTTATTTATTAATTTTTATGGATCTGGTTTTCCCTTCATTTCAGAGTTGCCGAACAAATCTTCTCTCCCATCTAGTTTTGATTTCAATATTTCAATTAAGCGTATTTAATTCAATTTCCTCAAAGTGTTACCTTCTGTAGTCAAACAATTATCTCAGTTCGTTAATTTTTTATTTTTTTTGAAGGATCTTTGACGCAAAGCCTCATATATGATCAAATTGGTTTTATGGAAGTTTATGATGTAGTTTTCCGATTACGATGATTTTCACTACCAATGTGCAATTCATTACATGTGTGTATAGCACCAAATTTTAAGGTTTTGGAAGCTTTTCTGGCGCATTAATGCCACACAATTTTAAATCTGAAAAATCAGCCGTGTCGATGCAATAGTGGTCCGATCTGAAAGGTTCCGAAAAAAGAGCGTAAAATGTAAAAATGTATCTTCGTACCAAGTTTGGTTGAAATATCTCGAAAACTGAGGGACTAGTTTGCGTTCAAACAGAGAGACGGACAAACGGACATGGCTAAATTAACTCAGCTTGTAATTCTGATACGATGGGTACAAATTTTTGGGGAGATAGACGCCTTCTTCTTCTGATACTAATATACTTCGGACTAAAGTATGTAATAACATAGTTAATTTATTTATGTAAGATCCGTCAAAAAAGCATCGAGTTAATTTTTTCAAGTTTACATAGCCACATACATATACAATTATATGTTATTAGAAAAACGGTTTTCATCTCTATTTATTCACATCTTTTTATAAAGGGTGATCCCAGTAGAAGTACTTTTTTCAACAGCCTTTTTTTGACAGATCACGCGTAGGTTGTGTCAAGCTGTCATGTTATTTTTATTCAGCTTTGTTTGAAACTTCCTCATGGAAATAGTTACGCCTGAACAACGTTTATAAATCATTCAACTTTATTATGAAAATTCACGTTCTATAAAGAACGTGTTTCGAGCACTTCGCTCAACTTATGGTCAACATAATCAGCCTAATGAGCGTACTATTCGCAACACCATCAGCCATCTTGAGGCCCAGCATTCATTATTGGATAATATTCGACCGAATAGACCACATCCAGCGCGCAGTAAAGAAAATATAGCGGCCGTAGCGAAGACCGTGGAGAGTCCATTCCGTGTCGTTCGCAGCAACTCGGACTGACGTATGGAACGACGTGGAGCATTTTATGTCGAGATCTTAAATTGAAAGCGTACAAAATACAGCTTGTGCAAGAACTGAAGCCGTTCGAACTCCCGAAACGACATCGCTTAGCTCTATAAAAAGTTTCAAGAAGATCCAACGTTTTCAAGCCAAATTTTGTTTAACGATGAGGCCCATTTCTGGCTCAATGGGTATGTAAACCAGCAAAATTGCCGCATTTCATCCAGAAAAAACAACGGTTTGGTGTAGTTTGTGGGCCGTTGAAATAATTCGTGCATATTTCTTCGAAAAATGATGCCGGTTAGAACGAAATCGTCAATGGCGACCGTTATCGCACCATGATAACCGACTATTTGATGCCTGAAATTGAAGCTCGTGATCTCCGCGACAATCGCTTTCAACAAGATGGCGCCACTTCCCACACATCGCAACAATCAATGGATTTATTGAGAGAACACTTCGGTAAGCAGATTATTTCATGTTTTGGGTCGGTCGATTGGCCACCAAGATCGTGTGATATCACACAGTTAGACTTCTATGGGGATATGTAAAGTCTAAAGTCTATGCGGGCAATCCCGTTTCGATTCAGGCCTTGGAGTAAAACATCACGCGTGTCATTCGATAGTTACCAGGCGAAATGCTCGAACGAGTCATCGAAAATTGGACTCAACGGTTGGACCATCTGAGACGTAGCCGGCCAACATTTGAAAGAGATAATCTTCAAAAAATAAATGCCAAAAAATGTTCTTTCGAATGAAAAATTCCCCTTTAAATTTACATTTCTGTGCTTTTTTCTTTAACAAAATAGGGAACCTCGAAATGGATCACCCATTATAATAAATGAAGGCATTTAAACAAAAAAGCATGCATGAAGTTCTTGAAATACATATACATATGTAGATTATAAAAAAAATATTTACGTCCCTAACAAAACAAAAGCAAAACTCATATTTGACCGATAAAAAATAATAAAATTTTTATAATTATTGAAAAAGTATATGCAAGTATGGATTTCCATATGTACATACATATACTTGTATGTGTGTGTGCTATTCAACTTAAAGGTTATTTATTGCGTGCATTGCTTTGTCCTGCAATGTTTTGACCCGGTTTCTCGAAATTATTGCGCATTATAGCAATACATATGAAAGGAAGGTATCGACATACAAATAAATTAAATACATATATATGTACATAGTGTTGATTACATTATAAGTATATATTATACTATATACGCAAAGCCTAGAACTGGCGTTCGAAATATGTATTAATCATTTTTAAAAATTTATGATGTCTCCTTTGATTAACTGTCTGACGATATATACATATATATACGCTTACACATACATATGCACAACTACGAAACTAACAACTTGTGATCGTTAGCCTGAAGGGGAGGTAAACATATATGCACATACAATATTTACACCACTCACTGACCACTCCAACGTCAATTAACTTGTTTGGCTCGTTTGTGTTCCAGTTTCCCCCCAGTTGCGTGCGATTGTTGTTCAGTAAACTCATAAAGTAAAGCAAGAAATCGTTTTTTAGTTCATTTGAACAATTGGTTTTTTCGAAGAACACGCACTTTAAATGAAGACAAAGGCACCGCTGGCACTTTTGACATTGAAACTCGAAACTATACATATACATATGTATATAAATGGTTTTCCAATAGGGATGATATGATCTCTAAATGTCGTTTTGGCAATTTTTAATATGTCATGATCTGTCATTTTTCTCATTGTATTCAGTAATGTTTACAATTTCATCATGGCAAGGTATACGCAAGAATGAATTTGATGATTTTGCCTTGGAACAACTTGAAAACGATAATGATTTTTTTGAGAAAATCATCTTCTCCAATGAGGCGCACTTTCATCTGCGTGTTGCGGTAAATAAACAACACTGTCGATTCTGGTGCGAAAAAAATCCACAAATTATTCATGAACAACCATTATATTCACCTAAATTAACAGTTTGGTATGGTTTTTGATCTGGTAGAATCATCGGTCCGTACTTCTTTTGAAATGAAGCTGCTAGCATCGCTGCTGTCAATGGAGAGCGGCATAGATCGATGATAACCAACCTTTTGTGGCCACAATTGGAAGAAGTTGATCTTAACAACATCTGGTTCCAACAAGTCGGAACTAGGTGTTACACAGCACGTGCAACAACCGAATTATTGCGAGAAAGGTTTGGAGATTCGTTTATTTCAAGAAATGGTGACATTGAATGGCCTCGAAGAATTTGTTATTTAACACCATTAGACTACTTCTTGTGGGGTTAGTTGAAGTCATTGATCTGTAGCAATAAGCCAGACTCTCTTCAAGTTTTAAAAGTCAATATTGAACATGCTATTCATGACATACGACTTGATTTAATGGAAAAAGTGCTCAACAATTGGGTTCATCGAATTTTTTCCTGCAAAAGAAGTCGGGGTGGCCATTCGAATGACGTTATATTCAGAACTTAATTGTATCGATTGTACTTCACATTAAATAAATAAAAACATTTGAATTTCCTTAACAATTACAATTTTTTTTAAAAGAAATTATACTACTTTTACTGGAAACCCCTATACGTGTGTATGCACTTTATTATTATTATAAAAGTGTGAGTGTATGAGCGTGCGGTGCGTATGGCGCGCGCTATTCCTTTGTCTCCTTATTAGGTTGTTGGTACGCATGTGTGTGTATGTTGTCGTGTACTCATTGTTAACTGCCTTATCCATGCATAAGCTCAGTTGACACTTACTGTCTAATAATCGATAGTAAATTTTCGTGTCAGCGTGTACGTGCATATACACATACCAGTGGATGTTATATACCGTGTGAGTATGCACCTTTTGGTTGTATGCGTGTATATATATGTATGTTTTATTAATTGGTTTCGAAATAATGAAAACAATTTTTACAGACATTAAAAAGATACTAATATTTAGGTTCCATATCCCATACATACACACTCGTACATACTTGTACATATAAATGTTGATATTCTAGATATTTGTGGAATGGAGTCAGTTTTGTTAGTTGGAAAGGAGGCTCACGCTAAGGCACAAATTACGAGTAAGACAATACGTGAGAATGTTCCTTTTAATTATTTGTTTTAGTTACAATTTTCTATTGGTAGAAAGCTTGTTGAGTTCGTTTGATTCTATTGTTTTAAAGTAATAATTATCTAACATGCGAGCGCCGTAGATGACAAGTTAAGGTTTTGAAAGTTACGAAAAAGAAAGGATGGGCAATTGAAACTTAAACCGGAATGCCTGGACACCCTGTCGTCGTACATATATCCTGTACAAAATTATGAGCGACTAGTGCGTTTGATTTTTTTTTTTTGGTTAAGAGAGGGGGGAGTATACTTCTCCATTGCCTACTCAGCCGAAAGTAGCACCTATTGGTAAGAGTGGATTTCATTGTTTTGGGTGTTAATGCTGGTTTCAAGGTAGACGATATCGTCTATGACTTCAAAAATTTGACTGTCAGCCGAGACATGGGAGTGCATTCGTGAATGCGTTGACTATTTAATTGATGACAGGAAATATTTGGTCTTGTCCTCGTTCAATATCAGACCTATAGGCTCGCTTCATTATTCAGGGCCTATTCAGTATCATTCAATTCTCTACTGTTATTCCTAAAGCGAATGATGTCCTCTGCACACATGTAGGCTCATTTTGCCTCTATTTACAATCTTAAGCTGGGAGGCTAGGATGATAGCACCCTCTTTCCTCCTCCATATGCTGAGTGTTCAAATTAGTCGACAAATACGAGTATAATTCTCTCCTTACCGTTATTATTGCGTCCCTTACCTATTGCCTCCATATAGAATAAGTGGAAACTTTTTGTCTTCAGTCCAGAAACTGTCTCGTCTGTTGCAAGCCATGGTTCCTGAACTAACGCCACCTCGATTGATTCCTCTTCTTCCCTCTTCTTTAAGTTTTAACGGCAGAACTGCCCTCTGAAATTTCCCCCACTATTGTTAAATCCAGACGTGGGTCCTTCTAGATTTACCTGCTTCTATTCACGTATTCGCGCTATTTCTTTACGCTCAAATGGCACGAAGTTTTGACAGGCTCAGAATGTTCCAGGTCTTCTACTTCGTTACTGATTCCATTATAATCTTTTACCTCCTCCGTTAGCTTATATACGTGAAGTGCCCTCCAATCAAGTGTATACATATTCGGGTCTTAGGCTTGCAAAAGCTGCACAGCACACCTCCGACTTTACCACACACGGACAATACTTTAGCTTTGGGGATCGGAGTGATTACGGCTTAATCAACCAATATCAGTTGGGTATTTTCACCTCGACTTTAGAGGATAGAAATCACTCCCTTCAGCCAATGCTGTGTAGTTGAGTCGTTGCATTTGATGAGCAAAAGACGACATGATCGGTACCTCAAGCATTGTAGTAGAATTCCATTTAACCGTGCCTTTCTGCCGCTTTCAAGCCCACATTTCTGAATTTGCCGAGCGCTGCCTCTTTAATCTGCCCCTCACGTGTTTCTCTACAATGCTCTTTGGGTGTTTTGAGTTGGCTGGGGTGGAGCGCTAGCCCACGAGCTTTAGATTTGACTGTAAACACTCTCTCTCAGGGGAAGTCAGGTCGCTTACCGCACCGAGTGTCAAGTGCCGCTTTGTATTGTGATAGGGCTTTTTTCGCTTCTCTTTTTCTCATTTTCTTGCCAACGTCTATCAGGTTCTCTTTTCGGGTCTGGCAAAAAGCTTAGTCACCCTCGTATCCCATACCGAGGCTATGCTGTCGAGGTCGAAGTCATCTACCACCATTCCCTTTTGTCATGCTCATCTCCCATTTTTTTGGGTTTATTGTTTTTGTTTATGTTTATATTCATCTTGCTCCTATGAGCCAATGTAGTGTGTGAGCAATTACACAAGTCCCCCGAAGTAGAGCCTTTTGCTCTCGCTGTTCTCCAGCGACCCTGCAACTCCTGACAGGTAGCGCAGGGCTAGAGCTAAAGTATCGTCCTTGTTGCCCTCATCAGTAAAAGATGCCTGACCTGAAATTTTGATATAAAATCACGAATATGAGCTACAACCAAGAGTAAATATTTATTTATTGCGTATTTAGAATTTCAAAATTTTATTATGCTTTTAAGGATTCAACGATTCATTAAAGCGATTAGCCAGAGAATTTCGATTTTTTTCTTGTATCCTCAATATTATTTCACAATACATATGTATGTAAATATATATGAGATATATATGTATTTGTGCGCTTTGTCCTCTACACGGTTATTATTATTATTTTCGTTATGGGAATTTCCATTATTGCAGTTTTCTGTATTTTATCGAAATATCAACGTGTACAAAAGGTGTATAGTAGTACTGTGTCAAGTGAGCGATATAACGGTTGAACAGTTAATTGTTGGCATTTGGAGTGTTAACACTTTCTTCCTTTCGCGCGGTATTGTCTGGTTTATACAATTTTCATTTTGTTATGTTGGCCAGGCAATTAGAGAGTGAGTAGGAATACAAAGCGCACACACATACTTACTTACGCATATATAAGTATTGGTGTATTTAACAACACACATACATATATGTACATATATATGTGTGCAAACAAACACATAAATAAAAATAAAAAAATATCAAAACATTTAAGCTCGATTTCGTTTCTGTTATATCCACCAAAGAAACATTCGTGTTTAATGGTCACAGTTTTATTGTTGCCTAATTAAAAATACCTATTCAACTATGTATATATATATATATATATATATCATATGATGTGCATCTATAATTATTATTTTTTTTTATATTTTCTCATTTAAGGATCCGTTGAGTTAACGACAGTTTTGGCAGCGCTTTTTGGCGTCGTCGCTTTGATGTTTTTATTTTTCCTTTATGTACATCGCAAATGGTGCTTTCACGCTCGTCACGGTCTACATTGTTGCGATGAGAAGATAATCGCATCCAAATATACACAGAAAATGTGTAAGTGTGAGTATATATGCACAATAAGAAAAATCCAAACACATCCAAGCATTCAAACAAAAAAAAAAACTGAATTAATGAATTGTCTGGGTAGAAGTAAAGAAAAAATATTTTAATAACACACTACCTCGCCGAAAAACTGCAGAGAGCATGCTGAATATTGTGGTGTTTATAAATATTCAAGGCTCGCGTCAAATAAAGATGTTTCTTATTCTTGAATGTTGGAAAATTAAATTAATTTATGAAAGGTGGAAGTGGGAAACTCGAGCAATTTAAACGATAATTTATATAGCTTTCATGAGCATGGAATGGTATGACGAGCTGAGTTGATTTAACAATGTTTGTCTGCCCGTCTGTCTACTATTGAATTTTGAGTCCTAAATTCGTCACAAATTTAGTATTCTTTGCACATAATTGCAAATACTTATAAAAATTGATATTAAAAAACCCAAATATAACTGATTTGTTCAGAAATGCGATCTTGGGTAAAATATCCGGGAAAAAAGTATCTAAGAGCGTGAAACTCGGTATTCCTGACACACAACACGGTGGCAAAAATGTAAAATACGAGTTTCAGATGAAAGACAGAGACCGATGACTACAGCATGTTCTACAGATTGGGAATCGAAGTTTGCATATCGATATCATAATAAGCTTTCAACAGATGTATATGATATGCCGGCAGCTATTAAGAGTGAAGGCAGACACTCAGTATGTTAGTTGAGTAGCGAATTCGTTAATGAAATCTGCAGTGAGATTGCAAACTTTATGTTAACAACATATTTTATTTAACAATGCAGTGATCTATTCCCCAAATGATCTGCGGCTGATCGATTTCGCCGTGGCCCAAAATATAGTTGTCAGTAGTACAAGATTCCAGCACATGAAAATTCATCAAACTACAAGCCAACAGCTGGCAGCGATAGCCGAGTGGTTAGCATTGCGTACTACCATTCGGAAGGCCTGGGTTCGAGCCCAATTTCGAGCAACATTCAAAATTATAGAAAATTAATATTTCTAATTGGGGTCGCCCTTCGGCAGGGGAAGTCAAGCCCTTTGAGTGTATTTCTGACATGAAATAACAGTTCCTCATAAAAATCCATCCGCCGTTCGGAGGCGGCTTAGAATAAACTGTAGGTCCCTTCATTTGTTGGTAAAAGCATCGAAACACAAATTGGAGGAGGAGCTCGGCCAAAAATCGCTTCAGTGGTTATAAAGCGATATATATATATATATATATATACTTCTATATATATATATATATATATATATATATATATATATATATATAAGCTAACGGCCGAACGGTTTTCTATTCGAATTGCACACCTGCTGTCTGAGGGAACTCATCGGCAGCTCGACATAAGGGAACTGTGGAACGGAATACCGAAATCCCTAAGTGCCGCCACTTCGGAAACAATTGGTTTTCAACAGAAAAAAGAAAGAGGCTGAATTGATTGAGTTTGAAGAGCTTGAGAAGCTAGCCGACAAGAGTAATGCTCAAAAATTCTAAGAAAAGATGCGGCGATCGGTCATACTAATGTAGGGACCAAGAAGGTAATCTGGTGACAGATGTTCAGCCCCCAAGACGTAGACGTTCCATTATCATAATATGATTAAGATAAAATAGCGATTGCTCGCTAAAAAATTATAATGGGACGGGAGACGACAGCTTATCGGCAGAATTATTCAAATACAGCAGCAAAGAAATGACAAGATGTATGCATAAGCTTTTTTGCAGAAAATGGTCGGACGAAGGTATGCCCAACAAATGGAAGCTAAGTGTGCTCTACTCTGGAACCTAAGTGGGATATACCTCCTCAATATAACATAAAAGGTCCTACCCAGCGTATTGTGTGAAAGATTAAAGCCCACCATCGAAAAACTGAGTGGACCTCATCAGTGTGGCTTTAGACCTGACACGTACCCCATTGACCATATATTCCCCATGCGACAAATCTTGGAGAAGACTAGAGAGAAAATAATTAATACACACTAACTTTTCATCGACTTTAAAGCTGCCTTCGACAGCACGATAAGCAACTGGCTCTACGCCCCTATGTCTGAATTTGATATTCCCAGACAACTCATACGGTTAAGCACACCGACCCTGGATAATATCGGAAGCACATTCAGAATTGTGAAAAGCCTCTCTGGGCCTTTCGATACCAAACGAAGTTTCAGACAATGTGACTCGTTATCGTGTGATTTCTTCAATTTGATGCTAGAGAAAATAATACTAGCTGCATAGCTAAATATACCAGGTACAATCTTTTACAATAGTGTACAATTGTTAGCGTATGCCGAAGATATTGATCTCATTGGGCTCAACAAGCGTCGTGAGTTCTGTTTTCTCTAGACTGGATAAGAAATAGTAGTGATCTGATAGTGAATGAGGGCAAGACAAGATATCTCCTGTCATCAAACAAACAGTCATCGAATTCTCGACTCGGCTCACATGTAAATGTCAACCTTGAAGTCCAACGCAGAATCACTCTTGCTAATAGATGCTGCATTGAACTAAGTAGGCAATTTAAAAGGAAGAGCCTTCTCTCGACAAACCAAAACCAAAAAACAAGCCGTTTATCATTCTTTCCTGATATTTGGTGCAGAAACCTGGACGATGTCAATATCCGATAAGCCGGCTATAGGTGTTTTCGACGAAAAATTTGGCGGATACGCTGACTAGGTCATGTCCTTCGTATAGATGAAAACTCTCCTGCTTAGAAAATGTCCGCTGGTGGAGTAGGAGGAATAGGAAGACTCCTACACCATTGGAAGGATCAGGTGGAGAGCGACCTGGTTTCACTTGGTATTTCCAACTGGCTGTGTTAGCGCCAAAGAAGAAGAAGAACAAGTGATCGAATCCAAATAACTTGTGAAATCATTGTGGTTAATTTACGAAAGTCGTTAAAATACGATAAATTTGTTATATTCATGAAAGATGTAAAAACTTCGACGTGGCCGAATACAGTACTTTACAGTAATTTTTCACTTAATTTTTATTACTATTTGTTTAGCATAGTAGAGATTTGCAATTAATGAATTAAACATAATTTCAAAACCTCGTACGCATTAAAATCAATTCCTGCTAATCTTTTAGCACGCAAACGTCGCTATGATAATACCAGCTCTGATTCTGAAGAGGATATTTTACGTCGCTTACGCTTACAGCAGTCCCGAAATTTGTCAGCAAATGGTAATTTCAACAGTTATGGTATTAATCAACAGCCATCGTATCAACCACCGTCGCCGCCAAATCCGAAGCAGAGCTTCAATTATACGCCAAGCGAACTTCAACGCGTAACCATAACGCCACGTTTCGATTCCTCCCGCGATCCGCTGGCCATAGCAGAACGTGGAAAAGTCGGTATTCCGTCCTCGCATAGTGAGTGCAGTTCGAATGATTCGGAGAAAGCGTCTGTTGACAGTCATACAGGTATCTTGACTGGTGATAGGAAAGGTAAGACATTAATAAGGAAAAAATGTCATGCCATAAACATTGCATTTTTTTTTTTAATATTTTATTTATTTTCCCAGAACGTCTTCAAAGCAACGGCGGTACGAATAAATCCAGCGAATGCAGCGCTTCATCCTCGTTGAAGGAGTCGCGCATTGACAATCGGACTGATTTGTTAAAATCTAGCAGTAACAGCAGTAGTAGCAGATATCAAAAGATTTCAACAACGTCCGTGCGTCAAGACAGTTTAGATGATGTGCCTGATTTGCATAGCAATAACAACATCAACAACAACAGTAATAATAATAACGAAGATGTGAGTAGACTTTCCTAAGCTCCAGCGAATCTCTGCTCATACAAAAAAAAAATTGTTTTTCTTCTCTACTTCCAGGAACCACTTTTTGACACCAGCGACCTGCGTTCCATCAAATCGGACGACACCTCTGTGCAGAATCAATTTTATGGTAAAAGCGGCAGTATTGAAATCTCATTGCTGTATGATGCACCAATGCGCAAAATGACTGTGCATGTGATGCAAGCCCGCGGTTTACCTACTTTGGGCAATGGACAGACGACGCATACACAGGTGAGTTCGAATTAGGAAGAGATTTTATTTATTGGTGGCTCAATATTGTAATAAAAATTATAAGAGCACGTAAAGTAAAATATTTAGCTAGAAAGAGGGCATGGGGTATTAAAGAAAATGGTCTCATACAAGTAGTGACAGGAACTGGTATTTGGACTTGAAGCTTACCTTGTTTTATGGACGAATGGTTAGCTTGAAACATCACGAAACGGCAGAGGACACCAGTTGCACTAATTTAGAGGCATGAGTTTGGAGTCCAACATGAGAGCAGGCCCACGCTAGGAATTCCAATACAGTGGAGGAGGGGGCGCTTAAAAAAAGAGTTAAAAGTCATTTCGGCATTAGGCCAGGGGTTGTCATATCTTACTACCTGCTCCATTAAATTATTATTATATCAGAAATTGGTTCATCTTAAGGTTTTTAATTGGTTCTTCTGTATAAGCAAAAACAGTGAGCTTACACCATACAGCATGATGAAGAACTAACATAAATGTCATGTAGAGCGCGGTCGAGTGAGGACTTATTGGTGCATTCGACAACTCTCCATTAGGCTAATTCCTTTAGAATATGCTTCCCATAAAATATTTTTATAAATTTCATACTTCCAGGTCCGTCTTCTTATGTTGCCAAATAAGAAGCAAAAGCATAAGACTAAAATACGTTCAGGTGAGAATCCACAATATATGGAGAGTTTTCTGCTACATCGGGTTAATCCAGAAGAAGTTAACAATATGGGTCTGCGTGTACGAATTTACGGTTGCGAACGCTTACGCAAGGAGCGGCTCATCGGGGAGGCGTATGTCAGTT
This sequence comes from Neoceratitis asiatica, assembly GCA_030068015.2. Taxonomy (NCBI): domain Eukaryota; kingdom Metazoa; phylum Arthropoda; class Insecta; order Diptera; family Tephritidae; genus Neoceratitis; species Neoceratitis asiatica. The sequence goes on from CM061528.1 coordinate 10,055,869, forward strand.
TTGCCACAATCGATTTGGAGTTAGAGACAAATTTGTGGTTACCTTTGGAGCCGAGAAGTACGGCATCGGTGAGTATTTCGAAATTTTGGAAATTAGCATTTTAGAAATTTATACTTTAACTTCGCTTCTATTCCTTTCTTAAGGCCTTGGGCTCCAATAGTGATTTGTTAAGTCTGGCAAGATCAGACAGTGCCGGTTCAACTACATCCATGCAACATGGTGGCGTGCCGGAATTGCTTTTAGGATTAGGTTATAACGGTGTTACGGGACGTTTGTCCGTGGAAGTTGTGAAGGGCAGTCATTTTCGTAGTTTATCAATTAATAAAGCGCCCGACACTTATGTAAAGTTATGCTTAGTTAGTAGTATAGGACAAGAGATCTCACGAGCGAAAACATCAACGAGACGAGGCCAACCACATCCGCTATTTAAGGAGACCTTCGTCTTTCAAGTATGATATTTCTATATACTCATTACGAATTGATTTATTTTATTATCTCTACACACCGCAGGTGGCACTTTTCCAGTTGAACGATGTGACGCTCATGGTTTCCGTTTATGCGAAACGAAATATGAAAAAGAATGAAATGGTCGGCTGGTTTAGTATGGGCCTAAACTCGTCCGGACCAGAAGAGGTGGCGCATTGGGCGGATGTGCGCGATTTGGCCAAAGGTGAACTGCTAGCGCGATGGCATGTGCTAGTGGATTCCTGATTCGAGCAGTTGGGACAATCTTCACGACGCGGCAGTGCGCTGGGCATGCTGGGTTTTGCGTCGAAAGATAAGTCCAAATCGAAGAAGCTCAAGGAAGAGGAGGAGGAGGAGGTGGAGAGCGAAACGCGTGATGTCTGTAACGCGACGGACAAAGCGGTAGCGGTTAATATTGAAGCTGGACTGGAGCTCGACTTTGTTTAGTGTATTGGATGAAACCATTACGACATTTTTGTAAATTAGGCAAAAAATGCTTAAATTTTGTGAGTGCTAAAGAAGCAACAACTAAAAAAATTAAAAAAAAGGACAAAACAAATTTATACAGTGACGTAGTTTTCTGTATGTAACGGTACAGATAATGAAAAAAGGTAAAAAGAGAATTTAACATTAGTATGGTCACTTAAAGAGAAGAAGGATGAAAAATTTAGATCAAAATTTAACAAAACTTAATATACTCTATAGTGAAATGATAAAAAAAAATTACGTCACTTAACTAACTAGTAAACATATTACGCACATTAAATATTTTGGTAGAGAAGCAACTAACTAAAAGGAGGATGCATGAAACAAGGAACCTGATATGAGTTTTAAACAAACAAAAAAATTACTAAATAAATACTCGAATTTCATACAAATGCTTTCAATGAGATACCTGTAAATGAACTCAGAGAAGCAGTTTAAATTTGTTGTTTTATAGGTATGTAGTGCATGATTTGGATTGATTAATTCATAGAAAAAAATGAATATATTGAATTTTGTGATATGCGAATGAGTATTAATTGAAAAACGAACATATTTGAGTGTACAAAATAATTGTGCAAAATTCTTTGTGACGAAAAGTAAAGTAAATCGAAGTTTTTATATAATTATTTAACAAAATTGAAGATAAAAAAATACTTCTTCAAAAAGAAAAAATACGCAAAAAGAAACAACATTATGCTCTTCAGCAACTAATTTATTTAGTTTTACTATTTTTTAATAGATTTAACCAACAGTATTTCGTTTAACTGCGATTTATGGTGAATTTTTGTAATACATAAACTCTATGAGTTGTAATTGCTTGCAAATTAAATATATAATCAAAATAAATGCTTACATTTAATTATATTTAAAATTAACAAATTTATCATATCAACCAAATGAAAACAATGTATTATTAAGTACCTAACCAAATTTTCAAATATTTATAGATATTTTTTTAATTTTTAAATGACATATTTTACTACTATTTTTAACTGCAGTAGTAAATATTATTTAAAATGCCTTACAAATACTCGTACTGTTTTTAATAAAATTTTTAAATCAACTTACGAAAGAGATTTTCTATAAACTCTGCTTGACAACATACATGGATAAGATACATGTGACCTAACATATTTATAAGTACGCCTAATATGCCAATAATCGGTTGGGTGCAATTTGCGGTGAATTGAAAATTAGCGTACGTTTAAATATAATTTGCCAATGGTATATGAACAGCTTAATCAATGCTTTCTCAAACACTCCAATGGACAATTGGAGATGTAATACTGAAATGCAAATGGAATGTATTTTATTTTTATTTTTTCCAATTAAAAAGTTACTAGATTCGAGCTCAGAAGCGATTAATTCAATTCAAAGATTTAAAAAAATAAAAATAAAAATAAAAACATAAGTAAATTGAGTTAATTTAAGCGGTTTGAGTGGAAATCGCCTAAACAATACCCGACCTAACTAATCGATGAAGTGTTGCAAAGTAAAAATTGGTAATATTGCCACTGAAAAAAGCCAACGGAAATTCTCGCTAAACTTCAAACTGTTTGCAAATTTTAGTCAGACTTCACAGACGCTTCAAAATGGTATAGTAAGTAAAATTGCGCCTCATACTTTAATAAACCAGAACATCAAATGAAATTTAGATTTTATTTAAAAAACTCAAGAAAAAACCAAGAAAAAGTCCACATTCAGCCCATATTTATTATACTTATAGTTTTTAACTAATTATATTTATTTTTCAAAGATTCTGCGTAATATCTGATTTTGTTGTGCTTTTCGCATAAACACAAACAAAATTTTTTTTTTATATTTGGTCCGCTAACAACAGTGTTGTAAAGTAAATGCAAATTATAAGCCAGTTGAAAATAAGCCATCTGGACGTTCTTATGCTGGTCGGGTGCAAAAGGAAACATATATTCTTACTTATTTTGTTTAATGCGTTTCTTTAACCGATTGAAATATGTTTTTAATGCATTGATTTCACTATATTTAGAGATCGTGATCGAAAATTTAACATGCTAATAAATTCAGTACTTAGATATTCAAAATGATAACCAAAAACCAATATTATTGAAGTAACAACTATCAGAAAACTAATAAAAAAATTTTACAGTTAGTGAGAAATAATAAAATTTACAGTAACAAGTTATACAAATGTCATTAAGTTTATGCTTTTATGCGATTTTAATGAAAGAAGTCTAGTAATAAATTCAAAATAACTAGTTTTATGTGACGTATGACAGCCTGAAATACCCCATAGGCTGCAAGAACTTTTTTATTTTTAAGAAATTTATGACGCACTTCTTCAAACGCCATAACTATTTTCTGCTTATTTCAGCTTGGAATTAAAAACTTTATCTGCATTTAACTATCCAATCTGCTGTTCTTCAGAAGTTTTTTCTTTTATTTTCGAGCCACTGATATGCTAACGAAACCCTATCGTGCTCGTAGTTTTTTTTTGTGAGTGATAACATTGTGTAAAGTTGGACAGTGGAAATTTTTTAGAAATTTTGTAAGTCCATAAGTCCAACCTTTTAATTATATTAGCTGCGTTCGATGAGAAAAGTCAGTACGAATCAGTCATTAACGAGTTGAGAAAGCACTATAAATAAATAACCGGCAATGGTAGCTGAGCATTAAGAATTTCATGGATTTTCATTTGAAGCAATTTTGATTTTGTCGACAAAAATGCAACCATAGGATCATAAATCATATGTTTTTCTAACTTGTTAATTTTTACTGGCTGGAATTTTCCCATCGCGAATTTTCAGCTTCCCGAAATTTTGCAAATTTGTTAACTTACCGAACCCTGCTATTGTCTGCCTCTTTTGCTACTGCCTCACTCACATTTAAATCCTCCGTACAATCCTCAATTGACACAAATATTCTGGTAATACTGAGAATATTCCATTTTCTTTTTTTTAATAAATGTTCAGATGTTTTCTTTTAACTTTGTTGCACCATTCATTGTGAATAAAGCTTTTAAACCTTTCCTCGAGGCACCATTAAATAGCACAATATAGGACAAAGCAGCATCATTGCCATATACCAGACCATCTGATTTAGAAAGGTAACTTGTAAAATACTGTTCTCTAGTCCGAAAAATTTAGACTTTTGGGAAGATTCATTGGAGGTGAAGTGCCTTCAACACAAGGAACAAATATATATTTAGATGAAACTAAGATTATTACATTTAAAAAAATTCATACTCTAAAGCCCGGACATGACAGAGAAAATAGGCTAACGGTACTATATATTCAGGGCATCAAAATCTTCATATAATGACATTCTTGCAGACCGATGTGATCAGTGCAGAATAATCTTCCTTATCATCTATTAAATCATATATTGTGGTTTTTTCAACTCACCGTCAAATTGTTGCTCATCTACAAGCTCCTTTTGTTTTATGCAAAGTTTGTTCAAACTTTTTTTTTACTACTTGAGAAAGTTAAAATAATTACAGGGACTAAAGTGTGAAAGTTTAAATCCAAAACACTGGAATAAAAAATATTTGAGCCGGATACCATCATACTAAAACTCCAATTTTTTTCCTCCTTAACACCCGGGTTGCATGTACTGGTTGCTTTCTATGTAGCCAAGGGTATTAGTTCTATATTTCCCGCCTTTAAAAAGGGCTTTAAATGTTTAATTCCACGGTAATTGTGAGAATTTTTTTTTAGAAAAAGAAAACACAGGGCGAACTATAACGGTGCTCTTTTAGCCCTAAGGCAAAGAAGTTTTGGGAAGCATATTTTTGGAAATAAAACGAAACAAATAAATAGATTATATAAGTGACACAATTTGCATGCTGAATTTGAATTTGTTAAAGAAAACTTTTAAAACTAAATAAACTACTCATATGCATAGGCATACATACATACATACCATAGCAACTAAAATATGTATGCAAGTGCGGTGTGTGAAAAATAGCCAAAGCAAAAAGAAAAGAAAAACCACAAAATTAATAATAAAAAATTACACAAAAACCAAAAAAAAAAAAAAAATTAAAAAAAATTCAAGGAAAAGGGAAAACTTAAACAAATTTAAAAAAATCTCTTTATTTAAGCATTTAAATATATATATTTGAAGTACTCGTATTGCTATTTATTTATATTTACTAAACCATATATTATATACATATACATACATACATAAGAATAACTCAAAATACTAATTATTTTGTCTCTTAAAAAATATTAATAAATAAATAAGATCAAAATTGAAAACATACATATATACGAGTATATTCCCAAGAGACTTAATACAAAAAAAAAAAAATAAAATAAAAAAAAAAAATATTAAAAAATCTAAACAAAATATTAAACAACCAAACGTAGATTAAATATCTTTTTATACGAAATAAATAAAGTATACACAAATATAAATTAAAATATTAAGAATAATTACATATTATTGCATGACATAAAACTAATATATAGTAATGTTATTGGCTATGTTCTAATATATAAATACATACATCCATACATGACTAATGGATCTTTATCAGCGGCTTTTTATATAATATTATTGTGTGAAAGAATTTAAAGAATTATTTCCTTTTGAAATCATCCTTTAATTTGACAAGATGTGACAAGATTTTTTGTATTTTACAACAAAAATATATTTGTTAATTTAATTAAATTTCCATCTACATACTTATATTGTAGCAGCCATTGAAGAGCTGGATATATAAAATGTCAAAATCTAATCAAAAATATTGCTTATAAGAACTTAGAAAACTTACACATAACTTAAGAACTGTCACTTGGTTATTCTATATTGGAAGATTAGGCTAAAAAATATTTTGCATGCAGTTTTGCTTAGATGAAATTACAATTCTAAGAAAGCACTGACAAAAATGCCAGACTCCAAGCACTCTATATTGCCCATACGCTACAAGTCTGCTGTATTATTTTTCTATATCTGCCTAACAAAGCCAACATAACCTAGGGTAGGTTAATCTCTTGCTAATCAAACAAATGTGTAGAGTACGAAAAACAAAGAAATTGATGTATGAACGAAACCAAACACTGAAGATGGCGGTTTGCCGAAACCGGTGTGTTACTAAACCAAAATTGACAAGGGATGACGGAAATTCGTTCCGATATAAATCTAGTATCCACCCTGTCGGAAAAACACAAAACCAAATCAACTCAAATTGATGTATCTTCGTATCCGCTATTTCGCTCAAGTCTTTAAAGATTGCTGTCCCTAAAGAGTACAACCTATTCCTCCAATGTTATCCGGTTTATCCTCCTCTCTGCAATTCCTGCAGAAGTCATTTGATAGTACACCCAGCCTCTCCGCGTGCCTACCTAAAGATGATCCATCATAAGATGATCCCCATAAGATGATCCATCATCATGGATAATTATTTTCTTTTTAGCGAGATAAACTCTCTCGACCTTCTGTTGTTCCATGTCATCCACATTAATCACATAAGTCACATTGCAATAACTAAGACTTTTCCATCTTGAGTTACCATCAGCTATGAAGCACTCCCCTATAGTGAGCTTACAAGTGGAGAGCGGCATGCCCAGGCTCTTCCATCCACTTGATGACGAAAGTGGAAGATAAGTGCTCTTCCTTGCAAGCTCGTCCGCCACCTCGTTACCTGGTATGCTACTGTGCCTTCGTAACCACACTAGGTTCAAAGAGAACACAACAAATACCAAAAACTAAAGCATATTAAATTAGAGCGGAGATATACATGCGGGTTAGGGGTTCAAGAATTTACCCGCGGTAAAGCATACCTGTCGTAAGCGGCGACTAAAAATCAACAGTTCCCGTGAAGGTTAGGTCTTTATACCGGAACGACCGGGATTTTTATCCGGCCAAGGACTGTCATTCCCGCGATAGCTCCCGAAGCACAATATGGGGAATTTTTCTGCGGTTACAACAACAACAGAGCGAAGATATTTTTACTCGAAGCAAAAAATAATGATTAAAATAATTGATACATTTAAATTAACGCATTTTTTTCGGCTCAATGACTAATTCAATACTCTGAAATCGCTATTATTCTGTTTCAAAATTGGAAAACAATAATTTGTTTTTTTTAAGTATTATTGTAACTTAGTACCTTGACAAGTAGATAAAAAAGGCATTTGTATAATGTATCTATGTATTTAAAACTAAGTGAATTTGAGGACGCAGATAAAACAAAAGTGTTGAGAAACTTACAGGATACGCACAAAATTGTACTTGAAGGATGGGGTGGTATTAAGTAAAAACAAAGAATACAGTATTGCATGAGCAAAAGAAATACAATAAAAATTTGTGAAAAAGATAACCAGATATTTAGCAAAAAATTAATGGAACATTAGTCAATATTACACATACAAATATAATGATAATAAATTTTTAGAAATTGTTGCTAAAAGTGGCCATTGAAAACGAACCTTTGTAGACGAAATATTTATGCGTATGTTTTCTGAAGAAAAAAAAAACAATATTAATCAAAATAAATTATACTTACAAATATTCTTAAAAACTTGAAAAAAATGTAATGACATCAATGTGTCACTAAATTCCGAATACCTTTTTCGCGCTGCTCAAACAAGCTGGCACCTATTTTATTGTGTTTTTAAAAGAAACGATAAAAAAGGATACTGACTGATGGTAATTTAAATATTTATGATTCTGTCTATAAGTGAATTAAGAGGTATTAATGTTGAGCTCAATGATCTCATTACAAAGTTGTACAAGTACATTAATGCTGAAATTAATTCTTTAGATGGCTAATTTAAAAGAAAGACTACAAAATCGCAAGAAAAAAAGCAAAAAAAATATTATAATAATAATAAATACAAATAAATAATTTCTTAGCTTAATTATAAAAACATGAGTACATTAAAGCTTTAATTAACAAATTAATTGAAATTTTTAACTTATCAATGTTGAATATTGCTATTGAGTCACAGCACATTTTGAAGAATATACTTACTTATAAATATAAATAAATGTGCGTTGGGAATACAAGCAAGTTTCCAACTTTTAACAAAAAGTGGACCCACCTGCGACTGAGAAAGCTAACCATCTTCACAACTGTTCTTGATATTGACAGCATTGTTTGAGTAAAATAAATCTTTGTCATGTCAAATTAACAGAACTAAAAGCCCATTTCGGGTCTTTTGATTAATCCATTATATTTGAAGGGTCTAGATTTTGTTTCAAGACATGATTTGTGTGATTGGCTCAAGCTGAAGCGTGTGGTTATTCATTCTAATTATAGTGAAAAGCTGCAAGTATCGGTATAGATGTGACAATTGTGATTGGGACAAAATTGTGACTGGAAACTTTGTATAAATTTTTCCCTTCGATTAGAAGTGACTCAAAAAATTTTTGCACGCACATATTTTAATATTGCTAAGTGCGAAAATATTGACTTATTTTAAAAGTAAAATCAAATTATTTTTGTATTCAAAACTATAGGTGTATTTTTTAAAATGAATCCAGGGTCAACTACTAAATGTTTTTATTGTGTGTTATTTGCATATCTGTATGTATGCAAAAGAGTACATATGTATGTGCATATATTTACATAGCTATTTGTTGTGAGTAGTGTACCTACTTGAATTTATTCTTGTAATTAAATTTACTTATTACACATAAATTAACTAAATATGAAATCAGCACTAATAATACACTAGAACCTACCTAAGAAAAATGTTTTTTTTTTTGATAAAACACATTTTAATGTTGCCCTCTATAGAACTATTCTAATAAAAATATAATAAAGTAAAAAAATATTACTTAAAAAAAAGAAGAAGAAAAATTCCGCACATTATATTGAATATGTATGTGCGTGATTTTCAAAAACTCATTATAATTGTGTGTTCGTGTGTAAGTGTGTGTTTGTGTGTGTGTGAAGTGCCGATATTTGTTGTTGCTTTACAGGATAAATTGTCCTGCTGCTCACTTGTACTGAAGTGTGTCTTGAGACTGTCGTAATTTGAAACGAAAATCAATATTTTTTTTAAGTATCTCTGAATACGCGTAACATCTGCTTTGCGCTATGCAATTTTATTCATATTTCAAATTTAATTATGCTAAATGTATTTATTTAAGAGTTAAGCATTCGTTCAAGAAATTTTAAATCATATTAGTATCATATTGATGTTAGCCAAAAATGCCTTTAAGTTTTTATTAACATTAAAAACTACATAAAATGAATACAAAAGGCATTGCTTGTTTTCTACATACATACATACATAAATAAATATAAAGCAGAAAGTATGAAACGATAATTTAATGAAAAGTTAAATTGTTCGTAAACATTTTTTTCTAATTAAATACAATTTCGAATTACTCTGCACAAGAAGTAACCATAAAAAAATGAATGCTAAATATCTGTTTTTTTATATATATATGTAATACATATGTATTAGTAATTAAAGTTTTCATGTTCTATCAGCTGTTGCATGGAACAAATTGAAAAGAAAATGTTAGTACATAAAAATAGTAAAGTAATTTAAAGTAATTTTTTGTATTTAAATATAAACAAAACAAAAACAAAGAAATTTTTTTTAATCCTTATCATTTCTGTGTAACTTACAATATGATATTAGAACCCATAACGAAGTAATGATACAAATTAAAAAATAAACATAAAAAAATAATTTTGCCAATGGATAGATAATAAAAAGATGAGAGAAAAAAATATTTTAATGTGTTGTTATTGAGATTTGGTAGCTGTGGGCAAAGCGTGACCGGCAAAAGCAACCTTAAAAATTGCATAACAAATTTATTCTTCAAAATATAATTTTAATTTAATTTCTTTTATTATACATATGCGACTTAATTATAGCGTTTGTAACGCCTTAGATTTAACATATGTATATGCATGTGTTCATAACATATCTACATATCGTACAATAAAAATTTATATTTATTTATAGAGCAATTTAATACTAAAAAACCAACCTAAAATTTATAACAAATTGATTTTACAGAATTTATTTCACTTATTTGCAGTCAACTACATCCATATCAGGAAAAAAATTGATTTAAACATATTTATTTTTGTTCCAGTTGTATATTGCCTCACTTTCGACGTTTTCGACGCATTTTTTTGTATGCGTTACTACCGTCATCATCCTCATCCAAAGATTTATCCGTAATGCTGTGCGCTAACGATTGTTGCTGGATATCCCATTCTTTACGCAGCTCACTAAGCATGCCGGGTGTTAGCAAACCTTGCGCTAATAAGCGCTCCGTTAAGCGGCCACGTGAACCACTAGGCACACGGGGTTCTATGGAATGATGTATAAATAATTTTTGTGTCTTCTTATATTTCAGTTTCACTTACCGCGCAATTGTGTTGTGCGCCGTATATTATATGTCATATCGCCATCGGCTGCACTCTGACTGGCTTCGGTATTTTTTAGTAAACGTGTAATTTGAAAAACTCCTTGTTGTATTATATCGTCAAGTTCCTTTTGTGCGACACGTACAGGCCCTGCATCCGGAAATAGATCCATAAAACGATAACTAAGCCATAAATATAAATCCATAACATCAAAGACCGATTCCAAGTGTACTAGGTCGATAATTGTCTTCGGCAAAGCAAAAGGCCAGCCACAATTACGTGTGATAAAGTCGAATGTGATCGGCTCATTACGGCTATACTGTCTAGCAATCTATGTTTGGTAGTAGTTTGTATTAATATTATATTTACAAATATGCATGTATTTTTTTTTAAACCAATACCTTAAGGAACATAGAGCATACGAAGGGCATTTTCTTGTTAATAGGCGCGCAACAAAATACATAGCGTGCTCTTAGGGGCAGCGGAACGTGCTCAATCATTTCGGCTAAAAATTTAAAATCTTCAATATTGCACATGAAGTACAAGGAGTCATCGACTGTGCACAGATTTACGAATATATCCTAAAGCAGAAAACAGTTATTGTAATATGAAAAAAATAATTACATTCAAATTCAAGGCACACACCATTAGATTACTAAGTGTAGACTTTGGTAAGTGGTAGGCATATAGCTCTATTTGATCAGCCGTTGGATGCAGACCCGCTTGTTTTAGTGGTTCGGGTTTCTGAGACAATAATTTACGTAACGTCTGCAAATCGTCTGGCCTAAAAGTGGTTACATAACCATGCTCCCATTGTGTACGATAGCGTCCAGCGCGTCCAGCAATCTGCAAGGCTGCGGATATGGATATGGTATCAATTTCTTTTTCACCTTTTTCGTTCATTGAGGGTTTGATTATTGAGTAAAATATGATACGCCGTATGCTCCTATGTACAATGCACAAAATAATTAGGTGAAAATATAAAATAAATTTCTTAAAGAGGACTTACAGATTGAGCCCCATACCAATCGCGTCGGTAGCGACCATTACTTTACAGCTATTGTCAGGATCATTGAACTTTGCAGCTTGCGCTAATTTGGTGCCTGGTGGTAGCCCGCCATATATGACTGCAACTTCTTTGCCTCTACAAGGAATTTATATAGATTTTCAAATTTATTCTTACTTTATTTGTATTTCATTTTGGTTCAAACTTGTTTTACCTTGCCTCAATTTCACGTGACACGGAGTAAATATCGTTTTTACTGAAGCAAACAATGCAGTCACCGGGTTGCACATTATCTAGACTGCTCAGCGCTGAGTCTTCAATAGTCAGTTCGGTTAGTCTCTCGTAATTGTTCACCTCCACAGTTTCGTTTGTAGTTTCACAAATTTTCTGAAGGAGATCTAAAGCACCAGACTCACCGCAAACGTGCACCTCGTCTGCGATAAGGCCAAGAAAGGCGCGGGTCCAAGCCCAGCCACGCTGAGGATCCCGTAATTGCTGTATTTCGTCAATAACGGCGACTTCGTCTGCGTAAAAATAAGAATTATAGGATCAAGTTTATTTCTAATTATTCCCCGAACTCACAAGGGGTGTTCACTGATGTCATTTCTACTGTACAAGCAACATGACTGGCTGGTGTACTTTCACTGATACCATATTTACGCTCCTCTCCCGTAACAAGATCGCATGGCGTGCCCTAAAATCCAAGAACATTTCAATTTATGTATATCGTGAACAATATTTGTGATACATACCTTATCGTTTGCTTTGTTGAACACTTCAGTAGCTAGCAATTTTAATGGTCCACAATACACCCCCGATTTCGCAGTCAAAAAGCGCTCCATCGCATGATACGTTTTTCCGGAATTTGTAGGTCCGGCATGAAATACAATTTTACGTGTGATTGCACGTGCACTTGGATACCAATTGGCGGGTGTGCGCAAATCTGAGATTTTCTTCAGGTCGTCCATACAGTCTAAGTGGGGAAAAATGGTTTTAGCGTGTCGAAGAAAATAGGGAAATATGTCATCGATGTGTCCTGCATTATGTAGTATATCACTTATGGTTATGTGCAAATCCACTGGCAAATTTTCTGCCTCAATGCAGTAGCGACGAAATGAGGCGAAGGCTTGTTGTTGTAAGTAAGCTGGAGAATAAGTATTAGTAGTAAGCTTTCGAAATAAATTTAACAATAAAGTTATGTAAACTCACAATCGAGCCCATTTTCTACACAAAGTGTTTTAATTTCTCGTTTTTGAGTGAATTTGTTAAGAATTTTTAACAATTCTGCCTTGTCCAGTTTGCCTACCATTTCTGAACCTACATCAGGTTCGTCAGCATTTGTTGGTACTGCGACCGGTTTGAATAGTGTGGAAACATGCTGTGGTCCAGTTTTTTTGTTACGTGCTTGCACGTAACTACTACGATGCACATACTTAGTGACAATCAGAGTACTTATTGGTGAATGAGATGGAATTGCACGCAAATTCAAATTTCGCGCTATCGTATTGAGTAAATTAACACCGGATCTAGAATTTTGCATAGTTCACACAGATTTATACACCTTATCAATCTATTTAGGTAATTTAGTTTAAAACTAATTAAAAATATATGAAATTGTCATCACAGATCTATTAACCGGGGAGATCGTGATGCAATTGTTTGTGCGTGCGAATGGAATTGAAAAACAGCTGACAAGTACATAACCTCAACTTTGATAAGACGAATGTCAAAAAACGTGCGATATACGTACAGTACGAATAAAACTTTGCCAATTTCAAAAAATAACACAAAAACAATTAACCGAAGAACGTATTTATATCGACAGAGAAATTATCATATTATTATTATTAATGTTTTTATACGTAAGTTCTCTGGTTCTCTGCCAATACGCCAAAGCCAAAAATAGAATTACGAATTCGGCTGTGTTATTTCCTACACAGGGTTTTGTGGGGTTCAACCAATAAATTTTATTGCAACCCTGAGCGCAGTTACTGCGCAGTTGTGCAGAGTGAATTCAAAACAAACCAATTGACATTTAGCTGACACAAACAAAACCAATGAATTTGCTTAGCCTCACAGAAGCTCCAATAAATGAGTCATTTTTAAGATTTGTTAAAAATTAATTTTGAAACATAACAACAAACAATTCAAAATATTAAGTGTAACTAAAAAGAAACATGGGACTATTCGGCAAAACTCATACCAAAGATCCCAAAGAACAGGTATGACATATAACGTTACTTCGACGTTGGCAAAAGTTTTGGCCCACTTGGCTCAGTTCATGGCCAAGGCAAACCAGTTGTCTATACTACCTCATCAACCTATTTTTAATTGAAAAAAAAAAAAATTAAACAATAACAATTAAAACAATATAATCGTATTATTCATAATTATAGGTTCAAGAATGGACGCATAAAATCCGTAAGGAGAGTAATCAACTTGATCGCCAAATACGTAGCATTCAACGAGAGGAGGAAAAAGTAAAGCGTTCTTTAAAACAGGCAGCAGCTAAAAGTGATCGTGACACTTGCGTCATCCTTGCGAAAGAGATAGTAGGTGCACGAAAAGCGATAAATCGTATTCACACATCGAAAGCACACCTCAATTCCATACAACTGCAAATGAAAAATCAATTAGGTAATTTGTTTGCGATATTCACATTAAGATAAGCGAAATAAACAGAAATTATGGTTCTTCTTACTTTAAGCTACATTACGAGTGGCTGGCTCATTGCAGAAGTCCACTGAAGTAATGCAGGCTATGCAGAACCTTGTACGATATCCAGAACTAGCTGGAATAATGCGGGATATGTCAAAGGAAATGATGAAGGCGGGCATTATTGAGGAGATGCTAGATGAAACTATGGATTCACTGGAAGAATCTGAAGAGATGGAAGAGGAGGCCGCCAAGGAGGTAGATAAAGTGCTGTGGGAAATCACTGACGGCAAACTTGGTGAAGCGCCGTTACCGCCCGAAGGTATTGCTGCGGAAAAACAAGAAGTGCCCGCAACTGCTGCTACTGTATCCGATGACGAGGCTGTCGAAGAAGAGGAACAGGATTTGCAGGAAATGCAAAATCGCTTAGCATCGTTAAGATCGTAAACGCCTGCAGTGCGTTGATCTCATATACATACATATATGAAAACGATAAGCAGCTGCTGTGAACGTACACTATTACGTGTCATGGTTTATAGTAGGAAAACTCCAATAAATCCAGTTAATTTTTTTGTATTTCAAATACATTTCATTTAAACAAAATTCATGCAACAAAAAGTTAAAAGCGAAACTAATACATATGTATGTATATATATACGATACATTGGTTGCCGAAATGATAGAGACTTACGAGAAAAATTTCCAAGTTTAGATAAGTCTAATTTGCAAATAATATTATTAGCATTTCACAGGTCTATTGCAAACATTTTTTGTAGACACATACTATTTTGCACACCAAGTGTACTTTCGCTGTAACTTCAGTTGATATTTAACATCAAAGGCTAACTTAACACATTAAGTATTCGATTTAATTGTATGCGTAAATATTTATGAAATCAAATATATATATACTAAAGAAATACTAACACTTTTGTAAGTGAAGGTGTAATAAGCTTTCATAAGAAAGACGAAACTTATTACGGATTTAAAATATACAAGTTTTATTTGTAAAGTTTTTTATTTTATTTTTAAAATACGTATGTCAGCATATTTATATGTATGTACATACATACATATATACATTTACATTATTAAAGATTAACTATGTTGAGTACAATTTAACAAAAAACTTCATTTTATTTCACTCTAAATTTAAAACCTACTTTGTGTTCCAAAAATTAAAAAGAAATTGTGTTTTCACGGTAACTTAATTACGTCATGTTTTGTTTTTATTTTTTATACATATACTATTCCATATCTCGCTGATGTCACGTATGCCCATAAAACCTTCTACTTACTGATTACTCAGGTTTTGTGAGAAATACGATTTCATTTTATTTTCGTGTAAACAAAATACATACATTTATTATAATATATATGTACATACATACATACGTAAGCTTATACGAAGCCATGCAAAAAGTAAGACAAGACTTAAGATGAATAGAGTAGAAATACAATACGCTTTTCCATACCTTAAATGCATTGTATGAGGAGCAAAAAAAGCTAACAAGAATCCACAACCTTCATGCGCACTTTTATACTATTATACTAGGTACACAGAGTATCATAGGTTGTTCATGGTCTATTATAAACACGAAATAAACTACTTCTTTTTACTTTCCACCCCACCACTTTACTCAAGATCGAATATTTAAGACATTAATGAATGGATCTCAAGCAAACTTGGCTCACATAGGTCTTTCATTTAGCGTACCTTCTATTTTTAACCGATATGTGGACTTAAAATAAATGTCAGCAAAGTATCTAGAGTTTGTTTCCACCCGAATTTAGTCTTCCTTTTTTTTGTTAGATTATAATAATAAAAATCTATTCGGATTTTCTAAATTCGGAAGCTAAGCTTAGATTACTTTCTTAATTTTGAGAAATGATGTATGGCAAGAGATTATGGACTGTGCCTAGTACCGCGTTATATGGTCTTATTTGGTGTTAATTTCTTTGCGAGAATAGATAAGTAATATCTCTTTCGACGGTCGGAACTCTACAATTTTCCCTTCATGCCGGTTAATCTATCTTCGTTTTTGTTCAAAACGTTAGGCAAGCTGATTGTCTTGTATAAAAGAAAAAGTAATCTTCGAAGATGCTCATCCTTGAAATAACATGCCTACTGTAAAGGAAGATCGGCAGACACCGCCTTCATACCGAAGAGTACGTTGTATTGGACAGGACTCTCGTAGACGAGCGGTTTAGTGCCTAAGCCCAACAAAAAGTCAGCAGATACAACCCTCAATGAATAACGTAGTAGACGTGCCATCGGAAAGAGTTACAAACTACACTGACTGAGGTAAGACTTAGAGAAACTGGATTGTTGCTGAGTTCGTTACCGTTCTCGCGTTCATCTCTGACGACGCAATTTGCTATCTTCATTTCAGGGATGATTGGCATTTTCGTGGCGCCTGGAATTGATGGGCAGTCAACTTCTTTACAAATGAGTCGAGGCTAGGCAGAAGATTTGGTGGGGGATTTTTTCTCAACGTGAACTCGGAATTGGCTATAGGTTCAGGCTATTGGATCAATGTAGCATATTTTAGGTAGAAGTTGCAGTAATCAAGATAGCGGTAGCAGAGCGTCATTTCAGACAGCTCGAACAGATGGTCTGATATTCTGCAATTTGGATGAAGATAGTCCGCTTAAGGCAAGTAAAAGAATGCCTGTTCTTTCTGTAGAGTGTCTATCAATTTTTTGATAAAGTCAATTATGACTGTATATAAAATGAAGTTCAATTTTCTTATTGCGGTCGTACCTGAGAAGGGAATGTCAAACCTTCCGTGTGTTGCTCTGACATGACATAAAAAGCTCTTCCTAAAAAACCATCAGCCACTCGGAGGCGGCGTAGTATAAACTGTTGGAATAACATTAAAGACGCACACCACAAATTGGAGGAGGAGCTCGGTGGAATACTGTTTCAGAGATTACAAAGCACCAATTACATAAAATTATGATGCTGGGTCACTGCGGATTCATCGGTACCTGCAAAGCTTCATAATATGCAGCTTTGAGTCGATTTCGCCACCCAGAATACGGATGGAAATACACTTGACCAATTGTGGTACTTAGGCAGCTTTCTGAATGCTGCGCAAATACAACATGACGTGTGTGATCGTAAAATTCTTTCGGCCTTGAGCGACTTCTAGCCTGCATCAAGTTGCACCTATCGTTTCTGGTGGGACTCTGACGGGTCACTGTTTGATTGCTATACACTTAGTCAGGTTGAAAATACAGTCTGATCTGTATATAAAAAATTTTCACTTTTTTCTTGACAGCCTTGATTTTGCTAAACCGCATATCTTTAAAAACCTAAGTGAGCTGTCCACCTTTGCGGATTCGTGATCGGTTCTAAGACAGATTGGTAGGTTTCTGAGCCTCGTTAGACATTGAAATCTCATTAAAATTAAAGAGTTTATAGGTTTATAGGTTTTATATCGATACTTTCATTTCTGTTCCGAGCTTAGCTCAGTAAATGTGTTTAACAACGTCTATAAAAAGGCTTTTATCAAATATATTCTTTCAAATTTTTGTAACAAAATTTTGAATTAATTTTCCACGTTATAAAGAAATTTGAATTATTCAAAAAAAAGCTATTTTTAAGGGACACATAATTCATATAATATTAGCATATCCTTTCTGCGCAATTATGTATATTTAGGGACCAATTTGTTTACTTAAAAAGCTAGAAATATTAGTAAAACATAAAAAGGCAACCCATTCTCCTGCTACGTCTTTCTTACTACAGCACTCAAATTATGCCAATTAAGTGCGACAAGGATATTCACGGAGCGGATATGACAAAGTATGTACAACCAACAATATCGCTTACCTACAACTGCCGTAAAATTTCAACTGTGAGCAGTGCGATGACGGTATGTATGTCTTTACAGATGGGTAGAGGCTAGGTGGATGCCGCCTGAGCTTAGAGGTACCCCTTTGAAATGACAACAATAAAGGTAACACTTTTATGGTATTGCTGAGCATTATTCTAGTTACGTTAAAGCTGAAAATAATAAAGAGCGAAAGTAGATTCAAGAATAATGTGGTCAGAAGTGAGCGAGTTGCAGCGATGGGACAGGTGCAAACGAGTGTGTTTAAACATATTTTGTAAAATTTATGATTGCAATTGGTGGGCGGGAAAGACAAAGGGCGTGATGATTTGGAGATGACAGTTGAAAAGCGAACTTAGTTAATGGAAAAGGTACGTGTCGCTGTGAGCTGTGAGAACACGCAAGGCGTGACGAGCGCGGTTAGGGCGGCAGTGAAGTTGTATGAAATGGAAATTGCAAATACAAAAGATTTTTTATTGTTCGCTGTGAGCTATGTAGTTTATTACAACATTTACTGCTCATTATATTCATGCAATTCAGCCAGCAATTGAGCGAGTGATCAGAGTGCGGGCGGTTTGGTGGCGATGGTGGTGTGTGGGCCTTGAAAATATTCATTTCAAAGTTATAGCCAAACTTTTAATGATGTTTTCGTACATTTATGTGATGTATAAATACAATTGCTTTAACTTGAAACACGTTTTGCTACAATTACATACCGTTAAATGTGATAAATACGGTTGTGCTCATGCTAAAATGTTGAAAATATATATATTTTTATTTATTTGAAACTCAAAAGTTGAGCGGAAGATCGGAAATGGTTACATTTTATTTCAGTAAATGACTGACATGAATATGAAGTCGCTGGGAAAAATCTGTAGATGAAAGATGAAAAATTAGTTCATTGAAAGGGTGTTTCAAGATCTGATCGAGTCATTGAGTAGGATTATTATGCTAAAATGAGTATCCTAACTGTGTGTTTGAGAGCAGTTCACTTGCGAAAAAAATAGTGCTCGAGAATTTAGAAAAGACACCAAAGCTCTGTACACAACTAATTTCACCTCTCCTATGATCTATACTGGAAGTGCTTTAGGACTTTAAATGTTTCTCTAAGGCGGAGTACTTGAAAGCATAACACAAAGCTCGTCCACCTTTTCATTGTCTCCTTCTTACCAGTTTTCGCAAATATCTCCGAAAATACTGTCAGGTCTTCCTTCCGTCCATTATTCCTACTCGGAACGGAGTAAGATATTGGTCACCACTTTAGTGTAAGAACTATATACAATTTGGAGTCGTAAACCTTCTGTAAGTATTCCAAATTTGAAATTCCTGCAGGTAAATTTTTGTTTTCGAAAAGTGTGTATTCCGATACGTCTTATGATTTGCTAAATTGGTGGAATTTATTGCTTGTTTTTTATTTTCTTAGTGTCAGGTCGGTGTCCAGATTCAGAGTTTATAGTGAGCTCAGTAGGTTATAATAAATTCTATATATGGAGTTCGTGGAACTCCGAGTAAACGGGGAGTTTCTAATAGCATTCTCGGGTATAGCAAACTAGAAGACTACAAGGGACGTAGCGCTCAATGGACCATGTCAGGATGGTCATATGTAGAGAAAGTAGATCATCAATACACTCTCAAACTCTCTACTCCGTACTTCGTACATTCATGTATTCTCCTTGGGCACGTGCAACTCTTGCAAATCAAAATACCAATTATCTGCTAGGACATGTTAAGCGCTTACATATCTAGAGTCGATCCTGATACTGATCTTTTCATAGTTAAATCGTAAATATCGATAAAGCTCCGGCATTCAAATTTTTTCTGCTAACTGACATCTCTATTTTATTAAAAAGGTTAGAACTAAAGTTATATTGTCAAAAAAAAAAAAAAAAACACCGTTCACGATTTTTATTCAAATTGCTTCTTAGAGGCTAACTGCGCTCGCTCAATCTCAACTTTTGCATCTCGTCGTAACTGCCGTCGTTCTTCATCAAAAGAGTTATACATTTCCTCCTCTAGTAATTGGTTTATGTGGTCACTGCACTTGTTGTTCATTTTAACACCGAACATAAGTTCAAACGGTGAACGTTTCGTAGAGAGGTGGACATGAGAATTTTTTGCTTGCTGCACCTTTGGCACAAATTTGAACCATTTCGCGGGAGCTATATAGTGAAAGAGGAGAGGTAAGATTTGAAGGTGTATATATTTTCAATCATTACTTAAATAACTAGAATCGATTCCGATCGATTGTAAGTCCAAAAAACTGACGGGACGTTATCAGTGCGACTTTAGACTTGGCAAATCCACCATTGATATTCACTGTGTACCAAATCTTGGAGAAGACCCGAGAAAAAATCCCTATACACCACCTTTTCATCGACTTTAAAGCTGCCTTCACTACGCCGTTATGTCTGATTAGACAAAGACACGAAGCGAATGGGTCTGGTAGAGAACGAGGTCAAGACCAAATATCTCTTGTCATCAAATAAATAGTCAACTCATTCGTGACTTCCACTCCCACGTCACTGTCGACAGTCATAACTCCAAAGTCGCAGAGATGATTTCGTCTATCTAGAAACCAGCATTGATAACACCAACAATGCCAACCTTGAAATCCAACGCATAATCGCTCTTACCAACAGGTGTTACTTTGGACAGAGTAGGCAATTGAAAAGTGTAGTAAAAGCAGTTTTCGAGAGGAAGGTTTTTGCGGACAATTTATGGCGCGTAGGCAACGGCGAAAACGGCAGACGATGGAAAGATGAGCTGTACCGATTTATATGACGACATTGACATAGTTCAGCGAATCAAGAGACAGCGGCTGCTCTGGCCAGGTCATACCGTCTGAATGGATGAAAGCATTCTAGCTTTGAAAATATGCGATGGAGTACGCGCTGGTGGAAGCAGAGGAAAAAAACGTCACTCCGTTGGAAGAATCAGGTGGAGAGCGACCTGGTTTCACTTGGTACTTCTAACTGGCGCCATAAAGCAAAGAGAAGAAACGAGTGGCGCGCTATTGTTGATTCGGCTATAATCGCGTAAGCGATGCCTACGCCAAGGAAGATGAATAAAAGGTGTAAGGGGAAAGTGTAAGGAAGTACGCCATAATGTGTCGTAAGAAAGTCCCAACTCTTGAGAACGCCGAGAAATAGACACATTCCAGTCTTCGATGATGCCTAGGATTCTTGACCTTTGAGACTCCAACCTGAAAAAATACAAATTTAAAAAGAAGAACATTTCATTTTCGTTGAATATAAATTTTTCGGTGAAAAATTTTTGTTGAATATACATATATAAAACGTATGTTTTGAATAAAGTAAACAAAGTCTTTTAAAAATATATTTTATGTAAGAATTTTTAAGTCGGATGCAACCAATATGCACCAAAATTTTCTTAGTTCGGTTAACTATCAACTAACTTATGATTTATTTTATAAGACCACCTCCATGATATTCTCAGTTTTTGCCCCGCCCATAACTGCAAGGCATTTTTTTTTGTAAATATTTCAAGTCAATTTCTATCAGTTTTGGTATGAGATTAAACCAATCAGCCAAATTGAAGGTCGTCACATAGAAGCCTAATACGTTTAACATGGAATGGCTGTATAGTAATAATCGGTTTGAGAAATTGCTTTCATTTAATTTAATAACAAAGTATATAAAGCTAAATGAGTTTAGGAATATAAATCAAGAAATAATTCATAGCGGGCGGAGGGAATGTTTACACAATCTATATTTCTGTACTCAGTGCCGGTAAATGTCTTTCAATAATAAATACCAAATGCATGTACAATAAGTGGGTATTTAATAAACATTTACAACAATAACAAATATTTATCGTTCTTGGCCCAATCACACCTAAAGCCATACTCAATCAAATGTAAGTAATAAGCCCAAAGGCTGGAAATTGAAATGATTGCTTGTGTCACAAATAACAATGCCTAAGTCAAATTGGAATTGACACTTCAATGGGCTGTTAAGCAAGTGATCGTTACACTTGAAATGCAGTTGTTGTTGTACACATACTATTGATTACATAACAAGTGACAATTGACTAAGAGGCCTTACGCAAATTGGAAATATTCGTAGTAATACAAATTATACAAGCAAAAATACACTTCTACAAATTTACGGGCGGCGGTCCGAAAGTTCGCGGAATGAAGAAGATTTTGGAAGAACATTAGTCAAGATTCGGCGGCCGTAATAGTCGAGTGATTAGCATTGCGTACTGCTATTCGAAAGGCCTGAGTTCGAGCCTAGGTTCGATCAACATCCAAAATTATAGAAAATTAATTTTTCTAATTGCGGTCGCCCCTCGGCGAGAAGTGTCAGGCGAGTGTATTTCTGACATGAAATAAAAGGCTTCTCATAAAAATCCATCGACTTTTCGGAGGCGGCTTAGAATGAAATTTAGTTTCCTCCATTTGCTGGTAAAAGCATCGAAACACAAATTGGAGGAGGAGTTCGGCCAAAAATCGCTTCAGCGGTTACAAAGAGCCGTAAAAAAAACAATCCGGAAATAGGGCAAAACCGTGTGAAAATCCTATAAGAGTTTCTAAGAAGCGGAGAAAAAAAAAAACATTTGTAGGCATCTAAGTAATTTTACGAGACTCCTGCTGAACCTTTGGGTGTGAATTATTACTGAAACTGAAAGACAGGCTTATCACATTGAACCAGAGCTGAAGTAGGCATCCATACAATAGCTTAAAGCTAAAAGGACATTCCGATTCTGAAGAAACTCAAAGTGTCGGAGTCGACAGAAAATTTTACGGTTACTTGATTTTTAATGTGCTATGAACTATGTCAATGAAGTCGTATATCTCGTACGGTTCATCGTTCTATCGTTTGAGATATTCGCCATTACCCATACGTAGAGTACCATACTTATTCACTCACTACCCTTCGTTTCCACGAACTTTTGCATATTCCCTCGTATGCATGTGGATAACAGTGGTGGCTTTGGACATAAAATTCAAGTAAATCCATGCCTTGTGGGCGTAAGTGAAATTTATCTTTATCCTGAGGATGCGTTTATTTATTTTCTACAACATATTTTATGACCGTATGACGCACAATATGTGTAGGGTTTGGTGCACAGCTTGAATACATATTTACATATGTACATATATAGAATCAAAAAAGTACCATTTATGTCCTGAAGTTGATGAAATAATATATATATGTGTTATGTACACTTAGGGGAAATTTTTGGCCTTACATATTACTGCCGAACAGCTCTGCAATGACAGCTTTGTAGCTTTGGTGAATAGCGTTCAGCACGGAAGCTGTCAGCAAAATTACAGGTCTTACGAAAATAATATTTATTAAAGTCACCACTTCACTGATTAACCGTTAATTGCTTCAAGAGCCTTCTAAATTCTCATACATTGGAATATCAAATCTGCCAATTACCCTGACAACCCTAAGAATTTTTGTGGGTTTTGCAAAATTTACGGCAAAATTATCAGACAATCAATAATACTGAGAACAGAAACGGCGCTCTCTAGCCTTCAGAGCCTTTTCAGTAGACAAACACCTCATACAAATAAGTTTTTAGCATAGACATCAAAAATATTTTTATAAAGTTTTTATTATAATCTTATAATATACAATAAATATTTTTCAGTGTACAAGCTGCCGTTAAATATTCTTTTTTTTCCTTTCGAGGGAACCTATTTATTGTCGGGTAATAAAATTTAGTCGATAATTGCTATTTTGCTTTAATTTGATACCGTTATACTATGCACTTGCAATATAATATTTTTTTATAATTGTTGTTGTAATCCTGACGTTGAACGATTTGATATGTGGGTTTTTTTTTGCTGTTGATGCCTTTTTTTAGTAAGTCCAAGAACATGCCGCACGCTCAATCACATGAAAACACATCATATATATACAAACATTGGTACATTTATAACAGTATAAAAGGAGATTGTCCTAATAAAATACGAGGGGAGCTCTAACAGTTTGTGACATAGAAACAAAGGGAAACGGGACAACAGATTTAATTTTCATTCAAATGAGATTTCCCTTAATCTGGCTACTATTAAATGCATTTCACCTCAAAATGATTACATTAAAATTCTGTCGTCGTGAAATTTTAGCATACAATGTGTGTGCTCCGGTATAGTTGAGTAAATAAGTTGTCTGGCATGATATTTTTGATTCAAATTCAACATTTTTTTAGTATTTTTGTTGTTGCAAAGTTGAAAATTGACATTCAGAAATGAGCTAGTTGTTTACTATTTCCACTACCACATTGGAGTGGGCACCCACCATTCGTCTCTTCTTCTCGCAGTTTGGCACCAATTGGAAATACCAAGCGAAATCAGGTGCAATTTTTCCAACGGAGTGGTGGCCTTTCTCTTCATTCGCTCTCACCGATGAGTATTGCATGGGAAAATTTCAAAGCTAGAGTACTCTCATCAATGCGAACAACATAACCTAGTCAGCGTAGCTGTTGTCTCCGGATACGCTCATCGTTCTATCAGCTGTGGTATTCGCCGTTTCCTATGTTTAACGGGCCGTAAATATTCCTCATACTCTCGAAAATTCCTAATGCCGACTTATCGGACGTCCATATCTAGAACGCCTCTCCACCATCTATCAAGACGGTAATGATGAGCGTTGCCTCAGTTAAAAGTAGTACCTGGAAGAAATTATCTACGACTTTAAAGTTATGACTGCCACCAGTGACATGGGAGTCAAGACGCCAGTGCGCTGACAGTTTGTTTGATGACAGCCTTTAGTCTAACGAGGACCCTCAAATTGTAATGCTTCAAATGTATGCAGGGCCAATTTTGGCAAAGGAGAGAATGCTTGATCTAACACCGGAAGTTGTGAGCTGCTTGAACTATATGTAAAAGCATGATTTGTGGTCACTTCCTGGTGAAGGCTAGTTCCCATTTGCGTGGACGCAAATTTCCAGATTTATCTACATCTTCTTCTTCTTTTGACGTAGGCACTGCTTACATGATTATAACCGAATCTACAATAGCGCGCCTCTCGTTCCTTTTCTTCGCTGTTTGGAAACAGCTGGAAATACCAAGCGTAACTAGGTCATCCTCCACCCGATCTTTCCAGATTTATCTACATACAACTCCAAAAACAGCGGTCGCTGTAGCTGTGTAGTTTTAGCAGTGCGTGTCATCAGGCGGAGAGACATTAGTTCGCATCCTGCTCAGGCTAACATCCAAATTATAGAAAAATATTATTGTGGTCATCTTTGGATAGGGACTTTCAACACTTCCTTGTTGTAAACAAATCAAAACGTACATCGCCAATTGAAGGAGGAGCACGGCCTAAAATCGTTACTCCACAAAAGCGCCTGAGTGTTGTTTCTTTATTTCTTTCCCGATAGGGGTGAGTATGCGAGATACCTTAATACTGGCTGCGAAACGAAAACATTAATTGAAATTTTGGATATACCCTCGTACTGATGAATAAAAATTTACAGATCAACAAACATATGTAAGTATGTACGTATGTATTTACGGTTGACACCTTCCGATTTCTAAAAAAGAATCAACTTCGTGCAGTATGACGTGGAAAGTGTTAAAAACGTATTTGTATTCTGCTACATACGTATATACGTACATATGCTACCCAATGGTCCAACAGTGAGTCGCTTGGCTGTTGGCGGCGCATTGTACGTATATGTGTATATATGTACGAGCATATATATGTATATTAGCTTAATGCCATCATTGCAATAACTTTTCATTTCATGTTTAGCGGATAAATACACAATTACGTTAATGCCATGGACGACGCAATGCCAACAGAGTCAATACTTATATAGTAATAACAACAAAAACAGAAACAACAGCATCAACACCAAATGCAATAACAATAAAGGCAACGTGTATTTAACTAAATGGTATGGGGACAATACTTAGGATGCTTTAAAATAGATAAACAAGTACATATATTAAACGAGTATGCGGGTGAATATGTACTTATATATGGGCGAATATGTATGTGTGTGTATGTGCGTGTGTCAAAATGCCACCCACATGTGCATTAGATTATCTGTTAATGTTATAGAATGTTTAATGTAAAGGGTGTTTTTTTTTATAGAGGTATAGAACTTTAAGTTGCAATAAAACAACGATGGATTATTCGATTGACATGAATTTTATTTATCCGAAAGATAATCTTGTGGCATTACATTTTAAATATGATTTCTGGCATATGACCGCCACGGCTGGCGCGGATGTAGTCCAATCTGGACGTCCAATTTTCGATGACTTTTTCCAACATTTGTGGCCGTATATCGGCAATAACACGGCGAATGTTGTCTTCCAAATGGTCAAGCGTTTGTGGCTTATCCGCATAGACCAATGACTTTACATAGCCCCACAGAAAGTAGTCTAGCGGTGTTAAATCACAAGATCGTGGAAACCAATTCACAGGTCCAAAACGTGAAATTAGGCAGTCACCAAACGTGTCTTTCAATAAATCTATTGTGGCACGAGCTGTGGGACATGTTACGCCGTCTTGTTGAAACCACATCTCCTGGACATCATGGTTATTCAATTCAGGAATGAAAAAGTTAGTAATCAAGGCTCTATACCGATCACCATTGACTGTAATGTTCTGGGCACCATCAATTTTGAAAAAGTACGGTCCAATGATTCCACCAGCCCATAAAGCGCACCAAACAGTCAGTTTTTCTGGATGTAACGATGTTTCAACATACACTTGAGGATTACCTTCACTCCAAATGCGGCAGTTTTGTTTGTTGACGTAGCCATTCAACCAGAAGTGCGCTTCATCGCTAATGGACGTAGTGCGCGATACGTTTTCCGCACAGAACCATTATTTTCGAAATAAAATTGCACTATTTGCAAGCGTTGTTCAGGCGTGAGTCTATTCATGATGAATTGCCAAACCAAACTAAGAATAAATCACTTGACAGCTGTTAAATCAGTCGCCATCTTGAAAAGTAATGCCAACTTAAAGTTCTATACCTCTATAAAAAACACCCTTTATAAACTTGCTCGCCTAATATATACCCGCATGCACATACATAAATGCATACATACATATATAAATATAACATGTGTTAATGTATATGTATATTGTAGTTGTATGCTAGTAGCTCGTTATAAATACAATATAAAATGAGTTAGATTTTATGGGAAAATACTAAATAAATTGGCAAACTCTAATGCGTAAGCTGCCGCCGTTGGTTGGATGATTGTTCCGTTCGTTCGGTCGTTGAGGAGGCTACTCGGTAGCTTAGTGGCCTCTCGACAATTTACGATGTGCCAAGATTTATTGCGAAAATTACAATGCAATTTGTTGAGAGCGACGCATTAAAATGAGCAATTCAATTTTCAATGGATTGAAATCGTTTATTTCAATTTGAATTCTTGCAATATGGATGAGCTTCGGCCAATGCCAATGGGCATATAAATGTTTCAATGAATGTATTGTACATTATAAATATTTCAGCAAATACAATTTGCATTTGTATGCAGTTACATATGTAGTTGAGGGTGAGTATATTAAAAATAAAAAAAAGAGAAAATTTTTCTGCTTTGTAGTAGTATTTATGCCCACAATATAACTATAAAGAATCCACGAGACTTTGGAAAACGTACAAGAATCTATGGGATATAGTGTTACGGTATCTACAACTAATATATATACTAGCGTCCTTAATCAGAGGAGTTTTTTTTTCGAAGTGACACTCTTTCATATACATCGTCAGTCATAGACGTCACGCAGGATACAAATTGCACGTTAGGGCCGCACCTCTTTCCGTATAATGCCCAGTAAAAGTTATCTTACAATGCTGAGCTTGAATCGCAGGACCAAGCTCAGACAAAATTGCACCTTTCTAGTCTGCTCTTCGTTACATATACCGTTTTCGCTACTGCGTTGTTTGTTATTTTCTTCTCAATTCCTGAAAAACAATTGCGGACCATATATTCAGTTTATTCCCCACGAGTTTACATTATATGAGGTGTACAAATAAGTTTCCGCCATTCTGAAAGAGAAGGCGTGGGCGAGGCATATTCAAAATTTGGAGTTGATAACCAGCTTGGAAATTAGGTAGCTTATTCGGTAACAACGCAATCTAAAAAAAGTTTTTAGATTTCGTAATAGTTCATATATTTCTTTTTGATTAAAAATGTCTAAACTTAAGCCAAAGAAGCGTCACTTGCGAGAACAACTGTAATCGAAGCGAAACAATCACTAAAATACTCTACCGAATCCAGCTGATGAGATTGGGAACGAGCTCTGAAGGAAAAACGTGCTCAATATTACTCCAGGCAAGATAAAATTAGTCTACGCTAACAATATAGCAGTAACTCTTGTAGGAACGAATCTCAAGCAAATAGGAAGCTTATGTATGTGAAGACACTGCTCTAAAGACTCACGTCAAAGAAGCTGAAAGTAGCAGCAAAGGATAAAGCTGGAAAATACTACAGTTAATATCGACGGCTATTACATCACTTTTCAGCGATCGCGAGAAACCGCAACCCTATCGAGAATGATGGCCAATATTAGCGAGCCAAACCAGATAAATCTAGAACTCCGGGCTAAATTAAGTCCGTCGGTGCCCATATGGGAGCTAGCAATGCAACATAAAACATATGCCAAGTATGAAACGTCTGTGATTAGTGTAAGCGCAATTAGTGTTATCAGGGCATTCCGCACGGTGACATATGAGGCTTTGGGGGTCATAGAGGGCATCATGCCGCTAGATATAATGACTATGAAACCAAAAGGATTTAACGAAAAATCCAGAGGTTTTGAAAGACGACTCACAACGAAAGCATGGCGAGACTGATTACTAGCTGACCGGAATGACTGCTTCTGAGAAAAATCTATTTAAATACTGTCATGATGGCGGGACACATGGTTTTTTCTGCGTTGAAGGTAGCGACAGCGCGCAGCACATTTTATTCTCTCTTTAGCCCGAAATACAAAGTAGAGAGAACAGTTAAAGAGAAGCTTTGTAAAAGAATATGTGACTACAAGAAACATTGTGCACCTCATGTTATTAGAAGTACAAATAAGTTTCCGCAATTTTTTTTTAAATAATATTTATTGTGAGAGAACGGTAGCTTATATTTAGTGGAAGTATTATCCATCACAAGCAACTACTTTTTCCCATCACTTAGGCAGCGTACGGATTCCACACCTGCAGAACTCCTCATCTTTTGAGGCTATCTACAAACCAACCTAACTTTTTGTGGCTTCATCTGATGTGAACTGCTCTGCCAGGACAGAACACTTGTTATTCACCGGAAGACTACTTAGCAAGTAGCTCGGTGCTCTGTTGTATTCACGGGTGCACATTATTTGTGGCCGATAGGCAGAAGTAAAAGCATTTTTAACGTTGAGCTTTACTACCACGCAATAATCTTTTGCGCTATACATACACATCGTTTCTTCTATAGGCTTGCAGTTGCAACGATTTGGCGGTTTCAACGAAAAAATAACAATCAACAATCAACTAACTAGCTGTGTCCGGTTAGAAAGAATCAAAATCTTAAATACTAAAATATGATCAAATGCCAAATTTCTCTCGAAGAGCTATAAATCACCATATGACTAGGTCCTAATACTATGCTTTCACTGTCAAGATATGCACCCGTTTCTTTGTAGTAAAAAATTGAAGGCGAGTAGCACGTCTTCATTTCTACTCTTTGCAATTTCGTGCCAACTAGAGCAATCAATCAAAACTAAGTCTTAAGTTGTTAGATTCCAATGTGATTTTTTTTTTGAAAATGGTAATAGAGATCTTAAATTTGCAGTATTAAATTATCTTATTGGTATTAACATTACCTGAAATAATGAGCTGAATACCTTTCTGAGGCCGATTCACTATACATATCGTCCTTTGACCTTTGCATTATGAGACCATAACCTCAAATTTGAGAACTCTTAATTGCGTTTCGTATGGAATAAGATGACTTTACGGGCTATTAATTTTGGCTACAAAATTTGCTCACCTGGTACATAGTGCGGGGGGAGCTGGGGAGCAAGTTGATGCGTGTCGATTTTGTCAGCGGCTTTTCAAAGGCTCTGAGAGGCTTAGCAGACGAGTTGTCACACTTTTACTAAAGTCTCACTTATTTATACTTGTATATATACTTGTATTAAGCCAATCGGACTGCCTCAGTTGTGGAGTGGGCAGAGAACGCTTAGATTCTAATCGTTAATCATACTTTCAATCAACCATTTGCTCATAAATATATCATTTTATAAAAGTATTATGGTTTAAAAATCATGCCTTTTCCGTAGTTGTAAAATTTGTAATTTTATATTTATTTCGATTTTCTTCTACTAACGACCTTGGCCGTAACAGGCAGCCTTGTGGCAATTGCACAAACACTGCTAGATGCATAAAATTTGCAACATTTTCAACCCATGTCACTTTGACATTACAAACATGTCTTTGCCATTTGTCAATCATATATTTTACACGCACAGCTGAGTACAAATGCCAATTTGGAATCGAAAATTTAACGAACTGAACAAACATTTTATTTCCCCACCCTATCGAAATTCGTACACAATCCATCGTAGGGTTGGTGTTAGTGATGGCGATGGCTGTGGCAGTGGCGAGCGAGCTAATGCAGTTGAGTTCGGCAATATCGTGGAGCATTAATAATTTCTTATTTGGTATTTGTTGGGTTTTCGGTTGGTAAAGCAAATATAAGTGGAAGAAAATGTCAAATAAGAAAACAAAAATTACACAGATCGGAATTTATCGGAATTTGTGCAAAGACTTCTTTGTGTGTGTGTGTGTGTGTGAAAGTTGTGACACATGCCGCACTTGGCTTGACCAGTGTCCGTCAGTGTAGCAAGAGAGAAAGAGAGGGAGAGCGTATTAAGGTGACGTCAGACGTAGCAATTTTCACGCAATTTCTATTTCATCCACACATTTTGCTGCCAAAAAAATTTCAACTTCGGCGTGTCATCATTATGAAACTAATTTCTGCAATTTAATTTCATATAGTTGCAGAAATAAAAATTATAGCGTATGACTGTACGTATTTATCTGCAATCAAATTTCTGAAATTAAATCTCCAATTGCTCGTGCTGCACTAGAAACTTTTATTTCTGTCAAATTGATTATTCTCAGAGAAATTTAATTTCGCAAAAAAGCTATTCATATTAATTTCCAAAACTCAAATTCAATTTTTACGAAATTTTGTTCATTCAGCATGGCTGCTCTTGAAATTAAATTTCCAAATATTTTATTTCCACATACAATTTGATAATAATTAATTGCCACGTCCGACAACACCTTTAGTGTTGGGCGAAAACGAAAGTAGTGTTGAACACTTCCCACTACCATAAAAACATCCATGTAAATATGTATGTTCATATTTGTGTGCTTGCCGCATGTGCAGCAGGTCACACAGGCCAATACACAAGCCAGTTAAGCTTCAGTTGTGCCACTACTTTACTAGCTAAATGCCGTAAATGGTACTAATTTGTAGGAGCTCAGGTTTGGACAACGAATGAGCCAATATTTTTGCCGCAGGATGAAAATATCACAAGTTTGTACAGATGTACAGATGCGCGTGTGTATATCAGCACGTACGATTTCGTTCACACTCGTTAATATCAAAGCAGAAACACACCATGCACATGCATACCCGTACATATCCTTTTACCCCAATCGTATGACAAAATTTCATTTCTGTGGCTAAAATATTTTACGTTGCAATGGTGCCTGTTTGCAACGCACATACATATATAACATACATATGTACGTACGATGTTTTTGCTATTTTTATTGCGGTAGTGTTTCTATAAATGCGCACGTGCTGCCCAGCAAGTGCTCCAATTTTCTTTCTATTTTCATTTTGATTATTTTCCTTTGCACCAAATATTTGTTCAAATCGTTTTGTGCTTGCTTTTATTTTTTTTTTCGTATTTCACAAAAATACTATATCGGTATATAAATTAGTTTTGTGCGTGTGTGTGAGTGTGTGTGAATGTGAAATTTTCATCTGAAAAATTCTGTTTTGCTAACAGCGCAAGTTTTGAATTGTCACCTGCTGCCAGAGAGTCTCTATTTCTTTGGCAATATACTGTTTTGCTGACGGTGGGTTTTCTTTTCTCCTGCCCTCCTTAGTGCTAACAGTTGTATGGTCATTTAATATTCCAGTCAGGTTTACCATTTTATGTTCGATTAATCTGTATTGGTGTTTGTATTGTGTGTGTGATGCCTATTTGGCCTTAATTCATTTGTGTGGAAGGAAGGAGGTAACGTTTTCATATTTTCTATAATTTATTGTTGGTTTATTTTATATTTTGGTCTTTAATAAAGCTTTAGAGTTCAATTAAATCTATTTTTAATAGGTTTTCCTTGAATATATACAAACATTTAATATTGATATTTTGTGGGAATTATGTGCTTACTACTTGATGATGGAGAATGAAAGAAATATGAATTTGTGGAAAAAAATCGAAAATTTATATTTTCGCCCACTTGAAGACTCCATACTCCAATACTAAAAATTGTAAAAAATATAGATTAAACTTCAGAATATGACTATCTAGCGTTCTACGCCGTTTTTGAAAGTTTTAAAAACGGTTAGCGGAATTCTAAAAGCTGTTGTATTGATTTTCAATAGTTCAATGAATTTTTGAAAGCGTTAGTTGAGTTTTTACATGGTCCGCATGATATTGGAAATTGTTGATTGGATTTGGAATGAATTTTTTGTGGATAAAAAATTTTTTTTTCATTGTTTTTAATGCTTTTTAAGGTTTTTATTAAGAGAAAAATCGAAAAAGTTTCGATTTTTTCTTTTTAAAAATTGTAACATAAAAATAAATCGATTTTTATTGGTTTTTAATTTTTTTCAATATGATGTTTGTAAAATGCGCGCAATTTAAAGTTTTCTCGAAAATTTCATGAAGAAAAAAATCATTTGTTTCATATTTATGCCATAAACCTAACTTCCTAAAATTAGAAATTTAAAAAATTCAAACAAATACTTGTTCTCCTTTGAACTTTCGTGAAGAATGATTTGAAACAAGGCGAAGTTACTACAGCAGCGAATGATTTTTTTTTTCATTTATTAATCGTTCAAATTGTCCAAATAAATATTTAGTTTTTGTTTTTTTTACTTTGATTTGATTTTGTATTTGTATTTGTAAACGTGAAAATTATTTGA
The DNA here is from genome assembly GCA_030068015.2 of Neoceratitis asiatica. Lineage (NCBI taxonomy): Eukaryota > Metazoa > Arthropoda > Insecta > Diptera > Tephritidae > Neoceratitis > Neoceratitis asiatica. The sequence goes on from CM061528.1 coordinate 10,088,793, forward strand.
ATTGTGATTTTATGATTGTGATTTGCGCGCAATTAAAGTCAGCCAAGAATTTTACATGATTTTGATAGTCACTAAGCAAAAACCAAAAGCAAAAACAAATTACACGTTAATTAATGATGCTAAAACAGCTGTTGGGTTAATATACTCTTAACGAGTTGCTGGAAAAATCGACTATTTAATTTTCTAAAGTTTTAAATTTATTCGAAAACAATAAGATATAGAGACTTGTGAAACAAGCATCATGGATGTATCTTATTGGTAACAATATATTCTGCAATGAAGAGCTCGATACTGAGGACGCCTAAATCAATTTTGATGATACGCACCAATTCGGATTTATTCTCCGGCCAAACAAGATGAATCCGAAAGAAAAATCTGAGAAATGGATCAGGGACCGGCCTGTGAAGTTAATTGAGGTATTTATATTCAAACTTCTACGGAGGCCCCTGAGTGACCAAGACAAAATTCAAAAATATACATGCATTCGCCCCTAAACAGAGGATCTCAATCCCTCCGAGTGTAAACTAATATGAAATAAAAGCTTCTCATACAAATTGACGGCTTGGTATAAACTGTAGGTGCTTCCTTCCAGCGGTTACAAAGTGCCAAATATATAATCCTAATTAAACTTCAAATATATCGGATTTGGGTCAATTTCCTGGAAGAAAAAGTAGTATTCATGTTAATCTAATCTAAATGCTACGCATGTCCCAGGTTTCAAGTTAATTGAACCATAAAGTCATTTTCTTCGAGTAGTTCGGTCTTAAGTCTATTTTCGTGAAAAAAGTTATTAAAAGCCATTCTTGAAACCACTTGAACTTACACACATTTCTTTTATCTAATTCAGTAGAGACGTTTAAGGGTTTAAATAAAAAACACACATACAAAAGATGTTTATATTAGAGCTCCAGATTTTAATCATACATTTTCGAGCAGTGTGAGCATTTGAGCAAAGAGCACTCTCAAACCTGCTCATTACTAGAAAATTTTCGAGCCGAGCACAAGTATATCGAGCATTTTGACAAACACTTAAACTTTTTTCAGATTTTTTTTTTTAATAATTTTAATTTCATTTAAGCAAAGTGTAAAAATCATTGAAATTCCAATGAAATTTTTACAAACTAAATGGAAAATTATTTTTTTCTGCTGAACAGTTGTACAATGAGCAAGTATCGAGCGAGTATTGAGCTGCTCACATTGCTCGGTATCCGGGTATCTACTTATGGAGTTCTAGTATATATATAAAAATGTATATATTTCTATAATTCCGCTAAATATTCATAAAAGTCTTTGCGTTTCCAAGTATTAGAGTGATATTCGTTGAGAATATCCAACATGCTTTCGTTTTTTTATTCTTCTGTTAATTAATTAATTTTCTAAGATTTTCTCCTGATCATGCTATGGTACAGAGAGATGATAATAAATTACTGGAAAGGGATCGAAGCTTCTTATTGGTAATTAATTTTACCTTAAGCATCAATTAATTTGATTAAAAAACTACGAGTGCGTTCTACATATATATTCCCACACTGATTCGAGGTAGGTTGTAAGACTTTCTAAGTGTCTTCTTTTTATCCCTTAATGTGCAGATCACTGAGTCTCAGAATTGGCTTCTAACAAAGAAGTTGCCACTTTCTTTTTCTCTAAGAGAGATAGAGCTGATCGTAACTCCTAGAAGCGAAGATCGGTCAGGTTCGTCAATAGTGGGTTAAGATCAGGTGCATGGTGGATGAGGAAATATAATCATACCGCCACTTTGTCCTTGAATGCCTTGTATCAAAGCCTTCCGACAACTTGAGCTCACAATTGGCACTAAGCGATGTGTGGAGTTGTAGTACTTAACTCAGACCTTTAGGGAACAGTGTCATCAAAGAAAAAAAAGTATAAGTAATAAAATGATATAATTATATCCAACTTAACCTAATATAATCTACGAAAAGAAGTTCTTAGATGTTTAGCCATTGAAGAGAGACCTTCAAGAATTTTTTAGTTAAGATTCCTCAAACTAACCAAAATTTCAAGCTAATTAATCAAGAATAGCGGCCCCAATAGCCACGTGGTTAGCATTGCCTACTACCATTCGGAAGGCTCGAGCATTATCCAAAATTATAGAAAATTAATTTTTCTAATTGCGGTCGCCCCTCGGCAGTGTCATGTCAAGTGTATTTTTGACATGAAATAAAAGCTCGTCATAAAAATCCATCAGCCGTACGGAGGCGGTTTAGAATAAACTGTACAAGTAGATCCCTACATTTTTTGGAAAAACATCCAGATGTGAAAAACAAAAATTGAGAAGGAGCTCGCCGAAAATCGCTTCAGAGGTCACAATTCAGCCTATGAAAAAATCTGATTTTAATTTAAGAAAACATTTCTTTTTTCATAATATTGGGCTTCCTCTTGAAGTTTCGCCAATTCCTTAGAACGGTTGGTAATGTCAAGCAAGCAGTTGACTTTAGATACTTTAAATTTTCTCTTGAGAACCAGTCAAAAGAACCAAATAACTTTCAAATATGCGTATGATTGATGGTTGAAATTCGTATTACTTTTTCTAAGACAAAGTGAAACTATTATTTATTCAAGTATAAGAATCCAATAAATAATTTTACACAATTGCATTGTCTGTAAATTTTTTTTTGCTATTCTGCTCTCATATTACAATTACATTCTTTCCATTACTTACATACTTAAGATTTTTCCAAAAACTGCAATGGCTAGAAATCTTTTAAGCTGCTTGTAAAATATTACTAACATCCATTAAATACCGTTTTCGCCACGACTTCCAAAGAATGTGCAGTATTTTTATTTTGCTAATTTTACTTTACCTTTTTGAAAACGGAATTCATTCATCTTACCTTCAATGAATGATACGAAGCGAAAGCTGCCACTATTTGCAGTCCAAAGTTATTTTTCATCTTTTAATCTTTATTTATTTTCTTCCTCAATTTCATTCTTCTCTGATGCAAACAAATTTGTGAATTTCTATATTCTTCGAATTTTCAACGTTGGTTTCATTCAATTTTTTTTCTTTAGCAACGTTAGCGTAAAATTCGTTCAATAGCCGCCTGTAATGGTTGGAAAATTGCAGAGGAGATATTGATAGAATTTATGAAGAAAAAAAAATACGAATTTAACAAAAAGGTTTCATATTACATGAGAAGCGTGTAAACACCTTTTTGCCATCAATATTTTTCTTATTACAACTAGAAATCATTTTCTTACTTCGCTTATTTCTCGCTTTTCTAGTTTGAGCTACAAATAATAATGCCAACAACAACAATAACAACAACACTGTTATGCAAAAGTAACAATATGAATTTCTTCAATCAAGAGCACGAAGTTCTTCCGTTTTTTTATTACGTTTTTTCTTTATTTTCAACAACAACAACAACAACGTCATCGTTTTGTTAAAAAACTACAATAATAATCATCATTGCTGTCTCTCGTCTACGCCAAACGTGCAGCTGGCATACATGGCGTATGAGCAACCTGATGGTACAAGTAAGCATACACTCGTATGTGTGTGTGTGTGTGTGTGTGAGTGTTAGTGCGTTGCTTACTTGTTGTATTACTTCATACACGCGCTACGTCGTCAGACACCTGACGCTGTTCCTTTCCCTGTTGAATTTGCTTCACAGTCGTCTATGCTCACTGCTCCCTCTTTAATACTCTTCCCGTTCCTGATTACGACGCTCTCTCTCCAACCATATCAAATTGAAAATTACGCTTATCGACGGAATTATCACGCATCCTTTGGCATGCAACTCATATGAAGCGTGTGTGGATTCATTTACAGCAGAGGATGGTAGGAGAGAAGGAATCATATGAAATTGCATGAAATATCTATGAAATTCCTTTTTTATAATAAACGGAAAATGTAAATTTCTTTTTCGCCTCGTTTCTGCTCATTTTAGTACATTGCATTACCCTACATAAGCTTTATACATACATACATATATGTTTACATACATACTCGTGTAAATTCCCTTTTGGCTTTCTTACCTGGTTTTTGGCTTAAATTTTGTTGCTTTTCAATGGGATTTGTTCGCGCGTGTGTGGACTTGAAAGTGGCAATTCCCTATGAATTCTGAATACAATTCAAGTGAATGTGTTATTTAACTACATGTTGTTGCAGTTACTACAGTGTTGAAGTAGAAAAGTGTTTAAGAATAAATAGAAAATATGTTTTTAAGCTTTGAGGGGGTTGTAGCTGGTAGCTGATACCTTAAAACACACATACATATGTATATATGCAACCAAATACATAATTTTACTTCAATTCTTTGGTAATTTGTACATGAACGATTCAATATAAGTTTTGCTTGTTAAGCTGTTGATAAAAATGGTTTAATCAATCCACAAGAACACAAAAATGATCCAAGCTTATTGGCGAAAGCAACGGACGAGATAATTTGGAATTTTAGTAGTATTAGATATTAGTTTCTAGTACGAGAGCTATTTGATAACATAGTGCTTTTTGAATTTGCCGCGCAGTTGGTGTAAATACAACACTGCTCCCGTCAACTGTTATCGATAAATAGACTGTTGTATAATTTCAAGCTTGCTGACAGCCATTGAAAACAGACGCTCTTCTGAATTTTAACGAAAATGGAGAAAAGTGAATTTTGTGTTTTGTCGTATCAGTACAAGGGACGCCAAAAATTCAGGTCAGCTATCCGTGAAATAGGTGCTTCGATTTCTTACACAGGACTATAAGCTCAATCGTGTAACTACTTCGAAGTGGTGTTTTGTGATGTTCAATCTCAATCCAAACGTATTTCGAAGTATCCTTACGTCTACGCGAAAATGGTTCCAACACACCACAGTAGAGACGAAAGAGCAATCAAGACAGTGGGTTTCTCCAGGTGAACGTACACCAAAGAAGGCAAAGGTGGGTCTGTTCGCCAACAAAGTCATAGCCATAGTTTTTTGGGATGCATCGATTACCTTGAAAAGGATGAAACGATCTGCGGCGAATGTTATTCACAGATTTTGGACATATGCGATATTGATTTGAAATAGAAACAACCGTATTTGGCGAAAAAAGGCTGCTCCATTAATACTACAGCTAAAATTCATTTATTGGGCTACGAACTGCTACCTCATCCAGTATATTTTCCAGCCCCTGCAACTATTTCTTGTTTCGTAGATCACAGTGTCATGTTAGTATATAGCCTGCCTTGAGTTTAAGGTTTCGGTTAAATCCATATGCTTGTGAACTATTTTTAGTTGTCCAATCTTATTTCACACAATCCTAGACCAAATTAGTGGCATTTGACTTACTTCGTGGCATTTATATTTACATTTTTGTGGAAGTCTTTGAGTGGCGACTAATCTCTGATGATCTCTGAGTTATTCTCAGCCGGTGCAATATGCAAATACTAAATATTGTCAACACATTAATCCAAATATTTTATTTTATGTTTATTTATATTTATTTTCAGTCAAATGAACAATAAATTCTTACTGACTGCGAGGAAAGAAGACTTAAGGCTAATTAAAGTATTTATATAAGATAGTACAAACTGCTCCACAGGATAGAGACAAATCAACATTCAAAATGAGTATAAGGCAAATTTAATGGAACTTTTCTGAATTTGTTCTAAGCGTCTTATAAAGGGGTGATTCATTTCGAGGTTTTTTAAAAAAGAAAAAAAAACAGAAAATTCAAATTTAACGGGGAATGTTCATTATAATTTGAAAGAACATTCTTTAGCATTTATTTTTGAAGATTATCTTTTTCAAATGTTTGCCGCAGCTTCGTCTCATATGTTGAGACCAATTTTCGCTTAGTCGTTCGAGCATTTTGACTGGTAACTGGCGAATGACACCCGTGATGTTTTGTTCCAATGTCTGAATCGAAGCTTGATTGTACGTATAGACTTTAGACTTTACATATCCCCACAGAAAAAAGTCTAACGGTGTGATATCATACGACCTTGGTGGCCAATCGACCAGCCCAAAACATGAAATTATTTTCTCACCGAAGTGTTCTCTCAATAAATCCATTGATTGACGCGATGTGTGAGAAGAGGCGCCATCTTGTTGAAACCAAATATAGCGGAGATCACGAGCTTCAATTTCAGCCATCAAATAGTCGGTTATTATGGTGTGATAATATTATGGTGTGACGGTTGCGTTCTCACCGGTATTATTTTTGAATAAATATGGACCGATGAATCCACCGGCCCACAAACCACTCCAAACCGTTGTTTTTTCTGGATAAAATGACAGCTCTTGAATCTCTTCATGTTGCTCTTCATCCCAAATGCGGCAATTTTGCTTGTTTACATACCCATTGATCCAGAAATGGGTCTCATCGCTGAAAAAATTGGGCTCGAAAACGTCGGGTCTTCTTGGAACTTTTCAAGAGCCATTAGCGCGACGCGATGTCGCTTGGGAAGGACGAGCGGCTTAAGTTCTTGCACAAGCTGTATTTTGTACGCTTTCAATTTATGATCTCGACATAAAATGCGCCAAGTCATTCCATACGTCAGATCGAGTTGCTGCGAATGGCGCTGAATCGACTCTCCACGGCCTTTGAGCAAACTCTCAGCTACGGACGCTACATTTTCTTCATTGCGTGCTGGGTCTATTCGGTCGAATATTATTATTAGGGATCTGGAAATGGAGTACTATTACGGCGAATAGAGGCTAGCATTCCGTAAGAGTTTGAAACAGTATAATTAATGTGATTAGGAAAACTAAATTTTGTGTCGAAATCAACACCTGATCCTTAATTTCAGAAACCGAATCGAGAAGTCTCCCAGAAATATGGTAACGCGTAGAGAAATTATGAAATTTTCGGATATAAGAGCAGTGAGAACACTTTTTGATATTCAATAATAGATGATTCCGGGTGCACCAAGATTGCAGTTTGTCAAGATCAATTTGAAGCAACGGAATCACTAAGAGTTTTAATTACTTTAAATCTTGAGGTCTTCAGCATAAATAAGAAATTAAATGTAAGAAAACAGGAACAGACATCATTTATGAATAAAATAAACGGCAAGGGGCCCAAGACGCTGCCTTGAGGACCGCCAGATGTAGCTATAAAAGGTAGAGATGAAGCATTTTCAAAAGCAACTACACATAGTCTATTAGATAGGTAAGATGTTATTCAATGAAGAAGAGTAGTGTGAAAACCCAAACTAGATAATTTGTAAACTAGGACCCTGTAAGATACTACATCAAAAGCTTTTGAAAAGTCAGTAATATGTAGAGAGGTCATTAATATAATAAGATATTAAATAGTTAGTATTAACTGCATCACTCTTTACAATGTCAGTACAGAATCAAGCTGCTACTGCTTCGTACTGCGCTGTGAACAAAATCTCTATACTGACGATATTTTGCTGTATTTGCAAGCAAATATACTGAAGCTGACGATGGAGCATATTTAAAATCGCATAATACAAATTGTGAATTGGAAGTATCTTTTTCTTGGATGCTTATGGAGTAACTGGAAAAACGTTCCTTATTCGATCACAAAAAGGCATAGCCTTTGATCTTGTGTCGCCAGAATTGCAGCAATATTACTACCCGGTGGAAGGATTGCCCATGCCGTTTTAAAGTTGCCATTGAACTTGCAATCCATTGAGATTCCGATGTGTAATATTTCTAAACAATTGTAATGGGAAAAGTAATACGATCATGCAAACTTTGCTGGCAGGAGATGTTGGAAAAACATTGCTGGCCATTCCTCGATCAATACCAGCAGACGATATCAACGATTGCATAAAATACTCAAAGTTGCGGCGAGAAGTACAAACCCGCCAATTAGCCACCAATTAGCGTGGCAATATGCAAAGTGATCCATCGGCCGATGTATTTTGCGTATTTATGTATTTGGAAATGGGGAATGGCAAAATACCAATTCGTAGTACTTAAGGACAGATTATATTACCCGATAACTTCTGTAATTTTGTGACGCCAAAAGAAGAATTGATTCCCGGAGTATTCAAAAATATTCAAAGCAATTAGAGGGATCATGGTTGGCTGACTGAGCAAGCTATTTAGCCAAGAGGACAGCAAAGTTATTAAAGCTGAAGACACAATAGCAATTATGGTAGTATCTTATGGTCGTTTGAAGTGCATCTAGTAACAATATGGACGAAGTATTGTCTTTAGGAGTTCAACCAGCGCAATCTGAACAAATCTTCCCTAGGAATATACCATGAAAAAATTTCATGATATCTTTGCTAGAGAATACTGTCAAAAATAATATAAATTATTTAAAGCGACTGAGAGTTACTTCTTTTCACTATTCTTTACTTTAATTTGTTCTATTATATTAAGTTTGAAGAATATTTAGTGCTATTTGCCACTAATATTGGTCTTTTATTTAAAGTAAATCATAATCTTTAATTTCAAATAGAATTTCATATAACATAATTCCCATTGAGTCCGAGAATTCCCTTGCAGCAATAATAATACTAGTATCAGTTACGCACTAATAACAACAAAAAGTTTTAGCTTAGAAGAAGCAGTAGCAGGAATATTGTTAAATAAATACGGAGAACAACGAGCTGCGCTGTGTTAGAAACCATGCATGGGGGAATCAATTCCTTACCCGAAAATCCGTTTTGCTGGTCGCTACCTTGGGCTTCGTCTCAGCTTCAACTTACATATATTACCTTATGTAATATGTACAAGTAAAAGTATTGTTGTTGTTGCTATTTATTCCAAGTATTATAGATTTATACGCACATAGATGCGGATGAAGGTGTGCGGAAGGGTTTTTGCATAGAAGTATATGTGTGTGTATGATGGCAAGTCGGCCAGGTGTACGTGTGTTGGTTGTACTAAGGCACTCTGTTGCGGTTTCACACTAAGCAGTGAAGATGATAAATTTGTGATATTGTGCGTTGCGTGCGTTGGTCAGTGGCGGCAACACTGATTGTTGCTATCGTCTTGCATAACTCTTGATGCCACTACTTGAGTGTTATACATACATACATATGTACAATGTATCCCACAGATGCTGTTTATAGTTGCTCTTTAACTTTTCGCCTTTGTTGTTGTTGTTGTTGTTGTTATCGATAAAAATCTTTTTAGCAACATTGCACACCCCACTCATACACACACACACACACTCAAAGCAGAGAAGTAGTCCTTACGGATAAAGCATACTAAGTACAGTAAGACGAGCTGCAACAGTGGCAAGAAGGCAAGGAAGCAGAGAAAAGTGAGACTCAAGTCACTATTCGCAGCAGGGAAAACAAGCATAAAACTTTGACCAAAGAAACTTTTCGATTGGAATTAAAAATAAGTCGCTCGGGAGAACTTAAGCGATGCATTTAACTTGAATTTTGCTAATTAAGTAGAGACGAACGTTGGTTGGAAACTTCTGCGACTTTCTTCAATACACTTTACTACACTGTTCTCTTTCTGATATATGTATGTATGTACTTGCATAATACATTACTCACACACTTTAAGCAGTCACTTTGTTGAATTGCTTATGATACGTTAGCGTGTACTAAGTGGAAGAAAAAGTGGAAAGTAATAAGGTAGAACGCAGTTCAAGTGGAGCGAAAAATTTGCAAATCAAATAAATTTGAATCCATTTGAAGTTTTTTTACATTTTCGGGGATTTTTTTTTGTTTCTAAACTATGAATTGTTTTGATCTCTACTTTTGAGACTCAGTGTAATATTCAAATTTTCAAATTTTTTTAAATAAAATTAATTGCAAGAATATTTCCTCAGAATGCACTCCTTTAAAGGTACACAAGAAGTAACAGGAAACTAAAAAAATAAATTTTATTAAAAATGCATTAAATAAATATTAAAAGAAATCAAGAAAGCAGTCTAGACATGCCGAAGTCTTTATACCTTTCATGAATACACCATATTGGAAAATGCAAAAATTCGAATTTCCATGGTTTTCCTTGCTAAAATTTATATGAGTTAACGTGAATAGCATACAAAAATTCACACCATTAGATGCTTTTTAGGCGGTTTTTTGACCCAAAACTATATATATGAACGAATTGGTTATATGTGTAGAATGCTTTATTGAAGTATTTCTGATCCAAAATCACATATCTGAACAGATTGATTATATGAAAGCTATATGATATAATCGACCGGTCTGGCAAGTTTCTAGAAATGATCCATAAATTTCAAAAATACATCCGCTTATTAAGTCTCGTTGAAATATAGGGTTTTCCAATAAGAATGATATGATTCCTTAAAAAAACACACACACACACTAATTGTTGTTGGAAAGTCAAATGTTTTTATTTAATGTGAAGTACAATCGATACAATTAAGTTCTGAATATAAATGGTCCCAACGACTTCCTTTGCTAGAACCCAATTTTTGAGCACTTTTTTCCCTAAATCAAGTCGTATGTCATGAATAGCACGTGCAATATTGAATTTTAAAGCTTGAAGAGAGCCTGGTTTATTGCTAAAGAGCAATGACTTCAAATAACCGCACAAGAAGTAGTCTAATGATGTTAAATAACTACTTTTTCGAGGCCATTCAATGTCACCATTTCTTGAAATAATCGATTCTTGCAATAATTCGGTTGTTGCACGTGCTGTGTGACACGTAGCCCCGTCTTGTTGGAACCAGATGTTGTTAAGATCAATTTCTTCCAATTGTGGCCACAAAAGGTTGGTTATCATCGATCTACGCCGCTCTCCATTGACAGCAGCGGTGCTAGCAGCTCCATTTCGAAAGAAATACGGACCGATGATTCCACCAGACCAAAAACCACACCAAACTGTCAATTTAGGTGAATGTAATGGTTGTTCATGAATAACTTGTGGATTTTCTTCGCACCAAAATCGACAGCTTTGTTTATTTACCGCTCCACTCAGATGAAAGTGAGCCTCATAGGAGAAGATGATGAAAGCACGGAAAGTTGCAATTGCAGAACGATTATTTTGATAATAATATTGAATAATTTGTAAATGTTATTCTTGCATATATCTTGCCTTGATGAAATTGTAAAGATTACTGAATACAATGAAAAAATGACAGATAATGACATGTTCAAAATGGCCAAAGCGACACTTAAAAATTATATCATCCCTATTGGAAAACCCTTTATCTAGTCTCTAAGTTTGCGTTCAAACAAATGAATGGATAGATGGATACGGCAATATCAATTCAGCTTATCGTTCTGATACGTTCGGTATAAATTTCGGTGGGTCTATCTCATCTCCTTCTGATACTTACATACTTGGACCCAAAAATATTAAATCATTGTTTTGAAACGCGCCCTTAGAAATGCCTAATTCGAAGCAGGCAATGATGCCTCATACTTTTTGTAGGCGCTTCTGCATCCAGTAAAATGATGCCACCCTATAAATTTTTTTCTAAATGGCAACCCCTGTAAAATATTTTCAGCTAAAGGCATTTTTAAATATTTTCCACTTGCGCCTACAATTGCCAAATGTACATATACCGCTTACTGTATCAATTTTACTGAATTAAAAATCCTAAACAGGTGGCAGCGCTATATAAAATATTTTTCGATATTAGCTATAAGTTTTCTAAATTCTAATTTGATGTTCTGTCTATTATATTTTTTTAGCTTGAAAATTTACTAAAAATATTTCATGATATTAACTATAAGATGCTATGTCTTCTTAGAAATTTCAAATAGATGGCAACATAGTTCAAAACAATTTTTTGTTGTTAACCATAAACTTTCAAAATCTACTTAGTTTGATTTGATTTTGTTTATATCATATTTTTTCCAGCTTAATATAAATATAAAATATAAATATATATAGTATAAATAAAATATGTGGCAACTTTTTTTTGTTTGACATTAACTATAAGATGCCAAACTTACTAAGCGTGAGATCCAAATTGCCGTGGGTACTTATTAGATTAAAAGAACTCTCCTTATTAACTATAAGCTCTTCAAATATCTCCAGTTAAGAGGCTAATTGCAGTGCCTACTATATACTTTAGTTTACAATTTTTAACAGGTGGTAACCCGATATAAAAATTATTCGTTTTTATTATTATCTAAGCTTTTCAAATTTTCCCAACTTGAAAACCACGTTATAGGACTTATCTTTTATATAACTTTTTTTGTTAAAATTTTTCTAAAAGTTGGCAACATTTTTTTTTAGTGTTTGAAATGTTTTGAAAATAAAACTTGTATTTAAATTTTGATTCTTTGCTTAGCTACATATTTTCATACCCACCTCCATTATCTTTTGCCTTTATAAACAACCGTTAGTTAAACAAACTTCTTATATCTCGCACAGAAACTTACATTTGGTTACTAAAAAATAATCAGCCACTGGACGATCATTCATTTTCTTCAAGTATTATTGTGATTATTTTGGTTGTTGTTGAGGCTTTGTTTCTGAAGCTGCGTAATTAATTGCACTGGGAATTGGCAGAAATTGCAAAAGAATACTTTGTTGTTATTTTTGTGTGCTTTTTTTTGTGAAAGAATTAAAATGAGACGCGTCCACTTGCTGTTGTTGTCTTCTAGGGTTTGGTTTTACTTATAAAGGGTGTTTTTTTATAGAGGTATAGAACTTTAAGTTGCAATAAAACAACGATGGATTATTCGCTTGACATGAATTTTATTTATCCGAAAGATAATCTTGTGCCATTACATTTTAAATGTGAGTTCTGGCATATGACCGCCACGGCTGGCGCGGATGTAGTCCAATCTGGACGTCCAATTTTCGATGACTTTTTCCAACATTTGTGGCCGTATATCGGCAATAACACAGCGAATGTTGTATTCCAAATGGTCAAGCGTTTGTGGCTTATCCGCATAGACCAATGACTTTACATGGCCCCACAGAAAGTAGTCTAGCGGTGTTAAATCACAAGATCTTGGAGGCCAATTCACAGGTCCAAAACGTGAAATTAGGCGGTCACCAAAGGTGTCTTTCAATAAATCTATTGTGGCACGAGCTGTGTGACATGTTGCGCCGTCTTGTTGAAACCACTTCTCCTGGACATCATGGTTATTCAATTCAGGAATGAAAAAGTTAGTAATCATGGCTCTATACCGATCACCATTGACTGTAACGTTCTGGCCACCATCGGTTTTGAAAAAGTACGGACCAATGATTCCACCAGCCCATAAAGCGCACCAAACAGTCAGTTTATCTGGATGTAACGGTGTTTCAACATACACTTGAGGATTACCTTCACTCCAAATGCGGCAGTTTTGTTTGTTGACGTAGCCATTCAACCAGAAGTGCGCTTCATCGCTAAACATCGCTAAAATGGATGTAGCGGGCGATACGTTTTCCGCACAGAACCATTATTTTCGAAATAAAATTGCACTATTTGCAAGCGTTGTTCAGGCGTGAGTCTATTCATGATGAATTGCCAAACCAAACTGAGAATAAATCACTTGACAGCTGTTAAATCGGTCGCCATCTTGAAAAGTAATGCCAACTTAAAGTTCTATACCTCTATAAAAAACACCCATTATTAGTATTGCCTTAATTAATAAATACAGTATTTGTTGGATTAATATTGATTTTATATATGTATGTATTATTGTCGGTACATTACTTTGCAAGCCATTGAAATTCAAGAAATTGTTTTTTTTTGCCCATTCAGGGGGATGGCCATTCCGTTGTGATTTGTTAAATGCATTTGACAAGCACTTTCGATGAGGAGCGGGCGCCAAGTGATTGCCAAGCAATGCCTTTTAACTCTAATTGTATGGGAATACATACTTGTACTCACACACACAAAAGCAAATCTCAGTTCCTTTGCGCCTATTGTGCTTCCTTAGAATTTTTCGTTCATACCTTTTTCATTCCATCAAATCAATTCCCTTTCTATTGATGATTGTTGTTCGCTTGCAGCTATTGTTGTTTTTATTTAAGGTTACAACAATGCTTATTTGTAGTGTTGAATGTTGGCTTTGTGCGACTATTTGTACAATTCGTTGTTAAGCCGTACGTGCTGTTGTTGTTGTTGTTGTTTGATTTTTTGTTGTTGCTGTAATAGACAACTTGATTGAGTTGAAGCAATTTGCCAGCAAAATAAATAAATTGCGGAAACATTGCTTTCACACTTCGGTGCGCATACCGCACTTCGCACTTCACATTGGTCTGGGTAGTAGTCGGCGTGTTAGCGTTGTACATTATGGCTTCAGCCACTTGTACTTCCTGCTGAAAAAAGTAGTACATAGTGATGAAGAACAATAATAATGGAACGCGCAGTTGGTTATTTGATCAATTTGATCAGCAAATAAAAAATATATATACTTGTGTATTCTTGTTGTTGTAAGGATTGATTGTTGAATCAAGTGGTTAAGGGTAAAAAACAGTTTCAGTGCTTTTCAAAAACTACACTTTTATACTCTTTCTCCACAAAAAAAAAAAAAAACGTCTTGAAATTTCTAATCATTGAAATAGTATGAATGGGTTGAAGCTGATTGATTTCGCTGGAGCCCGAAATATTTTTTGTTTAAGTACTAGATTCCAGCGGCCGTGACCTGTGTCTCGAACACAGGTTTGGCCAACATCAGGGAAATTGAAGTCCTCCGACTGTATTTCTCATATGAAATAAAAGCTCCTCATAAGAATACATAGGCCGTTTGGAGGCGACTTAGAATAAACTCTACGTCCCTCCATTTGTGAGTAAAAACATCAAAACGCAAAACCACAGATTCGAGGAAGAGCTCGGCCAAAAATCGCTTTAGCGGTTACAAAGCGCTGAAATACCAGGTTATATACATACTAGATTCCTGCACAAGAAAATTCATCTAGTTAATTATCTCCGGATCGAAAAACTCACAACCAGATAGCTCGTGCTGTGATAGATAGAAGACATATCTACTGGGAGTAGACAACATCAACTCGAACAACTATCTTGTAGCAGCGAATAACGCCCATCTCCAAACACAAGGAAGTAGCAACGTCGAAAGCCAAACGGGTTTCCACTCGTTTTGCACTCCTGCTCTCTGAGCGCATTCATAAGCAACTTGGTTTAAGGAAACTGCCTACCTACAGCTGCAAACAAAACTATTGGGTTTCAGAAAAGTAAAAAGCTGGTGCTATAGTCGAGAGAAAACAGGCAGGCTATCTCACAACGTTCCGATCAACCACTACACGTGTCGGATGGGATAGATACCGAAAATTGAAAAGGGAATTGAGACGCATATGCAGACAGGAAAGACAGATTCTGAGATGTGTGACTATAAAGAGATTGAGAAGCTGGGCAACAGATATAATGCTCGAATATTCGACGAAGACATGGTTTCAAGACTGGAGTATACTCTTAAAGAACCCAATGAAGTAATTACATCATACTGAATTTATAGCGGGAGACACTTTTGAAGCCTGCTGAATGATAGTGAAAATGAAATATCAGGATATGGCGAACCCGATTCTCCAAGCGATGATTATGGAATATGTGAGTGCATCAGCGTCTTTGCAGAATATGGTCGGACGAAGGCATGCCTGACCATTGGAACCGGAATGCGCCCTATCCAATAAACAAAAAGGAGGAACTCTGCAATACTGCATAAGTCTCCTCAATGTCGTATATAATTTCATATTGAGCATATTGTGTGAAAGACTAGATTCCACCACCACCAACTGATTGTACGGCTTTTGATCTGGAAAAATAATCACTGAATAGGTATTCACTAAACGCCAAATCTTCTAAAAGACCCGTGAAAGGAAAATTGGCACTCACTATCTCTTCGTCGATTTGAAAGTAGCTTTCGGCAGCACGAAAAGCAGCTGCCTCTACTCCATCATATCTGAATTTGGTACCCCGTAAAAATTATGGAGTTGTGTAAACTGGCGTTAAAAAAATTAAAAGCTCCGTCAGTATCGGAGCGACTTCTCCGATACGTTCGATACCAAATGAGGTTTCAGATAAGGTGACTTCTTTTCTTGTGACTTCTGTTGTTTCCAGACTGGATAAGAAAGCGAAGAAGGGTCTTTTTGTGAACGAGAACAAGACAAAATATTTCCTGTCGTCAAACAGACGTTAGCACATTTAAATTCGTCCATTCAAGAGCATCAACACCAGCAATTTCAAGCTTGAAATGTAACGCCAAATCACTCTAGCTAACTTTCGACTGAGTAGGCAATTGAAAAGAAAGTCTTATCTCAACGAACAGGGAACTAACTCTTCAAGTCGACCATCATTTCCGTCCTGCTTTATGGCGCGGAGGTATGGACTATGACAACATCTGATGAGTCGGAGTTCGGAGATTTCGAGAGAAAGGTTTTGTGTAGGATTTATGGTTCTTTGCGCACTATCAACGGCGAATACCGAAGCTGATGAAACGATCAGCTTTACGAGATATACGACGACATTGACATAGTTCAGCGAATCAAGAGTCATGTTGTCTTAAAGAATAACTTTGAAAGATTTTGATGCAGTACCCAGCGGTGGAAGCAGAGGAAGAGAAACACCTCCACTAAGTTTGAAGGATCAGGCGAAGAGTGGCCCGGTTCCACCTGGAATTTCCAATCGGCGCAAACAACGAACAGAAGGCAGGAATGGCGCGCTGTTGCTAACTTAGCTATAACCGCGTAAGGGGTGTGTATGCCAAAAAAAAAAAAAACAATTTTTAAGAGCATCCGTCAGCTGAACCGTGCAAACTTCCTTATCAAAGGATCTGGTCCAAATAGGATCCATTTATTAATGATCTTTCATTTATTTCCCAAGGAGTATGTAATTTGAATGGTTTGATTTCCCCCCCTATTTTTAACTAAAACTTATATGCGGACAATATTTGAAAAAGCAGAGCCAAATTAAAGGACAGGAAAGGAAATATGCTCACTTCGACTTCTCCTTCCAGTAAGAGTGCTTACTAATATTGAGAGGGGCACAGAGGACAAGACTAAATAGTTGTTTGCACACATTTCAGATTAATTTTAGTTGACTCTATGTAGACCTGCACTTACATATTTTTACATCAAAATTGAAAGAACCTTTTCTAGTGTGTGTGAGGAGTACATACTTGTATACCTTTTTTTCAATGCAATTTCTGAATAATCTGATTTTCGTTTACTTTTACCATTCCTCTTTTATTTGATTCATTTTCATTATTAAGTCTTTTATTATATTTTATTTTATTTTTTGCCTATTTCGCCTAGAGAGTTGCTATCGACAACTGCTTTTAAAGCCAGTTCGAAAAATGGGCAAAAATGCCAATGAATACTCGCATTTGTGCTAGCCCCTCGATGTATACTACAAACACTAGGCTGAAATGTTAGTTTGTATAGATGTGTGTAAGTTCTGTAACTCCTTATTACCTTCCGTGTAGATTTACTGCTTCTCCTTCGTCACCTTCTTCTTTTCCCACAAAGTTGAAAAAGAAACTTTTGAATTTTCGATTAGCACCAAAAGGAATATTTATTTGCACTTAAAGTGGACTAGCGCGTCAAAGCACAAAGCAGCGGCGCAGCATAAAAGTACTTAAGAAATGCTAAAGAAAATATACTTGAAATTGAGTGTTTTTTTAACAGTCATATATTCACATAACAGAAAACATAGGAAAAGTAGCAACACATTTCTTCAATTTAAATTGCTCGAAGCCTTTTGAATGGTCGGCCGAAAGGTAGTGCTGCAGAAAACTCGTAAGAAAAAGTAATTTTTCTTTGTTTGCGTTTGATTCGGTTATGTACGCATGTAGCATGTATTAGTGCCGAGGAGTGGTGGTCATAAGGAAACACAATCTTAATGCTTTCAGGGGTTGAGATCAGCTTAAAAAGTGCTAAAAATCTGTGAAATCTCCATGGAAAGTAAAAAAAAAAACCAGTGAATAACAGATTGACTAAAAAAGTTTGCAAAAAGAAGTGTGAGTGTTTACATGCTTATGTGTGTGGTAGTGTTTGTGCAAAAAATTGGATAGAATGATATGATAATATATTTTCATATGTAAATTTTTATGAACTTTTGTAATATGTTGAATAAGCTGAATTTATTGTACTTACATATGCAAATTATATACGTGTGGACGAGAAAGTTTTGAAATGATATTTCAGGAAGTTCGACATAAAATTCGTAATTTTTTCTTCTCATGCATACATATATTTTGCATATTTTAGATTGCTTTTAACATTTGCTCAATTTGATTACGATTACTTTTTGTATAAACTGCTGAGCTAGACAAGTTCACTTGTGTGACGAACGCTACAACATGTTTCAAGGCAAAATTTTTCAACGTATTTGAAACGAATGTGGACTGAACCAACTTTTCTCGGCAAGTTCATAGAACATTAAAAAAAAAATGTTGATACAATTTTTTTATCTGTGTAATACATACATAAATTATTATTTTTATTTCATTTCAGAAATACACTGCGAGTTCTTGCCGTTTCCACCGCGACCTCAATTAGAAAAATAAATTTTCTATAATTTTGGATATTGGTCAGACCAGGACTCTTTTCTTATGAGTGATTTGTAGAATTTAGTCTTTGTTCGTCGAAAGGGGACTTTTCTTTTCAATTGCAAATAGCATCTCTTGGCAAGGTTGATTATGCGTTGAACTTTCAGGCTATCATTGCTGTTGGTGTTACTGCTGATTCTAAGATAAACGAAACTATCTACAACTGTCAAGTTATAACTCTCACCAGG
The DNA here is from genome assembly GCA_030068015.2 of Neoceratitis asiatica. Lineage (NCBI taxonomy): Eukaryota > Metazoa > Arthropoda > Insecta > Diptera > Tephritidae > Neoceratitis > Neoceratitis asiatica. The sequence goes on from CM061528.1 coordinate 10,107,346, forward strand.
GATATGGGAGCCGCGAGTCGCGAATACAGTGACTCTTTGTTTGATGACAGGAAATGTTTTTTTCTTCTTCCCCTCGTTCTCTACCAGACCCATACGCTTTGCTTCCTTATACAGACTGATGAAAACAGAACTCACAGATGCTGTGGCCAATGACATGAATATCATCAATTTACATCGCCGAAGGCTGCTTTAAAATCGTCGAAGGTATGATATGAGACGATCCTCCTTCCAGTGGGCTCGATAGGACCGAGGAGGCTTATTCAACGATATTTGGCATAGACTATGGGGCTCTCCAGCTTAGGTTCCACTCGCGGAGAAGGCCTTCGTCCGACCATATTCGGCAAAGAATCTAACGCACGCGCCTCGGCAGTTTTCCCTCGCTCCCGCCGCTTTGTCGAACTTGTTCATAGTCGGGCAGTAGAATATCTGTTCCATCATCGTCACTTGGGTGTAGAGTTTGCCATCTCCTGATGTTTCATTTTCACTACCATGCAGCTGGCTAGAGTACTGTTCCCTTCATAAACTCAGTATAGCAACAGTGGTCTCTTTGGGTCCTACAAGAGTATGCTCCGAGGTGAGGTTAAAAATTCAGTGACAGAATCAATTCGAAATCTCAGTCTATTGAGACAACCAAACAGAAAACAGCAGAAACTACCGTTTTGGGTATTTTGCAAAATAAATGAATTTGCAATGAATAATTTCAGGCAATTTTTTTTCCCTTCTATTCGAAAAAATTAATTAGCCGATTGCATCGTCATGTTCAGATCAAGAGAAGCTATAATGAAGAAGACTTTGAAATCTAACACTCGCAAACTCTGCATTCTAGGGCCGTTTGGACTTCTTCTGCTGAGTATACCTTCCCATGTTGCTTCAATAGTGTTCTGCAGACATTTCTTATGCCTTCCAGTTGAAAGTAAGGAAGACGCTTCTTGAATTTCATAGCTTAATTTTAGACTGAAAAGGATGATAAAGACTGATGTAATATACCAAGAAAAATTTATCATATAAAATGCATTTTAATGTGAGGCAGTCAAAAAAATTTTCTGCGTTAAATTGAATGGGTTTTTTTTAATATAATCTCTTTTGTTTGAAACACTAAAAAAATCATAGACATCAAAAACATGAAGTTTCTCAAAAATTCTTTCTTTTGAATGAGAAAAAAGAAATCGGAGCAAAATTTCAAGCATTTACTTTTGATATTAAAGAATATAAGGCTGATGAGCATATTCGTTCGCACATGAAATCCACATAAAAATACACATGTATATATGTAAAAACTCGTTAATTTTTTTCCATCATATATTCACCTGAAACACTTACTTTGGTAAAAACTGTATTGCACCTGAGCGTTACAAAAGACCTTGAACATCAACACTTTCGTCAATTTGTTTTGCGAAAAAAGTTTACGAGCGTCTAAAAACAAAAGATATAGGAGGGCGATAGACTAAAGCTGTAGATAAATCTGTAACGGTTGGAGCAGGTGCCGATGTACGCGTGTTAAAATAAAAATAAAAAATTACATAGCACAACAATTTGAGGCCTCATCTTACTACCGTCGCCTGCAGCTATTATTTTTTTGGCTCGACTTGCGGATGAGTGGGCACACACATGAACATTTAAGTATCAACGAGTATACAAGGTTTTTTTCGTTTCTCCGCAGAAAAATAAAACTCTCTGCTGGTGTTGAGAAGAAGGCACGTATGGAAAAAAGTTAAAAAAAAAACGCGAAATATACAAAGCAAGTACGATGTGAAGGAGAGTGGGTGCTATGAAGCGAGCGGCATAGGTAAACGAGAGAAAAAGTTACAAAGCGAAATATATGAAATAAAAAATTCTGCATTGTAAAATTTTAAAAAGCATACAAAGTTAGTATTTGCTGCAAGCGACTTACCACCAATAACAACATAATAAAAAACGGCTCTACGAGTAGTCAAAGTGCGAATGGTAGACGAAAAGTGGAATACGCTGGCGTTAAGTCTGCTGTTGTTAGTATACGTAGTTAGTGTACAAATGTATATGCATGAGAAGTAGGCGAGGCTGTGTGTTGAATGGAAAATTTGAGTATATATAAAAAAATTGAATTAATAAGTTAAACAATGAAAAAAAAAATGAAAGCTGCAGATCGGCTACGGGGATTGGGGAGTAAATGGGTGAATAATAAATTTTCAAAGCTTTATTTTAAAATTCAAAATTTTTTTTAACTATTTTATTCCCTTTTGTGTTATTACTTTTTTTAGTTTCAGCTAAATTTATTTGATTTTGTTTCACCTTAATAAATCAAATTTTGTTTTATGTTATTTTTTTATTCTTTTATTTTTATTTTTATATTACTTTTCTTTTATTCTATTTAAATTAATTTTTTTTTAATTTTATTTAATTTTATTTTATTTTCATTTAATTTATTATATATGATTTTATTTAACTTTATTTTGTTTTACTTTAATCTTTTACATTTTATTTTATTTTGTTCTACTTTTTTTATTCTTAATTTTTTCATTTAATATTATTTTTTTTCCTTTTTTATTTTAATTAAGTTTATTGTTTTTATTTTGTTTCATTTTTTATTTAATCTGCTCTATTTGATTAAATTAAATTTACTTTAATTAAATTAAATTAAATTTTATTATTTCTTATTTAATTTAATTTCATATGATATTATTTAATTTTTTTCATTTGGTTTTATGATTTTGTTTAAGATTATTTCATTTTATTTATTTGAATTATTTATTTTATTGTATTTTATTTTATTTTACAATAAAGTTTTATTTTATTTTGCTTTTTTATTTGAATTTGTTATTTTTAATTTTGTCTTAGTTTAATTTAATTTAATTAGGTTTTATTATTTTATTTTATTTTTTTTTAATTTATACAATTTTGTTTTTTTAAATTTAATTTATTCATTTTTATTTTTATTTTTTTTAATAAAATACTGTTTTTTTATATTTTATATTTTACTTTGTTTTTATTTTTGTTTTATTTCTATTTTTTTAAATTTATTTTTGGTTATGTTATTTTAATTTTATTTTGTTTATTTCTGTTTTATTCTTTTTTGTTTCATTTACTTAATTTTCTTATATATATATATTCATTTTTTATATTTTTATATTTTTTTATTTAGATTTTTTTGTAAATTTTGTTTTGTTTACTTTAATAAAATATTATTTTGTTTTATTTTTTATTTATTTTATATTGTTTTAAAACACTTCTTGATACCTTACGCCACATAAAAAGTTAGAAAGTCTTCCGTAAGCTTTTAACGCCGCATACATGCATTTGCCGACACGCTTTCCGCTTTAGCCATTTTTAACTTTGTTTCAGCTTTCGTTCTAAAGAAACATAGCGGCTTTCTCTTTGTTATTATTTCCGCTGTGTCTGCAAAAAAAAACTTGTTAAATTATCAAAGTGAGAAACTTTGTCTTGCAGCCCAAAGGCGCATTTCCTCACAAGCACACACAGCAATTTAAAAGAAAAAAGCGAAAAAAGTAGCAAAAACCACAAAAATCACAGCGGCCTACACATTTACCGCATCACCATCTAATCTGCGGCGTTTAGATAATCAGCGGTGTCCGTGGCAGCCACGGTCGGCGATGGATGGTTGTAAGCCAACAAGATAATCAAATTATCATAAAAATGTATCTTCTTGGCCTGTGTCGTTTTTGCTTCCATACTTTCTACTTAATTTGACATCATTTATTATGTGCTTTTTTCGCCTTTGGATGTTTTTTTTTGTTGCTTGCGTAACTTTCATAGCTGACGCTCTGCTCATCTTTTTACAGTTCGTTTTTTGTTCTTCAGAAGGACATTTTTTCATACTTGGGTTGCTAACAATTTAACGCATAACAGCGAAATGTTGAAGGTAAATAAAACAGCTGCTGCTTTAATATTCAAATTTTTTGTTGTCGCTTTTTTCATAATTTTGTTGTAAATTATTTTAAACCTCATTTCGTTTCACATTAAACTTTTTCATAATAAATTTGTTAGTAATTTTTATTTATAAGCTTTTTCTCTCCTCCACGTAATGTTGCAGTGCCACAGCTGTTTATTGAAAAAGCGCTTAATAATTCAAATCAGTCAAAGCGTCCAACAGCAGTGCTGACAAAGTTACGCTGACTTGCCACCTAAAGTAGTCCGCCAATCAGGCAATCATTGTGTCAGCCAGCCAGTCAGTTCAGTTCATCAATCCGCTGTTTTAGTGAGTTACGCTTCTAGTCCATTATTACACACATACGCACACTAATATACATAAGTGCCTGTTTGCCAGCTGCAGCTGTCACCGCAAATGCACAAGTTTACAAATATAATATATTTTTTGATTACGTATACGCCATGTACGCCATGTATTACCACAATCAGCATTTAATGCATGAATGGATACACTCATTTTCTAGTTCTTTTTGCATTTTTTTTTGTTTTGCCAAAGTACATTAGTGCGTTTGAGTGTGTGTTTTCATGTTCACAGCTGTGTTCAATTGTCTGCAATTGAAATAAAATTTAAATGAATGACTCATAAATTGAAAAAGCATAATTTATTTATTGATTCGATTTTTCTTACATTTCTGTTGTTGTTCTTTTTGAATATTCAATTTTTCTTTATTATACATATAAATATTACTATATATATTACAACCAAGGTTGATGCATTGCATATATTATACATGTGCTTGGCTATATGTACTTTATCCTAAGACAGGCAGAAATTGTGTAATGGACAAATTGAAAAATATTTTTAGATTTTTCCGCAAGGAGTTAGTTTAGCAGACGAAATAGTCTTTTGGGAAATCTTTTATAATACTTAAACCCAAATAATTTGATATTGAATTTTTTAAATATAATTATTTCTTAGCGTGTATTCGACGAAAACGAAATATTTTCAAAGTTCAAAGTATTTAAAATTTCATAAAAATTCAAAAATATATTTCGAAAAGAATATTAATATAACTATATTAACTATGATTATTGATTTTGATATATATATATATATATATATATATATATATATATATATATATATATATATATGTATTTTAGCGTCTTAATGTTTTTACAAACAAATGGAGGGAACTACAGTTTATTCTAAATCGCCTCCGTATGGCCGATGGATTTCTATGAGGAGCCTTCCATTTCATTGCAGAAATACACTCGGAGGGCTTGACATTCCCTTATTATTAATTTTCTTATTAATTTTCTATAATTTTGGATGTTGGTCGAATTTTGGCTCGAACCCAGGCCTTCCTAATGACAGTTCGCATTGCTAACCACTCGGCTATCGCGGTCGCGAATTGATTACGAATTTATATAATTAATATATTTCAAAAATAGAGTGTTTAATTATCTAATGTTTTATGATTGTAATGGAATCAATCGGTTTATAGATTATTAATTCGCTAGCTATACTATTTGGAATCTGAAAAATCATTTTCTTGAGATCAACGTTTATTGGTGCCAAAATAATTATTTCGCTCAACCGTACATGATTTTTGTATTTTTTTCAGTAAAAAAAGTGGTTAGGAAATGTTATCCATCCAAAAGATGAGTTAACAGGTATTTTGAAAAAACTTCCCCAGATTAATTGTTCTGCAATTTGATTTGTATGTTTACTGTTTAATCTGAGAGTTTTAAGTTCGTCGGCTGGCGTTAATCATGGTACTACTAGCAGTTTTTGCCAAAAAATCACCTGCTAATAAAATCATTGCACCATCGCACCGGTTTTTGTACTTTCGGAAATCTTGCAACGTGCAATTGGGTCTGCTGCAATACTTTGGGGAGAGCAAAATTTCTCGAAAGGTTACAAGTTGATGTTTTATTTAGTTGCATATTCAACAAAAACTTGAGTGCGGAATCAGTTGTTTGACCATCTTTCTCAGTCGTAGCTGCAATACCTGACGAAGCAAGAGCAAGTGCGATACCATTTTGGGACCTAATCTTTGTCAAAATTAACATTTTTCCGTCCAACTGGAAGCCTCTATAAAATAAACCACCAGTTCAAACGTTCAATATATTAGCATATCTTAGACAGGTTTTTGTTGTTGATTTCAAATTTTTTACAATGGTTCCTTTTACTGCTTCGAAATCATATTTCTTTTCGCTTATCAACTCTGGATTAAATGCGTCGTACCTTGGGCGGTTGGATTTTGCCATTCCTAATTGTATTGATACCTAGTAGGTTAGGATCAAGCATATGTCTACAATTAAAATGACTGCTTGATTGAAATTTTTTGTTAATTTGGAAAATTTCCATTTGATGTTCTAACATGCTTCTGATGTAGTATAGAGAAGTATGAGAAATAATGTTCGTTTCATGAACACGAAGTAGGATATTAAGTTTGGTCGGAAGCATTCAAAAAATTTACCGATCATATCAGAATTACGAGCCGAGTTGATTTAGCTATGTGCGTCTCCTCGTCTGTACGTCCGTCTGTTTGAACGCAAACTGGTCTCTCAGTTTTTGAGATAATACAACGAGACATAGTGTGTGGGCGAATTTTTATAATGTATTCATCATTTGTCGGAACCGGACAAATCGATTGACTATATCACATAGCTCCGTACAACCTATTCGTTTAGATATGAATAAATATTTACTGAAAATCGTCATAATCAAATTTTGGATTTTTGAATTTGATATGTTAATGAGAGGTATAAGGACTTCGTCTCGGCCGCATTCGTTTCTTGTTTTTCCATATGAGCCGTACCTAACAAACGCAACAAAGAAAGAATGAGCGAAATCCGACTAGCCGTTCATGGGTTTTTTACTAGATATTACACATCTAGAAGTCCATGATGAGTTCTAGAGAAGGCAGGACAGAAACTGCGGAGATGTTCCAACGTTTCACTCCTACCTAACTTCCTACATTTCTACATTTTCTACATGTGTGACGGTCAATAAAGCACGTTCCGCACGCTTCTGTCCTTAGACCGTAAATGTCGTGCTGTACTTTCGAAATCCCGCAGGTCATATTGCAATTATCTCGGAAATTTCTTTGGAAAAAGCGAGAATTCCTATAAAACCACATTAAATAATTTAGCATTTAAAAATTCCCAATAAACTGCGAGAATAAAATAATTTTTTTTTCAAGAGGAATTCGAGGAAAGATCCCAAGGGCATTCAATTTAGGAATTTAGGTAATTGAGAAATTTTACTTGCTCCTTCTTGTATTTTTTAAATTTTGTGAGATAGCGCTATAGATGAAAAGGATAACGATTCAACGTAATGATGTAACTTCTTTATTACTTACCACCTTTTGCCATTTTTCGAGTAGTTTCAGTGTACTGCTTCTGTGGTTGATTTGTCAAGGGATTGTTACATTATAAGATACATACAAAGATAAAATTATATATATTAAAAGTTTAATAAAGAAATTCATTTTGTTTGACAAAAAGTAACAAAAAAAAAGTTCATACCTTCACATAAAGGCATGAATTAACTTTTTATATCTGAACTAACAAAAGTGTGATTTCATTTAAAATGAAAGGAATAAAATCAATCAAGATCAATATGCACTTGTTATGAACTTAATTTTTGTGTTCTTCACACAGAACTATTTTATACACGACACATTTTTTTTTTTTAGCGTTCCTCTAATTTTCAAATGACCGCCAGTATTTTCTTTGGAACAAGCTGATTTCCATTGCCTTGAGCAACATTGGTAGTGTTAGTGGTGTTATATTCTGTAATATTACTGCTTCCGCTAGTAATAAAATTGCCGGTTTTTCAGCGAAACTTCCTTCTTGTAATTACTTCTTTGGTAATTGTGTTGAACCATTCCATAAGCTCATAAATCGATCTGTATTGTCAAATAGGACCTCTTGCAGTTCAAAATGTGTATATCAACGTGTATCGGGTGGAGCTGACTTCTCTCGTTGATAAGTTAAAACCAAAAAGCAAAACGAGTCCTAAATTCTCAAATACTGCTGAGAGTTCATATGATAAAATGCTAATGCAATTTAATGCAACTGAAAGGGAAAATATCACGCTAAAGTAAACACTAAAGTAAACACTAAAAATTGTTTTCAGCTACCGAGATTGCTTCGAAACGGAAAGGGTGTTTGAGATCGAAAAAAGAAAATGAGTACGGCATATCGACGTGCTTTATATTAAGAGATTTCAAAAAAGAACCAAAAGTACAGAGGCAAAAACATTACAATCTTCAAAATTTCATTAGCTATATATTAAATAAATTAAATTAGGCTCAAGTGTGCGCTGCTTTGAACAAATGTTTTCGGTCCATACTTTCAATGCATTATTTTTATTCGAGACACAGTATACTAAATGTGAGTAAATATATATATTACTCTCACTACATATTATAAAAAAATTCCTCCGCATCTGTCTGTCTGTCTGACCGCGATAAACTCAGAAACTACTAAACGAATTTTCATGCCGTTTTCACTAATATATAAGGTGGTCCTTCCCATAGGTTTATGCAACTAATTTGTATAGTTTTTAGTGGATTTTTTGTATAAATTTATTACAATGTAATGATGCTCATATTATAAGTGTTTACGCTGGCTAAACTCAAAAAGTATTTAACCGTTGTTGTGATAATTTGCTTTGGAAAAAAGTACTCGCGATGCGAAATTGACTTTTTGTATATTCCCTGATTCAACCCCATTTCTTGGTCTTGTTAAATTGTACAATATGTTTAAAATATTCTCCTAATATTTCAAATGGAAGTTACGCCCATCACGCCATGTCTGTGTCAATTTGAAACTTTAAACGCGTTTATCTCAAAATTCTATTTTTGAAGTCGGTGGACACGATTTCTCGAAAAGTGATAAAGCAATTTTTTTCAAATTTGGCACATATCTTTGTAATAACATTATCTAGGATATTTTTTAATGTTTAATCTAATTTTTTCAAGTCAATACAAGGCGAAAATTTGATCAAAAAATGTGTTTCTTTGTTCAAAGTCTGTCACAAATTAAAATTTAAATTTTTTGGTTTTTTCCTTCGTCTAATAATGAGATTTATCCATGTACTATTTTCGGTTTTTCGATTTTAGATGAAGCAATAGTGAATTATGCTGTCCACGACGAGAGTATTTTCTTTTGAGAAGTCAAGGGATAAGAGTTACCAACGGCTGTGTTTGGGAATTTTCGAAAATAAAATTTCAAAAAATACTGTTTAAATGTGTATCTTTGATATGGTTAATTGTTTAAATAAAATATATAATTGTATATGCAAAAACCAAATAATGAAATTCCTTTTTTTTAACCTCTGAAACCCACTTAACCCCTTAAGGTTAAGTTTTTGAAAACCCCAAAGTTGACAAATGCATCCTGTAGTGAAGCATGTAATTTCTGTTGTTTTTATTTTTGCTTTGCGTCATGCTCACCTATGAAAGAAACACGATTTTTCTCTTTCTCGCTTTATCTTCTCACTAAATTACTTTAGAAGGTTACATAGTGAGTATATATTTTTGAAGCACAGAAAACATTGTACATATATACGAGTATGTAAATAAACCACATAATAAATTTTTTATTACAAATCAGTGGTGGAATTTAGTATGCTATTTTAACAATTTTCGGATCGTTAAAAATACTTAGCGACAATTTTAACGATTTGGCTATTCGCGATGTATATCTTAACGATGTTCGCTATCGTTTGATCAATACTTGGCGTTAACTACACGATAAGCTGTTAATTAACGACACAAATTTTCGAGTTGTTAGCGTCGTCGGCAACAGATTTCATATTTCATGCAGGTTAAAAAAAAATAGTGTAAATAGGAAAATTACAAAAAAAAAAAAAAAATAAGCAAAAGAAAATAAACACATCCCAAGATGAGGAAATAACGTACTCTTCGTCAGTGGTTAGACGTTATTTGCGAGAAATGGAAGGTCCTTTCAACTTGAGTTAAACAGAATTTCGAAAGTTACATTGATTAACCCCAGATTTAGTCGAAGAAATCATTTCTCAACTTGATAGTTAACTGAAAGGCAGGAGAATATGGGTGATATCTACAAATAAACAGGTAAATACTGCAACTTTCAAGCGTTTTTCAAATGTTAACACTATTAAATTGCTTGAAGGTTCTACTGGATGCTATCAACGTCCTGTTAGTGAGCAGTGGGGGATAGCCAGGAGCCAGTCGTCGTTCTATACATAGAATAAATAACACAATCAATCGTTCAATGTTTCTCGTAAAAGTTAGATTTCCTATGACACAAATAGAGCGGCAAGCAGCAAAGGAAATTTTCGCTTCATCAAATTCACCATTTGTTGGAGGCAGTATTGGCGTTATCGATAACGAGCCCCAGAAATCATGAAGAAGTCTATGTCCACCACCATGGATACCATATATCAATAAGAAAGTAGTAAGAGAATTTCTTTTTAATTTTTGAATAACACAGTTCAATATACATTTGTATTTTTTGCATAGATATGTGATATCAAGATTTTGGCGATAAATGCTTACTACCCAGAGGCACGGCACGATTATTTTATTTAGAGCTCCTCTTCAGTTTCTAAAGTCATCCCGCGTAGTTTGGAAAGTGGAAACCATGATATTTTTTAGATCGGTAAACTTTGTAATTCATTGCAACTTATTTATTAAAAATAATTGCTATCACAAATTGATTTGTGTTTGTCGTTCCTCTTTGTGCTTTTCACATATATTGATGTATTTTTAAAGCTGTGGTGCCACCTTTTCTCCATTTTAATAAAAAGTAAAGCTCAGCTAATAACAATCGTTATAACTGAGTTACCGAATCACCCAATCATTAGTGCAAGCGACAAAATTCGTTAGCTAACAACTCGACAAATCATATCGACAAAAGTTATCGAATTCCCCTACAGGTCGGGTTTGTTGTATACTACAATGAAATAAAGGAAACAATTTTTATTACATTTTCTTACCTCATATGATTGACTCGCAGTTTTGTATAAAGGGAGGTGGTGGTCCAGAATTTAAAAAGAAAAATTGATTTTTGAATTTGAATATTATAAATATATAAAGTTGAATATTTCGAAATTTTATGATGATGTCTACAATATTTTCGGTTCTACAGATCTTTAAGTAGGTAGCGGCCGACCGCTCGACCTCTAACTTTTAACTCGTTTTTCTCAGATGAGCTTTTTTCTGCACGGCGCAGGTAAAACAAAGTATTTATCCAAATGATCTGAAATTTGAATATGTTATTCAGTACACTAATAGCTAAAAAATTTATTATCGTATTAACTTTTTATTTTTTTTTTAGCTCAAGAACGCCTTTTTTGGTTATCGAAATTCAAAAATTCACTATTTAAAAAAAATTGTATAATCTTGGTCCAGGATACAGCTACACTTGTAAAAATTAATGATATTCTTGGTTTTTGTGTTTCAGATAAGTACAAGAGCCAAAATTTCTTGCGTCACCCACATTCAATTTTGTGAGAACACAAACTTCAGGACCAATAATGGATACATTTAAAATTATAATTTTTTTTATTATCTAATTTTTTTGTATTCAACATAAGTTGTAAAACATACCTATAAGTTTAAATTTTGTTGCCTATTATTATCACCATAAAAAAAAGATATTGGAAATGTCTGAAATTTACAATCTCTAGACCACCATCTCCCCATAAGTATACTCAGATAAACGGAAAATCCTATGAAATCATAAAGCGAAACATATAATAATTTTTGGGAAATAAAACACTTTCTTTAGTAATGGAAATCTCTGGACAAATAATGATAAGCTCAATAAGCCAATTAACTAAATTAAAAAGAGCCTGTCATGCTAGGAATACCAAACGTCATATTGCAATTCTCTATCATTAATGATCATACGCATTACATTACATTATGAACAAAGCAATGAAATTGGCATAATTCCGCAAAAAGGCCATGCGGCATAATTCAGTTTAATTAGTACAACATTTCAAGGTATGTATATATAAAACATCAAATTAGAATTATAGAAATGCGCAAAATACGTAGAAATAAACAAAATTAACGAAAGCTTTTTGAATATTTTCATAAATATATGTACACACACCAATAGATGTATTACATATACACATAGATCATAAAGTCTGCGTTCACTCAACACATTTTCTTAGTAAAGTACTGAAATAGTTAATTCAGTTACAATTTTTTACGTGCAAAAGCAAAAATTTATATTTCCATTTTCATTTTCGTTATAACGGTATCTAAGTGTACCAACATGTAAACATAGGCACCACAAAGTCTGCGCTCAGGTTTATAATTATTCACAAAAGCATTGAAAATTATAAAGAAAAATTAAATTTAATATTTAGTTGAACAACCAAGTTGTTTTATATCTCACTTAATCGCTTTGGTATTGAATTTACCAACTTATCTGTTTCCTCAGCTGTAATTCGTTAACATTCTGCCAGCGTAACTCTTCGCAAAATTTCTTCACTTGTTATTATATGCTGACGAATTTTTTTTCCTAATATTTCCCAAGGGTGCTTTATAGGATAGATAGGTGACTGAGGAGGCGTTTTAAGCTAGGGGCATTGTACAAGAGCCAAAGTCAGACTATTTGAGCAGTATGAGTTTGAAACCAAAATGTCGAAGATAAGCCTAGATTCTCTGCACTTTGTTTCAAGTTCTTTTTTAAAATATTTAAATATCCCCATTCATCCATTGTCGATTCGATAAATTCAAACTGACCCATACCATTAGCCGCCATGCACCCTCACACCATAATTCCACCACCACCATGTTTCACTGTACCAACAAGATTTTGTTTTTCTAGGGCAGTTTCTGATTTGTGTATATACAAAACCTGCTTTCATCCGCAAAAATGACTTGTTTTCGGAATTCCGGAGACTTATTTATACAATTATGAGCAAATTCAATGCGCTTTCGTTCGTTGACTAGTGAGATATAAGGTTTTTTTCGAGCGACTCTATCAAGATATCCAGCTTTACGTAAAATTTTTCTAGCAGTTTCTGCACAAATAGTTTTTTTTTTCAACGTTTTGCTTATTCACGTAATTCGTGGATTAACTTTCACCATTCTTATTTCGCGTTCCGATTTCCCATACTGATAACATTTTTGGACGGCCAGATCGGTGGTTCGACGTAAAAATTCGGTGGAATATGTTCTTCCAGTAATTAATTAAATTTTTCGGAAACTTTCGCCATCTTTCTACAGTTTAATAATTATTTTTCTTTCTGAAATACTAATTTCTTTCGCTTTGGTTTCCATTTTTTTTCAAACTAATATTAAACACGTCACTAACTATTTAAAGGATTAGTTAGAATAAAAGACAATAGAAAATATGAAAAAAGAAGAAATATATTCATGAAAAGTAACGGTATTCTCAAATCGAGCAAACGAGCGCAGACTGTGGTGCAAATGTTTACTTGTTGCCGTTATTTCGAAAATAAAAATAGGAATATTGGTTTTTTTTTTGCATTTTAACTGAGAAATATAATGAATAAATGCATGTAAAATTTTTTAACTGAATTAACTATTTCGATGGTGTTTGTACTTTACCTAAAAAAATGTGTTGAGTGAACGCAGACTTTATGGTACATGTGTGAGAAGCTGAGAACATTCATGTTCATTCGTTTGTGATTTTACTTTTACGCATCAGTGTATATATAAACAAATTCAATTTCGTAATTGAAAACAATCATCAATCACCTTGAGATAAACATCCAAAAAGCAAAGTAATTAAGGGAAAAGGTACTCAACAATAACATCATTCACCGAAAATTTTCATTAAAACAACCCTCATACATTTAAGAGAAATTTATACACATGTAAAACACAACTGCATACACATGTTAACAATATCGGTACAGGTGTGGATGGGTGCGTATGTGGTTGTATTGCCTCATAACTTAGAGCTAAGAAGTACTTAGTGGATTTCCATCAGCAAATAGTAGTATTTACACATACATGTATGTGCAATTTGTCATAAGTACATATATGTTAGTGGAATAATATACATGTTAATATGAGCGTATTTACTAATATCCTGTTGTCTGTCTAATATTGCTGTTTTCATATTATATTAAAAAATTCGGACCCATGATGTTGTGGGTTTCTGTATTTTGTGCAATTATTTTCTTTGGTATTTGATAGTTGGTATTGTAAAGGTGGTGATAGTTAAAGAATAAGGAAAAATTATAATTAACCTTTAACTAAAGCAGAATATTAATTTTCTCATTCTTTTATTGATTTAGCTAAGTATTTGTATGTACATATGTATGTGCATTCAAAATTGGCAATTTAAATATAACAACGGCTGAGATAGTATTTTTTACCCACTCATGGAGGTGCGTGCTAGATATACTCAGAGATTAATTGATTTTGCGTAAGTCAAGGTCCTCCAGGGAAGTTTGTATATGAGTACCTCGAAGTAAGGCGAAGGCTACTACTCTGATTGAACATATGTGCGAGGTATGTTCAAAGTAAAATGTGAAGGTTTTGCTCACTATTTTCTTTGATTACAATGGTGTGGTGCATAATGAGTTACTGCCAAGAGAAGGTCGTACAGTTAATAAGTAATACTACAAGCAAACCGTAATCATGCCTCATAGTTGGCTTCCGGCGATTTTTTCTTATTCCGAAAACTAAAGAAACCAATGATAGGAAAGCGTTTTGCCACAATTGATGAATCGAAGCTAATGGCCATACCGAAAAGCGCATTTCAGAAGTGCTTCGAGGATTGAAAAAAACGTTGGCACAAGTGTTTATTATCCGTTGGGGGGGGGGGGGGGATTACTTTGAGGGGACAAAATAGATATTGATGGACAAATAAGTATTTTTCAAGAAAATTCAAAATTCACCTTTTCCTTTGAACACACCTCGTACTTATGTAAGAACATCTGTACATATGTTACAATTAAACATGGTTGTCCACTGCTAAGAACTATTGAAATCTTCGTCCAAAAATTCTATCAAATTGAACTATAAACATAAGTCGGTTCCTGGTCCACTTTTATGAAGAAAATGCAATGTCACTTGCATACCGAATTTCAGGTCAATTGAACCATAAATAGGGCTTTGGAATAGAACGGTCTCATGTCCACATTACGTAGGAAAATGTAGTATTCCCATTAAAACAAGCGTAATTTCAAGTAAAGCAAAACAAAAATTCGAATTGGTGCATATTAGCGTAATCGGTCCAGCGTACTAACATCACTTTCTTTTTTAGCGTTATTATAAAAATAAAAGCTTGCTTCGGGCAAGTGGTTGCCGCGCCTGGCTAAGTTCCAGCCGAGAGAACCAATTTTTGACCACGGGTTTGAAGCAATAATGTGCCGAAAATAAGTCAGTCTGTTCATTATAAAATGGCGAACCAAACCGAATATAAATCAAGTAACAGCTGTTAAAAGTATTGACACATTGAAACCACACGTCTCAAAAAAACACAGTTTATAAAGATTTCTATTTCATTTTGTGCAAATTTTTGATTATATTGGTGGTAAAGCTCTTCTCAGCTTGCATGTAAATGAATTCGACATGATTTTAATGAAATTGAAGAGTTTGGCGAATTTTAAAAAATTCGCAGTTCACAAATTCATAAATATTAAATAATTAAAAAAGGGTTTTATTTTAAATTATTTTAATTATTTTAAATTATTTCCTAGAAATTTATATCTTTGTCTACACCCCAGAAGTTTCAGATGTGAGTGAGCTCGTTGTAATTTTTTTTCGAAAATTTTTTTTTATTTTGTTATTTTGAATGATTAATTTTATTGTAATGAGATTTGAACTCTGGCTTCGCAAAAATTATGGGTTTTAATTGCTCTGTGCTCTGAGTGTAAACGCATCAACTGTTGTTATCCTTTCAGCATCTTCTGTTTTGCTTTTCTAAAGTTATTAAAAAATGGAAAATCTCCTTTACTGTTGGCCTTTTTGCTTATTATATTTTTTATATTTTTTATATTTTTAAAAATATTATGTTGGTACAGTTTTAAGAAATCCGTTAGAATGAGTTTATGAGCTTCGAATAAAAAAATGAATTACTAAATACGAAAAGAGATCCAAAATTTGGTAGAATGCAAGAGTCGCTTCGTAATAGGTAATATTTAATAATTTTTTCTTACCCAACACAATTTTGGGCAATTTTCTCCCCTATCTTTCTTTGCTGACGTTCTTAGGTTCCGACCACTAAAACTGTTTTTAGTAGAGTTCTTCCTGCAATTCGTGATATGCGTCGTGATGTTATTCCGAACATATGGAGGTAAGTAGGTTTTTCCAAGTCGACTGCTTATGGATGTTTATAGGAAGCTTTTTTTTGTACACTCCCAAACTTGACTTTCGAAAGAATGAAAAAGATTTATATGAGTATCATGATATTGGTATTCTGATGTGAAGTATTGGATCGTAACATCTGCAATAGATTTGTATTTAATCAGTTCGGCTCACTTCTGTTGTTGAATACTTCTGGTTTGATATTGATATACATGTTGCGCTCATATTGCCTCATCTACGTCGGGATAAATGGGATGAAAAAAGTTCTAAATTATTTCTTTTATTATACTAAAATTTACTCAGATATTACGCGTCTAATTCCAAAAGCTTTTTGCAAATCGTAGTTATTACTAATTAATTAATTATAGATGCTATTTAACAAATGATTGGATAGTTTATTTAAAATTGTCCAGAGAATTGAATGCTATAAACGCTATATATCTTGAAGTCCTCAACGTGTGAACATTTTTGTTGTTGTAAAAAATTCTGAATTTCTTATATTTTCTAGTAAAACTTGATAACTACTAGATTTTAATTTTAATAAAAATAAGCTTTTATTTCTTATGCGGTGTATGAGCACAAATTTCTTGAAAAACTCAGCTTATTTCCCTTTTTTTATTCAATTTTTTGCTTCCAAACCTAAAACTAAAAAATATTAATATAATATTTTGCTTATTTAAACTCTTTGGATAAGTCTTTTTCCAGTTTTCTAGTTTATTTGTAAATAGCAAGTTTATTATTACGTGGTCTGATATTAGATAGATAGTAAGATAGTTAATTCTTGAGTCTTTTATGACATGTTGGTTTTAGATTTTTTTTAACTCTTGTTGCAATGTTTTTGACACTCCTTCGATATCGTACCTACAAGTACAAGCGAATTTATTGATTTAATAGTTTGTATTTAACTTTTTTTAAATATAAAACATGCATATCTATGGTCAAAATAGCGCACAACATCATATCGCGGGCATGCTTTAGGGCTTTAAGTAGTTTCGGCGACATAGACCAGCCTTATTTAGCTTCTAAAATTTTAGTGGCATTCCTGGCATGCCCTATTATATATATATATCGGGTTATGCCTTTTGCAATTTCCAATATAAATGTAAACAAAATGCATTTAAAATAATTTTTTTCATCAAATTCCTTTTTTATATTGTCCAAGTCATGTTATTCAATTGCAGACCAAAAAAAAGTCAGTTATCATACCCAAACGCTCCGAATTTATAGTGACAGTCGCGCCGCTTTCGTTGTCAAAGAAGTAGGGTCCAATCACACATTCGGACCAAAGAGCTCACCAGGCGGTAAGTTTTTTTTTCAGCTACAATGGCCTCTCTTCAATTATTAGAGGATTCTCGGAGCCCCAAATGCCAAAATTTTGCTTATTCACGTATCCATCGAGTGAGAAATGTGTCTAGTCGCTGAAGATTTTTTTTTTGTTGTTCAAGCACCCAATCCAGATAACTACGGCAATGTGAGTGGTCAGCTGACTTCAGTTGTTGTGTGCGTATGCAAGTCCAAGTACAAAATACTCCATAATGTGCCATAAGAAAGTCTCAGCTCTTGAAAAAGTCGATAAACGTCGGGTCTTCGGCTACACTTTCACCTATAGCAGCATTATTCGTGACGGAATGATCATATAATATCTGTAACCGATCCAGTCTCTTCAAATTTTACCAATTGCTTGAGCAGTTGGACAATTCTGTTCACCATAATCTCCTTTTAAAGCACGAAACGTGACCACGTTTGAGTCGCCATTTTTTAATAATGGCTATACTTTATATGTATTTAAATATATTTGGTGCTTTGTAACCGCTGAAGCGATTTTTGGCCGAGCTTCTCCTAAAATTTGTGGTACAATTTATTCTAAGCCACCTCCGAATGGCCGATGGATCTCTATTAGTAGCTTTTATTTCATTACTTCATGTCAAAAATACACTCGGAAGTTTTGTCACTACCTGTCGAGGGGTGATTTCCTCATACAGTTTGAGCACTGCGCCCTATTTATCATTACTAAAAGCCAAAATAAGATAAATTGTAAAAGTCGGAAATTCAACCTGAAACACTTCGTTATGTTTATGTTTGTTTTAACACCTGAAAAGGCGACGTCTGATACACAACGGAGCAAACAAATTTATTTACAAAAGTACACATATGTATGTACACAACCACATTCACAAGTAAATATATATTAATGAAAACCACATACATATGTACATAGACACACATACATTCAGACAACTGTTCATACGATTTGCATATATTATTCATGTATGCATAAGTACCAAAGCATAAGTAGATTCAGTTTGTAATACTACAATACTTACCACCACCACCACTACCAATGCCAACACTTTCCCATTCCCCCCTACGTGTTTTTTACACCTACGTAAAAATCTCATCACAAGCAGTTGATGTTGCAAACATGTGTGCAAATGGTTTTCGTCATTTGTGCCGCACTTTGTAGCCACATTTTAAAGCCAGTAAACATGTGTGGTGATATATATGTGTGTGTGTGTGTGTGTGTGAGTTGGTAAAAAACCAACAACCATAATAAATCTTTGCCAGCAGCAACGTTCAACTTAAGCCTATTATTAATGCCTCTGCCTGCTATCAATACATCATAATACTTTCCGAAATATAACGGAAGGAGTGTGCTGATTGGACACAGTGAAGGCAGAGAGTGAAAGAGTGAGGAGAGAAGAAAGCTAGTACGGCGATTATATGGAATAATGGTAAAGGTGTGTTTTTGGGGGCGGGAAGTCAGTCATAGAGAAAATTGCGGCAGCTTCACAAAAGTTACACATATTGCCACATGTTTTGTATTTCCAACGATAATGGAATTTGAAAATTTTTGAAAATAAGAAAAAAATTTATAGGGCACGTAAATATATTTGTAACATATTTACGTATGGAGCAATTTTTCATATACACGCATTTTTGTATCAAATTCAACTAACATTTGTTGTTATTGTGTATTGGCATACATATGTATATGAAAATAAAGAGTTTTGAAGCAGAAATCCCGGAAATCCCGTCAAAGGTGGAAAAACATACACCACATTTTCGTCCATTTTAAAGCAGCCTTCGACAACGCGAAAAGTAACTGTCTTACGCCGCTATATCTGAACCTGACATACCTGCAAAATTTATATGGCTGTGTAGACTAATGTTGAGCAACATCAAAAGATTCATTAGAAACGCTAAGGACTTCTCCGAGCCGTTCGATACTACACGAGGTTTCAGGAAAGATGATTCCTCATCTTGGGATTTTTTTTTAAATTTATTGCTGGAGAAAATAATAGGAGTTGCAAAGCTAAATATAGAATGCAAAATCTCCTATTACAGTGTATACATGCTGGTGAATGAGAGCAAGACGAAATATCTCTTGTCATCAAACAAATAGACAGCGCAATAACGTCTTGGTTCCCACGGAACTGCTGGCAGTCATTACTTTGAAGTTGTAGTTAGTTTCGTCTACCTTGGAACCAGCATTAACAACATCAACAATGGCGGCCTTGAAATCCAACGCAGGCTCAGTCTTGCTAATAGGTACGACTGCGGAGTGAGTAGGATATTTAAAAGTAAGGCCCCCTCTCGACGAAGAAAGATCATAGTCTACAAGTCGCTCATCCTTCCCGTCCTTGTTTATGATGCGGAGGCATGCACTATGATATCTGCGTAGGATTCATGCTCTTTTGCATGTTAACAACGGTAAATACCGCAGCGAATGGAACGAGTTATGCGACGACATTGACATAGCTCAGCGAATTAAGAGACAGCGGCTATAATTTCCAAAATTCCAGTACACTTCATGGCTGTTAAAAGCTAGCTAGCATCGTAACCAGTTAATACTCGTACCTAAAATGTTTGCTATCCCTTTGTAAATATGAATTGATATGTGAATTCCAACATTGATAGATTTCCGCGTATTGGGTATACACAAAAAGGTATTTCCAACATTCCATTTACTTACATATGTATGTGCTTATGTGTGTATGTGTGTATGCGAGGGTGGGTTGTTGTAATATCCTGAACAAATATACATATATATTCACAGTTTCATGTTCGCATTTTCACTATTTATTGGTAAAAACAATAATAAAAAAATATTCCGCATAAAGCATAATTTTTTAAAACCGTTTTGTTGTAATTGTTAATTTTGTTGTTGTTGGCGTTTTTTTGCTTCCGTTTGTAACGCCTGCCATTTTACGATTTTGATGGATTTCCACATATTAACAATGCTACCGTTTATTCCAACCAACTTGGCTTTAACAAGCGCTCACACGCTTACGCTCGAATAAGGGTAGTCTAGTGCTTTACAATTGTTATTTATTTACATGCATTTATATTGTATATGTTTTCATGCCAACATATACATAAATAACATATGTATATAACGTCATAGAAAAAACATTTTTTCTTATATATATTTTTTGTATGTACATATATGCTTGTCTATTCCAGTGTTTATATAATACTTGTAAGCTTTCAAGTAATTATGTGCGCATATATACTCGTATATGAATACACACATACATATGTTTATATATATGCCATTATTGATACTTTTATGCGTGCAGCAAGTTAAAAAGGCTGGCTTGGTAATTTCATTTCGTCGGGTCTGTCCTGTAAATAAATATTTTTTATATTCTTTTGTGGCATTATGACGCACGTTAAATCACCTTTAAGTGTGTGGATGTGTGTATGTGCTTATTTTTTTTGTATATATTTATATTTCCAACAGAAGTCAATGCTCATTTCACCAAACCAAAGTGATTTACGTTTTATTTAATTATAAACCACTGGCTCTCACATTTTTGTGTAGCTTAAGGTCAGCGAACAAAATAACGGTTTCTTGAAACTTATTTCCATTTCGATTTAACTGATTTGGTGTAAACTGTATTTTAGTGGCAGCTTTTCAAATAAAGATATGTTTCTCAGCTTACTCTGGAGTTGCGTTGAGTTGATGCAGCTGCTTAGGCCTTTAATCCCATTATGACATCACTGTATTTTCCTATGGTGTGATCTTAGAATATACGTTGGCTGTTTGATAAGTCAGTGACTTTTTGCATTTGCCGCGCAGTTACTGTAAAAACGACACTGCTCCCGTCAACTGTTATCCCCCAATAGACTGCTGTAAAATGTTGAGAGAGCTGCGTCTTTTAGTTTGTGTTTGACAGCCATTGAAAGCAGACGATCTCGTGAATTTTAACGAAAATGGAAAAAAGTGAGTAAAAAAACCATCTTCGACACCAAGGAAAGACTTGATAAATACTTTGGCGACTCGCAGCATCAGAAAAAAAGTGTGTGAGGTGGCTGAGGCTGGCTGTAGGCTTAACTTAACTGAGCGGGTACATTTGATATGAATATTTGGACATGAAAAAGCTATCACCGCGATAGGTGTCACGATTGCTCACACACGACCATAAGCACAAACATGTAACCACTTTAAAGGAGCGTTCGGTGTTGTTCAATCGCAATCCAAACGATTTTTTGTGCCGTTTCGTCATCGTAGACGCTCCATGAATCCACCACATCACAGCAAAGACCAAAGAACCATCAAAACAACAAATTTCTCCAGGTCAACGTGCAGGTGCTAGAAAAAATCTAGAAGGAATATAAAAATTGGAAATAAGAGGCTCATTTGGCGAAAAATTTTTTTTTTATTCAAAAAGCCATTGACTTTTCAAATCACCCTCGTACTTTAAAGTTGCTCTCTAATAATTGATTTGTTCACAATTTAGGCATCGTTATTGCGACCAATATTTTCAAAAACCCTTATGTATACACTTTGTTAGTTCTTCGTCGTCATATTTGAATATCTTTCGGCTCCCACCGCTTTGTTGTTCTCCAGGCGGACATTTGCTATTGGGACTTCAGTCAGGGGAGAACTTCATAATGTAGTTTTAGGTTCATCATCTCCTGATGTTCAACTTTCACTGCAATTCATCAAGTTGGGGAAGTGTTCTCTCCATAAATACAGTATACTCTGGGCAACTGCCACGAGATTATTTCTTTGATTATTATAGCATACGCGCCAGTGAAAATTTGTGAAAGTTGCTGGGCAGAAGTTTCGAACATTACGACTGTCGTCCAGCTTCTCAATCAAGTCGACTCACTGACCTCGGCTTCTCGCCTTTTCTGTTTGCAAATGAGTCTTCCTATTCAATTTTCCATATAGCGGTCGGCCGCAACGCTGTGATAGGTAGTCTTTTTTTTCTCCACCACAGTGCGACAATCTTCATCGTGCCAACACTTCTTGGCACAATGACGAATTTGCGAATAGCTCTGTACTTGTTAATAGGGTGCCGCTCTCAAATGATATGAGTATGGGACTTCCTGACCACTGCTGCAGGATTTTCTAACTGAAAAATCTGTTTTCTGAACACTTAGTTCTGTAATCATAAGGGCAGGTTGCCCTTCTGGTCGCTGTAGGATTGACTAGATGTAAAACAAAATTAAAAAAAAAAATTTAAGAAAAGACAAGGATACAAAAGCGCAATGAGTTTAAGTTCATTATCTGTTAACAGGCTTAATTCTCCACCCATCCTTGAAATAAACTAGCTTTACTGGTACACTTTTCAAGTTTTAGCAAAAGAATCCTTTGCTGACGCATTTGCGCAATTCATTACATTGATCCAAATTGCTTTTCTATTACTCAGCACTGAATGAACTTGTGCTGGCGCGGTCGTCATCCGTGTTAGCTATCGACGAAGCTAAGCATTTTGCAAGCTGATGTCGCTGCTGCTGCTGCTGCAACAGAAGTGTTTGAATGCTAACTAACAACGTTACTTCGCTAACCTTATTATCACTATTGCTCTGTTTCCTTTTCTTTTTTAAATGTAATATAATTTAGCGCTTCCTTAATTTCCTCTGAAGTTCGCTTTCAAGCGCTTTCAAGTTTGCGCTTTCTTCATCATCTTCTGCTTCTTTTTCTGCCTGAGCGCTAACGAGTGAACAATTTGCGTTGCCCTTTTACCAGCTTCAGTGCTTCTATGCTTGTTTCTGCTTTTGTTTCTGTTGTTGTTGTTTTTTTTTAGAAGCCCAACCGTCAATGCTGATGCTTATTGAAAATCAAAAGCTGATTGTATTCGAAAATAAATCGAAATGTCATTGCAGTGTGCAGAAGTGCAAGGCGTTTGACAGAAGAAGAAAAAGAAGAAGAAGAAAAATTTAAATGGAAAAAAATTAAAATAAAATAAAATACAAATTGTACAACTGCCGGAGGGTACAAAGTTGGCGTACACTTAACACTGGTAATTGAAGCCCGTTTGTCTGATGATTGTATGAACCCCCCGCCCCCAACTACCCTCACTTCATCCCCAAATGGCAGAGTAGCAGATGAACTTAATTTAAGAAAGTGTTGAATTTTGTCGCTCTGGGCTGTTTCGACTGTGGAAATGTCAATAGCGTGTCTAGCAGTAGCTGCCTTTGGCACTGAAGACGATTTAAGGACACTCGGAACAATTTCTTCGCCTTATTTTCAATTACCCGCAAAACTAAGGCACGAAATGCGTAGAAACCAACAATACACCAGTCTTAGAGGCGAGAAGACAAGTAAGTAGTACTTATGTACATACATATATAACAAACATAAATATATATATATATAGAGTGCTATCGATGAGTGCCATACAAGATAGACAACGAACTACGCAACTAGCACAGCCGCAATAAAACAGTACAACAGCATAAAAATCAGGAAGAAAAATCTAAAGAAATTGGCCTTTTCAATTTTTAATAGAACATTTTCGCAGAGCCTTGCACAGTGCAGATTAATTGACAGTGACCCATATTGAAGTTTTCTCTTGAGGCACAAAAGATTTAATTAGCAGGAAAATGTATGAAAAGTGGAAGTGAAAAAAACCCCTTCGCTGAAATTAGTAATGTTTTTTTATATTATTTTTTTATTACCAAAATTTTGTAATTGAGTTTCATGGCAACGACTGTTGTTGTCCATTTTCCTTTTATACATATAATTTTATTTCACCGGCTAGGCGGCTTTTGGGATCATTTATCTGAAGTTTCCGCTAAGTTTCCGCTATGGCAGTTACGGAAATGTTCAATTTATGAACGAAATATTTTTGCGAGTTTGACATATTTTGGCTTGGAGACTTCGGAAGGCCTCCACATCCTCCCATCTTTCTCCGCTGCCAACGTCGTCAATTCATCTCAAAACTTTATAGACATCTCAATAGTATCCATATTTACCATGTTCAGGCCTTGGACAAAGTCTTTCAGTTCAGTCGGCAACAGCCCATAACATTGGATATTGTGGTCGAAAATCAGTCACAGGTACATCGCAGCCAGGAAAGAATCTGAAAACTACACTGGAAGCAACAACTTACAGATATGTTACCTTTATAAATGATTCACTGAGAGTAGAAGGAAAAAAAATTAAAGTTATCAAAAAGCACCAATTACAGCGAAATCGGCAATAGCGTGACACTCGTTCCTTCTCTTCTACGTTATGACTGTCAACAGTGACTTGGGAGCCAAGACACGAATGCACTGACTGTTTGTTTGATGACAGGAGATATGTCGTCTTGCCTCATTCACCCCGAGACCCATTCATTTCGCTTCTTTGTCTAACCAGGAGAAAGCAGGACTAGTAGTGCCATTATTGTGGCCAATGATGTCAAGCACCATCACACTATTGTTAAAGATTATAACTTGCCTATTTAGTTCTGCGGCTCTTATTATTTTTTCCAGTATCAGGTTGAAGAAATCACATTGTAAAGAGCCACCTTGTCTGAAATCTCGTTTGGTACGAACAGCTCAGAGAGGTTCTTCCAAATATTTTTCTAAATTCTGACTTGCACTTGTGGTATTATACAGGGTCGTATGAGTTTTGTGAGGATATCAAGTTCAGACATAGCGGCGTAGAGACAGTTCCTTATGGTGCTCTAGTTAGGCAGCTATAAAATCGATGAAAAGGTAGAGTGTATCGATTCTTTTTTCAGATGTCTATTAACAAAGAAAGCTTATCCCATGATAATTGGCGCAGACGGTGGAGCCTCCTTTTTTTGGATTAGATTCCATTCGTCGAGCATACTTTCATCCGTCCACATTCTGCAAAAAGCTGATGCATGTTATTGTCAGTTCTTCGATGCCGTATTTGAATACCTCAGCCGATAAATCATCAGCTCCTACCGCTTTGTTATTTTTAATAGATTAATCGCTATTCGCACTTCGTCATAATCGGGTGTTGGGATGTTTATTCCATCATCGTCAATTGAAGGTCTGGGTTCACCCTCTCCGAATGTCGTAATTTCACTGCCATTCAGCAGGTTGGAGAAGTGTTCCCTCCATAAGCTCAGTATCCTCTGGTCGTCAGTGGCCAGATTACCTCCTTGGTTCTGACATAAGTATGCCATCTCTTTAAACCTTATATATACTTAACAAGTAACATACATATAATTGACAATTTTTAACCGCTGAAGTGCCTAATGAACTAATGACCTTCAGATATGCAAAGAAGTATCCATAGAACAAATTTTCGTAGAAGTTAACCTCCTCTTCTGTCCTTGTTTGCAAGTCAAGAATTAGAGTTTGTTATTTATTCAAAAGCTATTAACCCACCACAGTGGTAGACGCCCTACTATATTTTCTCGTCCCACTATTTACATTCTTCGCACATCATAAAGGGGCTTACAATAGGGATAATATGATTTCTAAGTGTCGTTTTGGTCATTTTTAATATATCATGTTCTGTCATTTTTTCATTGTATTCAGTAATGTTTACAATTTAATTCATGGACCACCATAAACGTCGTGAATTTGCTGATTTTGCCTTGGAATAACTTTAAAAAGAAAACGATATTTTTAAGAAAATCATCTTCTCCGATGAGGCACACTTTTATCTGAACAAAACTGTCGATTCTGGTACGAAGAAAATCCACAAATTTTTAATGAAAAACCATTACATTCACCTAAATTGACAGTTTGGTGTGGTTTTTGGTCTGGTGGAATCATCGGTCCGTGCTTCTTTCAAAATGAAGCTGGTAGCACCGTTACTGTCAATGGGGAGCAGTACAGATCGATGATAATCAACTTTTTATGGCCACAATTGGAAGAAGTTGATCTTAGGAACATCTGGTTCTAACAAGACGGGGCTACATGTTACATAGCAAGTACAACCGAGTTATTGCGAGAAAGGTTTGGAGATCCGATTATTTCAAGAAATTGTGACATTGAATGGCCTCCAAGAAGTTGTTATTTAACACCATTGGATGTCTTCTTGTGGGGTTATTTGAAGTGATTGGTCTTTGGCAATGAACTAGACTCTCTTCAAGTTCAATATTGAACATGCTATTCATGACATACGACTTGATTTAGTGGAAAAAGTGCTCAAAATTGGGATAATCGAATTCGTTCCTGCAAAAGAAGTCGTGGAGGTCATTTGAATGATGTTATATTCAAAACTTGATTGTATCGATTGTACTTTACATTAAGTAAAAAACATCTGAAGTTAAAGAAATCATATGACTTTTATTGGAAAACCCTATAGAGACCCAAAGCCAGCTGATTAGAGTGATATTTCTACTACTCTTTTCAGCTGTATATCCTCAAATAATAGCCGACTTGAAATATAGTTAGAGGTTCCCAATTTCGAAAGGACAACCCAAGCATGAAATAATTTTGTTTTTTAATTTTCAATCCACTACTCTAAAGAGCTTACGTTTTTATTGTCAATGCTATTATTCCTCGACCCACCGTCCATAATTCACTTGACGTGTTTTATCTAACAGCTACGTGATGCCATCACTGTCACCTTCGTTATTAGCGACCCAATCAAGTGCACCAATTGAGTTTATTTAATTTTAAAAAATATTGACTTTCCACTTGAGAGCGGCCGAGCTGTGCGAACTTTCCTATTCGTTTTCGTTTTCATTTTCAATACTCGTTTTTATATCTAAAATACAATAAATAAACCCACATAACATAAGTATGTATATGTTTGTATGTGTATGTGCGTTTGATTGGCGGTTTGATTTTCTTTACCGTTATCTACCAAATTGCCTTATGGCTTATCGTTAATGTATGTATGTACTGTACTGTGCTCGTACCAAGAACAAACTGAAACGCTTCGGCATTGTGGGGCAATTCAATTAAGAAGCATTTTATGAAATTTAATACTATTTATTTATGCGAATTAGCGAAGCTCCAGTAAACAAATGATGGGTTGCCGTGATAGAGAGAAAAGACGGGAGTATTAAAATAAATGCTGAAGAATTAAATATTCATGGGATTGAATTTTGTTTCGGTTGATTATTATAATAAGCTAAGATACTTTGCTTTTGAAAACTAAGAATGAAGTCATGAATCGGGTTACGAAATCATAAATTGATAAGAGATATTACAAATACGTGAAAATTTGGCCACGGATAAACTGTTAACGGTTAAAAAATAGGAAAAATTCTTAGTCCATTTGGAAGATTAAATTTCAAAATAACGATGGTGACATTCGTCTCATTTGCTCTTTTTCCACCTCTAAATGCTAGTGAAGCTAAAAAAGTCAACAAAAAATTCATCAAATATTTTAGAACTTCAGATAACAATCAGATTTTGGCTTTCTCACTATAGTCTCCTTTTAAAGTACAAAACGTGACACCTTTGAGTCACCATTTTTGTTGTAGGTTTCATCAATTTTAATGCATTGTGCGGTGCTAAACGATGCATTTTCATAAATACCTGACTTTAAACTAAAACAAAACATGTTTGGCTTGACAGTTAAGTTTGACAAATTTTAAAATACAGCCCTGCACTTTTGAAACAACTAAATGGATCTTTACGTGAAGAAAGATGTTCATGGTTAAAAAATAGAAAATATTCTTAGACAATTGGATTCAATTTTAAAAAAGCGCTGATGACGTCTAATTTGGTCGTTTTATTTTCCAATTTTAAACATTACTGAAGCTAAAATGAGTCAAAATAAAATTCCGAACAAGTTATAGAAATTCACATAACAATAAGGCCTTTTCACAGGCGTAGATCTCCCGTATGACTTAAAAGAAAAAAAATCGGTGACGAGAGCACATGTTAAAAAAAGATTTGCAAATATTGAGAGCTAAAAATTTAATTTTAAAAATAAAACTTGGAAAAAAGATAATGTTTCGAAATTTACATGTTCAAATAAATGTGGTCCCGTGCAACATGATGGTGTGTGGTGGTGTGTTATAATAAAAAAAAAATAAAACAAATTTAATATATGATTATTCTCTTCAGAAGTGGTTTTAATTTCAAAACTTATTTTAAATTTATACCATCCGAGGGTCATGAATTTTAGTCCTGGCTAAATCATACACTTAAAATTATAGAAAGTTTTTTTTTAATTATATTCGCCCATGGGCAGGGAAATTCATTCCTTCCTTCGAATGTATGCATTTCTGGAATGAAACAAAAAAGTTTTTGATGAAACTCCGTTAGCAGTTTCGGAAGGTGCTAAGAAAAGACTGTATGTTTCTATATGTGTTGAAAAGGGATAAAATAGCTCACCATAAATTTTTTTGTTATGACCGGTGAATATTCTTACGCTAGCAAAAGAGTAGGAGTAGAAAGAAAATCGTGCTCTAAGTCAATTCATTTTTGCCTAACACTGTCTCAGAAAACAAAAGTTAAAAATAATATTTGAGAATTTGTCTTAAATACATATTTGAGGGCTAAAGTAACATGACGCAACCCAGAGCAACTCAATATAATACCTCTGTTCGCGATAAACTCAAAAACTACTAAAAAGGATTTCATAAACTTGACACCGGTATCTAAAGTAATTCTTAAGAAAAGTTTACGAGGTATGTTGAAAGAAAAAGTTGAAGGTTTTGTTCACTGTTTTCATTGATTACAATGGTGTGGTGCATCATGAGTTCCTGCCAAAAGGTCGTACAATTAGCAAGGAATACTACAAGGAAGTTATGCAACGTTTGCGTGATCGGAATGGTTGAAAAACAAATAGCAGATTCTGCATCACGATATTGAACCAGCTCACACATCAATGCTTATTCGTGCTTCTTTGGCTAAAAGCAAAACCGCAATCATGCCTCAACCACCGTATTCACCAGATTTGTGACTTTTTCCTATTCCCAAAACTAAAGAAACAAATGAAAGGAAAGCGTTTTGTCACAATCGATAAGATCAAGTCAGAATCGAAAAAAGAGCTGATGGTCATACCGAAAAGCGCATTTCAGAAGTGCTTCGAGGATTGGAAAAAGGGTTTGGCACAAGTGTATTATATCCGAGGGGATTACTTTTAAGTAGACAAAATAGATATTGATGAATAAATAAATACTCTTCGAAAAAATTAAAAATTCACCTTTTCCTTTGAACACACCTCGCATTTAAATTATTTGTCATGATTTGTGCAGATTTTTCTTATAAATTTATTATAAAGCCACACTTACATAATAGGCGCATTAACCACTGAAGCGATTTTTGGCTGATCCTCTCCTTCAGTTTGTAGTGTGCGTCTTGGTATTTTTAGGCAACAACTGCAGGGAATCACAGTTTATTCTATGATTTTTAGAGGAACTTTTATTTCATGTCAGAAATACACTCGCAATTAAAAAATTTTCATTCAACTCAAAAATATTTAATCGTCTTCTATGTCACTATTTTAAGAGCAGGGTATTTGCGATTCGAAAGCGATCAGCCCCTTTTATAAGTTTAAAAACAAAAAAAAACAAAAATTTCAAGCATAATTCCGTTTCATTTAAAAATACGATAATCTTTTGTTTTATACAACCACTTTTTCTTGGTTAACAGACAATTTATTTCATCTATTTTGTAATTATATCCATGAATGTACGTATGTATGTACCTCTGTAAATTCTTTCGTATTCTTCCTATTAAGGAAGCAATAAATTATTACGTGTGGAAATGTCTTTTCGATATCAAATCAATTGTTCATATCAGCAAACTTTTTTAATTAAAGCAAATAAGAAAGCAACAAAAATTCCAAATACAACGCAAAGGAACGTAAAAAGACTGGAGTGACGGCGCAGATATGTACGTTGAGATTGTCAAGTGAGAAAATGTGGCAGGAGTGCTTTAGGAGAGAACAATAAGCACAATTGTGTGTGTGTGTGTGTGTGGAAATGAATTACACAGTAAGAAATTTATGAAGTACCTAAAAGGATTCCAGATGCACCGAGAGAACCTCTTTCATATTTCCAAACATAAGAGGGTTTATTTTATAGATATTTTTTCGAAAATGGAATTTTTGTTGTTATCATTTTTAAAATCTTTGAAATATTTATAACAGGCTATACAATGCCTTCAGAAATAAGGAGGGACTGGGTTTAAGTATCCGTATTCAATGCTTAAGTTAAATACCCAAAAATATTTGAACAAATTGCTTTCATTGCTAATGATTACAATACGTTAGCAGCAACAACAGAAACCTACAATCGTCATAATGGTACAAAGAAATTACATACGAGTGCTGATAAATATTGCCTTGCCAACCAAAAAATACCAACAAGAATAGAAGCAGTAACACCACAATAAAACAAAGAGAACGTTGCTGATGAACGTTGCTTTACGAAATCGACAAGCAAAGCTATTGTGCTTCATTGACAACATCTTGACATTCCGTTACCCGAGAGGGAGGGAATTTCATCTATGCACGAGCAATAATGGCAAATGACACTGAAAGGATGTGACAGGAAATAATTCTAAAAAGTCATGTGCTACAATTGGTCATATGAAACTCTAATGAAGGTTTTATCACATGACATTTTCTCTTGCAACTGCTGAAAAAATAATGATTTCTTGTTGAATAGATGAGTTCACTCAGAAATGTGCCAACGCTGAATCAATGATTTTCGAATATAATTTATTTTGAATTTAATATTATTCATTTATTTCATTTTATTTTATAATATTTTATTATATTTTATTTCATTTAATTTCAGCTTATTTTGTTTAAAAGTTGGTACCTTTCATGTACATTAAATGGTATAATTAATCATTTTTCGGAATCGGCCAGATCGGACAACTATAGCATATAAACGATAGATTATTCAGATTTGAATATGCATAACGAATTGCATATTGGTAGTGAAAATCGTCGAAATCGGAATACTATATTATATAGTCCTCATAGAACCGATTTGTTCAGATATGAGGTTTTGGGTAAAAAAGCCACCAAAATTCATCATAGGGCGTGAAATTTGGTATTCTACAGACGTGATTCCAAGTTTATATCGACACTGAAAATCATCGAAAACGAATTTTGCAGTTGAATATTTTGTTATACAACAAAGAAAAATTGGTAGAAGTGACTGCTGTTTTGGAGATCACCACATCTCTTCATCAGACTTCTTTTGCCAAGAATCGAACCGACGGATTCTGGCATCACAGGCGAGTGCTCTAACAGCTGAGCGAACGTCTGTCATGTAATCTGTTGTTGTATTATTCAATTTTTACTAACCAACAACTATTAAGTGCGATAATATTTAGCGGATATTTTTACTTAATGTTGGGTTAGCGAGTTTTCGCAATCCTGCATGCATTCAGGCATTAATTGTCTGAGAAATGTATATAAGTAGGATTGCTTGTCGGGCTCGACTTATATATTATTAATTGTTTGATGCGGCCTGCAATTGTTTGTGGTTATAAGTAAATTTATTATAGTATAATTTTCCTGAAATTTATTGTATTAGTTAAATTTTTATTTATTTTATTTTTATTAGGTTAATTTTATTTAGATTTAATTTTAATATTTTTTTTATTTTACTAAATGTTTTTTTTATTTCATATTTTTCAAATTATTAAATATTAATTTTTTTTAATTATTTAGTTTAATTTATTTAATTCGATTTAATTTATAATAAATTTTTTGAATATTATTGTTTTATTTTTATTAAGTTTAGTTTATTTTTTTCAGTTTCTTTTATTTTATTTTGTTTTAATTTATTTTAAGTTAATATAATTGGTTAATTTTATTTTATTTTTTGTAGAAATTAATATTGTTTTATTTTTATTAAGAATATTTTATTTTATTTCAAATAACAGTACTTTAATCTATTTGATTTTAAATAATTGAATTAATTTTAATTATAATTTTTATTTTTTATTTTTTTTATTTTTATTTTTTTAATATTGTTTTATATTTAATAATTTTAGTTTATTTGATTTAAATCTACTTTATTTTACTTTCATATATTAAATTTTTTCTTTCATATCCATATTTTGTTGAATTTTTTATTGTTTTTTTTTTTGGATATATTTTGAAAGAAAAATGATATGTACATAAAATGCCGCTTGAAATGAGTGTACCGTTAGCCATGCAGAGAATAATGAAATAAATAAGTGAACAGAGAATTTCAATTCCAAGGAATTATTCATCGAGTACCACAAAATAAGCATTGAGTAGAATGAGACCAGACCAAAGCGTGTTGTTACCAAACATTTTTTTGTTTGTTCTTTTCCTTCGTCGTTGTTCACTTGCAGTTCTGCTTCTTCGGCCTCAGTGTGCTTCCTTTATAGTCATTATCTTTGGTGAATGTTGGTCCATGTTCGCACAGTTGTTGGAGTCGTTATCAATTACAACATCGACAACAACAGTAACAACAACAGCGACAACTTGTGCGCTATGCAATGATAGCAGCAACCAATGAGGAATGCCAACGCCTTTTCAAATCGACTTACACATACAAATTTAGACACACGCATATACGTATCTATGTGCTCATCATCCAACAAGCGCTTCTAACGTCGACCATGTGAGACCTGATTTTTGCGACAGAACTCATATATGGGTACGTATGTACGTCTCCTGTGTGTGTTGCGGTTGCTTCGAGAACTCTTGTCATTCTCAAGAAGACATTATTCAACAGCTGGCAGCCATCAAATATTCAAAATGTTCGCTTCCGTTGCATTCATTCGCAATTGTCGATTTGCAGTCATTAACGAATATGGTGTGTTAACTCTGTGGGCAATGGAGGCGCATGGTACATACTTGTATATATGTATGTGTGTGTGCATGCTGTGCATGTTGCCTCTTCTCATGTGTATCTCTAGAGTTGGCCTGTGTGCTTATGTGATTGCGTTTAATGGTTTTTGTTTTTATTGTTGTTGGCAGTAGTTGTGGTTGCAATGTACGTAATTTGAAGATTCTTAGCATATATTTTATATACATATATTCATGCATATGTTTGAAAGTTGTTAGCAGTTTGTGAGATGTGGATGTTTTATGATTTTCTACTTTTGTTCTTAAATGAACTGTGAATGGAGTTGTGTGAGCATTATATATATGTATTATAAAAAATGTTCATTTTATGATTATTTCAATGATTCTTATGATCGTTTGCCGTCAAACCAGTTTCGGCTGTTAGTCGGCTCTTTTGACTTTGTCTAGAGGTACTTTTTTCAATAGCCTTTTTTTGACAGATCACGCATGAGTCGTGCCAAGATGTCATGTTATTTTTGTTCAGTATTGTTTGGCATTTCACCATGCAAAGTCTTATGTCTGAACAACGTTTATAAATCATTTAACTTTGTTACGAAAATTCGCATTCTGTAAAGAATGTGTTTCGGGCACTTCGCTCAACTTATAGTCATTATAATCGGCCTACTGAGCTTACTACTCGCATCACTATCACCCCTCTTGAGACCCAGCATTCATTATTGGATAATATTCGACCGAATAGACCGCGTCCATCACGCAATGAAGAGATTATAGCTGCCGTAGCTGAGAGTGTACACAAAGACCGGGGAGAGTCGATTAGGCGCCGTTCGCAGCAACTCGGACTGATGTATGGAACGACTTGGCGCATTTTAGGTCGAGATCTCAAATTGAAAGCATACCAAATACAGCTTGTGCAAGACCTGAAGCCGCTCGACCTTCATAAGAGCTCTATGGGCTCTTGAAAAGTTCCAAGAAGATCCGACGTTTTCGAGCCAAATTTAGTTCAACGAGATGAGGCCCATTTCTGGCTCAATGGGTATGTAAACAAACAAAATTGCCATATTTGGGACGAAGAGCAGCCTAAGGGAGCTGCCATTTCATTCAGGAAAAACAACGGTTTGGTGTGGTTTGTTGGCCGGTGGAATCATAGGTCCATATTTCTTCAAAAATGATGCCGGCGAGAACGTAATCGTCAAAGGCGACCATTATCGCACCATGATAATCGACTATTTGATGCCTGAAATTGAAGCTCGTGATCTCCGCGACGTTTGGTTTCAACAAGACGGCGCCGTTTCCTACACATCGCATCAATCAATGGATTTATTGAGAGAACATTTCGCTGAGCGGATAATTTCACGTTTTGGGCCGATTGATTGGCCACCAAGATTTTGTGATATCATATCGTTAGACTTTTTCCTGTGACGATATGTAAAGTCCAAAGTCCATGCGGACAACCCGGCTTCGATTCAGGCTTTGGAGAAAAACATCACGCGTGTCAATCCCCAGTTACCAGTCGAAATGCTCGAACGTGTCATCGAAAGTTGGACCCAACGGATGGACCATCTGAGACGTAACCGTGGCCAACATTTGAAAGAGATAATCTTGAAAAAATAAAAGTCAAAGAATATACTTTCAAAAGATAATAAACATTCCTCATTAAATTTGAATTTTCTGTGCTTTTTTCTTAAAAAAAAATGGGGAACCTCGAAATGGATCACCCTTTATTTGGAATTATAATAATTTCAAGTAAACTTTAATAATTAATAATTTCATTATTCTAAAGACATACCCATGTATATTCCTCACGGACGTAAATTCTGCAGTATGTTATATTTATTTTGTTGGTTTCCCATTATATTTCTACCAGCAGTACATGTAATTATTTTGAGTTATGTGTTACCGTTATGCCTTCAACTTTTTGGTGTTGTTATTGCTGCATTTAGTATATAAGATATTCATTTGAAAATATGTATGTAACTTAATACATTTTCAAAAGTAACTGTAAACGTAAGAATGCACCAAATTATATATGTATTAATAACGTATAAATTATCACCGCTGTAATTCTATGATTTGTATTTGTGCGTGTATGAGTTCGGTTGAGAAGGTTCGGTTGTTAATACAATTAACATATAAATAATTCATATTTCGCCCTCAAGCACAATAATTACAGTAATGAGTATAAATTTGCTATATAAAATATTAGTTAATTAAAAAATAAGAAATAAAAAAAAATTTACAAAATAAAATGAAATAAATAATAAAAAAATATATAAATGCAAAAATAAAATACAAAAATAAAATAAAATAAAATAGGATAAAAAATGCATTAAAAAAATAAAATAAAATTAAATAAATGAATTCAAATGATATGGAATACAATAAAATAAAATGAAATAAAATATAAAATAAAGTAAAAAAAAAAAAAAAAAATTAAATAAATGAAATGAAATGAAATAAAATAAACCAATATTAATCAAAACAAGAAAGAATGTCTGCTTTCGGCCATGCCGAAGTCTTTATACCTTTCATGAACATATCAACTTTATTGCAAATTGCAAAATTAAATTTCGCTGTTTTTCAGCGTGAATATGCACTTCAATTCGTACCGAAGCTCATATACGATTTTTTGGATGATTTTTAGCCCAAAACCTCATATCTGAACAAATATAGTCCTCCAATTTCGGCAATTTTCAGCACCAACATGCAATTCACAATATTTTTGTATAATACCAAATTTCACGCTTCTAGAGCTTTTTTGGCGGAGTTTTGACCAAACCCTTATATTTAAATAAATCGGTTGGGTGGGGGCTATATGATATAGTATTCTGATTTTGATGATTTTCAGAACCAATATGCGAATCTTTATGTGTGCAGCATGCCAAACTTCATGGTCTTAGGTACTTTACAGACGGATTTATGAACCATCTAAATCTGATAAATCGATCGCATATATGATATAACTGTACGATTTGGCCGACTCCGACAAATGATCAAAAATTGAGGTACTAATGAGTTTTCAAACAGACAGACAGACGGACATGGCTAAATATACTAAGCTCGTCATTCTGTTCCGATCGGTATAAATTTTGGTGGGTCTATCTTTTCTCCTTCTGGTACTTACATACTTTGGACCAAAGTTGTTAACTGCGTATATCTGCATACATCAAATAAGAATACCGTGGAAATAAACACGCGCCTAAATAAACTCCCGTTAGATTTGAGTGTATAGTATGAAATATTTGCATAAATTATTATTAGTATTATAGATG
The DNA here is from genome assembly GCA_030068015.2 of Neoceratitis asiatica. Taxonomy (NCBI): domain Eukaryota; kingdom Metazoa; phylum Arthropoda; class Insecta; order Diptera; family Tephritidae; genus Neoceratitis; species Neoceratitis asiatica. The sequence continues at coordinate 10,143,696 of CM061528.1, forward strand.
TACCAACATGCAAACATATAAAGCTATAAATTTAGCTACATAATAGCCGCTTAATATACCATATATGTAAATATTTTTAAGTGCATCGATCAATCAATCACGCAAAGCTTTTAGTAAATCAAAAAGTCATGGATTTTCATGCGATCACATTTATATACTTATACATATAAATATCTGACGACTGCACTTAAACCTAAACACTCGAAACACTCGATATAGGTAATCAGTACTAATCATTTCAATATGTTTAAAACTCACTTGAATATATTTAAATTAGGCTCATACATAACATCTATTTGGATATATGTACTTTAAGGCACCTATATTTGTGTGAATATATTCACATTAACATATACAATATACAAGTATATATGTATGATGACCTCATGTATGTTGAAGTTAGATATAACATTTATTTATGTAGATAATTTGCAAATTTACAACATTCTAAGCAAATGTAATTCCAAAGATGAGCGCGATATGCGTGAAAAGATGTTGAGTAGTGAAATATGTTGTAGAGCAATGCCAGTTTTCAAGTTAAAATATGCATAATTATACAATAAATACATCTACAAGCAATTTGTTAGTTTGCTTAGTTACGAGTGCGATAACAACCCAATCAGCAATTAGGTTAAGTTATGTTATTGGCTGGATGCGGTGCCTTACATAGATTTCTGAGGTCCTTTCGATTGTCAGATGTAGTTCGAAGCGAAGCTCTTAGTTGTTTAAGGCCGAACAGACTCAAAGAAGCTGTTTAAAAGTCGCACTCATGCCAGCCTATCTCCACTTTCTATAAGCCTCACCGCTCCGTTATGACCATTAAGCCCTTATGTAATTAAATAGGCTCTGGTCTGGCATTAAGACTACAACTATCCTGTAATCCTTTCAAGATCTCGTAAGTTTTTCATGTACCGTTGCCAGACGAATTCACTTCTGTTATATTTAACTGGGAGTGATAAATAAGTTTTTAATGTTTATCTGCTTTACGATATTTTATATTTATTTCCACTTGATCAATTCAAGTATTAATAACTTATCGACTCTTTGAGACTCTATCTCGAAAAAATATTGTTGAATACGGTTTGGTCAAAAAAATTTTGGGAATATGAAACGCATTTCTTGAGTAAAGAAAACAATTGCAAATATATTTTACTTATGCATAGCCCAATGTATTAGCCTTTCTGCGATATAAAATTTTCCAACTTATGACCTCTATGAGTCTGTTGACGCGCCTCCAGTTTCCGGGAAAGTTGTTTTTAAATATTTCAGGTCGTTTTCTGTCAGATTTGGCATGAAAATAAACAATATAAACGCCGAATTGTTAGATTTAAGTTTTACACTTAAGTACCTCACTTGTAAAAAAAAAAAAAAAGCTTGTAAATAAACGCCGAATTTAAAAGCCAAATCGAAGTCCATCGCACAGCAGCTTTAGTGCGTTTAATATGGAATGACCACCAATTTATCTGTAAACAAGAGTTTTTGGCAAAAATCCATTCACTTGCCCAAATGTGCTTTCGCGAACACCAAGCAAAGTTTACGATTTTTTCCCGGAATAAGAGGCTTTTTACATGGCGTTCTACTGTTATCGTTCAGAGCTTTTCGAATTGTTCTTGGATGGACATACTTTCTTGATGAGATTGCGATGCTTTCGGCTAATTTCGGAACAGTAACTTTAGGATCATCATTCATCCTTCAGAATACAGTTGATTTTCTTCGAGTTAGTTCCTTCGGGCGGCCAACACGTGGCCATTTTTCGGTGGATCCATTTCTTTCAAAGTTTTTTACAATGGTCTGTACCGTTGGCCGACTTAAGTTCAAAATTTTTGTGCTGAATAACCAAGCCTCGTACGTCAATGGTTATTTTTTTTTGCGGAGCGATTGTTAATGCTAATCAAATTAATCAATACTAGCAAATTAGAAAACATAAAAAATATTAAAAAAGGGCACACATAGCATATCGACGTATCTGTTAGTAAACCCGTGGTGTATGTAGACTTTTGCCAAGGATATTTTGGCGTTTCTTAATCATAATTGTTTTATTTTTATGTTAGAGAATGGATTTGTTTCAATATATGTGGATAGGATTCAAACTAAAACTGTATACCTACATTTTTCAGCAAGGTGATAGTACTTTCTACACAACGAATACAGGCGATGTATGTAGACTTTTGTCCGCCACTGCATATTCCTATGATAATGAACGCCAAAAGCATTTTTTGTTTCCTATTGTTTTTGAATTTTTCAATGTTCATTGGGTATACTCAACTCCACAATTGTAATCATAGGTTACAGCAACATCACAAGAATTTTGCCATTAGTTTGAAGACAAAATTTTATGCTGATAAATAATGCAATATATCAAGGCAATGTACAATAAAGCCAAAAGTGTGGTCAGCATTGCATGCCAGAATACTCGAAATATAACAATAACAAGAGCAAATATTAAATGAAAACCTTCCTGCATATAAATGCACGAATTTACATACACTTATCCCTGCACAGATGTTGGCAGATAATTTGCTATTATAGACTACTACTAAGTGCTCTTGCAGAAGCGGACCCAGAAACGATTCTTAAGGGAGCGAAAATATTTTCATGCCACTTTAGTTGAGATATTAAATTTCAAAAACAAACGTTTTTTAGTTCATAAAGGAACAAATATTTTCAAACACATTTTTTTTTGCTGCAAATCTTCAAAAAAAAAATTTTTTTTTTCAAGAATTCAATTTTTGCTCGAGCGATACCCCCTATTTCCCCCCGTGTGATCCGCTACTGACTAGTGGCATTAATTTACTTGCCCGCAATAAAAAATATTCTACTAAATTACATTCCCGTACTTAACTTATGCAACTGTTATTTATGTATATGTAAATTTTTATGTATGCATGTGAGTATATGTGTAGTTTACACTTATGTGGTAAACATATGTCCTCAAGTATTACAACACATTTATCAGCAATTTAACCCGCCAACGGTTACCGTTCACTCCTTGCAGGCGATCACTTAGCTAAAATGACCAATTTAATCAAATGCATCAGCCAATGCACACTCGCTCACCATACTCGTATTTACCGGCAGTGCTTATAGGTAAATTTGTTTGCCACCATTTAGCTATTCTTAGTTGGATGACCAACGCCCACCAAACTGTTTTAGCACCTGCTCTTACACCGTCACATTGTCAGCGTTTATTCTCTCCTCGCCGCTGGCATTATTCCTAAAGCAATATTCAGCGTGCTTGTCCGCAGCTAGTCAGCCATTATTGTTTGGTCCATCGGTTGGTGCTTTCGCTAAAAACCACTTGAAAATGAATTGCATTCCATTCGTCTTCGATGTCGCATCCATATACACGTTTATCCTGCACTTGAGCACATCCTGTTGGCATATCGAAGGGTTGCCTATACTACTCACACATGCTGTGCGCTTACGTTGTTTGCGTTGAATGGGTAGTCGCTTGGTTGACCGCCCTGTGTATACAAAAACAAACTAGGAAATGTGGAGGATACTGTTGAAAACAAACGAATAGCTCGCGTTTGAGAGAGGAGAAGGCAGTTTGCCTGACGTACTTAGTGATTGTATATATCCTCCACACTGAAGGTGGCAAAATAGTAAGGACTGGCTGACCTGTAAATGACACATTGTTACTTATCATAAATGGTTTATGGATCTTAAGCAACCATCGGCTGTTGAAATGCCTGTTAAATCGTCTATAAACGCTTTAACAATCATGCCATTGCTCGCTTGAATTACTCAGAGAGAGAAGTTCTTAGGTTCTGCCGTTAACGTTGAAATATCTTCCGCATGGTCTTCTGATATTTGATAAAAATATTTTCTATTTGGTGAGTTCTTGATATGTCAGACTTTGAAGCTTGGCCTCTGAAGTTAAAGTGTTCTTCTAGCAGGTCAATGTCGAGGTCATCAAACGAATGGTTCGGGAAAGTAACTGTGTGGACGGGTTCGAGACAGAAGGAGAGGGCTTAGGTGAGTTAATTTTAGAGAGCATACACAGAGGTGATAGTATCATGTGGTACATACGTTGGGTATGTATGTCGGGGTCAAGTCTTGATGGATAGGAATTGAGTCAACTAAAATATCCACGTCTTAGCAGTGCCAGCATTACAGGGGCTTTCACGGCAGCTCGAGCTCTTGGTACGTAATAGGTGGTAGTCGGATTCCAAATGCGTCATTCACGTGTAGATAACTTATGGAGCTGTTGGCGTACTGTTGGTGAATGATGTTTAAAGCCTGTCAGTATGCCGTCCTCTCCACCCGTTCTGTTCAATAAATGTTTGTTAGGAAGGTCCCGACGGTAGCATTCCAGCAGATATTACTTACACAGATAAAATTAGGCTTCTTAACCTGGAACACGAAAATGTTTCAGTATGTAAGCGGTGCATAGATGAAATCAGGAGGTTTCCTGCCACGATTTTCAGGACGGTGTTTTTGCAAGCTTGTAGCTTCTGCAGCGCAGTTCACGACTGGCCGGCCAATCGCCTTGTAAGTAAAAATCAAATACTGCCACCTAGCGATTTGAGGATTTTTTTTGCTACTCTGTACTTTGGTGGCGATTGCAGTCGTATGTGAAGAGAAGGACTGCAGGTTATCGAATGTGAGTCCCTGTAACTTGGCGTTATTTATAGTCGGAATTTTGATGTAATCGTGTTTCGCATCCAGATCCAGCCGGCACTCCTTTGTCCAGCTTTCACTCCAGAGTCGACGAGAGATGCGTGGAGTTTTATTTTTAACTAAGCTGATAAGAGATATTATCAATAGTTCATTCCTGCTTAGCGAGCTTAGCTTTGGTGTCCCTTTAAGGCAATCTAGATACTTTACCTAACCTTTCCTTGTCTGTATGCAAAACAAATTTTGAAACGCACGACTCATTCTGTTGTTTGTGTAATGATTTTAATTCTCATTAAGCCAGCTTTGATTCTTCTGAATAACTTTTTTTGTATAAAGAAATATTTATTGAAAGTTTTAAACCAATAAATAATCTCTTTATTCTCAACGTTTCTTAATAGCAAATTACTTTATAGCAGCTGATGATGCAAATCTGTAGCTGCTCAGTGTAAGAGGCTAGTGTAGCCGCGACCTTCCGCGATCAGTCTCGGATTCAGAACAGTCCGGGCTGTATCTGGTTTTCGGTCACCAGTCTGTTTGATTTTACGTTTATTCATTCGGTTGGGCGGGAGCTTGGGCACCGCTGGGTTCGTCGTCGACAAAGAAAAATAGTTGTACATATACTATGATAAGATCTTATGAGGGAAGATTGAACATCTCTGGTGAATGAATTTTCGTGGATATCAATTAAGTTGTATTTTAAATCCTTAAATTTTTGAATAGGGTTGCCATATCTTTGAAATACCAACTTTATTGAAGTTTTGGCCAAAACCAGGCTTGAAAATTACAATTTCATATTGAAGCACTAAAGAAATTTTTTCTGCTCATAATCATTGTAACATTAAAATAATTCAGGCAGAGTTGCCTCGTTTCTTTAGTTTTGATGGAAATTAAATTGTGAAGTTGGAGGTTGGTAAAGTTAATTTTAATATTTTTGATTTAACATAATATAACCCGTATATATATTAAAGAAAAATATCTCATTAGGCCGCGGCCCATTTCAAAACCAATAAAAATTTTTTATTAAGTAGGTGGCAAACACTCTAAAACCGTATTTTTTCTTAAACACCTCTATAATATTTCAGTCATTTCAGTCATATTCAAATTACAGTTGTTTTATCACATCAAATTTCTTTTGATAAGAAAATTTTCAAATGGATGGCAACCCTAGTTTGAGTGTATTTGAAATTATTTGTAAAATGTTATGCCGGAATATTTAAAAGGTTTTACTTCTCAGTTCATTTGAACAGTCGCCTTTAAGCAAGAGAAATAATTTTTAGGTCCCTTAGTCAATAATTATAATTAATAATTTTAAGGATTTCGCGATGCAGAAAGAAAATCATTGTAAAGAAAGCCCGTTGCCAGCACATATAGGGTATAATGGATAGAAAATTCCACGTTACATCCATTTCTACAATACTCCATCATTCCAATCCATCGAAGCCATAAAAACTGTTGTGTTAGATTGTGAGAGCTTGTGGGTGTGATGTGTGTGTATTCAATTGCACTGCGCGCGCTCTCAGCCGTTCATGTGTGACCAAGTGTGACAATGTGTACATAAACAAACTATACTATGCTTCCGTGGGTAGATTTTACCGTTCTCTGCACTACTGTTACTTACATGTGTGTGCATACAAGTGTTTTTAAGTGCACACTTTTTTTTCGAATTTTCACTATTGTGATTGCCAATTGCTCGTTCGCGGCGCGTTTATCCCTTCGTATGAGAATTGTTGGCATGAACAACCACCACCAACAACAAAAAGAATCTTTTTGCCGGCTTGTGTTGAAGTGATAATGGCACAATAGTACACTTAGGCATATACATACACACAAACATACAGTTATTTTTTCATATATTGCATACATACATATGGATTTATATACACCTTAAGGTACACAAACTAACAATAAGCACATATTTGATTTTACAAACATATATGCATATGCGTACGTGCGTATGTATGTATCTGTGTACGTCAATTCAGTGCGCCGTTTAATAGGTCTTTTGTTAAAAGTCAACGAATATTTTATTAAAAATCCGAAAGCGCCTGACCTGAAATTCGCCGGAAAGCCGCATTAAGCGCTTTCTAGGGAATATACATATGTACACGCATACTTACAACATGTCACTATGTACTACGTATGTATGTGAATGTGTATGTACGATAAGAACGTTAACGGAGTAAATGAAATGGACGTCGCTTTTTGGACATTGGTTAAGCACTTAAGCACGTTGATGTGCTTAAGTATGCTTGTTTCTAGGTCAATATGCGCAAAAAAAAGTCATTTAGATTTATCGTTTTTTAGATTTTATTACCCCTTTTGAAGTGTCACACAATTATTTTGTAGAAAATCTAGAAGATTGTTCAAATAAATGATCTCTACGCAAGTCCGTTTGTTCAATCGTCATGATGATTGAAATGGTGATTTAGAAAGTTAAAGTTTAAGTGTATATAGTGCCCAAGCGTGTCAAGTACTTTCGACAAGGTTCTTTTTTTTGGTAATTGTTAAATACGTTAGAAAGTATTTCGTACTTGAACAGAGAGATATTATTTACATTGGTAATTTTATACCTTTTAGCTTTGGTTCGAAGTATATAAGTACAAAACGGCGAAGAGAGAGACTCGCCATAATATAAAGGGTGATATATTTCGTGATTCCCTACTTTTTTAAAGAGAAAAACACAGAAAATTAAAATTTAATGGGGAATGCTTCTTATCATTCGGAAGCACATTCTTTGGCATTTATTTTTTCAAGATTATCTCTTTCAAATGTTGGCTACGGCTACGTCCCAAATGGTCCATCCGCTGAGTCCAATTATCGATGACTCGTTCGAGCATTTCGGCTGGTAACTGGCAAATGGCACGCGTGATGTTTTGCTCCAAGACCTGAATCGTAGCTGGATTGCCCGCATAGACTTTAGACTTTACAAATCCCCATAGGAAAAAGTCTAACGGTGATGTGGTAAGTGGCGACGTTTTGTTGGAACCAAATGTCGCGGATATCACGAGCTTCAATTTCAGGCATCAAGTAGTCGGTTATCATGGCGTGATAATGGTCACCATTGACGGTTACGTTGTCAGCGGCATTATTTTTGAAGAAATATAGATCCACCGGTCCACAAACTACACCAAACCGTTGTTTTTTTCTGAATGAAACGGCAGCTCATGAATCTCTTCAGATTGCTCATCGTCCCAAATGCGGCAATTTTGCTTATATACATACGCATTGAGCCAGAAATGGGAACTTTTCAAGAGCTGTATTTTTTACGCTTTCACATTAAGACCTCGACGTAAAATGCGCCAATTCGTGCCGTAAGTCAGTCCGCAGTTACTGCGAATGGCACCGAATCGATTCTCCACGGTCTTCGTGTACACTCTCAGCTACGGCCGCTATATTTTCTTCGCTCCATGCTGAATGTGGTTTATTCGGTCGAATATTATCCAATAATGTATGCTGAGTCTCAAAATGAGTGATGGTGTTGCCAATAAATATTACGCTCAGTGGGCTGATTATGTTGGCCATAAGTTGAACGAAGCGCGCGAGACACATTGTATACAGAACTTTTATTTTCGTAATAAAGTTGAATGATTTGTGAACGTTGTTCAGGCATAATGAAATGATAACATAACAGCTTCGGTCAGATCGGATCACTATACTATATACATGACTGATGTTTCAGACTACAAAATATAGCTACTATACAACGATTTGGTCAAAACTTCGTCAAAAAAGCATATAGAAGCGTGATATTTGGTTTTCTACAGACAAGAATTCAAGATAATATTGACACTGAAAATTATCGAAATCGAATTTTGGAATTTTTCAATAAATTTCATATGTACATGAAATGTATAAAGACTTCGGCATGGCCGGAAACAATTGTTTTTTCTTTTTAATATATACTATACCTAATAAGAAGCTTAAGCTATTTTCGGCAGAGCTTCTGCTTCAATTTTTAGTGTGCCTCTCTATATTGTTTTAACAATGGAGAAACCTACATCGTATTTTTCCTAATTTTATTTCATGTCAGAAATACAAAGGAAGAAAACTCCTTTTGCCGAAGTTAAAAATATTTATTTAATATAGAAAAAAAAATTAAAATTTTTTTGGTCAGGAATCGAGCTGGAACGGGTTTTCTGTTTTAAATTTATTATAAAAAAAAATTAATAAAAATTTTATAATGATTTTGCCTTCATTGAAATGCCTTAACTTTCCGGTTGATGCTGGAATGCCATTCCATTCATATGACTGCATTAGTCCACTCGGTTCTGTCTATCGATTAAAAATTTCAATACATTTTCGATTGTGTGACCCTCTTAGGCTACTAAAGCCAATTCAATTGGGTGTCTCAACTCATGAATAATCTTTGAATGTGTGTCGTAGTAGCTATTTTTAACGGATCCCCAAAAGAATGTAGTATTTCTTTAGTTCTATTTCTATAGTTATTTCTGCTAAGTATGCAATTTCGAACAAAGTGCTCGAAAATTGGCTGCGTGTCACGTAGCACTATCTTGTTGAAACATCACCTCGTCAACGACATTCTCTTCAATATTTGAAGCAAATAATCTGTCTAAATAGGATTGTAATGACAACTTCGTCCTTGTTTTAGAAGAAAAGCGTACCAATGATGTCGCTGGTCCACATGCCACATCTTCTGAAAAGCAAAACGAAATCACATTGGGTAGTCATGAGACTTCCGTTATTCGATCTATTGTACTTTATTAACCATTACACCATTAGGCATATATAAAATTAGAAATCTTTACTTCTTGTGCTAGGTATCCATGGCAACATTAAAAATGTTTTTAAATTGTACTCCCACTTGTAGGTCTTTGCCCACCCTCTGTTTTTTAAATTTGCAGTAATTAGTATATTCTGAAACATGGTTCCAATTCGTATAAGTACCTTTCTAAAAACGGCATATGAAGTTCGTGGTGCCTATATAATGAAGAGAGGGAAAACAACTATTTCGCTGAGTCTTACTTCTGCTGTGACCCTTTTCCCTGGTGTTAATGTAGAAAAAAATGATTTAATAAAACTCACAAGAGGCTAGAAAGCCTTTACCATATTCAAAGGAAGTACCTATTCCAACTATTGAATCTGTCATTGAACAATCATTTGAAGATACCTATATTGAAGTGGCTGGTAATAGTGATATCAAAGAAATAGTGTTTACACAGCCAAAAACTTTTACAACGTAAACAAACCATTTATTACGACCACAAATTGAACACATCAAATATCCGTGTATTGGATATTCATACCAAGTATCAACATGAGAAAATTCCATGTAAGCATAGAAAATATAAAAACGGGAATTTTTGATGGCTCTCAGGTCAAGTTGAATGACCAGTTTGGAACTAATTGGAACTACGTGGAATTCCTTACTAAAAACCTTCTGAAAAATCATAAGTCAAGTAGCTGCTCTGAAATTATTGACAACATGTTCGGCATTATCTCCACTGTCACCTGGATCACTTTCCCAAGAGTCTTGGTTTCTATAGCGAAGAACAAAGGGTGCGGCTTCAACAGTGTCTAAAAACAATTGAGGGAAGACACCAAGGCCGATGACATCAGCATATGTTGGTTGACTACTGTTGTCCTGCTACACGTCATTCACGGAACTCACAAAGAGAAAATTATTTATATACATTAGAATTTACAAGTAATAAAAGTTGTTTTTAATAAATAATAATAAATATTCTTTTTTAAGTTCAATAAAAAATCTAGAAAACTACACGTAGAAAATAAAATTTTTTGGTTTTAATGTAATTAGTTTAGGATCAAACATTAAAAATATTTCACAGCTTCCTTTTATCAATACCATTGTAATTAAGTGTAATAAAAGTAGAGAGTAATGAGCATAAGTGCAATATATTGCGAGCTTATCTCGCCAGTGCTAATAAGCTCGACTTGATTGCTTATCAACAAAGTCGTGCATACACTTTGCGTGTTTCAATTCAGTACTCACTTGAGCGTCTGTCAATAAGGTTTTAATAGACGCGCTTCATATTACTACTACTATTAATAATAAGCATTTGTTTTATGACTGCGAATTCAGATGTCAATAGTACTTTTGGGAATCCAACTTCACGACAGAAGAAACTTCTCAACACCGGACCACGAAAAGAATGCCAAAAAGTTAATCATCGAGGTCAGTGCATTGGTTGATGCCTAAGAAAGTTAATTAAAAAAAAATTATGTGAGGAGCTAACTTTAGTTAATACCATTTCGCTGTATTTTAATATATTAATATATAATAAAATGAACAACAACAAAAAAATTAATTAAAAAAATATATATATTTATACTTTTATGCACCATGAAAAGCGAGAACAGCTGAGTGAAAACTGATTTAGTTATCAAGCTCAAGTTTGCAGATGCAAAATGCGATAGTAAAAATTACACTCACTTGAGCGACGCTCAACATGGGTGTGTTTTATAAACATAGAAGTAGGAAACCCGTGAAGTATATAATGATATATAAAGAGAATTTTTTATAGAGGTATAGAACTTTAAGTTGGCATTACTTTTCAAGTTGGCGACCGATTTAACAGCTGTTAAGTGATTTATTCTCAGTTTGGCTTGGCAATTCACCATGAATAGACTCACGCCTGAACAACGCTTGCAAATAGTGCAATTTTATTTCGAAAATAATGGTTCTGTGCGGAAAACGTATCGCGTACTACGTCCAATGATACGGACCAATGATTCCACCAGCCCATAAAGCGCACCAAACAGTCAGTTTTTCTGGATGTAACGGTGTTTCAACATACACTTGAGGATTACCTTCACTCCAAATGCGGCAGTTTTGTTTGTTGACGTAGCCATTCAACCAGAAGTGCGCTTTATGGGCTGGTGGAATCATTGGTCCGTATCATTGGACGTAGTGCGCGATACGTTTTCCGCACAGAACCATTATTTTCGAAATAAAATTGAGTGAGTCTATTCATGATGAATTGCCAAACCAAACTGAGAATAAATCACTTGATGCCAACTTAAAGTTCTATACCTCTATAAAAAACACCCTATATATTTATTTTTTTCTTGTATAGGAGGAAAACAAATGTTTCTGTCCCTTAAACCATTTTTAATAAGAATGCGTTTGTAAAAATGCACTGACAAAACTTCATATTGAAGTAACACATATTGAGTTCACAAAGTCTATACAAGGAAGCAACGAAATAACAGGCTAAGGCTGATTGACTTCGCTGGGGCCCAGATATGAGTACACGAAAATTTGTGTAGCTACATGGCTGTTGCCAGATTGAAAATCACGCAATCAAATCGATCATGTTGTGATAGATGGAAGACATGTACCCACTTCTCTAGACGTACGTTCCAAGGCCCAAATATCGACTCGGATCGTTGTGTTTTAGCAGAAAAGGAAAATAGCTGCCAGGAGGTTTTCTACTCTCTGTGGAACCAAATAGCAAACTCCGTACGTAACAGTGCCAGAAAAAGAGCTGGTATGATGAGGAATGTTGAGCTGCAGTGGAAAGAAAGCAGACTGCTTACCTGCAACTTTGCGATCGACTACACTTGCGGAGTGGGATAGATACCGAGAGTTGAAGAGGGAAGCGATACGCACTGATCAGATATTTACTACGCGCCCAATCTTGGAGAAAACTCGAGAGATAAGAATCAATACACACAATTTTTTTAAATCGATTTTAAAGCTGTTTTCGACAGCACGATGGGGAACTGCTATGCCGCTATGTCTGAATTTGACATCCCCACAAAAGTCATACGGCTATGTTAACTACCTCTTGATAATACCAGAAACGCAGTCAGTATTAGGATGGACCTCTCCCAGCCATTCGATACCAAACCAAGTTTCAGACCGGCTGACTCCTTATCGTATGATTTCTTCAATTATAATAATAAATACTGTAGAACATAATACGAGCTGCAGAGCTAAATATACCAAGCAGAATCTTCTAAAAAAGCATACAATTGTTAGTATATATTAATGATATTGATATCCTTGGTTTTAACAACTACACCGTAAGTTCTGCGTTTTCCAGATTAGATAAAAAAGCGAAGCAAATGGGTCTGGTAGTGAACAAGGACAAGACGAAATATCTACTGTCATCAAATATCCAGTCGGCGCACCGGTGTCTTGGCTCCCACGTCACTGTTGACAGTCATATCTTCGAAGTCGTTGACAATTTCGTCTATCTGGGGACCAGCATTGACAACACCATCTATATCAGCCATGAAATCCAACGCAGAATCACTCTTGCCAATAGGTGATATTTTGAACTGAGTCAGCAATTGAAAGGTAAAGTCTCTTTCGATGAACAAAAACAAAACTCTATAAGTCGCTCATCATTTCCGTCCTGGCTTATGGTGTAGAAGAAGAAAAGTTTTGCGAAAGCTTTATGGTTATTTGCGCGTTGGCAACGGTGAATACGGCAGAAAATAGATGATGAGCTGTACGAGTCCGAATGGAAGAAAGCGCTCTAGCTTTGGAACTATTCGATGGAGTACTCGCTGGTGGAATCAGAGGAAGGGGAAGATCTTCACTCCGTTGCAAGGATCAGATGGAGAGCGACCTGGCTCCACTTGGTATTTCCAACTGGCGCCAAATAGCGAAGAGAAGGCGCTCTACAGTCTATGCGGCTATAATCACGTAAACGGTGCCACGCCAAAAAGGAAGAAGAATACTTCAGTGTTTATTTGTTGTCTTAATAAACAGTTTATTTAGGTGGTTCAAAATCTCTTATTAAATCGTTGGATTCTACTTGGGTAAAAGATTTTGGCTCTTTAGACGATATCACTATCACCAGGCTTTTCGATATACGTTTCTTCAAATGATTGTTCAATGAGAGAGCCACTAGTTGGAACAGATATTTCCTTTGTATATGGTAAAGGCTTTCTAGCCTCTTGTAAGTTTTAATAAGTCATTTTTTTCTACTTTAACACCAGAAAAAAGGGTCACAGCAGAAATAAGATTCAGTGAAGAGATTTTTTGCTCTCTGTACCCCATAAGCACCCCGTACTTCATGTAGCCACTGATCCACTGTATCAAGTGTCCATAGCGGGATGAAGGCATGACATCAAAATAAAACTATCTTTTGAAAGATACCAATACGAATTGAAACCGCGCTTCAGAATGTACTAATTACTGCAAATTTAAAAAACAGAGGGTGGGCAAAAAACTACAAGTAGGAAAACAATTGAAAAACATTTTTAGTGTTGCCATGGATACCTAGCACAAAACCACTAACTAGGTTACGCACCAACAATTCTATACATTTGTTGAAATATGCTATTTATTTAACCGAACATAGTGATAAATCTTTTATAATACTCCATTTATTTGAAGAAATTTTTATGTATTTCTCCAGGAAAAAGCCCATTCACTTTGTTGACTTTTCCATTTTTTCAGGGGTTGAGTCCAACCCTCATTTGATTAGATTTGACAAAAATATACAAATGTCGTTCAAGTGAATATCTGTAGAAAATAACCATTTCCGCAAAAAAAAAAAAGCAAAGTATTATAAACAAAATTTGAAGTGTTTGAAATCAAAATTTATTCATCAGTTTAGAGAAAACCGTTTTGTATTTGAGAACTTTGTGGCTTGTTTCCCAAAACTTGAGATGCATGGGCTCCGTAAAAAAATTTTCACATAGTAAAAATATACTGATATAGTTATAGTACAAAAACCTTTAACAATTTTAATTTTTTCGGTATTTTAAGTAAACCAAAAATTTGAGAAACGAGTTCTCGCTAGCCTAAACAATATTCATTAGTCGAAATTGAAGATTTTGCAAGTATCTTACGCTTATTTTGTATGGACATTTATTTATTTGCTAATGGTGTTGAATTTATTCGTTTTACGCTTTGGTATCATCTTTTTAATTATATAATATACATTATTAATTTCTCAATCCATTTAGACTTTTTACCACAACACTTCAAAAGCTATAAATAATTTCCGAAAGATAGATATTACGTATCCTTTGTAAGATAGTTTAATTGATGAGTGATTAGAATTTTTTTTAAATATTATATTGGTTTGTGCTAAAGCGATTTGTGAACACTCGCATATTTATTTATTTTGGTACTTTTTTTCGAATACATTTGTTCTAAGTCCATCCAACTCGATACATCGTCCTCGATGATCAAAATAGTGGCAGTCCTTACGTGGCACACTAGCAAACAGTTGAAAGGCCACTGTAGGTGCAGTTGTTCGAAAAACCAATTCCTCATCCGCCAAAGCTAGGTATATGTATAACAAGACTACGAATAGAAATATCAGCTTCATAGTTGTGGTACTCGTAGGTTTGTCGTTGACGTTTAATGCTCTAAGCTGTACAACGTTTCAGCGCGGACTAAATTAGAGATAAATGCATGTAAATTTGCAACACAATTTAGTATACATAAGACTGAGAATTTTTAGTTTAGTTGCGTTTGTAATGTACGAACGAATGTTATATTAAATATAATTTATTATACTCATATATATACACATGACAGAAAAAGTCTGCGTTCATCTAAGTATATTTTGTTTGCACTATGAAAAGTCGAAAACAATAAATCATTCATAAACTTGTTTTACATTATTTTATTTAGTTCAATAAAAAGTAACTGCTACACAAACTTTGATGGCAATAAAAAATAATATAAATTTAAAATGAGATCACACATAAACAAAAATATCACTCAAATCAAACAGAAAAAGTCTGCATTCACTTCGAGAACTATGAAACAAAAGGCTAAAAATTAAAAAAATATATATTAATTCAATAACTTGTTGGATATCCATGTCTTTTAATGACTTGCAGAAGGCGGTTTTCCATTGACCCAAAAAGTTTGGTTATTACTTCTGGGCTTATAGCTTCCCATTCCTTTTCAAGCGCACTCCTACGCATTTCCTTGCTGGTTATAGTACGCTACCTAATTTTTCTTTCTAGAACATCCCATAAGTGCTCAATAGGGTTTAGATCAAGTGATTGCGGGTATGTACGCAGTTGGTTAGGAATATTGTACAGCAACCAAAGCTTAACAATTTCTGCTGTGTGTTTCGGGTCGTTGTTCTGTTGGAAAGTAAATTATTCAACGAGTCCCAGAAATACTGCACTTTCCTTTAAATTTGTTTTCAAAATATTAAGATAATCATGCTTGTTCAGGATCGACTGAATAAACTGTAATTTTCCTACACACGAATTTGCCATACATCCCCACATCACAGCACCTCCACTTCCGTGCTTTACCGTAGGTACAATATTTTGCTTTTCCAGCGCTGTTCCGCTTTTCTTCCAAATAATCTTACGGCCTTCTATCCCAAAAATGCAAAACTTACTCTCATTTGGAAAAATAACTTTATTCCAAAACTCTTGAGGCTTGTTTAAGTGCTCCTTCGCAAAGGTCATCCGCTTGAGACGATTTACTCTCGATATGAAGGGCTTTCTTCGTGAGACTCTTTTCGTACCGTATCTGAACATAATTTCTTTTGGTTACCTTAATTCAATGTCTTTTGAAAGTTGGCTTGCTGTTAGACGTGAGTTGAACTTCACAATAATGGTTAGGTTGCGGGTGCGCTCTTCTCTTTCCGTCAGTTTCCTTGGGCGACCAGAACGTGTCTTAGACTCATAAGATTTTGTTTGTTTGAAGTTGTTTATTACTCTCTGGACAGAGAAGTACTGTCTGTCAATTCTTTTCACGATTTTCCGAACTTTTATCATTCTGTCCATAGTGTATCCTTTAAAATTAAACTCAACATAAATAATTTGTATTTTTAAAGCAACAAATAATCGCTTTTTAAAGTGAACGCACTTTTTTTCTGCTCAACTTATTTAAGTAGCGGTATTAAAATCCCATTAATTTAGAATGACAAAATTTTGCTCGAACATACTTCAAATAATTGTCTTCAAAATAAGTGAAAATAAAATAGTGATTGTTTTAAAATGCTTAACTTTTTTAGTTGAATACTTTAATAAAGTGAGTGAACGCAGATTTTTTCTGCCATGTGTATGTATGTATATAAAATAAACACGATTTTTATATACATTGGTATTTTATTTTACTTTAAATAAATTTTTTTAATTTTTTATTTTTCAATTTTTATTTTTACAATTTCCATTTTTTTTTTTTTTTTTTTTTTTGGTATTCCTTATCATCAAATAGTTGTTATAATTTAGTTTTTACTTTTCATATTTTCAACCGACACATTGGTTACGATGATTGGTTATTTTGCAGCGGGTTCTGCTGTTAAAAATGACGTCTTGTCCTGAACTCGGCATCGGTGGCAATGTAATTTTCATAGCTGCTTTTGCAAGGCATATGTATAAAAATAAAATGTATATTAATTTCATATTGTATTTAATAAAGAGTTTATTGATTTTTTTCTAATATGTGAAAATATATTTATTTAATCTGCGTTGACAGACTTTCCGTTGTTTACTGATTAGTGGAATTTGCAATTGTAATTTTCATTGCTATAAATATACCATAGCCAGTTTTTGTTAGATTGTGTACGTGTGTACGTAATCGTACATATAAAACATATGTACATATATACCACTTCCATTAAAAGCCTGACTTAAGCGGTTTGCATGCGCTGTTACCCCCTCAGCTGCTGTAGCCGCTTTATAAGTATTTGATTATGACTAAAGTATGTAATTTTTTAAATTAAATTTTTTTGCGATTAATTTATGCTCTCACCAATCTAAAGATATAATGCCGTACTTAAAAACAGAAATTTCAAGGCATTCTCATTCGCATAGTGCATAGTAAAAATTCGTTTTTTTTAATCCTAATTAATAATTCTTAGGTAAAGTAAAGTTCAAAATTTCCATATAATAAAAAGAAGTTCAAACGGGTAAAGACCGCTGTGTATGTAACAAGAAGTTATTGATATGTATATAATTAATTCTTAACAAAAAATCTATTTAAGAATTATAGTTGCGTACGAAAATATACCGCGGAACGGCCTTCTCAAGTACATGAAATGATGTACGAATTTTGGTTCGAAGTGTGCAAGTACCAGAAGGAGAAGAGATAGACCTACCAAAATTTGTACCCATCATATCAGAATGACGAAGTGAGTTGATTTAGCCATGTCCGACTATCCGTCTGTTTGATTGCAAACTAGTTCCGCAGTTCTTGAGATTTGCTCAGGCATAAGATTTTGCTTCACAGCTTCATCAGAAAGCTCCATCAAAAGGCGTGAAATTTGGTATTAAAAATTGGTACTGAAAATTCTCGAAATCGGAAGACTATATCATAAAGGCGCCATACAATCGTTTTGTTCAAATATGAGGTTTCGCAAAAAAAAAAACTGTCAAAAAAGCATACGTATAAGAGCATGATACTGATATTCTATGTATTGCTTCAATAAGGAGTGTCTGGAATGAAATTATTTACGTATTATTTCAAAAACGTACGCTCAAGAGCATGAACAACATTTTAATGCTCTACTTTAATGCATTCGTTTCTGCAAAGCTCTCCGTCTTATTACATGTAGAGCGTTTTTGCATTCCTCACGCGGTCTGGCATTAAAAATGTTGTTATTCCATGTGTGATACCATTTATTTCGAACAGAAACACTTATTTACCTCCCATGCAAACAAAAAAATATATAATTTTTAATTAAATTATTGGAAAGAGACGAATAACTCTAAAAAATGAGTCGAAAACTGCTATGTGTTGTAAAATACATACGTGTTGAGCATCGCTCAAATGAGTGTAATTTTTCTTATCGCTATTTGCATATATATATGTATATATATTTGAGTTTGTTGAATAATCAAGTGAAATAATTTTCACTTCCCTGCGCTCGCTATGCTCTTCATGGTAGATAAAAATAAATATATATATTTGCTTATTAGTCTATTTTTTATTATTTTTTATTAAATTTTAATATGTTACAATACAGAAAAAATAGTTACAAATACAATACAAACTAGTAGAAGAAAATTTTTTAAAATTAACTTTCATAAGCGTTAAGCAATGCATTGACCTCGATGATTCACTTTTTTGCATTCTTTTTTTGGTTCGGTGTCAAAAATCATGAACTGTATTCTCGTTGGATTCCTTAAGGTATTAGTCTCATCTGACTTCACAGTCATAAAACAAATGCTTATTATTAATAGTAGTAGTAATATGAAGCGCATAACTGTAAAATATGTGGAAAATTGTTGCGTCTATTAAAACTTTATTGACAGATGCTCAAGTGAGTACTGAATTGGAACTCGCAAAGTGTATGCACGACTTTGTTGATAAGCAATCAAGTTGAGCTTTTACCATTTTAGCACTGACGAGATAAGATCACAATACTTGTATATTGTACTTATGCCACCCCTTTCTACTTTTATTACTCAATATCACTGTTCATTATTGGTTTGTAATGTGCATGTGCATCCCTAAAACAAGGCATATTCCCTTTGACATGGAAAAAATCATTTATGATTGCTTAAGAATGATAGTAGATCTTCGATTGAAAGTTATAGAGGGATAGCAAAGATATCTGCTATACCTAAACTTTTTGAAGCCATAATTACTGCCAAATTAACTTTTTCTATATTTCCTTTAATTTCCAGTTCCTAGCATGGGTTTTGCAAAGGGAAATCTACTATTACTAATTTACTGGAATTTGTTACTCACGTTTCGAAAGGATTTAGAGAAAACAGGGATACTGATGTTATATATACTAACTTCAGTAAAGCATTCGGCAGGGTAAATCATACAATACTTATTAAATACTAGATCTTCTTGGATTTCAACCAAGCTTTCTCCAATGGATATCTTCATGGCGGGGTGTAAGAAAGCCTTTTGAAATTAGGCCTTTAAGCCCTTATATCGCTATCGATTGAGAAATAAAGCCTTTATTAAGAATAAGGTCGTATTTCACTTGAAATGTGAAATAAGGTTCTAAAGGTTTTATTTCACTTTGTGACAAGTGCCAATCCATTTCAATTTACTAAACCACCTTGACCTACAACGCCACCTTGAACATGCCATTACAACACATCGCGCGCCGCGCGAACAGCGCCATGCTCCGGCCTTCGCGCGCTACCGGAAGCGCGCAATGCCATCCTCGCGCCGCAACTCCCTTGTTAAATTCAAAATTATATCCCGGCTTGCAGAAAAGAGATTTCTGGTTTTTTGGTCTTTGTTCTCGCTATACTATGTAGACAAATAACCTCTTTTCTTTTTAACTCATAAGAACTATCAAAGATTTTAATTTTATTTCAGAAAAATATTATAGTAAATGCAATACAAAAAAAAAAAACTGTTCAAAGAAAAAAGAAAGCATAAGTTGAATTTAAACATAAATTAATTTGCTTCTTGTACAATTGCTCTACATATTGGGCATAAAATTGAAGTGGAATTGCTTTTGGGGTTATGTTCCATTTTTTAAAAGCAATCCCTACAAATTTTGAAATGACTGCATGGCAATAATAAGATATTTCTTTGATTTTGAAAGCATATAACGCACGTTAAGATATTAATATCGCATGTATTGGGAGTAGAAATCTCTATCCGATTATTTGCTTCTTCTTCTTCATTAATAAATTCTTCAATGTAGTTAACTGAACTTAAAAACAACATATTATAGCTTAGCTGTTTGATACAATCGTTTACACACATTTTTCGATTTTCTAAATTTTCTAAAACCGTTTTTATAAGTTTTTCACGTTTAGTTTGCTTGTTTGAACGTTCTTTAAATATTGAAACGCAACCATTCAATGACTTTTTAAAATCTGTCGATTTAATGAAATCTGTATCCAATAAAAAATCAAGAAACTTAAAAAAATTTCCATTTTTTGCCCATTAAACGCTTCTGCTGAGCTTGTAGTTTTTATAGGTTCCATATATACAGATATTTTTTCTGCACCTTCCTAAAAAATTTAAAAGAATTAATCAATGTTTATTCCTGTGTATAGGGGTTAATAAATATGATTACCTTTTTCAGCCATTGTCTTTCAAAATAGTCAAGGAATTGTTCGAATAGGTTATTAAATTCGCCATTAATAATCTGACATTTAAGAATGTTAAATGCAGTTATTATATCGCAAGGTTTCAATAATGGAAATACCAAAAATTTTCGAAAAAAACTTTTAGCTTCATTATTTTTATTTAATTGTGTAAGAAAGTTCGGAATTTTAGAAGCATTTCTTCTCACAGCTTGCGTGAAATGGAACCAGCATGTTTTCAAATGAGCATGTGGGTAAATATGTTCCAATGCTTTTCGCAATGCTTGTTCAAAGTCCGTAGTTACTGAAGTGGGCTTCATATCCAAAATATTTTCTTGGATGTATTGGAACAAATGGATATACGTTTTTTAACTTTTATTGGACATCAATACATAAATGAATGGAAATGTCTAAAAAAAAAGAAAAATTAATTGTATTACAAATATTATTTTACCAAATACTTAGAATGCTCGTATGTAATAAATATATACTTCTCAACAAACAGTACATATGTAAAAGGATGAAATGGTTTTTAAATCACTTACATGGCCAGCGTGAACAAAACGTATTATTAACAATTGTTTGAATGTATCGGAACTAGGTATTGTATTGAAAGTTCCATCAATTAAAAAATTGCGTGGTTCATTTCCAGACATTGCCATTATATCATTGCAAATTGTAGGCGAAGCAAAAATGGAATAGCCAAACTCGGCTTCAATTATCGTATTTCTATACATTGGTAATTCATTATCAAATTTCGAAAATGCAAAGTTCTTTTGAATATTAGTATTTTGATAGATGCGTATTACATCTTCCAAGTTTCGAGGTGCCTTTGGATATACCTCAGATCTAATATTAATTAGTTGTCTTCGCATTTTACCAAATTCCAATGATTGTGCCAATTCTTTTTTTTTGCTTTTTTACACTGGGCATCATATATATCACGTACAGTTTACCTCTTCAATGACATCGTATTGGAGCACTTGGCTTTTATCGCATTAACTAAGTTCATTTTGTTTATTGTTTTATTTTTATTTTTCGGCAATAAATTCCATTGTTTAAATCGACTGCAACATTGACTGAACATCCAACATGGTAACAGTTATAATATTTAATATTATTTTGCGAAAATATAAATTTATACAATTGATCCTCATTTAGAGTTTGTAATAAATTACTATTTTTTCGAAATCCTGAAACTATTTTATATTCCAAAAAATCACCATCACTTTGCATTTTTAATTTTCCACCAGTTTACACGTGCTTAATATGATTAACTTAACTGAACTAATAGTTACATAGCATGCACATATACAATATATATACATACATATTAATATAACAGTTATTTGCTCTTTGGAATTGTCATAAGTTCTCGCGTAAATAAATAAAGGGGTTATTGCACATTTCAAAAAAGACCTAATTGCGTTTTAAATGTGATATAAGACCTTTTTTTTGAAAATGACAAAATAAAGGCTTTATTTCACTTTGGTTGCGATATAAGGCCTAAAGGCCTTATCTCAAAAGGTCTTATTACACCCCGCCTATCTTCCTATCTCTGCAACAGGGCTCAAAGAGTATTATTTAATGATGCCTTTTCTGACATAATTGATGTAACATCTGGTGTTCCGCAAGGTAGCCACCTGGGGCCGATTATGTTCTTGTTATTTATTAACGAATTGTCTTCAGTTATAAAACATTCAAAGATTTTATTATATGCCGATGATGTAAAGGATTTCAATTGTTATTCCAGCATATTCGATATGACAGACTCACTTTTCGTAACAAAAAATGCTATACTAACTTCTCTTAACAAGTAACTCACTAATTTTATATTTTTTAATAATCTTATATTTCAGCTGATGAATTTGTTTTCTGTAGTTGAGCAGTTTTAAATTTCGACGCTTAACACTTGACTTGCTTTATTGACTCGGCAAATTCCGTAAGTTATGCGGATGGCGCCCCTCGTGTCGGTTGGGCGGGAGGAGGGTAACCGTTGGGCTTAATTAATTAATTAATATAATTAATACCAAAAATTTTCTACACATAAAAACTTTGCTTTCTGAAAATTTCGTGAATATCGTATAATAGGACAATAACGTTGCATCCGCAGCAGTATTCAGTCAATATATACTGATGTGATTGGCATTGGTTCCTCCCCTCAATTGGTTTGCTCGACTTGTTATTTCCCAGAAAATTTTCAGTAACGAATTCCACGCAAGTAGTCACAAACTGAGGTATTTGAAGCGAAGCAAATCTGTTATACGTGTCATGAGATTTTTGCCAATGTAAAGGGTTTCCCAATAGGGATGATATGATTTCTAAGTGTCGTTTTGGCCAATTTTAATATTTCATTATCTGTTATTTTTTTCATTGTATTCAGTAATGTTTACAATATCATCATGGCAAAATATACGAAAGAACAACGTTTACAAATTATTCAATATTTTTATCAAAATCATCGTTCTGCAATTGCAATATTTCGTGCGCTTTTGCTATTTTATGGTCGTAATATCGTCGAATTGTTGAAAATTTCGAGCGTATATTTTCTTTACATAATATGCAAGTGCTAATAAGGCAAAGAAGCGGTCGAAGTAATGAAAATATTGCTGCCGTTCAGGCCAGTGTTGCTGAAGACCGCAATTTGTCGATTTCAAGACGTTCTCAAGAATTGCGAGTGTCTCAAACCACAGCCTGGCGGATTTTGAGAGATGATTTGGGTTTGCATCCATATAAAATTGTTCTCACTCAAGAACTGAATCCATTGATTTTGCGCCTTGGAACAACTTGAAAACGATAATGATTTTTTTAATAAAATCATCTACTCCGATGAGGCTCACTTTCATCTAATTAAACAAAATTGTCGATTCGAAATGAAGCTGGTAGCACGTTACTGTCAATGGAGAGCGGTATAGATCGAAGACAATAAACTTTTTAGGGCCACAATTGGAAGAAGTTGACCTTAACAACATCTGGTTCCAAAAAGACGAGGCTACGTGTCATACAGCACGTGCAATAACCGAATTATTGCGTGAAGGGTTTGGAGATTCGATTATTTCAAGAAATTGTGACATTGAATGGCCTCCAGGAAGTTACGATTTAACAACATTTGAATACTTCTCGTAGGGTTATTTGAAGTCATCAATATTGAACGTGCTATTCATGACATATGACTTGATTTAATGGAAAAAGTGCTCAAAAATTGGGTTCATCGAATTCGTTCCTGCAAAAGAAGTCGCTGAGGCCATTTGAATGATGTGACATTCAGAACTTAATTGTATCGATTGTACTTCACATTAAATTAAAAAAACATTTGAATTTCCTTAACAAGTACTGTGTGTTTTTTTTAGGAAATCATGTCACTTTTATTGGAAATCCCTATATATGTACTTATCAGCAAGTTAAGCTGAAGTAAAAGCGAGTAAACACTTTTTGCTATGCAAAATACCGTTGTTCAGTTTATTAGCTGACAGCGAAAATAAATATATAGCTATTCGGCTATCAGTTTCAAAATATTTATGTGCTTATATACTTGTATATGTGCATATGTATTTCGCATTTAATAATTTATTAAGGTTGTTGATATACTTTTACCATTGGAATTTCCATATTGCCTGCAAATGTGATTTATGTTGAGATTATTCTTATATGTGCTTACACATATGAGGGTCGTTTGATAGGTCAGTGAATTTTTCCCAATTAAGTCACATTTTAGCTCTATGTATTCCTTCCAAATAATAGGATTTCTCAAGGCTCTGCACGTTCACCCGGAGGAACCTACTGTCTCGATTGTTCTTTGGTCTTTGGTGTAATGTGGTGGTTCACGTCTAATCTGCAATAACCAAACAGCACAAATTCGATTATTTTCTGATCGTCCAATATCATGCCATGGATTTATCGACGATTTCGGGTGATTTAAACATTGGCTGACAGGAGCAGTGATGTATTTACAGTAACTGCGCGGAAAATTCAAAGAGTCACTGACATACTAAATAGCCCTAGTATATGTATATGTACATACAAACATGCAACTAGTATGTAAGTGTGAATATAGCATGCTGTATATTTGTATGAAGCGGTATTTTAATGGCCGCAAGGCTGCCAATTTGTCGACAGGCCGAGCGATGATCCTTTAATGGCGTTGAAATGTCGATTTTATCTAACAACGGATATTGATTGTCAGTTTGCAACATGGATATATGCCAATCAGAGCCATATGTTAACAGTGTAGGCGTGAAATGTACAAAAAAATAACTTCTGAATACATTTATGAGGTCATACTTGAATATTAAATTCACCATTTAACACTAAATATTTCCAGGTATTATTTCAAATATAAGGAATTTCAGGCACTGCACTCATTTTTATTATTATCCTTTCACCGTAATACTATAAATTTGGACTGACCCTCATCAAATGTCAGGATATGTATATTTTTAAACTTATCAGAATTGTTATCGTTGAGCATTTAAAGTCAAAATGTGGCATAAAAACTATTTCAAAAATGTCAGATTCCCTGTAATAGATAAATATCGAAATTCTGTGGGATTTTACTTTGAACATACTGCTTCCAAAGAACAGAAAAAAAATGAAGTTAAGCATAGTTGCATAACACCAGATGAGATAATGTCACTTACACACGTGTAAGCCCTATGCATGTGTGAATGTATGTGTCTCAGTTTGGCATAATGCGTTTATCATGCCAAAATGTTGGCAAGCAAGTAGGCGAAAAATGAGAAAAAAGAAAGTGGAAGGAGTGAGAGAAAAGAAAAAAAACGTGTAAGCTCACATTGTAAATTCAAGTCAAACACAAAAAGGATTCAACATTCAGCATATTCGAATTTTTCAAAATTTACAACACACATACAGACACACACATGCACCGAAATCGCAAAAGTAAGAAAAGAAACAGCAGAGTTTAATACTATACTAACCGCCTGCTGACCTATGATTCAACCGAGCACACACACAAACCCCTCTCCTACTCTCTAACTCCGCTTGCTTTGAACCGTATAATATCCACGCTGGCAGCAACAAAGTGGGTAAATGTAATAAAAATTATAATCGGATGTGACAGCCAACGCCTGTGCGGGTGGGGCGTATGAACGTACATACATGCAATTGATATATATATATACATATATATGGGTATACGGCAGTATTGCTATTTTATTCAAATTTTCCCCGATTAGAAAAGCATACAGAGATATGAAAAAAAAAGATAAATTGTTGAAGAAAGCGGAAGTTGGAAAAAAATTGTATGCGATAAAATGAATTTAGACAATGGCAAAAATTGTGTAATTTTTTTTGTTTAGCCTGCAGAAAGGATATAAATTTTAGTTCGATTACGGCCAAAAGCACAGTGGGTGGTTTTGTTGGTGATGGTGGTGGAGAATTATCTCCCTCAGTGCTGCAAATGCAAAATTTTCATTAAAATTCAAAAAACGCACTTGGCATGAAATTGATACAGAACTTTTACTTTGTGTATCAAATTTAAATTTGAATTTTGCAATTTTCTTCTTTTTTTTGGCTTAACGTCGATATGCTTTTGAAAAAAGAAGCCAGTGGAGAGTTGAGCTACTCTTTTAGAGCAAACATATGCAAAAGAAGTTTAGAATATATTTTTTAATGACATACAGGAAGTAACAAAGCGGATGCTATGCATAAAAATAGAAATAATTTCATAGAGTCTATTATAGTAAAAAAATATTCGCTTATACCCAAATTTTATTGTTATTATTTTGACTCTTATTTTCCTTTTTCGGATTTGAATTTTAATATTTGCATATTTTAGTGCGTAGATTACGAAAGTCAGGCTGGGTTGATCGTAACAGGATCCCACAAACACGTTTGTTATTGAGATCATAAGAAGCAAACTTTACTGAACTCTAGACCGCTCTTCATTTAGTGAATCTTTCTAAGCTTCTCAAACACAGAATAGCACATATCTAAACGGATAGATGATTCCATCTCCTCCCGAAGCTTTATCGCATGAATGCTCATTGCACAATATCTAGTCAGGACTTCTACAGTATGCTCTGATCTTGTACTGTAAAGGAGATTCCCTCACCTTCGTAGGCTCACCTTGAGCAGTAGGATCTTGGCACCGCCCTCCCTACTAGTTCTAGCTGAAATGATTCAAGACCCATCTGTCCGGAAACATTACGCATATTAGCACGAGTGGTCCTTTTTGCGCTACTATGTCCTGCATTATCGAAACGGTGCAAGTACATCAGACTTGTCGTCCCTAGAAACTCCGCTATGGCCCGGTAACCATATAATTCTTATATTGAAGTAAGTTGACGCCAGTGTCGAACAATACATCCATTACTGTGCTGCACTTTCTCGAATAAACCTATTTCGACTGCTTCGTTGAGCTTACCACAGCAAGCAATAAAAATCTCTCAGCATTTTTGAGAAGAAGAGAGGGTTCTCATAGTAGTATCACAATGGGGCAAAGCACCTAAGTGTACTGGCCGGTTGCCACATCATATCAACAGCGATAAGTGAATACTTTAAAAATTTGGAGCTAACCACGAGTGAACCCAATGCCGTGAAACTAGTTAGCTATCTCAGTAAATGTGAAGTTATTATGCTGGAAAAGTAGTCCCTTGGTATCAGCGTGGAGATACTGTTATGGAGAACAAAACCGAGATTCTCATGTTCGAGTCAACTGAAGATCCAAACTCTCCCAGTCTAAGAGCGACTTTTGCAGTGATTAACCAACCTTCATCATTCATAAGCAGTTTACTGCACATGATTAAAAGCCAAGATTAAATTGGTAGGTACTTCACCAGCTGCTCAGCTAAAGTGACTGTTTCAAGCGTTTTCCAACATAGGGAAAATTCGTAAAACAAGATAAACTTGCCTAGATTAATGCACATACAGTACACGATTTTAAGAAAAAGATCCATCTCTTTCCAATGCAGCATATAAAGCTACTGATATCTTTCTTCACGCCGATATTTGACTTCCAGGAAATTTATCTGTGTTGAATGTTTTCCAAGCATTTTGTAAATTTAGAACGAGAAATAGGTGCTGACTTCGGCTTTGTCTTTCATGTTAATATTAACGAGCAAAATGGTTTGGATTGAATTCGGACCTATCACCAGTAAACCTCTTCTTAAATGATCATTAAAAAAAAATCGAAGTATCGCCATATCTTTCTAACCAACACATGGATTGAGAATATTTCAAATTTTTGCTGGACAAAAACATCGATATCAAAGAAAAAAGCAATACTAGAAATTTTGTAAATTGCTTTGATAAATTTACAAAAATTATTCAAATATTTGCTTCAAAAAGTACACCTGTTTTGAAACAAAAATACTCTTACGCTAAAAACCCAGCAGATATCCTGGATCTCATAAAGAAAAATTGAAAAATGCGTAAAAAAATAGTATAATAAACGATTTTCTCTAAATGAAACTAAACTGAATCATTCAACCATGCTCCTCAGAAACAAAATCAAAGAATATACAAATCAAAATATTTTTTAACTATATGAAGAAATTTACACCAAAGCTATGGAAAGCTGTAAAAAATATACAAAACCATTTTTCACAAATACTGCTTTCAGAAAACACAACGGATCCTGGGACAAAAGTGATAAAGGAAAAGCTGAAATTTTTTCGAAGCAACTAGCCAAAACATTTAGTCCGTTCGTCTTCCACGGTATCTTACCGCAGCTGGAAACTCCACAGTATGAAAATGAAATTCAACGAACAGCAAATAATGAAGTTTCAAATTTGATCAAAACTAGATTAAAACCAAAAAAGGTAGCCGACGTTGAATTGATAACTGCTTATGTCTTAAAAAATCTATCGAACAAAGCTCCAACAAAACTAAAGACGATAATAAACGCTTGCTTGAACCTCAGATGTGCATAAAAACGGCACATGTAGCCCCACGTCATTGGCCAATATGATTGCTGCTTGTTATGTCTTAGTTATCAGAAGTTGTCATTTTCAGAAGACTTGTAAATGTGAAGAACAATCTTCTCATACTAGCCAGCTCATCAATTTAGATGCAGATGTCAGCATTCTAGAATCGATCAAGTAAAGTGCATAATAAATATAATAGAATATACGATAGAAAATTAGGCGTTCAATAGTGTTCTAGTGCATAAATTAAAATAAAAATTTTCAACAGTATCTAACCGATCAATTTGTCTTTTATTTAAGCAACCGCAACGTCGGAATCAAACAGGGAGAAACATATTCAACGCTGCAGCCAATAAAAACAGGTGTCACTCAAGGAAGTATCCTACAACCACTGTTTACTGCACTGAATACCAAATTTCACGCTTTTAAATACATTTTTGAGGGATTCTTTACTCAAAATCTAATAGCTGAACAAATAAGTTGTATGAGAGCATGGCATACAAATCAGTTCGATGAATACCGAATGTCATGTTCTTAGATGCTCATGAACCAAAAACACAGATTTGAAAAAATTTGCTGTATAGGGTCTATGTGATATAGGCGGCTGCTCTGGCTGGACGAACAGACATACAGACAAATGGTTATTGCTAAATCAACTTAGTTATTAGTTAATTCTGATCGTATATACTTGTATAAAATGGGTCTATCCCTTCTCCCTCTGATACAATCGTACTTCGGACTAAAGTAAATATACCATTTCATGTACACTTCAGTGCCTCTCGTTTTCTTTTATTACATTTTTCCTCATGGATATTTTCAATGTATTTCAAATTCTGATAAAATTTGTAGCTTTGCTCATAAATGCTTCATATTCCATCTCATTTTACTGAAATTTCTTTATAATTTGAACTTCTGTGGCTTCCTAGAAGGTGCCCTATCACTATCACTACCTTAACATGTTTAGACTTTTAACTACATATTTAAATCCATCTCCTTTTTGGTTCAACGCTTTCACAATATGTTTCATCATACCAAGTTCCGTGTGTAAAGGAGATAGAAACCTTTTTCTCAGAATATAAAATAATCTATCTGAAAGTTTTTCGTTTCAGAGACAACTGCAGTCCTCAGTGGCTGCTGTTTCTCCACACAATGTCGTCCTCTGTTCCAACTATTGTAATATTATGCTAATAGTTTCTTAGTAAGAAGTCAGTGCTCTATCTAGCTTTTATGTTGAATTTCCATAGAAAATAAAAAATTAGCTCATAAAATACATGCACGTCTAAGCGTATTTCATTCTCCTAAAACACATATTTTGCCAAGGATTGCCGCCCGTCTTCCACAGAAACTGCTCTGCGAAGTGAAAGAATGATTTAAACACTTCTCTTTTCCAGGTAGTATATTAAAGAACGTATGTTATATTTGCAAACACACCTATGTGAGTATATATGCATAAAATAACTGTATGTTATAAGAATTTTGGCATTGAGCGAGCATATCAAAGCATTGCTGCTTTTGCTTTACCTAACATGCACTTCTTGTTATTATTGTTAATATTTTTATTATTATTATTGTTGTTGTTGTTGTTGCTATTGCTTTTGATTGAGCTGCTGAAATTTCCAAATTTTGGCAACATTTGCATGCGCCTTTGTGTTTGAAGTTTGGACTTTACCAAAATCTGCACCGAAGGCATTTAATTGCATTCCAAAAATGCAATATTATTGCCAGCGATGCTTTGGTTTGGCGATGAGGTGACGAGGGGTTAGTTTGTGGGTACTCACTAAATCGTAGCTCATCATTCAATAGTTTCATGGTTGAATTCATCGGATTCTTAAATATTTGCATTGAGTAAATAGCATAACCAGTTATGATAGAATTTATATTGAAAATTATAAAATTTCCAGAAGCGCTATTTTCCTGCAAAATAATTATAATAAAATATTCAACAGTTATTAAATTTGTAAATGCCTTTATGAATTATTTATTATTGAATATTTGGACATATATTGGACGTTTTTATTGTTGCATATCTATATTTTAAAGATTCGTTTATAAATTTAATTCTAATTTTCTACCTAATTTACGAAATTGTATACTCGTATATACCTCAAGGTATAAAAAGTATATGAACATTCCGAGATTAGTGTCTTTTTAAGAGCGATTAAGTACCGTGAAGTGCTTTGGTGATAATTTTTATCATCTTTTTTGAAAAGTAAAAGAATTCTTTTCATCTTTAACATAAAATATTTGTATTGGAAATGGGTTTCAGGTCAAACTGCCGCGCCTCTATAGTGAACCGTCATAGAATGCTATTTACATTTTAAAAAAAATTATGGTACGATTAAGCACAGTGGAAGACCGACTAAAACCAATGACAGACGTAAGAGTGAAATTCGGCGGCTAGCCACGTAGAAAAGCATGTCTTGCTTGGAAATCAAGGCACATTTAAATCCAGATATATCAAGAAGAAGAGTCCACCAAATATTGATGCAAAATAAATTTGTTAGATATGAGAGCCCATGCCCAAGCTGCAAACTCGACATATACGGGCACGTCTGGCCTTTGCTGAAAAACTAAAATTTTCGACAAATGAGTTCAAAATGGTTGTTTTTTCTGACGAAAAAAAAATTTAATTTGGACGGTCCTGATGGCTGTCATAAGTACTGGCCTCACCAAATTTGCTCTAAGCAAAATCATGGTAGAGGTTCACTAATGAATTGGGCAACAATTGAAAATAATGGAAAGTCTCCGCTGAGTTCCATACCCACCAGGACGAATGGAGAAATATATATTAAGCTATTGGATGAAGTACTCATTGAGTTTGCTGGTAATCTGTACTTTCCATCAAGAAAATGCAGCAATCCATACTGCGCGAGCGACTAAAGACTTCCTTTCATTAAAAAACACACCTCTTTTGGAGTGGCCAGCAATAAGCCCAGATCTTAACCCTATTGAAGATTTGTGGAGGATATATTCAAACAGAGTTTATAGAAATGGAAGACTGTTTGAGATCATTAAACATCTCAAGGAGACCTTCTTGGTGGCATGGTATGAATACCATAAATGATAACTATAGAATGAGATGAATTTAATAGTAGAAAATGCGGATATGTGTCGTGAACAGAAACACGACATTGATGATATTTCGCTGTATGTGCAGAAGAATATTCTGAAGCTGACTCTGGAGCAAATAGATATTAACAATTACATAAAACAAATTGTTAATGATGGATTGGAGGTATCCTGTTCTCGGATGCTCCTAAAGGGACTGGGAAAACATTCTTAATTAGACAAATTGTAGCAACAATTCGTTCTCAAAATGCCTTAGCTTTGGCACTTGCATCGTTAGGCACAGCCGCAACATTACTATCCGACGGAAGGACTGCCCATTCCGTCCTGAAGTTGTCATTGAACTTGCAATCCAATGAGACACCGATGGGTAATATTTTCAGAGCATTCGTAATGGGGAAAGTATTACGACAATGCAAATTTATTGTTTGGTATGCATTCACAATGTCACACAAAAAACCACTTAAGGCCCTTGAGCGGTCGTTGTAATGTCTAGATGACAACAAGCAACCATTTGGCAAAGCATTGATATTGCTGTAGATTTTAGATAAACATTACCCGCCATTCCTCGATCAACACCAGCAGACGATATCAGCGATTGCCTAAAATACTCAATGTTGTGGCGACATCTAACATACAAACCCGGCAATTAACCACGAATATGCACAATCTTTAGATTGCGTGGTCTACATTTAGATACGAATTTCTTCGTATACGGACAATTGTATGTTTCATGTTCTAGGGTTGGTAAACATGATTTTTATTTGTATGGTAGATGATAAAACAAAAACATGTATTGAGTAAATAGAATTATGATAAAAAGTTATCCAATCTTTCATTTTTCATCCATTCAACGAGTATGTAAAGCGTGGGTACAGGGTACAGTTGTAATATTTATATAATTTTTTATCATTAAACTTAAATGTTCAACTTCAATTAAACTATTGTGTATTGAGTTATTTTAGCCTCTGCATTTTAATTACTTGCCATATTTTAATTTTATACTTTCGGCGGCCCTGACATGAAGAACAACAATAAAATAAATAATTACTTAAAATTTTTAGGAAACTTAGAACTTAAAAAGTCTGTACAAATTCTTATTCTCAAGTAAATTTTAAAAATCTACTCTAACTAAACATTAACTAGTATTATACCAATAAGAATGGCCAACAAAATTGCAATTTTTTTTGTTACATGAAAACTTATATAAAATTTTGGGTGCATTGGATATAAAAATACTTGAAATGAAAAAATATATTGACATCAGGGTTATTGTGGCTTCAAAACTCTATTTACAAAAAAAAAAAAAAAAAAAAATTAATAAATAAATAAATACACAAAATCCATACTTAAAAAAATTTTATTGCTTAACTTTCAGTAAATACTTAGGATTTTTCGTGAATATTTGGCTTTTGGTAGGTTCCTTCTGCTCCGCCAACAGTAATGAGCATTCCTGTACTACAGTTCCCTTGATAATTTCTTTTCCATTAAGGAAATATCCTGATGGAACTTCTCACCTTGAGCGTCACTTACAGTACCAAAATTCACCAGAGAGAACTCCAAAGAGTCCAACTTATATATTTTTAATGACATTTATACCCCAAACCTTTATATGACATTAAAAGTATATTTATAAATTTTTTATATTATTCTGATTTATGGGTTCCAAGAAAGTTCAGGACGATATTTTCAATCTAAACCTTAAAAACTCAGCCTAATTTGTAGACAGACTCAAATCGCTTACTGAATCCCTTAAAACGCTTTGTGTCAAAAAGTGCGGTGTTTTTGAAATTGACAGTTCATAACTTGGGTCCCTATTTTGAGATATCGTATCGTGCTGACTTATGCTGACTATGTAGGCTGAGTCTTTTGTGCGAAGACAAGTTTGGATAGTGGATAGTGTGATTAATATAGCAAACGGAAAATCTCTTGGTTGTTGTTTAGCCCAACCTTAAAGAAGTCTCCCAAACGTTACACAACATTTATGCGGAGCTCAAGATTTATCTTGATTATATCGACTATATTATAGATATTGTACTGTTCATTTAAGAACGAGAAATTCTGTAGTAATATTAGTAATGAAAATCATTGAAATGGGACGACTATATCACATAGCTCCCATTCAGATTTTGATAAATACTTCTAGAAATTAAAAATTGAACATCATTGAAAACGGATGAATATATAGTATAGCTCCCATACAAAAAAATCGTTCAAATATGAGGTGTTAGATAAAAATAATCGTCAAAAAACCATCTGATGGTATGGAATTTGGTAAGTTACTCACGTAAATTCAAATAAATACTGACACTGAAAATCATTGAAACCGAATTTTGCATTTTGATATACTTTTGAAAATTTATGAAATGCAAGAAAACTTCGTCATGCTTGAAGGCAGTACTTCATATTTTTTGTTTGTAAATTTTTATATTGCAAGGAACTTAACAAATATTAAGTTTACTTTTCTTATCTTTTTGTTTATATGCATTTATATATATCTATATATTTGCTTTTATATTGATTTCTCGTATCAATGTGTTTGTAAGCAAACTTCTCCGAAACGGCTTGGCATATTCTTAAATTTTTTTTTTTTAAATATATTTAGTAGTTCTGAGGATAGGATGTAAACTATTTTTTAAACCGGAAAGTGGAGCCACGCTTCGACCTATTCGAAAAAATTGTATTTATGATTCGATTTGGTTGAATCTTTAGAGGATATGCCGAAATGGAATACTTTTGTTTCACAGCAAAGGACGGAGGAGCGACAGAATGACAAAAGCTAGCATAATTTCGATATAAACATAGATCGGACTGGCTTACTTAAAAGACTCTGAGTAGCGAATTAGCGAATCACATATATAAAGCTATGTAGCTAGAAAGAGAAGAGATAAAACCACCTAAATTTATACCGATCGTATCAGAATCACATACTGAGTCTTTCTGTCTGAACGCAAACTAGTATCTCAAGATATTTTAACCAAACTTGGTACGTTTAAACGAACATTTGTCAGAACCGGCCGGATCGGTCCACCACAGCATATATACGATGGAATTTCAGATTTAAAATTTTGGGTTATAAATCTGCCAAAAAAGTACCTACGAACGTGAAATTCTCTAACTATATACATAACGAATTGAAAATTAGTTCTAAAAAATCTCGAAATCGGACGAATATAACATATAGCTCCCATATGTTGATAGTTTCAGTTCTTTAGTCAAAACTCAGACAAAAAAGCATTTAGGAGCACGAAATTTGGTTTTATCCATACATATTGTGAATTACATATTGGTACTGAAAATCATAAAAATCGGACTATAATATCATATAGCCCCCATACAACCGATTTGTTCAGATATGAAATTTTGGGTAAAAAATCCGTTAAATAAGTAAACTAATAAATTTATCACGAACGATTATCAAAATATTCTTGTACCTTTAATTCGTAAAATTAAGCTTCACATTATATATGTACATTTTAAACTTTAAATATAAAATAGTAATAAAATAAATATTTACAATATATTTCTCTGAACTTGCAAGACCACTTGGTCAACTCAATCTAATTAACATTAAAAGAATTCTGCATTTGCCAAGCAGATCAAGAACCAGATTTATTGTTGTGATACCATACATACCGCACGCGACACGTGTCGCTCTACATATGATGCAATTAATGCATAAAAAACAATACACAAGCAAAGTGTGAACAATAAAAACAACTGATTTGGATTCGATTTCGAACTTGTTTATGCACATAAATTAAAAATATTGCAAAAATTAATCAAAATTAAAGAAAAAAGGAGTACAAAGTGTAGTTAATCACTTGACCAAATGGGTGCATATAGCATACTTAAGTACATACACATATATAGATGTGTATGCAAAGTTGTTTGAGCGGTCAGTGAAGCTGTGGCTGATTTCCATATATATCCAACTACCGGATTCTTATGCAAACTATAAGTAAACATTGTTGGTACTTAAATGGAGCAACGAAGCGTTGTAATAACTCTTTTGAGAATATTAAATACTCTAAATGTACAATTTAACGGTAGTTAATAAGAAAAGTGTTAATGCATATGTAAAGTGAGTAATTTGATGAATAATTAAGCGGCAGTTGGTGGTATTATTAGCCTTCCCTTCAGCTTATTGCAGAGCAAGTAAATCATTCTATTTTTCCTCCTCTTCCACACCTTGATTTATTACCAGCAAAAGGGGCTTACAGCATTGGTGACGCCTACTCATCTACTTTGCATTTTGCTGGAGCTGAAACGGATTGTGACCTATAAAAGCTCTGGCTGCACAAAAGGCTGGCATAAAGCTATCGATCGACTGTTGGTAAGAACGTCGAGCGGCTGTGTGAACAAGAAAGACAATCAAATGAAGCACACTGTGGTAAGCAAATACAAAAGTATACAACAAATAAATGTTACAAATTCTTCTTCTTTCACCATTCCAGGTCCTATCGTTGGCTGTAATATGCCTGGTCTGCGTGATGCAGAGTGAAGCTAGCGTTATACCTTTGGTATTGGCACCGCATGCACCACTTGTGGTGTCCGTACCCTCGGTGCCAGTGGTAAGGATTGTGCCAGTAGCCGTTGGTGGTGCTGGTGGTGCTGGCGGTGCAAGCGGTAGCGGTGGCGGCGGAGGTGGTGGCGGTGCCCCTGGTGTACCTGGTATTGGTGGTGGTGGCGGTGGCGGCGGTGGTGCTGCTGGTGGTGCTTCAGGCGGCGGTGGTGGTGGTGGTGGTGGTGCAGCTGGCGGTGGCGGCGGCGGTGGAGGTGGTGGTGCTGGTCCTGCTGGTGGTTCGGGCGGTTCTGGTGGTTCTGGTGGTCATTAAACGTGAATTACGTTACGCTTACATGTATAACTGTAAATATTGCTATTGCTGCACACATTGGTTTATGCCTTTGATCTTCTTTGCCTTAGTTTAATTTCATATAATTTGCTTTTCACAATCACATTTCTGGCTTTGAGTTGCTTATGGATATTGCGAGTAAATAAATAATAAATATAGATATCGTATATCGTAAATATCGTATTTCTATGTAAATAATATATGCAAAAAATATCTAATGTGTTCGACTAAGGGTGTGTTCAAACAGACTAATTATGTGAAATAATTAAGCTTTAAATTAATGAAATGCGTTCTACATTTTTATTGCCAGTATTTGGTGATTGACTGCTCGAATGATTTATTATAAGAGATTATATTGCAGAAATGATCTCAATCAGCTAATTGGCCACATATGTGAACAGGGTTTGAGAACATAAATTTTGAATTGGATCCACTTTTGAATACAAACCCCTGTTTAAACAAACGATTTAGTTAGTCAGTGGCAATGTCGATATTTATTTGACATGAGTAGCATATGAATTTTAATACCATTGCATTCATTCTAGGGATTTTTGAGCAAAAACGTCAAATCTGAACAAATTGGTTATATGGGAGTCGTGCTATATAGTAGTTCGATTACAATGATTTTCAGTACCCATATTTAGTTCAACATATATGTGTACAGACTACCGAATTTCTTGTTCTTAGATGCTTTAATAAAGTATTTATGACACAAAATCACATATCTGAACAAATCGGTTGTGTGGGAGCTATATGATATAGTCGGCCAATTCGGCCTAGTTTGTTGCTCTCTTTATTTTTTTGCTTATTTTCAATCACTATATCTATCTCTCAGTGAGAGACATTCAAGGAGGCAAATAACAGAAGCATTTCCAACGTTTTGTGTACCACTAAACTACTACGGAGTAGCCCAGATTACCAATAGACCAAACTGTTATGAGCACCAACCAAAATAAGTAGATAAATTAGTACTCTGGTAGTTATATTAACGGGACACCTACACAAAGGAAGACGAAATTCTGGAGAATTACCCTTGAGATTGCTCGGATGTCACAAATTCCAGCTCCAGCCTAACGGAAATGGGCGAGCCTGAATTGAAGAAAATACGAAAATTCATAAAATCGAGTGAATTTTTCGTTAAATTTTCATAAGATGGGTTAAGCTGGAGAGCACAATGAGCCCAATAAATGCTTTAGGGGGACCGCTTGCATTCAAGCCGTAAACATGCCCTTTTCAACCAACCAATCAAGTCTTTTTACAGAAAATTACACGTGTACAACACCATTGGTAAAGTGGCAACTTCAACCAGCAGACGCAAGCAACGCGAGTACTCCATGCACGTGTAAATTATATTCAATATCAATCAACTATCTATATAGAGAGGAATTGCCACTATGTCGAAAAATAAAACAGGTCAATTCAAAAGTCCCCGGAATACTATAGTAAAACACTTTTTTTTTGAAAATTCTCTATTTTTATTCAACATAGTTCTCTACAAGGGTGATACACTGATTATAGCGACCCTCCAACTTTCCGATACCATTTTTGTAGTACAATTTCTCCTTTGCTTGAAAATAGGCCACAGTTCCTTTTCATTCGACGAAAATTTCTTCCCAGCGAGCATTCTTTTTAGATCTGAGAACAGAACATAGTCGCTGTGGGCCAGATCTGGAGAATACGGTAAACGCGGAAGCATTTCGAAGTCCAATTTGCCATCGATGTCACTGACTTGTGACACGGTACATTGTCTTAGTGAAACAGCAGTTTCTTTTTCTTCAAATGCTGCCGTTTTACGCAGATTTCGTCCTTCAAACAGTCCAATAATGCTATATAACAGTCACTGTTGATGGTCCTTCTTTTTTAAGGTAGTCAATGAAAATTATTCCATGCGCATCCCAAAATACCGACTATTTTTTTAAGGCTTTGAAGCGGGTTCGTTGTGTGCAGTCCACTCGGATGACTGTCGATTGGACTTCGGAATGAAATGATGGAGTCATATTTCATCCATTGTCACATATTGATGTAAAAACTCGGGTTTATTATGAAAGAACATCTCCCAAAGCTGCTCCAAATCATCAACTCGTCTTTGTTTTTGGTCAAAAGTGAGTTCGCCCACATTTTGCACATAGCTTTCTTATACCCAAATATTCGTGAATGATATGATTTGCACTTTCAGATGATAATTTTAGATTATTTAATTTCAATTTACGGTCATTCTAAATCATTTTGTCGATTGTTTTGATGTTTTCTTTTGGACGCCCATTGCGTTCCCCGTCTCCGGTATATATTTCTCCACGTCTGAACTTAGAATACTCATCCTTGATGATTGGTTTTCCTGGGGCAGTGTCCGGAAACTCGTCATCAAGCCAAGTTTTTGCTTCAACTTTATTTTTTCCCTTCAAATAGCAATATTTTGTCAACACGCGAAATTAATTTTTAAACATTATTTCAAAATAACAAAAGTTTATTCACTCAAAATGCTATAATTCACAAACTAATCATCCGACAGCTGTCAAATTTATAAACGCATCTTTTGAAGGTTAGGGCTAACTAAAAATCATTAATTTATAGATTCTAGTAGCGTCATATATGTATCTGGCCGGGAACTATTCAATTGATTTGTTATAACATTCTATACTCGTACTAAAGTATAACGTAATTTTTTTGTTAAGATACAAATTTTTGATATTTCAAAAATTCAGTACACCTACTTTTTGAATGAGCAGCCTACTCAGAGCAACAAAATGTGCTCTTTTATAAAAAACTATAATGACTTATGATCTCTGGTTTCATAAATCTACTTGAGATCTTAAAAAAGATTCATAGTTTTGACAATTGTCCAATGTAATTTTTCATAATTTTCTGAAAAAGTCAAAAGGTGCGCTCGTAGTGTAAATAATTTCAAGAATTTGGGATAAAGGCATTATATAAATTTGAAATATTAATTTCATTTAAATAAGAAATTATTGCCTCAAAAATGTAATATCATTCGATTCATAGATTTTTAAAGTGAAATTTTAATATAAAAAATCTTTAGTGGTATTTTCTGCAATAGTTTGGCAGTTCTACGATGAATTGTGTAAATTTTAATAATATCTTCGGCCAAACTAAGAGGTTTTAATTTGAGAACAATTAATTCAACTCCTTCAGATGAAGCTGTCTGAACTCTGTCAAGCACACTAAATTACTTTTCAAAAATCTTTAATTATTTGAATGTTGCAAATAATAATTTCTGGAAGTTGTTTGGTTAGTAAGCAAAAAACGTTGAGGTTTGCTTTAAACCATAGTATTGCTTGAAAAATTTACCAACTCATGCCTTACTCCTGGGAACAGTCGTCATTGAATTTGCGACATCTTTATTTATACTAAACACGGGCTCGCTAGTATGACCACTTTCGCTAGTAACGACATTTTTCTTTTCAGCATCCGTCAATTTTTTCTTTAAATTACGGCACACTTTAAGAATTTCATTTCATTGTGCCACGGTACTGTGGTTGAGAATCACTGATCTAACATATTGTATAAGTATACTATGACACAGAGCTTTTTTCCCATAAATAAATAAATGAAATTAAAAACACGAAGACAAATTCATTGCTTTTTGCTACAAATTTAATATCCTTCTACATTAGCCGCTAATGTATTTCCAATTTTTGGATTATTTGCATGCACTCTTTCTACAAAATCACACAAACAAATATTCAAAACTCCAGGTATACAACTGATGATTTTCGAAAAATGCACGCATTGATTTGAGATGACGCCACCTGAGGTAAGTCAGTGAGTAAAGAATCTATCAAACGATAGTTGAGTGATGAGATTGTAGTTTTTGTGGAAAATTCGTTGTTTTTTCGTTGCTGCGACTGCTTGAGCTGCTGTTACGGTTACACACTAGCACTGCAATGTGTCCGGGGCCACAAAATAGCCACAGCCAGAATTGAAATTCATACGTAGATGGCTAAATTTCATTCCATTCTTTTGTATCTTGAACTTTATGGAGGCATATATGTAAGTATATGTTTGTATATATACGAGGTGTGTTCAAAGGATAATGTGAAAGTTTTGCTCACTGTTTTCTTTGATTACAATGCTGTGGTGTATCATCAGTTCCTGCCAAATGATCGTACAGTTAATAAGGAATACTACAAAGAAGTTAAGCAAAGTTTGCGTGAAGCAATAAGGCTCAAACGATCGGAATTGTGGGAAAACAAAACGTGGATTCTGCATCACGATAATGAACCAGCTCACACATCAATGCTTGTTCGTGATTATTTGGTCAAAAAAAAAACCGTAGTCATGCCTCAATCACCGTTTTCACCAGACTTGGCTCCCTGCGACTTTTTTCTATTCCAAAAACTAAAAAAACCAATGTAAGGAAAGGTTTTACAACAATTTATGAGATGAAGTCAGAATCGAAAAGCGCCTTTAAGAAGTGCTTCGAGGATTGGAAAAAGTGTTGAGAAATTCAAAGTACACCTCTTCTTTTGAACACACCTCGTAATATAAATTGCCATATCAATTATGTACGAATATGTATACGATTGCGTTCTTGTTGTTGTTGTTGTACCTATGTAATTTCATTAGTGCTATATGAAGGCATGCTGTTTTTGTTGTTGTTGTCATCGGTAGCGAAATGCATTTGCGATTCGAAAAATGCCAATACAATTTCCTAATTTCATTTTGCAGCCGATTTTCACAAAGCTTCCGTTTCGTATCAGCCACACATTGGCCATGTGAATTCATCATGAAATGAAATGCACGCACGCAGGTGGATTTGTGGTGTTATATGTGTATGTATGTACATATGTACGAGTATACAGTCATGCGATGAATTTGTATCAAATGCATTATTGCAACTGATAACTCGTATGAAATCGTTATGACGATATGACGTCAAAGGATTTATAACTTCATGTGAATGCATGTGTGTGGCATCACAACTGCATGCGCTGATAAATTGGTGTTTGAATTTGTGTGTGCACATTGTGAGTATATCGAATTATGCTGATTAAAATGTTTCGGTTTTAATTTGTTTTTATGACATAGTTTAATAATTCTGTGTATTACGTACACATAAACATTC
This sequence comes from Neoceratitis asiatica, assembly GCA_030068015.2. Taxonomy (NCBI): domain Eukaryota; kingdom Metazoa; phylum Arthropoda; class Insecta; order Diptera; family Tephritidae; genus Neoceratitis; species Neoceratitis asiatica. The sequence continues at coordinate 10,185,131 of CM061528.1, forward strand.
ATATAGATTTTAAAAAAAAGAAGAAATTTTCGATATATACTGTTGTTTGATCAGAATTTTCCAATAGATTTTGTACTTGATTTATCAGTTTAGTAGATATTTCTATGAAATGTTTAAAATTTTTGTATTTCTTGAATTAAAAAACAAAATTCTAACACAGGAAAAATATTTCAGTTTAACTATTTGAATTTAAGTTTTTTATAAGTTTTAAAATACAGCCGAAATTCCGAAAATTATACAAAGAAAATATTAAGTCAGTATTCGTTGGATCGATCGACGGCAGTAAAAAGTCGAATGAGGAGATGTGGTGATCTCCGAAACAGCTGTCACTTCCACAATTTTTCCACCGAGATTCGGTACAAGGTCAACATTCAAAAGCGGAACAAGTGGGAGGAGCTCTTAAGGTCCTGCAATATCTCTTCTGGGGTAACCAAGCTCTGGGCTACAGTCAAATCGTTGTCTAATCCGACGAGGCGTGATGATTGGGTGGAGATTTCATTCGGTGATCTCGCCTCGTCGGATCCGAAGAGGTGCGCGAGTTATTTTAGCCGGCTATTACTACTGCACCCTTCGGTTGACAAAACGAAAATACAAGTAATCCGCCGTCTGCGCAAATTGCCAAACACCAGCGCGACGCTTGATTTCTCTAGGGAAGAGCTTAAGAGAGTTATCGGGAAGGCGAAAGCCTCCAAATCCATCCGCCCCGATGGAATAAGCATGCTGATGTTAAAACATTTGGGCCCAGTGGGAGCAGCCTATTTCAGCCTATTTTCAATCTGTCTTTGACCACTCTAATTATACCCGACCTGTGGAAACTGGGTAGAGTGGCCCCGCTACTAAAGCCGGGGAAACCCGCAAATATAGGAGAATCTTATCGTCCGATACCTCTCCTTTCGCCAGCAGCGAAGACAATTAAGGCATTGCTGCCCCCGTCTCTCACACACCATCTGAGCCGAGCTACACATCAGCATGGCTTCCGGAAAGTGTACAGCATCACACATCATCACGCACGACATTTTGGCTACCTTTTCTGTTAGTTTGTTTGTTTTTAAAATTCTCTTTATGGCCTATTCTTTATTGTTGAGAACATTAAATGTCCAACAAGCAGCATAATTGCCAAAAGCTTAGTATGTAAGCAATAAGACGGATATTGGCAGTGCCGCGCGTAACTACAAATTGCCTGAAGAACACCTTGTCTGGTACAGAAAATAAATAAAAATAAAATCATTTCGTATTTGGCATCATAAAACGGTATCTTATTTCCAATTAAGTTAATTGTATGCCAACAAAATGTGTCCAACATTGCTTGCAAGTTGACCAATGTTGCATAACTTTATGTTAAATTGAGTGTAAACTGAGCAAGGCTGTGAATATTAAAACGAAACAGAAGTGGAGGAAGGGAGTAAAGAGTAGTGATAGTAAACTGAAGCTTGTTGCAGTAGAAATAAATTTTTTTTAATACAACGATTAATGTGGGCTTCCGAAGTTTATGTTGCAAACAAAATTTGCAGTGTTTTGTTAAATGAATTGCTTTTAATTTTTTGAAAATTAAATATGAGCAAAGCAATTGAAAACCCAAATTTTTTAAATTCAAAAATACTTTTTACGCAAACAAACAGGTTTCAGCTTTAAACAGTTAACAGTAAACAGTTAAAATATGGGTTTTTATGTCAAAACCTTCTTTCTATACTTTTTTACAGTTTGACCCCCTTTCGGATACAACCAAGGGAAACTAGGGATTCTTCTTCATCTTAATTTTCAAATTGAATGGAGTTCTGTTTCTAACATAGAATTCCGTCCATACTAACGGCATAACCTTGCTAGCATAGCCGCTGTTTCGTATTTCACCATACCATATGTAAGGTAAAGTAAAAATTTAAAAAAATATTTAAAAAATCAAGTTCAATACTTAATTTTGGCCGCCCCTCGGCAGAAAATCTCAACCCTTCCTTAATTTCAACCCATAAAAATTCGTAAGCCGTTCGAAGGCGACTTAGAATAAACTATAGGGTCCTCCATTTGATGGAAAAAACATCACGAGGCACACCACAAAGTGGAGGAGAAGTTCGACCGAAGTAGCTTCAGCGGTCACAAAGCGAAAATTATATATTATATGCATACATATGTCATTATCGATGTATATTTGGTCGATTTCAGCGTCTCGCATATACCATTTACAACTTTCGTAAGAGCTTTCTCTCAAAAACTTCGAGTTTTGAGTCATCGGAAAGTGCCAAACCACGCTACTGCGTATGCTACATAAAATAAAATTTCTGATATTAATTGCTAAGAGTAGCGAGTAGAAATTTTTTTAATGCTAAACTGTAAGGCTGAGAGGTCAAAGTTGCTGTAATGACGAAATTAGTCATGTAGCTCATAATTTCTTTTACATATGGCAGTAAGAGTTGAGGCCTAAATTGTATTGATACAAGAGGAACTTCGAGGTTTACCTCTGCCAAAAAAGTTAAACTACAAACTGATCCACTAGAAAGTATAATTATGAACAATATGCCGAACGTCTCTCTATGACTATCGACAGCGGGTCCATTTCAAAACTCTTTACTCGGAATGGACTTCATTATTAGGGCTCCATTTTAATCAGCCATATTCTACTAATATTAATCATGTGCAAATTTTTTAAATATTTTGGACCATATTTTGATACAGACAAAAATATCTTTAGCTATTAAGACTGCGCTGTTAACATGAAGACATAAGTTAAGCTTGTAGTCCTTCGTAACCATCAAATCAACAAAGCCGGCGAAGAAAGCACTCAAAATATGAGCAGTTTTACATAGTTGATGTAGATTTAAACCAAATTTATATAATAAATATACACGAAACTTGTCAATAATTTTCATTAACCTTTCTTCTTTGGGGAATCAATATTTTGGTGAAAACAGCTTAGTAGCTTTTGAATTTACCCCGAATATAATATTCAAGAATAATTAAATAATTGATTTTTTGTGCCATTATCACTTATAAATTAATAAAAAGTTTTAATTTCAAGCGTACATAATTTTAAGACATGGGAATTGGAATTTTTTGATTACAAAAATTACTTTCTTTGAATTTAATTTTCTTTTTTGTTTTTAAAGTAATTTAAAAATGAAACACAGCCGAAAATCATTACTTCAATTAAAGATATGCATATGTAAGTATATTCCTGGAATAATTTTTCGCTAAGGGCTGAGAGCCAAAATAAATTATTTTGATGACCCTAGCGATACAAATCTTTTTAAGTGTATTCATTACCTACTCGCAAACGAGAGTGATTTGGTAAGTTAGTGAATTTTTGAACAAAATAACATTTTTTCCTCAACATCGTCTCCGTTAAGCTCTATACATCTAGGCCAGCGTTTTTCCAATTTTTGTGCTCTTTCCAAATAATTTTTGTCATGACCCTCAGAATAGGCATTTGTTTCTGTGATATACCCTACATTCGACCCGAATCTCTAACCGCACATCCATTGCTTCAGGTTTGAAAACAAGAAATAGTCACAGGTGGCTAAATCTGGAGAATATACTGGACCGATCAAAATCCAATAAATGAATTTTAGTTCTGGTGACTACACACGTATGCACCCGTGCATTGTCCTGCTGGCGTAGTACTTTTTTCCGCCAAATGCGGTAGTTTATGCATCGAATCCATATCGAATCTGTCCAAAAACTCTGAATAATTAATATTCGTCAGTGATCGTTTTACCTTTTTCAAAGTAATCGATGTGAATGATAATTTGTGGATCCCAAAAAACTGTAACCATGATCGTGTTGGTCAACAGACGTACCTTGGTGCATTTCTTTGGTGCACGTTCACCTGGAGAAACCCAATGTCTTGATTGTTTTTTAATCTTCAGTGTAGTTCGTTCGTCTTCGGAAACAAAACACTCCTTTGAAGCGGTTACAAGGTTTCGTGTGTAAGTAATCGTGGCACACATCGCGCGCGTGTATTTTTTTCATGCTCAAATATCCATCTAAAATGCAATGTGCCTCAGCTTCAGCCAGCTCACGCACTTATATTCTCTGACCGTCCAATAACATTCCATGGATTTTATTGATGATTTCTGGGGAGACAACCTCTTTGAGGCGGCCTGAACGTTTGGCGTCACTTGCACTGTACGACAACAACGGGACTCAGTATACCACTTCTTAAGCATTGGAATTGATGGTGGAGAGTCTCCATAATATCTATCGAGTCTTTCTTGGTTTCGGTGATGGTTTCTTACGCGAAGAATAATGCTTAATCAGCACACAAAATATGGTTTGTTCCATTTTTATTAAAACTCATAAGCTCGTCTGCTTTCAATGGCTATCTAACACAAACTAAATGGCGCAGCTTACTCAGAATTTTACAGCAGTCTATTAATCGATTACAGTCGACGAGAGCAGTGGTATATTTACAATAGCTGCGCGGTAAAATCAAAAAGTCGCTTACTTGTCTAACAGACCTCGTATAAATTCGTATTTTATTTCAATTAGTTTTTTTTTTTTTGGAACAAAAGCATAAGTAATGCGTATATTAAATGGTATGCAATTAAGTGAAATCGGCTTTTCGATTTAACTCACACCACCAAAAACACCAATATCACCAAGCAATAGCAATGGACTAAGGTTAACGACAATTGCCAATGCCAAAGTGAATGCGGATGCATTTGGATGAAATTCAGTGGAGCACAAATAACGAAACAACCAACGCAGTGAATGCTCATTACCAATGCAAATTGGAATTGTAACATGAAAACAACAATAACAAAGTACAAATATACACTTATACTCGTATATGTATGTATGTGTGCAATATATTTACTTACTCCAAAGACTACAAATGAGCGATAAAATAAAATAAAAAGGACCAAAAGTAGTAAACAATGCATAGAGCAGAGTGTGAGATGAGGAGAGATGTAAACGAAAGAAAATGTTAACGATCGTGAAGATGGCAGGGAAAAAGGCTGCCTCATACATATGTGTGGGTGGGTTTGAGAACACCTTACTAGCTGCAACATATGCTCAGAGTAAATTTGTGTGCTTGTTTTTGGTATGAAAATACATACATAATACATACACACTCATCGGATGCAGTGTTAGTGTCACACATGCACATCATCATGTACATAAGTGTAAGTATGTAGTAATTTATTTCCTTAGTAGACTTCCTGCTGCTACCTCTCATATACTAACGCACACACCTATACTAGATATATGTTTCCTAACATTTGCTCTGGTGTTGGTGCCATGCTGTGGGCGAGACTGCTGTCTTCAATGTTGCTAGTATAATCGGAAGTGACTTGTGTGCAGAAATAAATCGTGTTAAAAGGTTAACTTTGCACAACAGCAACAACAACAAGAACACCAACAACAACACTGCACAGCAGTTAGAGTAACACATGTAGTATTGTCGTTTATCCGCAGGGATAAGCAACAGCAGCAGCAGCGTAAACAAGAACAGTTGAGTGTTGGCAACTGCTTAGTTGCAATATACAATTGTGCACACATTCACACATACAAACACACACATGTCTATAAAGAGTTTCTGCTTTAGCATTTTCGGTGTAGATATAAACAGATTTCCAGGCATTATGACCAAAGGCAAGTCAATTGCTGATTCCACAATCCACTCGCCACAGGCAATGCTAAGGCTACTTACTCGTATGTTGGCACCTTCGCATTTGCAGTAGTTGCTTGTTTAACCCGGCACAGTGCTCCGTTTAGTAAGCTTCTTGCATTATGTGTTAGAACATCGCTTATATACAAAATCGGATAAGCTTCCAGTGGAGCTGATAGCTGATGAAGCAATTGGGTTCAGCGACTTTGTTCCGAAAGATGTGCTGCCGTTGATGAGGATTTTTTTTGACAAAATATGTTCTTCCGTCTGTTTCCAACTTGCGAGAATAAGTCGGAATACTCGGTTCTCCATAGATACTATTAATGTGTGCTGATTAAATATTCCACAGTTTCTGTAGGATCAACGTCGTCCGTTCTATGATTGAACTAAAAGTGGCCGGCTGAAAGTTGAAGAAAAAGCATGAAATCTCTGTAACTATAGCAGTTTTGGCGGTCCTTTGCTTTATAAAAAATTGCTTAAAACAGATACTTAGACAGATACTCTTGGAGCTGTAAGAATGAAAAGGAAGAGGCAACAAGTAGAGTAAGTTTCGTAATCTGGGTGCTATTTCTCCAGATAGTATTGGTAGGTAACAGATGTGGTGGCAATAAATTTGCTGAGGTTAATTCGAGAAAACAGGAAGAGGGAACGCGTTGTTTTTGTAAAAGCAAATACACTAAAGGGGAAAAGGTCAAAGTGTTACACTGCTCGTTTAGATCTCTAGGTGTTCCCATTGGAAGATGCGATCCATCAACCCGCCACAAAGGACAGCTACCTTGGTTGTGTTTGCAACGCCACAGAAAGCCACATAAAAATCATTCCGAATCATTGCGCTTATTTAATAAAAAGTTCTGAGTATATCGCAGAGACAAAGTATCATCCAGAATTAAGTATGTAACCTCTCTCATAGAGTAGATATTCTTCTTCTACGACTAGGTTACCCAAACACAATCCATCTTAAACGAATAAGAGAGGGCTTTTCTTCGTGTTCACATATTGTCTCATCTTGTCTTCCGTACATTGTATAAAACAGCGCCTGGTATAAAAGGAATTTACGGTTTATAAAAATCTCACCACGCTCATCAGAGAGTAACATATTAAATTGAGAGATTATTTGTGAAAAGTGAAAAACTGGTGTTGCTGTAACTACTTAAACTCGCTCCACTGTCGTTTTTACTTCTGTTCTCCTTATAAAGGGTTATCAATTTGGCGGTTCCCAAAATTAGCGTAAATAAAATGCATTTAAAATATTTTTTTTTTCATGAAATTAATTTTTTAATTTTTTTAAATTTTAACATTGGCGTGAAACATGTGAAACACTACATCATTTAAATTTTTGCAAACTTCGATCCGCTTGAGGTGATTTTCGACCACTTTTTGGCACATATTGAGCGGTATCTCAGCACAGTGTCAAATGGCATGATCTCGGTGGCCAATTGACATCGCCAGGATGAGAGATTACGTGGTCGGGACATTTCTCTCACAATAAAGCCATATTTGCTCATGTTGCGTGGCATGTGGCACAATCTTGTTGGAACCACATATTGTCCAAGTCGTGATTTTCAATTGCGGGCCAAAAAAAGTTGGTTATCGTTTTCAAAGAAATAGGATCCAACCACACCTCCAGACCAAAGAGCGCACCAGACAGTAAGTTTTTTTTGAATTACACTGGCCTACAAAAAATTTGTTTGGTTTGGTGCAGCTCTGTTCACATCTGTAGTCGGTAAGGTAGTTAGTATGAACTACATTGCTGCTACTAGATGTCAGCTGACAGCTCTGGTTTACCTACGATTCTTATTTTAACTTTTTTCCGGTTTTATTCGAAATCAGTCAATGTTATAACGACTTTTATGATATTAGTCGTATACATTTAGTATGGCAAGTAAGTCGAGATGTTGCATTAACGATCCTGATATGTTTTGTTACATATGTGATGAGTATACTTATATAATGCAAGATCAACGGAAACCGATTAATGACACGGTAATTCGCTTGTATTCTGCATACTTTGGTATTGAAATTAAAAAAAAAACAAGAGCTGATATGAAAAATGTGACTAGTTTTCTCGTATCAGCTCACAAATTATACCCAAAATCTTAGGCACCAAAATGAATGTAGGCCAGTGTTATTAGAGGATTTTCGAGCCCTGAATGCCATCGAGTAAGAAATGTGTCGTTTTGCTAGAAAAATCGCGGTCCACCACTTGTTATTCAAGCAATCAATCGGCGTAACTACGGTTCTATGGCTACACTTTCACTTACAACAGCGATAGGTTTGAGGTGGAACGAGCAAAATGATGATGCACAGACCTTACAATATCTGTATCTGACCGATTCAGTCTCTTCAAAATTCCTTTAAATTTTACCAATTGCTTGAGTAGTTGGACCATAATCTCCTTTTAAAGCATGACACGTGGCCACGTTTGAAACACCATTTTTGTAGAAGGTTTCATCAATTTTAACGCATCGTACAGTTGTTAGGAGATCCACTTTCACAAATGCCTGATTTTTAACTAAAACAAAATATGTTTGGTTTAACGGTTAAGTTTGGCAGATGTCAGAATACAACCTTGCACTTTCGAAACCACTAAATGGATAACTCTTTATAACATACTTATTGCTACAAGTATAATTTCGAGGCGATATTGGAAAATCACTAACTATAGGTATATATGTACATAGGTGCATACTATACCCTTAGTGAGAGTCCGACTAAATTTGTTATGGCCATAACCCAAATAATATGACAACGTTGTGTGTATATCTGTTGTTTATGTCAAAGATGGACTTGATATTTGGAATAAATTTTCGAGAAGAGCACAACAGTGGCATTTAATATCAAACAACAAACAGCACACACTGCGCGGCAAGGTTAGTTTGTACTCTATATTCTAACAGAACAACAACAATGCTATATATTTGAGTAAACTTCCATCGACATAAGAAATGGCCGACTCGGTCAAATGCTTAAGCTTAAACACTTTGTAGCACAGCACCGACCCAGTGGTTGAGCTGTTGACCAACAAGAAACTGAATTGAACTGACTAGTAAACAAGTGTTGCCATTATTTGCCGGAAGTTGGTGGAAAGAGAGGTGGTGTGTGGCGGGGATGTTAGGTGCGTAAGGCGATAGGTATATGTATGTGAATTTGCAATTTATTCCTCAACAGCCTTATCTCCCTGATTTGCAATTCAATAAGTGCGAGCGTTGAGTAACAATAACGACACATGGAGAGTGACCGCTGACTGATTTCGAAAACACACATGTGTGATATTAGGGTGTGGATTAAGGAAGGAGTTTAGTTTAAGGAATAAAAAGAATTCTACAAAGAAGATATTAAAAAGATGAAACTATTGAACCAAATAAAATTATTTGTCTGTGCCAAAAATTTATAAAATATTTTTTCTAAAATTTATATAAAAGAAACACTTTTTTAACTAAAACCAAGATATTAAGGTAAAAAAAATTGTCAACGAACGAAATTTATTTTGTGGTTATAAGTGAATGAGCTTTATTCAAAAGGCCTATTTTGTTAGAATTTTTTCTTCGAATTGAATATTTTGTTACACAACAAAGAAAAATTGGTAGAAGTGACAACTGTTTCGGAGATCACCAAATCTTCTCATCAGACTTCTTTTGCCAGGAATCGAACCGACATCACAGGCGAGTGCTCTACCACTGAGCCAACGCGTGTCATGTAATCTGTTGTTGTATTATTCAATTTATTACTAACCAACAACTATTAAGAGCGCTAATATTTAGCGGATATTTTTATTTAATTAATAATTTATTTTGATTTATTTAATTTGTTTTTAGTAAATATTTGTTGAATCGTTAATGAGCAAACTCGACCTGGACTAGATGGAGAAAGTGATTAGTTTCGGATCACAAGTGGTTTGGAAACTCTTATTAGTTGAAATCTCGTCGCCAAATATCCAAGGAAAGGATTATCTATATATTTTGGGGAAACCCGTAGAAACGGAGCTTTCTTGGGTTCCTTGTTGGGATGCACCAGCTTTTAAGAATTTAGTTTTGTCTGAAAAACGTAAAATTTTTTTTCAGAGTTACTTTTTTTCGTAATAGTAAACAAAAAGAAAAGTGAAACTTTTTTGGTTAATGTCAATATATATTTCAAAGGAGCGAGGTCACTAATTTTTATGGTTGTTCAAATAGTTCTTTTTTCAACTTTCGTCAAAGAGAAAATCATGTCGAATTTTATATATTTAAAGTATTGAATTTTTATTTTCATTATTTAATATACGAATATTTTCAACTGTCACACAGTGGAAGTATAGTTTTCGAATAAGATTTTAAAGATTTTTGTATAAAAAATCGGGTTTTCATTTTCTTCAATATGGAGTACCCTTTCTGGAAATCTACGATACTCAAAATTATATAGAAAATAATATTTTCGAATTTGTGCCAGAATCGTAACATTTAAGAAAATTATAATTTCAACAATTTTGAACCAAACCTCGCTTCTCTTAATCTTTTTAACCAATATGGCTCTTAATTTTTTCCCCCAGAAGAAAGAAATTGTTTCTTGATGTTGAGAAAATTTTGATTATTTCGAAAACTGCAATATAGAGAGGTCTTAAACTTGCTGTTTCGAAGTTTGTCATTGGTATCACCATTTTCCGAAAGAATGAGCCTGATAACTTTCTGCAGCATATTCACTATGTTTATCGCCCTATGTTTGACCTTTTACTTGAGTTAATTTTGAAAAACGTGAGTTCAATAAATTATAAGCCAAACTATGTTTCGCTGCACAAACATGTACATGAGTGGTCACCCTAATGCACATTTGTAAACATGAATTGTACATCTATATGGGCTTTTATGCAAGTGAAAATATATCAGCTATAGTGTTGACCGAATGGCCAAGGAAACACATTTGTAAACAAGTACATATACGTATATATATTTAACGCTCAAACGCCGTTAAGTGCTAGATTTCTAGTTATCCTTTTGCAAAGAAACAAAAAAAAATACGACTACTCTTTAACATTTATTTAGAATTGAGTATTTTTTCAAACATTTTCTAATCCGAATGGGCTTCGTTTTGCACTTTGGCTAATAGAATAAATTGTTGTGAGGTTTTTAAATGCCTTTACGGTAATGCGCCAAATAAATTTCTACGCACGCACACATATACACATATACTTAACAAATAGGTACTGGATGTCAATTGTTAATGCTGCTTGGGAGACACGTATGGACGTAAACACAAGCACACATTTGTATTTGTATGCGTTTCCTTTATATGCTTATATATTTTACAATTTACACATACACATATGCGCATACATGTGAAAGCTAATATTGATTTTGTGTCAACAGCATTTAACACTTTGTCCATTCCGTTGTCAGGCTGGACTGCTGGACTGTTGGACTGCCAGTACTGTTGTACCGCTTCTCCGCTTCGTGATTTTACAATTTTACTACGTAGGCGAGGGAGTGACAATGTGGTACGTTGTCGCTTGTTTTGTTGTTTTCTGTTCAATACTGTTGATTTAATTCATGCTTTTTGCATTGTTCAATGCATTGTGTGTACGTAAGCTTGCTTATATGTATATATATATATATATATATATATATATATGTAGCCGAGCGGTTAGCATTGCGTACTGCCTTTCAGTAGGCCAGCGTTCGAGTACAGGTTCGCGTAACAATCAAAAATAGAGAAAATTAATATTTATTTTTTCTAATTGCGGATATATATATATATATATATATATATATATATATATATATGGTTTTTTTGTAACCGCTGAATAAATTTTTGGCCGAGGATGTTTTTATTTACCAACAAATGGGGGACTTACAGTTTATTCTAAGCCGCCTCCGAACGGCTGCTGGATATTTTATGAGAAGCTCTTTTTATGTCAGAAATACACTCCAAGGGCTTGACGTTTCCAGACGTGGGGAGACCGCAATTAGAAAAAATAAATATTAATTTTCTCTATTTTTGAATGTTACGCGAACCTGTACTCGAACGCTGGCCTACTGAAAGGCAGTACGCAATGCTAACCGCTCGGCTACCGCGTCCGCCACATATATATATGTGTGTGTGCAAGTATGTTATACATAAAGGGTGTTTTTTATAGAGGTATAGAACTTTAAGTTGGCATTACTTTTCAAGATGGCGACCGATTTAACAGCTGTCAAGTGATTTATTCTCAGTTTGGTTTGGCAATTCATCATGAATAGACTCACGCCTGAACAACGCTTGCAAATAGTGCAATTACGAGATTACCGTTGTTCCCGATTTTCATAAGCGAATTTTGTTTAGCGATGAAGCGCACTTCTGGTTGAATGGCTACGTCAACAAACAAAACTGTCGCATTTGGAGTGAAGGTAATCCTCAAGTGTATGTTGAAACACCGTTACATCCAGAAAAACTGACTGTTTGGTGCGCTTTATGGGCTGGTGGAATCATTGGTCCGTACTTTTTCAAAAACGATGGTGGCCAGAACGTTACAGTCAATGGTGATCGGTATAGAGCCATCATTACTAACTTTTTCATTCCTGAATTGACTAACCAGGATGTCCAGGAGATGTGGTTTCAACAAGACGGCGCAACATGTCACACGGCTCGTGCCACAATAGATTTATTGAAAGACACGTTTGGTGACCGCCTAATTTCACCTTTTGGACTTGTAAATTGGCCTCCAAGATCTTGTGATTTAACAGCGCTAGACTACTTTCTGTGGGGCTATGTAAAGTCATTGGTCTATGCGGATAAGCCACAAACGTTTGACCATTTGGAAGACAACATTCGCCGTGTTATTGCCGATATACGGCCACAAATGTTGGAAAAAGTCATCGAAAATTGGACGTCCAGATTGGACTACATCCGCGCCAGCCGTGGCGGTCATATGCCAGAAATCATATTTAAAATGTAATGCCACAAGATTATCTTTCGGATAAATAAAATTCATGTCAATCGAATAATCCATCGTTGTTTTATTGCAACTTAAAGTTCAATACCTCTATAAAAAACACCCTTTATATATATATATATACGAAGGTATTGTTAATCTTTGTGACCACAATTTGTTTTATGCAAACACTTCACATATAACTACATATGTACTGCAGCTGTAAAAATAATTATGATAACAAGAACAGCAACAACAAAACTGCGTGAGAAAACAACTAATTAATTTGACAATTATTTAAATGATTAAAAAAATGGGTAAATAAATTAACGAAATTAATTACATTCATTGTTGTAATGACAAACTCTGCTACAAACTCTGCTTCAGATTAAATTATAAAGGAAGAAAGCTTTTTTTGGGAAAACAAGTACTTACCCAGAGGAAGATGTTCGGAGAGAAGATCCAATATCTTTCACTACATTAATTTTATTAATATTTGGTTGTTGCAAAATGTTTGGGTTGCATTGAAGCTTTTAAGTCTCTTAAATCCTGAGTTAAGTGCTATTTTCTTAATCGTTGATACCGACTCCGTCTTTATACGAAGCCATCCACCTTTTGATAATTTCTTTCCAAATCTGCGGTAACTTCGCAGTAGTAAGCCTTATATGTTATGTCAAAGTTCTTTTATATGGTAGTTTGGCCGCAAGTTTACAAGTTTACACTCTGATCTGCTTCTTCTTCGTTGACGTAGGCACCACTTGCGTGATTAAAGCCGAGTTAAGAACTGAAAGAACTGAACGCCAGTCGTTTCGCTTTTTCGCCGTTTATCGACAATTCGAAATACTAAGTGAGGTCAGGCCCTTCTACACCTGATCATTCTAACGGTTTGGAGTCTTCCACTTCCATTGCTTCCAACAGCTGATATTACATAAAAACTTTCAAAGCTGGAGAACTCACACCCATTCGTACAATATGGCATAGCGTAATCGCTGTCTCTTGAGTCGCTGAACTATGGAAATGTCAACATGTATTTCGTACAGCGTTTCGTCGGCAGTGGTATTCGCAATGCCTAAAAGACCATAAATCTTCAGGCATCTGCACCATTTAGCATAACAGGATTGTTGAGGAACCTGTAAAGTTTCGTCTTTGTTTGTTGAGAGGCGATTTTCATCAGCGGCTTATTTAATCTTTTCATTGGAGCTGGATTCTACGTGACCGATCTCAAATTCAGCGTACAACCTCGCTACGCTATTAAATTCAAATATTAAAGACAGAAAAGACCGAGCAATATGTGAGCATATCTTGAGAACTATCGATAATTCATAGTGAAATAAATTTTGTTAAGTGAAGTGGTATGCTAAGAGATTACCTGTTTCCATATGTTGAATGGAATGACTAGTGTGATGTTCCGCTTGATAGGATGCCCCGCTAACCACTTAACTAGTGCGATTTTCATGGGTTTTCATTAAATTAACTGAAGGGCACATTTCAAACATTTTAAGAGTAAAAATATTTATTCAAGAAATCCCCTTACGTGAGACACTTTACGTAATTTTTCATCAATTTCATGCTTACATGCATTTCAGTCTCATGAGCTCACAAAATTAATGCTCCTTAGGAGTATATTTGTATATTTATATATGAATATATGTAAGTGCTACAATCAGTTGGTTCTACGACTTTTCACAATAAATAAGCTTATTTCCAGATCTTCTAAACAATAGAACGGGACGCATTAAAATCCATATGGAAATAAATATAATAAAAATAATGCCAAAGCTGTTTAAATGGGAGGATATTGTTGCAGGACTGTAAGTGCAAAAAAAAAAATGAAAAAAGAATAATAGTTAGAGATATATGGAGAAGACAATAAAAGGCAACAATGCAAATATCATAACAAAGGTGTGGTGAATTAAGCGGCTGAGGTCGCCACTTATCTGGAGCAGCAGAGCGGCAGCCATTCGCCCACCAGCAAACGGTCTGTTCCCTCCAGTCTTCAATGGCATATGGACTTTAAGGATTTGCACGTTGTTTTCCCATTGTTAACAATAAAACATTATAATGTCGTTATCGCACTGGCGCGAGACAGACAGACAGTATCATGCGTGGCGAAATGAAAAAAAGGTGGGGAAAAGATGCAAATATATTGCGTAGAAGCAAAATGCAACTGACAGGAAAATTTGTAGGCGAGTGGTGTCTCAGCGTATATTTTTTACATATATTTTAACTCAAATTAAAGCGCTTGGAAGCCACACAGAGCGATTTACACTAAACGTAATATGTCTTACAAGCAGAGGACGTGATTGCCAACGGCATTTGAGGCCTTGGTATGGATTTATTTTCACCTTTTTGATAATACATATGAATATATTTTTATATTGTTCATAATCTTAAAAAATTTCCATCTCAGTGTCTTTTCTTGCTTTTATTAAAATAAAATAATAAAAAGAAAAAATAAATAAATAAAATGAAATCAATTCAAAAAATATATTATAAAATAAAAAAATTTAAAAAAAAAATTATAAAATAAAATACAAAACAAAAAAAAAATTATATAAAAAGTAAAACTAAAAAATAAATAAAAAAATAGAATATATTTAAATAAAACGCTATAAAAAAAAATACAAAAAGGAAAAAAAAAATTAAAAAAAATAAAAATTAAATGAAATAAAAAAAGGAAAAAAATAAAAAATATATTAAACAAAATTAAATTTTTTTTTTTAAATTTAAAAATTTAATAACACTTTTTTTTCAAATGATAGAATATTGTGTTTGTAAAACACCCGTTAAAGTGCGACCTTTCTTTGCCTTAAAGCAGCTATCCCCTTTTCTCTAACAAGTACATTTAAATACAAATATGGTGTGATAAATGTGACCATCTTCTTAATTCCATTCAGGAATCATCCCATAAGAGGTACTTCTATTTTTATGCCGAAAAGGAAAAGGTTAGCAGGGAATATGAAGAAAATACAAGCATTTTTCCACTTCACTTTTGACATCTTTGTGCTTGGGATTTTTTTGCTTTTATTTCGATTGTTTGCAGATCAGAGGATTAGAAAAGCATATTGGACTCGTGGTTAAGTGGAATTTTATTGCTTCACGTACTACAATAACATATCATACTATTAACATTTATATTCGCACTAACGGTACATATTCACTCCAATCTTTCTATGGTCTGGCCAATCACTTGACACACATAAATTTTACCAACAATTCTGCGTTGACACTTTAATACCATCAAATATTGTACTTGGGTTGGTGGCATTAAGTGTCATATGTGTTTATATGTGTATGTAATAAGAGTAAATGTGTGACATTGGTATGTTATATGAGCTGGGAGGTATACTTAAGCTTAAAATAATCGGACAGATCAGGTATTAAGAAGAAGTTTTTTTGGGCGTATGTAAGTGACGGAGGACTAACCAAAATTTATTCAGCTTCACGATAAATACAAATATTTAACTACTCTGAATTTATTTTTAGATATTACGTAATAACAAATTGTACTAAAGAAACTTAAGGAGTTTAACAACTCTGGTGTACAGGGTGCTGCGAAAAGATAACCTGAATCCCTCTTCAAATCCAAAAATACAATTCAGAGTTTGGTTACGGTGGTAGAAAAAATTAGTTTCTGATAAGGGTTGAACAGGATAGCGTTAGGTGATATATTTTTATATTTTTATATTTTTAGGGCTATTAAACATTTTATATTTAAGACCTAAAATTAATTTCACTGCTAAAAGCCATAATATCTATAAGCAAATACAAATATGTAAAAGCCCACAGGCTTTTCAAAGTCTACAAAGTTCATAAGAATATTAATATGTATATGTTTGTATTCACGAGCTGCATATTAAACTCAACAATATATATACTTTTATATATATTTATGTAGAACGCATAATTGCATATGGTGTCAACAATAGCCCGGAGATATACTTCGCCATATTCTTGCACGAAGGGGTTAACCATCATGTAATTGCGCAAGGTATCTCTAAATAGAGTATTCCGGGATTACTTACAATCTTAACAAATTTCCATCTCAGTTTTTTTGCTGCTTTTATGTTGCGTGGATATTGATAACTAGCGAAATTTTTCACCATAAGGAGGGATATTGTTATAAAAACCTAAAATAAAAATAAAAAAATTAAATAAAAATATGTATAATATAAAATGATAAAAATAATAAGAAACAAAAAAATAAAATAAAAAAGTAAAATAAAAAAAAAATAACAATAAAAAAAAATAAATAATTAAAAAAAAAAATAGAATAAAATAACAACAAAAAATAAAAAATAAAATAAAATAAAAAAAAATATAAAAAAAAAAATAAAAATAAAAAAATACATTTAATATATAAACTAAAATGCATAAAATAGAATATATATAAAAAAGTGAAATAAAATAAAGTGAAATCAAAAAAATAATAATAAAAAAAAATAAAAATGAATAAAATAAAAACATAAAAAAAATATAATAAAGTAAAGTAACTGAAAAAAAAAATTGATAAATAAAAAAGAAGAAAATAAAATAAATAAAAAATAAAAAATTAAGAAATGAAATAAAATGAAATAGAAATAAAATTTAAATAAAATTTATGTAATTACTAGTCCTAGTTACTCTTACAGTAGTTCTAGTAGTACTTTATGTGACCCAAACGCATTTATCCCAATGACTAAAAACCCTATGTATGGTTATACATGAAAATCATTAATCTTTTCCATCAACTTAGGGAATTTTTTTGCTGTTCTTGCTGCTGCTGTTTTAGAAATTGCTGTTATTGGCTTTGTTGGCTGTGAATATTAAAATCGCTGCGGGATATTAACACTTTCGGTTATTTGTGCATTGAGGCGCAAATGCAATATTATCAAAGGAGGCCAGCCAGCACGGATTAGCGTTTAAAGCTTAACACTTGGTATTCAATCATGCATACCAAATATATATTTACACACGCCGTTATGAATGCTCATTCATACGTATTGTTATGTGACAATGTGTCTTTAGATGTTCGCTTTAATCTCAAAATTAGCCATATTGATTGGCTTAATTAATTGGCTGGCTTGTCATCCTAGATGGGATATACGTAGGTAAATTAAATGGAGTGTTCGAGCTTAAAGATAAGAAATAGAAATTATGCTGATAGTGCAGCAGGAGTACGAAGAGCTTGAGCGGCCAAGAACTGATAAGAAGCATATATTCGCTTGCATGCAGAACGATTGTAATCTGAGTGCGTAGTTGCCTAATCCAAGAGAAGGCGGACACCACAGTCTACGCAAATAATCTTAGGTTAGATTCTCATATTGTGTGAAAGATTTAGGCCAACCATCAATATAGTGATCAGATACCAAAACCTGAAAAGTACTCATGAGAAGAGAATGTAAACACTTGACCTCTTCCACATGACGTCCATGAAAATTGGAAAGCACATCTCTTTGTAACTAAGAACCTACAACAACACAAAAAGCAATGCTTTGAAATCCAACGCAGCATCACTCTTGCCAAAAGGTATTACTTTGGACTGAGCAGACAATTGGTAAACACCAAACTCATAGTTCTCGTACTATTTTATGGTGCAGGGACCATGATAACATCCCTTCAGTAAGCATTAGTAGTTTTCGAGAGATAGGTTTTGCGAAGTTTTATGATCCTCTGCCCGTGGGCGTCGTTCAAAACGGCAAGCGGTGAAAGAGATATAGGCAGTACGATGCAATTGGGCAAATGAAGAGACTGCTGCTACACTGATGTCCAAATGGATGAAAAATCTACAACTTGTACAGAATCAGAAGAATAGGAAGACATCCTGCTGAGAAGGTGAGGCCTGGCTTCATTTAGTATTACCAGTTTGACCTGCACTGCAAAAGGAAGATACCATTGGAGAGTAGACGCTCCTCTTCTTCTTTCAATCTCAAATTTGGTGCACCTTTATTCATCTCTTGATTTGATCAATTTCTTCAACTTCTTTCAGTTTAACTCATGTTGATCCGTCCCTAACTCCACTGTGTTCGACTCTCTTCGCGCCTTTCGTTTGTGGACTCCTTTTTTCTGGGAAAAATACTTGTTTTTATTGGGTTAAAAATGTGTAATTATCCAAAGAATCTTTGGTATTATTAGTTCAAATAATATGCAGAAAAAGTATTTTTGATTTTTTTTCTCAATTACCCCCAAAGGATATCACTTGACAAATCTTCGTGAAATCAAAAACCACTAAAGTCATTATCACTAGTGGTAGCGGCAATGTCAAACGTATCCACCGCAATTTACTTACGCAATTCAATTGCTCTTTTAGAGTACGCCGTACGCAGGCAAGTGTGTGCCATGAGCCGCAAAAATGATGACCCAATTATCATGCATGCTACCAACGCATACAAAACACACACACACATACACACATACACACAAAACATACTCACACACTTTGTGAGGCATCACCAATACACCTGACCATCCGTAGCCATTCAGTTTCAGTTTAGCATTTTGTAATTTTCTGCTGAAATCGATACAGTCCCTTTGCGACCACATTGAACTCGCAAGCCAGTCAACTCCCAAGCATACACATTCACATTGCACTTTTGTGTGTGTTTATAGTACTAGGCCTAGGCGAGAGAGAACCGTGAACTCCGTATGCATTGGTCCCCTTGTGTTGTGCATTTGAGCGGCTACATCCGTTTATGAGTAGCGGAAATCCGGTTTTTGTTAAGCAAGGCCGACAAGCACAAAACTCAGCTACCAACACACGAACACCCACATGCACTATGTAGTAACACAATCAAGCATTACAGTCGGCGCTTTGGGATGGCCTAACAATTTTTTTATCCCTCATTCCATGCACTGACCATCATCACCAGTGTGCGGCCGGCCAGAAAGGGTTCAGTTGTAGCGGATTTTGTAATTGTGTCTAATTTGTGCCTATGCTACTGTTACTTTTCCGTTATTCGCAATCTATTTCAATTCTGTTTCACTGTGTTCCACTTCCAGGCCGAAAGAATTGTCTATTTTGTTCGACGTACTCGTACAATGATGAAGGCTGCGTTGGTCGCAGTGGTCGCGATGGTTAGTCAGTTGGTCGACTACTGTAGGCATACGTTGCTACTGATCTTTTTTTTTTGTTGCTGCATCTCGTATGGCTGCTTAACAGATATGTTTTAAGGCGCTTGTGTAGTGTTGTTATATGTGTGTATGTGTGCATGTGAAAGCGTTGTGTTGTGTGAGTTTTTCATTTCGAACTCTGCGTAGATACTTCCCTTCACTGGTTGCTCATTCGATTTGTGTGCGCTTTTGTGGTGGCGCCAACATATTGTCACAGCTTGTCACACTTAAACACACACACACACACGGTGTGAGCTCGACTTGCAAATGAGATTTTTATGGGGTCATATGCGACGGATTTAATGAACTTTTCATATCCATCTCACAGCATTTGAGTACCAGCGGCAATGGTGTTGTTGGCATTGGAGCTCTTTTAGTTGCTGAGCAATTTTTATCGCAGTGGTCAGTAACTGCTTTAACTGTAGCTGGATGATTTAATGAATTTTTGCATTCATTGTTTAATGATAAGTAAGATGGATTTGATATTAATCCATCATCTATTCAAAATTTTTTGACTGTGTATGGACAAGACTGGCCATATAAGGTCTTCACAAAACACTCAAATTACCCTGTTATTCTGTTATTCCATATTGAATGGAGAGTGAATTATGAAAGCCCAAAGAATTCTCAACTCGGACTTAATTTGAATTTGAAGGGACGATAATGGGACATATTCTGCAGAAGATCTTGTCCGGAAAAGACCAAAACTTTAAAGTTTTCGAACTTTACTTGGACTTTAGCGCTTGTGCTACATCGCCACGCCCGGTGAAATTACATAGCGTCGCAGTTAGTGAGACGAAAAGTTTGATACGTATTATTCATGAAAAGCGCAATAGTACAACAACAACACCATGGACGGAATAGAGTACGCAAATGAGCAAAAATTTGTGGGACTAAATTTTTTAAACACACGTTCCTGTGTGTGAGAGAGAGAAAGAAAATGTAAAACAGAAAGGCCACTTTATCGTCGACTACCCTCGTTGACTTAAGGAGTCTGCTGGCATTTACTAGTTAAATAAAATTTTATTTAAAAAAAAAATGAAATATATATATGAGCTGTGTGACGATTACGTTTATCCTCTGTCCCAACGAGGCTGAAAGATGTAAAGAGAAAAAGAGTGCTCCGAACCGACTCTATATGAGTATGAGAGAGATACCGTGTGTTGAAGAGATACCGTGAGTGTTTGCAGACAGAAAAAGCGAGAGGCCGAAAAGCGGGAGCAGCAAGAGTTTGGGAAGCCGGCCAACAGGGATAATGTCGAAAATTTTACAGGAAAATGCGGCGACTTACACAAGGTTTGAAGGCCGGAGCATACTCATGTAAAGACCAAAGAGGTAATCTTGTGACAGATAATTAGTGTTTGAAAGGAAAATTTCTCCAACCTGCTGAAGGGCAGTGAAATTAAAACAACCGGAGATGGCAAGCCCGAAACCCAAATCGATGTCGACGTCCTATCACCCATCATCATTCATCATTCCATAATAAAGCGGTGGGAGCCGACGTCTTACCGACAGAGCTATTTATATATGGCTGCAAAGGCTCACAAGATGCATGCATCAGCTTCTTTCTTTATTTATTTAATTATTTCAAAAGTTCATGAGAATGGATACCACTGCCTAAGCAACACCGTACCATATGGATAACTGATAAGAACTGATGAGTACACATGATTAAAATTCAACGTCCTACTCGTCTTCTGTTTTTATAAGAGAGACTAACATTTCCCTTCATAAATAGCTTCTTTTTTGCTATCATTCAATAATTCTTATCAGCGAATGAGTAAAATAAAAATTACTGGATGAGCTGCTCCCCGAATTTGTGTTGTGCATCTTGATGTTTTGACAACAAATGGAGGGACCTATACGTAGTTTGTTCTAGCCGCCTCCGGACGACTAATGGATTCTTACAAGGTGCTAATCATTTCATGCCATACATTCAGTGGGGTTCATTCCCTACCGAGGGAATAAATTTTTCCACAAAATTCAGTTATGGTCTAAACAGGACTCGAACCCAGTACCCTCCGCCCGGTAATATGCACAGAAAGGACTACTGCAGCTAATTAACCTGACCGACCTAATCTTAGCATCATCTTAATTGAAGACTCTAGTCAGGCTTATCCGAAATGTATGTGAAAAATCGGTCGAAGGTAAAATTCTTTTTCAAAAAAGGGAAAACCGCAAAGGACGATTTGAATAAAAAAGGAAGCCGTCTATAGTGCCTGATAAATCAGTGAATAATATCGCAACGTAGTTGCGGGCGATGGGCCAGATACTCACATGAGACATGGAAAATCAAACACTACAGATTTTCAAATCTCCCGATTTTAAAATCTTTACACAAGCATCTAAAAGGTGCGTATATTTCAAAGTTTTTTGTTGCAATAACACAATAATAATAAAGGAGTCTATAGCGTCTTGTAATCCTATGGGTTTCCAAATTCTAACAGCGTCTTATAAAAATATTTTTGATCACTTTAAGCCTAAATTAGCTCAGAGGAACGGGAAATTTATGAATTCGTAGGAAATATCTTCAATTTGGCACCAAGTTACGTGTTGTTCGATGATTCTCATTTATTTCCATAAAAAGAACAAGAAAATGAGGTGGGGGGAAAATTTCTGTTGATAAAAAACAAAAAGACGAAATTGAAAAAAATATAACAGTGTGAGGGGTAGAAGTTATTGCTATTTGTACACCATGAAGTTTCCTCATTAGACTGCTTACAAGACATGGGTTGACCATTGGTTCGTGCTGTCGGTGTTCCAAGTTGGGATCTAATATCCTAAAAATAAGGTATAGTCTAATCTAGCTCAACAAAAAAAAATCCAGCTCAATGAAAAGATCATATTATTTTTTACACAAAAAAATTTGAAAAAGGTTTCAATAAAAAGTAAGACCTTCTCCCGAATATACGTTTTCTATACTATTCAATCGATCGAAAAAACAATTCCCAATCCCACTTTTTGCATATCTTGTCGGACGAACGAAGTCGGACGCCAGACCCAGAAGCGGTTTGCTCGATTCCGTTCCAGAAATTTTGATGTGAAAGATGCACCTCGCTCTGATCAGCTAGTCTTTAAAAAAGTCTATGAAATTCTGCAACTGGTGGAGTAAGAATGCCGCTCACTCTGCACAAACTATCTCAAAACCTTAATTAACGGCCAAGCAAGATGATGCTGTGTGTATGATGAGATTGGAAGGTATTTAACCATTATGAGCTACTACAACCTGACGAAACGAGAAATTCTGAGTTCTCGTGTCAAAACTGATCCAGTCTGCAAGCAGCTCTTCACAAAAGTGTCCAGAATTGATCAAAAGAAAATGTTTTGTGCTTCATCATTCACCAAAGTCAGACTACAAAAATTTTGAATGACAAGGCGAAAATTGACGAAGCTTGGTTGGGAAGTTTTGACGCATCCACTATATAGCCGGGAGTTTGCGCCATCTGACAACCATGTGTTCTGATCACTGCAAAACTCTGTTGATGGTAAACAATCGGCCAACTGGAGGTTGCTGAAAATCTTTTGGTCCAGTTCTTCATCAATAAAACACATAAACTCTACACTGTTGGAATTTCAAAACTATTTGGAAAATGTCAAATGTAGACACACTGGCAGACACTGTATACGAATGAAAGAGATGTGGGATACCAATAGAGCGTAATGCATCGGAATATATAAATGCTGTCTTTGTATATGCCAATATGCCATCTGTATACTTTCCATGAACATATCAAATTTATTGAAAGCTGCGAAATTAGATTTCGATGATTTTTAATGACAATATTTATTTTAATTTACGTGTGTAGAATAAATCTACTCAGCTCGTCATTCGGATCATATCGGTGTATTATTTACGGGGCTTATCTCAGATGTATAATGAAATTCCGAAACACGAATTCCCTAACTACGAAATTCCTACAAAACATGGTTCAGACACAGCAAAATGCAGATCAGAAATATTTCCGACAAAACATAATTCAAACACGACATAAACCAGCACGACACAATCTAGACAAAAATAATTATGTTTTCAAAGAATGGATTATCACGTAAAATATTTTTTCATTTGCAAAGAGATGATGCCATAACTTTCATTGACATTTCTCTCTAATATTAAAAAGTGTGCTCCTATTTCCTTAGAAGAATTTTTAAAACATTTGACTTCGCAGTTGGGACCTATTTTATGTATATTGAAAACATACTTTTTAATTTTTCAGTAAATTAATAGAAAAATTTGAATAAAATCGAAATAGTTACTTACTTATTTGTCGGGATAAAAAGTTGTCGGGACAAAGAGTTGTCGGGATTTTGTCTTGTCTGGTTATTGTGTTATATGAATTTTGTCTGGTCGGGATTTCTTTATGTCTGTTTAATGTAGCGTCGATATTGTCTCTTGTCTAGATCTTTTTAAATCATCTGGATTATAGTGTACTTCCGTCTATCTCTTCTCTTTCTGGCGCTTAATACTTTGGACCGAAGTTAATATATCATTTCGTATTCTTCGGAAGCATATTTTTTGAATGCAATTGTTTTTCAGTAAGGAGTTTTTCCATCTCTGAGCATAACACTTTTCAGGAAAAGTCATTAACACCTTAGAGAAAGTCTTGAATTATTGGTTTTTAGATTAAGAAAGAATCTTTTGTAATGATTGAAAATCGCTTCATCCAAGAATAAATTGAGACATTGCTGCCCAGAGCCTTGCAAGCCGCACTGAATGATACCAAATATAGGTTGATAAATTAAAAATCAACTCCTTCTCAAATACAAGCACACACTTGTACATAATTGCAGTAACTTCCTTAACTAAGTGTCTTTTTAGCTACGCAGCAAGAAACTTAAGCAGCTCAATTGAGTCATTTTATACATGTTAGAGGCTGTGAATTTGTATTGAAGCAAATATGTGGACTTGTGTCTCATTTGAGTATGTCTTCCAAGTGTGTTTTCGCGAATGTGCATATGAGTGCAAGAAAGAGAGAGAAAGGTTGTACTTTGGTATTTTTTGCTTGCAAGTTTTTTTGTGCAATTTTTTTTTGCGTCCGCTCCTTTGGGCACTAGCCCGAAGTATATCGCTTGTATTTCGTGTTTCTTGTGGCAATGTGGATTGTATAACGGCTGTTGTAATTTTCTTCGTCTTCTTCTTCAATTTCTTCTATATGCTTCCATCTGCCATCTATAGGTTTGTTATCTCCACCAGCAGCTGGTTAGCTCATCGAGCGTGTGACATTTCCTTAAATAAAGCTAAAAAAGCCACAATTGTGTCGTTGTCGTCCTCGTCGTCAACGTCGCTATCTCAGGCTGCGGCGCAAGCGTCAGCTGCGTGCCACAAACTGCATTCCTTTTCTATTTCTTTTTTTGCTTTACGTAGTATTCTAGAATTTCTTCACTGAATTTCTTTGTTCTTAGCGTAATTTTCTTGTTTGCATATGCTGCTTTGCATATACAAATAGCTGGAATAGTGTATATATGTATGTACTTATATATATGAATTTGAGTATGTTTGCATCATTGTGTACTCTTGGGGAATAAAGTTATTTTGCATGCGGAAATTCTTTGTTCCGAAATTGTTTGCTCACTCGCTTATATCACTATACCAGTATAATATAACATATAACCTTTGCTCCACGAAAAACGAGAGAGACAAAAAGAAAAAAGAAAACAAAATTACAAAACTCTTTTACTTAAATTGAAATGGTTTTCTCAATAAGTCAGATCAGGTCTCAAAACCATCCATATATATCCATAACCTTCGAGTTGTCTTCCATAGCTTTTTGAAATCATTTTAATATATTTAGTTTTTGATAGAGTGGAACAAACTTTTCGCTTATAACGGCTTGTGAAATGTAGCAGAAAACCCGAATTAACTTAATTTTTCACTACTCAAGAAGACTTTATCCGCTTTGGAGGCCAACTTGGGGTTCAACTCATTCCTACCCGCCAGTGAAATGTTCCTTGTCTTTGCAGTTCTTATAATCTTAAATTTGCATTGAATTTTTATTAAAATCTCTGTAGATATACATATAAATAATTGACGCTTTGTAGCCACTGCAGCGATTTTTCAGCCGATTTGTCTTTCTCTAATTTTGTGGTGTGCATCTGAATGTTTTTTCCAACAAACAAATTATTCTAAGCCGCCTCCGAACGTCCGATGGATTTTTAAGATGAACTTTTGTTTCATATTTGAAATACACTTGGAGGGTTTGACGTACTCTGTGAGGGGCGACTGCAATTAGAAAAATTAGTTTTCTATAATTTTGCGTGTTGGTCGAACCAGGACTCAATCAGATCTTTCAAATGGTTGTATGCAAGATGGTTGTACCGCTCGCGTAGATGTGAATAGGAAAAACTTTTGAACAATCCTGTTTTCCGTGGGACATTACTTGCCTGCACAAACACATGTATTTAGAGTATTTGTGAGTAACCGCTCCATTGTCTGCGTCCCCAATGCGGGTAATCATGTTATAATGTGGCAAAAAACATGTGGTTGCAAAGCCTTGACTTTTGGCGCTTGGGGCGTTAAGTGTTTTTTTTTGTTTTTATTTTTTTTTTATGTTTTTATTATAAAATGGTTTTTCTTTAGCATAATTTTTTCCTTACTGGAATTCCTCCATCTTGACTGCCACTACTACGTGTAGTGCACTACTGCACACGTTTTGGATGTTGTTTTTTTTTAATTTTTTTTTATGCATATTGCATTGCTGCGCTTGATTGTTATGATGATGATGGCGTTGCCGCTATCGCCGGGGCTGTTGTTGGTAATGTCTGTTCGCTGTTGGCTGTTGGCTTTGGGCGTTATTGTTTTCGGTGTGGTGTGAACAAGTGTAATGAAATTTTGTGCACATTTTTTTAAATTAGCCAAATTTGTGCATATAAAATTCGCGTTCATGTTGTTTAACAGTTATCCGCTGTGCGTTTTACTTGCGTGAAAATTTTGTTATTGTATATGTATTTACCGCCGATAACAAAGTTGTTTACTTGCACTGGCTCTTGCGTAACTGTGTAACGACAGCCATGGATTTTTTATATGGAGCGAAAATCTAAAATTTTTTCTAAATTTTTTTTTTATATATTATAATAAAGTTCAATCCACCCAAGCTGTAAGAAGTTTAGTAAAAAAATGTTTACCCACACATAGGCAGGGTAACCATGGGTGTTGCTGCTGGGCTTAAACTCACAACGCTTATACTAATTGTTCTACATCGCTGCTCTCATACCCCTTAGAGTTCTCAAGGCAACTAATTTCGAGGTTAGTTTAGATGTCAATGACCGATAGTCCAGATTATGGAGAAGTCGAGTTGGCCAACTACCGAGCTCAAAACTTGCCTACAACTCCCGAGATTTTTCATTAGGGATCCGCAGATCTTTTGTGTAGTACTTTCGCTTGGATGATGCTAAAATGGTAGCCGCACAAGTAAAGCGAAATATTGAAATCCTCAAAGTATATTCAGGCTGCCAACTAACATTCCATTTTGGACTCTTCGTTGTAGATTAAGATGCTATCTTCCCCCATTACTATACCTCCTCTGAATTCACGTCTGAAGAGTAACCTCACCTGGAAGTAACTATTGAAATCTAACCAAGGGAGGTTATAGTCTGATTTAGTTAGTGTTATGTGAGCTGTTTCAATATATTAAGATGTTCATGTCTATTGACAATTGATACGCATCTGACAGGTATGACGCATTTATCCAAATTAACATATTCGGTTTTATGTCCTAGTTCCTGCTAAGCATTCTCTTACAGATGTACAAATTCACATATTTCTTCCTTTTCCTTTTTCAAAGTTCAACACAGTTCCTCTTAGTGAAGAAAGCTGAAGTTGTTGTGTTTTGGTTTTATTTGTCTATAGCCTCAGCATCGTTTTACTGGGTTTAACACTTTGTCCATTGTTCGCGGCTCATGGATTTAATTTTTACAGAGCACTACAGAATATCACTTATCGTGGAAGGGAACAGTCCTGATTCTATTAATACCACTATGCCATATTTTTCAGGTCATCGTTTCGAGCATAGGTTTCGGCGTTTGTTTCTGAAAATAGTTACCAAAACTATAGTTTCTTCATCCTTGCTTTTGCCAGTTTAGCTGCCGCTAGGATTTATGATCTCATAAATTTGCTGGCTCAATGTCGATTTTGGGCACTTTTCGATATTTTTCACACTGCTATATCTCTGTAAACCGCATGCTTTGATGTATTCCTAAAACTTCCAGATATTGAATGAGAGACAAAAATTCAAAAACAACTGACGTGTGAAAAGTGCATCTAGTGATTAAAATTTTAAAAAATTCTATTTTTTTACCATTTTACACCGTTTCAGGTTAACAACTCGACTACACATCCCCAAATATGTTGTTTTTATTATTACTTTATTTATATATGCACTTTTTCCGAATAAATTTGCTTTACAATTTTTCTCTCACTCAATATATACAACTTTGCTGAATATATCAAAACAGTATTACTTACGGCAGAGATATTGCTGTGTGAAAATATGGAAAAGTGTCAGGTTAGGCAAAAGTAATGATGAAGAAACTCTAGGTTTGGTAAGTAATTTCAGAAACAATCGAAAAAACCTATACCCCAGAGTTGCTTTGTGTACTAGATCTTTTGCATATGCTACTCCTCTTTGTGTAGTATTTCCTTCAGGCTCACCACCCATACAAGCGCGGATGAGACTTCGCCTAAGTGGTTACTTTGACATTATGGAGACGAAAAACTGCATTGCCTTTTTCTAATTGAATCTGAAAGAGATCATCTAGAAGATCACCTTTTGAAAAGTGCCCTCACTTATTTAAGATAGTTCTTTAGTGATAAATAACAGCAATGTTCAATTTATTTATTAACACCTACAACGGCATGAAAGGCATTAAAAATTAAAAAAAAGAACAACAAAAACGATTTAAAATACAACGTTAAAAATACGAATTCATAGATATTTTTACACTTCGAGATTTTAAAAGACCCCAGACCCTATGAGGAGATGCTGAAAAGTTTTTCTGGTTATACTGGAAGCGACATATTGGAAAAAAAAATACCAAACAAAGCGCTCAAGTACTAGTAAAAGAGCTATGGAGTAAGACTCTCAATTAATTGGGAAAGAGAACATAAAAGGGAGAAAGAAACGCTAAATGCGAATGCAAACAGATCTGTAAAGATGATAATTTTTACACTATTTTTGCTCAGTATTGTTTGACATTTCATAACGAAAATACTTAAAAATTCACGTTCTGTAAGAAATGTGTTTCGAGTGCTTCGCTTAACTCAACATAATCGGCCTGCTGAGCGTACTATACGCAACACCATCACCCATCTTGAGACCCAGCATTTATTATTGGATAATATTCGACCGAATAGATCACATCCAGCCCGCAGTGAAGAAAATATAGTGGCTGTAGCTGAGAGTGTACACGAAGACCGTGGAGAGTCGATTCGGCGCCGAGAGATCATAAATTGAAAGCGTACAAAATATAGCTTGTACAAGAACTGAAGCTGCACGACCTTTCCAGCGATGAGGCCAATTTCTGGCTCAATGAGTATGTAATGTATGTCTGAAGAGATTCAGATTTCATCCAGAAAAAAGAACGGTTCGGTGTGGTTTGTGGGTCGGTGGAATCATTGGTCCATATTTCTCCAAAAGTGAGGCCGGTGAGAACATAACCGCCAATGACGACCGTTATCGCGCCATAATAACCGACTATTTGATGTCTGGAATTGAAGCTCGTTATCTCTGCGATTTTTGGTTTCAACAAGATGGCATCACTTCCCACACATAGCATCAATCAATGGATTTATTGAGAGAACACTTCGGTGAGCAGATAATTTCACGTTTTGTGCCGGTCGGATAAGTATGTGGGGATATGTAAAGTCTAAAGTCTGTGCGGATAATCCCGCTTCGATTTAGGCCTTGGAGCAAAACATCACGCGTGTCATCCGCCAGTTACCAGTCGAAATGCTCGAACGAGTCAACGAAAATTGGACTCAACGGATGGGCCATCTGAGACGTAGCCGCGGCCAGTATTTGAAAGAGATAATCTTTAAAAAACAAATGCGAGAGAATGTTCTTTCGAATGATAATAAATATTCCCCATTAAATTTGAATTTTCTGTGTTTTTTTTCTTTAAAAAAATAAGGAAAAATTACCTGGAATTGTACACATGCAAAAACTAATTTGCTGTACTCAAAATGTACTGAAGGTAATTCGACTGCAATCATTAAAGAGGAAACACTGGTCATCTAGGAGGTCTATGAGGGCTAAACGGCATCACCTCTTCCGCATTGATAGTCACCTAAAACACCGAAAGCCGAAAGAATACGTAATAACGGTCCTCATTGGGAATTATAATTGTGTTTGAATGAGTTCGGCTGTACAATCTCGGAAAATTAAATGTTGTTCAAGCGCTATTTCGCAATGAAGTTTTATAGAAAAAAAGTCATGGTATAGTCGCTGTCACTGGCAACTAATTTCTGAACTACTGTGGGTAGAGTTATGGTAAAGATAAAGATTTCCCAAAAACCACCATTTCTACAGAATGCTGTACAGATGCTCTCTTTTATTTTCAAATTTTGTATTTATTGTTATACACTCCAATTTTGAAAGCTTGATATAAATTTCAGTTGACCACTTCTACCACTTCCTAAAAACGTAAAAATGGCTTTCATTGATTGGTAAAACTGCTGAGTTATTCTCCCTCAGAGTGACACAAGAAATGTATTTCCTAACTAGTTTAGATATTTAAGAGTCGAAAAAGTTACATCACTCATATTTAATTTTACTCTTTGAGATATCTTTTTTACAAAACAAAAAATTAATAATAACTATTAAATGTCGAAAGCTGTGTTTATTGCATTTTTTCGGCCAAAGGCAAAACTTTAATCTCATGCGCTTTAACAGACCCATTTAACCCACTATATAACTAAATAACACAACTTCCCAATTTAGTTTCTTTCAACTAAATTTCTACGAAAAAACAATAACACTTTTGAATCCGGTTATCTTAATAGTTTTATAAGCTTAAATTAAATTCCTATCTTCTGAAATACACATACGAGCACACACGAGTACACGAGTAATGTGATCAAAATTTGAGTTTTCATCCAAAACTGCTTAACTTTTTGCCATAAACTAATTAACTTAAGAAAGTTAGTCTCCGAAAAGTCAAGGTGAAAAGTATTTCAGACAAGTTAACATTAAGCCGTTTAATAGTGCTTAGACGGCATATAATAGAGCCATGAATAAATTAATTTATTAATATGTAGCTGAGTAAATGGATGAATCAGTGTGAGCCAAAAGTGCTGTGGCTTACTCTGCGTGTGATGATGACAAATACTAGTTTACGACTAGAAATGCATGGCTGAAATAAAACTAGTCACGAATGACCCTATCTGTTACCTTTTAAAAATAATTAATTTAAGGACGATTAATTGAATTTTGAGTGAAAAGATTAAAAAAGAAATCATTTGCTACTATTATCTTTATTTTAATTTTAATATATTCGTATTCATTTTGCAAATATATTTCAAAATAGTATTGAATAATTTAAAATTTAAAAAAGTGATACAAAAATGAATGAGCAGTTAATTTACATTTAAATTTAAAGGCCTGGATTCTACTCCAGGTTCGAGCACCATCCAAAATTATAAAAAATAATTTTTTCCGATTGCGATCGCCCCTAGGCCGGAAATGTCATGCCCTCCGAGTGTATTTCCGACATGAAATAAAAGCTCCTAATAAGGCCGATTTTTGGTAAAAATATCAAAACACAAAACCACAAATTTGCCGAAAATCGCGAACACAGTAGAGGTACTTCTTTCAATAGCCCTTTTTGATAGATAACGCGTGAGTCGTGCCAAGCTGTCATCCTATTTTTGTTCAGTATTGTTTGGAATTTCATTATGGAAAGATTTATGCTTGAAAAACGTTTACAAATCATTCAGCTTTATTACAAAATTCTGTAAATAGTGTGTTTCGCGCGCTTCGCTCAACTTATACTCAACATAATCGGCCTACTGAGCCACTATTCGCAATACCATCCATCCATCTTGAGACCCAGGATTCATTATTGGATAATATTTGACCGAATAGACCACGTCCAGCACGCAGTTAAGAAAATATAGCGGCCGTAGCTGAGAGTGTATACGAAGATCGTAGAGAGTCGATTCAGCGCCGTTCGCAACAAATCGGACTGACGTATGGTACGGCTTGGCGCATTTTAAGCCAAGATCTTAAAAAGAAAGCGTACAAAATACAGCTTATGCAAGAACTGAAGCCACTAGACCTTCCCAAGCAACATCGCTTCGCTCTATGGGCTCTTGAAAAGTTCCAAGAAGATCCGACGTTTTCGAGCCCAATTTTGTTCAGCGATGAGGCCCATTTCTGGCTCAATGGCAAACAACGGTTTGCTGTGGTTTGTGGACCGGTGGAATCATCGGTCCATATTTCTTCAAAAATGATGCCGATGAGGATGTAACCGCCAATGGCGACCATTATCGCGCCATGATAACCGACTATTTGATACCTGAAATTGAATATCGTGATCTCCGCGACATTTGCTTTCAACAAGGCGGTATCACTTCCCACACATTGCATCAATTAATGGACTTAATGAGAGAACACTTCGGTGAGCAGATAAATTTACGTTTTGGGCCAGTCGATTGGCCACCAAGATGTGGCCGTCACACCGTTAGACTTTTTCCTGTGGAGATATATAAAGTCTAAAGTCTATGCAGACAACAATCAGTCTTCGATTCAGGCCTTGGAGCAAAACATCACGCGTGTCGTTCACCAGTTACCAGTCAAAATGCTCGAACGAGTCATCGAAAATTGGACTCAAAGGATGGACCATCTGAGACGTGGCCGCGGCCAACTTTTGAAATAGATAATCTTCAAAATGTTAATGCCAAATAATGTTCTTACGAATGATAATAAATATTCCATATTCAATTTGGATTTGCTTTGTTTTTTCTTTAAAAAAGTAGGAACCTCGAAATGGATCACCCTGTAATTATGTGTTATCAAAAGGCATGGAATTGAGGCGAGGAGAAGTTCGCCTGTTCTGCTAGTGAACCTTTTATTGAATTTAAATTTAAATTTGAATTTTCTTTGTTTTTTCTTTAAAAAAATAGGGAACCACGAAATGGATCATCCTCTATATATGCTTACCTAATCATGCAAGTGAGTAGTTGCCGTGGCTTGCGTTTAGTACGTTTGGTAGTCTGATGAGAAAATGCAGTAATTTCGGAAATTGCAGAGGTTTCGCATGTTGCTGATGTAAAATGGATAACTTCTTACTTAAATGTAGCACCATTTAACTGAAATCATTTGTTATTGATTAATGAACAAGAGAAAGTAAGAAAAATATATAATTTTGGTTTGAAACTCAAGTAGTATTTTATGTTTATTTCCATCTGTTAGAAGACTGGTGTATTTCCATTCGAAATCTGACCGTTGTCATCTCATTGAAAATATTGGTATTAAAAATACTGTCATGAAAAATTACTATTAAATGTTTAATTGAATTTCTTTCTCTTACCAGTTCCGAATCGGTCTCCAACTAGTTGGTTTGATTGCAGCCTGGATATGAGTTTAATACATGCGTGTGTCAGTGACTAAAAGAAATTTCGAACATTTTTCGTTAAATGCAACACATTAAAGAGATAATTTCTAATGGCCTTTAGGCCAATTTCAACACATAAAACATAAAAACTAGCACTAAATGAATGGCGCCGGCATCTTGCAGACGAAGCAAATTGGCGATTTCCGTATCTCTTTTGGCCTTTAGGTAATTACATATGTGGTTGAGTTGGTGAATGTATGCACAGTTTTATGTTGATAAATAAATGAGATTAAACTTAACTGTGTAGTCATTAAAAATTTAGGTAATTAACATACATACATGTTCAGTTTTCACCTGCATCTTTAGGCTAGATTTGGTAATTATGCTGCTAAATCGTTGAAATATTATGTTTTTTGTAGCTTACACAGCACATTTCGGCTCAGAAGGTGTAAACGAGTAATTTTTTCGGTAATTTATACTCTTTTAAGTCATACTTAAGCATTTTTTATTGCTTGTTATAAAGCAAGCATTGGCTTGCCGTTGGTTGACACTTTAAAATTGCGATGATAGTTAAGAAAGTGATAATTTTATTCAATTTTTGGTTTTGAGGAAGTGTCAGTGATTCAGCACATTAGATGCGCTTAAATCTGTACAAAAATCTGTAAAAAATGAGTATGGAATGAGTTAGACGGCGTAATTATACGAATCTATCAAAGCAGTGGGACTCCTAGCAAAGAAAAATATCTTTTTTTTTACTGTTTTTGCTTTGATACATAAATATTTCGCATACGAACCAAATCAGTGCAAAAAAAGAACTTAAAGGATTTGTTATCTTGAAAATTTTCTGGAATTTTATTTGAGTACATCTTATGATAATTTAGGTTTGGAAAAAAAATCGCTGAAAAATCCTCCTTTAATTCCTAAATTTTTTCAATTCTTAAGTTTACGTTTGTTATTATATCCTCCTTTATCCACTTAAATTTTATAATTTTTGATGCTGTTTCTCTGCAACCAATTTTGGAATTTCAGTTCAAGTTTCAATTTAAAAATTGTTTCAAACATCTTAACATTCATTCTTCCAGTTGGTCCTTTTATGAATATTTGCCCATAATTTCAGTGCACCTACAATAATTGTGATTAAATGTACCTTTTGACACAATTTGGTCTAGTGCTTTCATTTGAGTTAGAGGCACTCTCATATACCAATTAACCCTCACCACCATTTCAGCTCCTCTTATATGCTTTTTAAGAGTCGGGGTTGGTATCTTCCTCAACTACATCCTGTCTTCTCTTGCTCTTTCCCTTAAATGACCGTGTTAGCGCATACGATTCAATTAGCCTTGTCTCTTTAAAAGCTTTTAAGTGCGTGGAGTGGCCAATGTGGTGTTGGACCTCCATACTCTACTCTCCATTGTCACTCCATTACCCCAGCCGCACGCGAGTAATTGAGAATTATGGCAATACAAGGCAATGCTGGTGACTTGTAAGTGGTTTGCGGTCACAATGGCCAGGGAGGAGTGGCAAGATGCGATGGTTGCACTTCTGAGTAATGGTATCTGAAAGGAGCTGAAAGTGCGCATAATTCAACACTTAATGAAATATGGAACTGTAGATGTCTTAATTTTGTAAAGACAAATATGCGATGGCAGCCTGAGTTCTGGAGATAAGTCTTAAATGTTGTCATTTTTTTCAAAACTTGCAATTTTTATATAAATAAGGTCAAGAAGGAAAAAATTAATTATATGTGAAAACTTCTTGCGGTTTTTAAGAAATACATACTTTTTCTTTTAACATTTATTAGAGTAAATTTTTATTCTGCTTTAGAGTATATTCTATCATCAAATATACTTTTTATTTCATTTTCATTTTCATTTTCATTTTCATTTTCATTTTCATTTTCATTTTCATTTTCATTTTCATTTTCATTTTCATTTTCATTTTCATTTTCATTTTCATTTTCATTTTCATTTTCATTTTCATTTTCATTTTCATTTTCATTTTCATTTTCATTTTCATTTTCATTTTCATTTTCATTTTCATTTTCATTTTCATTTTCATTTTCATTTTCATTTTCATTTTCATTTTCATTTTCATTTTCATTTTCATTTTCATTTTCATTTTCATTTTCATTTTCATTTTCATTTTCATTTTCATTTTCATTTTCATTTTCATTTTCATTTTCATTTTCATTTTCATTTTCATTTTCATTTTCATTTTCATTTTCATTTTCATTTTCATTTTCATTTTCATTTTCATTTTCATTTTCATTTTCATTTTCATTTTCATTTTCATTTTCATTTTCATTTTCATTTTCATTTTCATTTTCATTTTCATTTTCATTTTCATTTTCATTTTCATTTTCATTTTCATTTTCATTTTCATTTTCATTTTCATTTTCATTTTCATTTTCATTTTCATTTTCATTTTCATTTTCATTTTCATTTTCATTTTCATTTTCATTTTCATTTTCATTTTCATTTTCATTTTCATTTTATTTATATTTTAATTTTTTTCCTATTCATTTAAATTCTCATCTTCAGATTAATACTGATTCTTCGGTTATATCATTTGATATTGCACTGAAAAATCGCGTTTCCTGTTTACGCCTAAGTACTTATACTGTATGTATCAGGAAAATCCATAGATTTTTCAACTTATTTTCTCATTCAATATATTTCCAAATAAAATTAAAATTTTTTCTCTACTAAAATTGCAATTTCGTCGTTTTACTCCTGCTGTGTCCTTCAAAAAATAGTCAACAAATTTAATTTACACCTCACATTTAACGTCCAATCCTAACAAGCTGCATTTTGCTTAACAGCCCGAGAGCAAAATTAATTGAATCAGTCAGAAAATTTTGTGTGAAAATTAACGCAGCCACTTTGTGTGCCCTCAACAGTAAATAAATGAAAAAATAAAGGTAAAGCAAAATACAGCATCAAAAATTTACCACGAAAAAAATGCTGGAAAAACAATGCAGGCCAATTTGTAAAATAGTTAGAGTTAAAAAAAATCGAATTTCGATAAAAAAAAAAATGTAAATCAATCCAACAAACTTTTGCCGACCAACTCAAAAACTACAATTTAGCTTTTCGAAAGTGGTTTTCACAGTGGTAGCCATTTTGAGGTCAACATTGACCAAATGACTGGCTGGCTACTCTCGAATCGCTACCGTTGATTTTGATGGTTCTGATGACTCCTTGACAGCGTGTAGCAATAGGGCAAACACGTTGCATACCTCGCGGCGCTATGCATTTTGAAATTTGCTTGCATAGCGCGCTAGATTTAAATGTATGTATTTGTTTTTTTTTTCAGTTGAGTGTGTGGGAGGCAGTATCGATGCCTCTATTGGTTAGTTTACAAACATACGCAAGTTGGTGTATGTGTATGTATGACGCGTTGATGCGCTTGACAACTTTTCCATTGCGGTGAGCTACTTTAAAATTACGACTTTTTTCAACATACGCCCTTCAATGGTTGTAAATTGGCTGTGTAGTCCCAAAAAGGGTGTAAAAGTGTGTGTGCGTTCAATCTTTGCTGTCACTGCGCTTAATCTGCTTCAGCATGCGCGTGTCCCTTTGTCGCTTTTCGTTGAGGCTTTTAGTTTGCTTATTTTAATTACAGTTTTTTCAGTGTGCAATTTTATTTTGATTAACGTTTTTTAATATTTTTTTTCCTTTTTTTTGCAGTAGATTTTTTTGCTCTATTTTATTTTAATAGTCGCTACGTGTTTGGTGAATTACATACACTGTGAGAATAGCTGTTAATGTTAAGCAGTGGATGATGTAAACAAAATCATTGCCTACACTTAGGATTTATGTTATCGAAGGCGCACACCGAATAACATTATGATGATAGTATTATTATTAATATTTAATTATTTTTTACAAAGACTAAATTTTTGTGTTTCTGAACAAATAACTTCTAAATATTTTTTTTAGCTGATAAATAAAATTTTCAGTGCATATTTTTTATTTATTGTTCCACATTGTCAAATAGCCTTGACAAAAAACCTTATTCAGTGAGATTATAGCTTATAGTTGCCGTAGTTTTACTGATGACTGATGAAACAAACATCAACTGTCAGCGAAAGCTTCAATTTTCAATACGCGTAGCAGCAGCATTCACATTTTTTTCCACTATAAAAGAATTTTATATGTTGGTATATATGGGTATTTTAAACCGCAATACGATGCATATTTTTTTAAAGCGTTAATTCACTTTTAATTCAAATATCCTTTTCGGTGTCAACTTAAGTCTGTGGCCATTTACTATTCATTAGTTTTTTGGGCGTGAATACGCTAAACTCGCAAAAATATTCTGAATATTAAATTACAAATTAGTTGGATACTTTGTATTTTAAGCAAAACTTTGATCAATTGTCTTTTAAAAGTTGTTGTATATTTTAATCAAATACATATATTTAAAAATAATGGATTAATGGCTAAACGAAGAAAGAAAAAGTTTTTTTTTTAAAACGAGGGAAAAACAAAATGTTTGTATAAAGTTTGATTCTGCATAAATAAGTATTTAATTCGAAATCTAAGCTACTTGTAGACTTTAAAAAATTACAAAAGTTTACTTACGCAAATAAATTCACACATTTGCATATAAATTGTAAACTTTTAATGGAATTTCGTTTTCATTTGCGTTTGGTAATAAATAAAAATAAAAATCGCTGTGAAATTATTGCAGTTGTAAGAACCAATATGCCTACTAGAAAAATTATTATTATTTTTCTACAAATTGCTGCCAAGTTTCAGGTGAGAAATGTGGTAGTCGGATAAAAGCGTTGTGGTACACCTAAGTAGAAGTTCGCTCTTTAAATTTTTTATACTAGCTGTAAATTTGTAAGTATATATATAAATATATTTTTCTGGTTATGTTGTTGGTTTGTCGAAGTAAACAATTAAGAAAATCTGTCCAGGATATTTATAGGTCACCAGAAGTTCCTTTAACCTGACTTTAGTAGCATAAAGTGAGCTTCACTATTTCCAAGATTGCATGTATTTATCTGCTGTTTGCGAATGTTTCAAATTTCCTTTTCGAAGAAAAAAACAATTCCATTTCTTACGAATACTGAAATATCCTGCCCTGATTATGCTTGCTTACCTGTATTATAATGAATTATTATTTTTGTTTTTAATATGATTTCATACGTCTGCACTCCTCTGCGTACTCATATAAAAAGGACGGACATTGTTAGGTCATGCGCTGTTTTAAATAAATAGTATACAAGTATATATAGCGTAAGCGACGAAGCGAAAGTCCTTTCATAAGGTTAGGCTGAAATGCTAACTGTAAACAATGGAATGTATCTGCTTATCACCCAGATCATATTTTCACTGATATATTTTGCGTCCTCCCATTTCTGTTTTTTTGAGCGATTGCGATACATTATGCCTTTGATGCCTTCTGGGCATAAAGACAAGTGGATTTCACCAATTTTTCTAAAAGTCTAATGCACAATACATTATGCATTTTCTATACTTCCTTACATAAATGTATTGGACAAATTAATAAATAAATAAATATAAAACGAGAGTTCAAAAAATAAAAATAAAATGTATGAACATAAACGACTCATTTTTCTGAAATTTATCACGCTGTTCCTGCGAAACCTATAATTAAATGAACTATAGAAGTTTAGGTCAGATTATATTGAACGCCTCCTTGATGATAGGGAATACCATGTACATAAGTATGCAACTAAAATTATGGCTTTTACATTTTCGATTGTGAATATAATTTCAAGACCATTCCTATTCTTTTAGCAGGCAGTTCGGACTTTTTCTCTTCTCAATTCTCTCAACACATGATGAAAGTTAAGATCATAAATTACTTTGGTCTGCCATCCGTATTAATTAAATTATGAAAAATTAAAATTCTGAATCTATTCTCGTTGACCTTTAGAATTCTATATATAATTGAATTTAAATAAAACTACATTTTGGCAAAAAGAAAACAAAGAAAACAGGAAAGTACCAAACAATATTTTTATGGTGTCATATATGTGCATACGTAATTTTGAAGGACTCTTGAAAGGACTTAAATTCAAATAATATCGATCATCTTTTCTGCTCAGGGTGGTGAAAGTCTTAGTTGCACCAGTACAGTCTCCATTGACATTTCTATCCGTATATTTGTTCATACATTTTACATCAACGTTTAAGCAAAAAAAAAAAAAAAAAAAAAAAAATCCTGAAGATTAAAAAGTTGTAATTTTATTTTTTCTTAGGAGTGCCTCACATTTCCAAACAGTTATTATTTATGCGAGTTATTTATAGATAAATGTGAATATGTCGTATATACGAAATAAAATTTAAGCAATATTGGCTAATTTAAAATCTTTCTGTTATTTTCGTCCGCTATAGCATATATATACCAACAATTTTTCAGATTTTAAATTTTAAATTATGAAAATATATACTAAATTGTGCATTGTTACTATAAATCATCAAAATCGGACGACTAGAACTTATAGCTCCCATACACCGACTTTTCCAGTTATGCGGCTTTGCTCAAAGCTCCATAAAAAAGCAACTAAAGGCGTGAAAGTTTAGCATCTAAAAGCGTTTGTAGTCTACAGAGGTGAATTGAAGTTAATATTGACACTGAAAACCATAGAAACGAATTTTCAAAACTGCAAAAAGTTTTATACGTTCTTTATTTTTAATTATTATGTTTTTTTAATTTATATTCTCTAATTAAGCTCATTTTTCATTGCTGGTGATGAGTTGATTCAGAAATGATCCGATTTTGTAACCTTTCAGTAGCAAAGTTTTCTGCGTTGATTCATGGCACACCCAAGCAGAGAGGTTATTTCAGTAAGCAGCTTTTTTTTAAATTATTCCAAGGTGATATGTGATTTATGCCAAATACCTCCGTTATCTACTGATAGCCTCCGTGCTGGTCTTGCTCCACAAGTTGCAGAATTTATTCGGTTTTCTGAGTGACAGGCCGAGCAGAACGAATTTCGCTCCTAGGCCCAAAGTTGTTGCAACTAAGAATCTCATCATAAAGCGCAAAGATTTTTCGGCAATGATAATCTGCCGTTTAAAAGAAGAAAGGTCCAATCACACCTCCGGACCAAAATGCCAACCCGTAAGTTTTTTTTGGGGTAGTGGCGCTTATTTACGTATCAGCGTATCCTGAAACGTGCCTCGTCTCTGACGAAAATTTTGTTAGAAAAATCGCAGCACTCAATTGACATAACTACGTCGTTGGGAATGGCTTCAGTTGTTGTTTGAACTGGAATTTATATCGATGTAGTTGTCAAGTGCAAATTACACCATAAGGTGTCGTATGAAAGTCCCAGCTCTTGAAAACATCGAGAAATAGAAAAATTCGAGTCTTCGGCTACAATTTCACTTAAAGCAGCGATATTTGTGGTGGAATGAGCAAAACGATCATACACTAGCCTCACAATATCTACAACCGATGCAGCTTTTTGAAATTTCTTCAAAATTTTACCAATTGTTTGAGTAGTTGGATCATAGTCTCCTCTTTGAATCACCATTTTGTAGTAGGTTTCAACAATTTTAACGGTTAGTAAATTACCAGCAGCAGTGCTTACGGATTTCCGTTGGTTCCGATGGTCCAAGAAACTAGGATAGAAACGATGACAAACAAAAAATAATAAAAGATAACTTGAAGCTATCATTCAAAATATATGTGAGTGTAAAAGTAACATTTTCTACTGTAAAACGTGCGGTCATGAAATATTCTTTGCTTTTTGCTTACTTTATTTGTTTATTTATCAAATCGATATTATATTACAAACCTGTTTGCTGTACATATATACATGCTAAATTTCATATTTTGCGCACCAAATATAATTGAATGGTGTTGGAAAATAAAAGGAAGAAGAATTTTCTATTTGGAGAGTAGTATTATTGATGATTCCTTTATTGAGAATAATACAAACGAACAAGAAATTTATCATTTTAAATCTATTACTGACAGTTTGTCTATATTTGAGTAGTTTTTTGTTGTTGCCAATATTGAGATCGAATCATACTTATGCGAATCCAACGAAGCATACATGATTGGTAGACAAGTTGTTTATTACTTTTTATTTTTGGATGTACCTTTGAAAGTGAAATATTCTATTGAACATAAAACATAGAAATTTTGGTCGAATACGTATTGGCTTGAGGAGGTTGGTTGTGATGAACAACTTTTAAATAATATTAAAAATGAGCCGCCATTGATTGTAATTTCCTAAATAAATTTTTTGGTGATACAACATTGGGTATACGTAACTTTCTTGCAGTTAGTTGACACCTTTACATAAACGCAGAATAGTTCATTTTAATTAATGTTTTTGATTAAGCATACATACATTTGTATGTCTATAAGTACTAGCTCTAGTGTACGCTTACCAACTATAATTTTGAAACGAAAAGTATTATTCAATACGGTAAATATTCGCTTTAAGTTTGTCTGTCATTTTAATTTAATTTCCTCACTGTCTTGGAGCTTCTAAAAGAAGAAAGAAAAAATAAAAGAGAAAAAGAAATATTTGCTCATTTATTTCTTTGCTATTCACTTTATATCATTATTCTGCTTATTTGACTGCGTTTTTCTGCCATTGATTTACGTCTCGAATATATACAACACATAAATACATAAATATGCTACGCACTGTGCTTTTAGTTTATTTTTGTATTTTTTGTTATTTTTTATTTTTTATTTTATTTTTTTTTGTTGAAGCGTAAAATTGAAAATTACTTTTGATTGTCATTCCGTTCTGTTGGCGGAAATGAGCCTTGTTTTCGGCGGTGTTTCGACGTTGTACGTGGCAATGATTGTATATTTCAAAAAGCTGTTGTTGTTTTTGTCGTTCTTTTCATCATTGTTTCTTCCTTGCGTCTTGCGTATTATAGCCATTATTTCATGTCTTTCGGTTTCCGCCAATTCCAGTAATAATTTCTTCGTTTTTCTTGCGCATCATTGAAGCGCATTATTCAGCGGCGACAAGGTGTGCCTTTGACCAGTGAGGAGGACATAGTGAGGTATCATTTACATCAATTCAGTCAGTTTGCTTTATTTAATTGTTTATTCTGCTTTAATGCCGCATGCAGAAATGGCATTTATTCTGTTGTAAAGAGCGGGTAGGAGCGGGAACTTTTACCGTTGTATATATTCATTCATTTGCTGAATTAAATCGAATACCTTTAATGTATTCCCTCAATTTCGTACATTCTCACAGCGATGTATACTACAAAGTAGAACTTACAGTTATTTTTATTTTTTTTCTCAATTTTTCTGTTTTTAATTAAAATTTACATATTTCGGTTTCTTCATATAAAGTGGCGGTGTCATGACCAACGAAGCGAATCAAACCGTTGAATAATTCGAATCAAAGTATTGAATTCGTAAACATGAACTGATTTGTGGGCAATTCACTTACAGCGCCAGTATTTACAATTAGTTACACTTGGTTGATTTGCTTTTTGGTGAAAAACATGTTTTTATTTTCGTTTGTTGTTTGTGTGATTCATATAATGTTCACACAGCTGCATGAATGTGGCGGCAGTGAATATTCGTGGGAATTGTGGTAGAAATAATTTTTAATAAGCTTTGGTTGGTTAAATTTTAAAAATTGAAAGGTGTTGAGCATTTAACTACATTAAATTCAGTGATTTAAAAAAGATCTTTGATCCGACATTTATAGACGTGCGTTTCAATAGATTTAATTGTTTAGATTTTTTTTTGAGATTAAATTGATTATTGAATAACTCACTCTGCTTCACTGCTACGATTCTTAGCCAGACCATACCTATACCTTTTCTGTACATGAAATAGTATATTAACTTTGGTACGAGGTATGTAAGTATCAGAAGGAGAAGAGATAGATCCACAAAATATATACCGATCGGAACAGAGAGAGATTTAGCCATGTCCGTCTGTCGGTTTGAACGCAAACTAGTTACTCAATTTTTGAGATATTTCAACCAAACGTCGTAAGAAGATGCGCCTGAACGTTTAAGCGATCATTTGTTGGAACCGGCCGGATCGGACCACTGTAGCATATATACGACCGATTTTTGGGAATCGAAATCTTAGATCACAAATCCGTCAAAACAGTAATCACGAACGTGAAATTTTGTTTACTATACATAAATTTCGAAATACAAATTGATTCGTTAATTCATCGAAATCGTACGAATATAACATATCCCCATGCACCGATGTTTTCAGATGTGATTATTTGGTCAAAACTCAGTGAAAAAAGTATTTAGAATCATGAAATTCGGTATTCTACATACATACTATGAATTTCAGATTGGTGCTGAGAGTTACGGTATTTGTTCAGATATGAGGATTTGGGTAAAAAAATCCGCCAAAAAACAGCTAAGAGCATGAAATTTGGTATTCTACAGACGTAAATTCAAGTTCATATTGACACCGAGGATTATCAAAATCGAGTTTTGCAATTTTCTATAAATTTTATATGAATCATGAAAGGTATGAAGACTTCGAATTTGTCATTAAAACTAAAAGTATTTACTATATCGCCAGACCTCTTTCTAAATAATACTTTTATGCAAACTATATTTTTGAAATGAATTTTCTGGAATCAGCTTCAGTTTTCACTGTGAATTCTCTTATGGATCTTCCCACGACTACAAGCAGTTGTTTCAAAGTGATAATTTGAGTTTCGGAAATTTGAGTATTGTAGGTATTGGGTCGACACCCAAGCCATACATTTTACAAAGAAACTTTTTTTTAATTATTAACCAGTATTTCGTTCAAAATTAATCTCTTCTAAGATGATGGGGCTCGATCTCATGAGTTTTGTTGCCATTTATGTATATATAGACTTTTTGTCGTCATTAAGTATAATTACCATTAAGCTATGGAAAATTTTCAATAATTCGGCACATGAAATACCATAAGCAATGGAATTTTTAATAAACATTTTTTGTCTTATATTTATATAATTTTTGAAAACGGCTATACACATTTGAGATGGTTTGAAGACATATTAATCATGTAATCAGTGTAGGAAAATTATGTTGGAAATAATTTAAATTGTATTTGAACTTTGCAAACTCAATACCAAATTCTGATTGGATTAGTTTTTTGGTTTTGCAAATACAGATCTGAAGTAAAAATCCACATGTCAAATATTCATAAATGCAATTAGCTGCTTGCACAATAGAACATAATAAATAATTCGAGGATTCCTGTGGAAAGTTTTCGTAGAATTTACTCATGAGTGCATTGATAAAGTAAAAACAGATATTTGACAAATATTCCCTGAGAAAATAAATAAAATGTATGAAATAAAACAAATTATTGCAATATTAATATAAAAAACTAGTATTTTTTATTTTTCCAATAACTGGTTTGGTGTAGCGAAACACATCACGTATATATATACCAATTCATTTAAAATATTATTTAGTTAGAACTTGACTTGCACCCTATACTAACTTAATTAA
Source organism: Neoceratitis asiatica (assembly GCA_030068015.2). Lineage (NCBI taxonomy): Eukaryota > Metazoa > Arthropoda > Insecta > Diptera > Tephritidae > Neoceratitis > Neoceratitis asiatica. The sequence continues at coordinate 10,229,703 of CM061528.1, forward strand.
AATTATTCATTGTTTCGAAAGTGCAGGGCTGCATTTTGACAACTGTCAAACTTACCTGTGAAACCAAACATATTTTGCTTTAGCTTAAAGTCAGGAATTCATGAAAATAGATCGCTTAGCAACCGAACAACGCGCTCAAATTTTTGAAAACTATTACAAAAATGGTGATTCATGGCCAAATTTCGTGCTTTAAGAGGAGATTATGATGCACATAATCGTCCAACTACTCAAGCAATTGCTAAAATTTAAAAAAAAAGTTTGTAGGGACTGGATCAGTTACATATATTGTAAGGCCTGCACATCAACGTTTGGCTCGTTCTACCTCAAATATCGCTGATGTAAGTAAAAGTGTAGCCGAAGACCCAAATGTGTCTATTTCTCGACGTTCTCCAGAGCTGGGACTTTCTTATGGCACATTATGGCGTATTTTGCAATTGGATTTAAACATACATCCATATATAGTCCAGCTCACACAACAACTGAAGCCAGCCGACCATTCGCAACGCCGTTGTTTCGTCGATTGGATGCTTGAACAACAAGCAGTGAACTGCGATTTTTCAAGCGAAATTTACTTCAGCGACGAGGTACATTTTTCACTCGGTGGATACGTAAAAAAGCAAATTGTCGCATTTAGGGCTCCGAAAATCTTCAAATATCAAAGAGCGCTCATTACACCCAAAAACTTACTTTCTGATGCGCTCCTTCGTCGGAGAGTGTGCTTGGAATTACTTATTTGTAAACTATAACGGCGAGATCATCACTGTCGATTCGGAGTGTTATGGATGTATGATAAACGACTTTCCGTTTCAACTAGTTGGTGCCATATGCTACACAATATGAGAGAATATGGCTTTATTACGAGAAAAATATCCCGGCGGCGTAATCTCTCGTCTTGGCGGTGTCAAAGGGCCACCGAGATCGTGCGAATTGACACCGCTGGACTTTTCTTGTGAGGGTGCCAAAAGTGGTCGAAAATTATCTCAAACGGATCGAAGTTTGCAAAATTTCACGAGAAATTTCCTGAAAAAAAAATATTTTAAATTCACTTTACTTAAGTTTATTTTGATAATCGCAAAATGGATAACCCTTTACATATGCGCATGTGTGCACTCGTTTCATTATAATAATTTTCCTTTTTTATATAGTACGCATAAAACGTGGTCACCTCTAGCCCATATTAGGGCGAAACAAAATGATAATGGAATTCTAAATATTTCTAGCAGAATACTGATTTGAAAATAAATCATAAATGAGTGATAAAAGCATGAAAAAGATGTAATGTAACGCTAATTAAAATTAAAAAATACTATTTACATTTTTACATTTGAATTTTTTATATACAATTGATTTATTTTAATTAGAATCTAACCTTTCGTCAGAGTATTACCGTCATATCAACTATAATATATGCAAATATGTACTCAACGCAATATTTGCATAATAAAATACAATGCACGCATTGCTTGCTAACCACACAGCCACTGACGTGCTCAATGCGCCTGTAATTATGCTTTGAATTCACATTTAATGTTTTGCCAACTTTGATGCAGCTAAGGGGCTGTGGCCTTTTCCCACTAAATATATATATATGTATTTGTATGTGTTCGTTGTTGGTTGCGCGCATTAACACAATAATATATATATATATACATATACATACATATATATACGCATGTGTTTGTCTTCATTGTGTCAGTGAGTGAGTTTTCTAACAGTTTACTATAGTTTCATTTAATTTTATTTGCATAATTATTTGCAAGTTTTGTTGTCGACTCAAGCGGGTTGAAGGACAAGCAATTTGATTGTATGTGTGTCGCTGTGTGTGTGTGTGTGTGCGGTTGGCAAAAGTTGCGTGTATTTCGCTGCCGAGTGTGATTGAGTCGAAAGTTACAAACTTACTCTCTAACCAATTATACTTATATTATACCCAGAATATACGCATGAGTGGGCTCTGAATAAATATTCGTACATACATATATACATATATACATACATATGTATTTCTGAAGCAAGCTTATAAACACATATTGGGTAAATAATATGGAAAAAGCTCGTATAATGGAAAATATACAATGATTTGATTTTCAAATGTGCAACTTTGTACCCAAATTAAATATGAGAGGATTTTACTAAAATGTATTTTATTTGAAAAACTATTACTAAGTAATTTTTTTCGTCATAAAATACATGATAAAATACTTTTAGACATAAATCTAAAATATTAGCGAACATAAAATATTGCTTGCCATAAAATATGGCTTGACTTAACTATTTGTAGACATAAATTTAAGGATTAGTGAACATAAACTGCTGCTTGCCATAAAATATGGCATGAAATAAAATTTTTTTTAGATATAAATATGAAATATTAGTGAACATAAATTATTGCTTGCCATAAAATATAGCTTGACATAAAATATTTATAGACATAAATTTTTGTTATACACAAATACTACAAATACTAACTAAAAGTTTTAAGATAAAAATGCTTGCTAAATACGCATGTATATCAACAAATTGAAATTATGTTTTGACTTGAAAAAAAAGGCAAAAAAATAATGTAAATTTTAAAAAAATAAAATATTGCCACATAATATTGCTTATAAAAGATATGTTTTACCATAAAATATTGCTCGCCAAAAATATTTCTGAACAAGAAAATTCAGTCAGGAAAATAATTGATTTTCAAGGGGGTATTCTAATCTAGAGAACTGAATTTTAGGTAAACTTTGAAGCGCCGTAAAAAAGCAATTAATATTTTTACTGTCCATCTTTTTATAAGATATTTAGTAACATGAGATAAATACAAAAAATTATAAAAAAAAATTTAATATCACGAATTAACATGTGATGACGTGGGGGATCGTGAAGAATTGTCACGTGACCATACCAACGATTTCAGCCCTTCCAGCAATCTGAAAAAAAAAAATATTAATATAGAGGAATGACGCTGAAACTACTGAGAAGTCGAAATTTTTTTTCACAAAATGGCGACTTTTTGAAAAAAAATGTATCTAACGGTTTTTTTGGAATTTCGAATTTTTTAAAAATGGTAAGATTGAATTTTGTTGATAAGCGTAATTCCAGATATAGAGTAATCTATAAAGATGGCTCTCCAAAAGTTGAAAGTAAATCGGTCCAGTAGAACTTGAAAAATCTTGGATATCGTTTTGAAAAAGGCAGTTTCGAGAAAAAACGCGTTTACAGTTTCGCTCAAAGGCCTAGCTGGTTTGGATGCTGAAAAAAAAATACCTGTACCTCCGAAAATAATTTAAATTTTGAAAAATCCTCTTACAGACAAATTTTTAAATAATTCAACTTTAAAAATATGCAAAAAACAAAATCTAATTTTAAAGATTCTCAAACTTTTCCCACCATAAGAATGTTACTTAAAAAAATGTGGCAAATAATAATTGAACTGAACTAATAATAATGTTAGTCCGTTAGATTTTATTCAAAGAACTGAAATTTTCCAAAAAGTTAAATATTATTAACATAATTCTTTCTCAGCAGAAAAATAATTAATAAAGAAATTTAGCTTGCTATCAGATATTGTAGTTTATTCTATGCTGACAAAAACCCTTTGCGAGACCTTCACCCTGTATGTATGTAGGTATGCTCATACGGTAACCTATATTTTCAATAGTATGCATTTCATCTTTTGTACACACATTTTGCGGACACCATTGTGCTCTCATTGCGTGCGTTTGTTTTTCCAAAGCGACATTCAACAATGGAATATGGTATAATAAATACAGTTAAATAAATACACACACCGAACACAGTGGAAAATAGAACTTTTGTAATGGCTGCTGGTGCCATTGCCATGCCCACAAAATAATTTTCATATTTATTTTGTACGTTTCTTTTTTTGCTTGCTTTTTTCCTTTCCATTTTTTTTTTGGTACGCTGACAGCACAGTTGCACAATAGAAATTTGCATAAACGTTAAAAACAAATGTATGTATATGTGTGTGCGTGTATACATTGTTGAGTGCCGTAATAGTTCAGTTGGCTTTGCGAAGCGTGAAATTTTTTGAAATTTAAATATACAAATTCAACATTTGAAACTTTTTACGCTTAACTTCTAATTCTTGCCTCTTTGGTGGTGGACAAGAGAAAACTCTAAACTTTTTTTGTGTGGCATAAATGCTCTTGTTCATACGGGTTTGTTTGTATACCCGAACCTATGTATGTGTGTATATGTGTGGTGTGTGGTGAAAAAGTTTGCATGCAAAATAATAGGATTTATAAGTGCGGGCTTAAAGCCGCATTACCCTTGCTTACCCGCGCATTATGTGCATGTTAAATGTGTCTCAACGGTATACAAGCCATACGGATGTATGCGTGTTTGTGTTTCTAATTGCAATTGCATCCAAACGGCGCCGCACGGCTAATATTTAAAAGTTTTTAGCATTTTTTTGCAACTCCTATGGATAGTAAGGAAGTGTGTGTGTTTGTGGATATATACTAGGGTGGGTAGTATTGAAAAGCTTTAACTTATGATCAGTTACATTTCTAAACGGTTTTTGTTATACAATAAGTACAATATATTCGAAGTATGAAAGTTTTGTGATTTTTTTTTAAATGTATTCTTCTTAAAATTGCCCCATAGACCATTTATTTGGATAGGAATGCACTTCTTATATTAGGTTAGATTACACTGGCAGACTGTTATGCCTTCTATGAACCCGAAGGTTCTTTGTAGTGCTGGATTGAGGTTCAAATTAATTCAACGTCAACTTTTTTTTGGGAATTTTAAGTGAGCATTGGCCTTGGCCGAATACATTGAATACCGAAGATTCTAGATATTTAAGATGAGGCTTAGATAAGGTCAGACAGAGTAAGATGAAATGTTCCAACGTCGCACTTATGTCTTCCTACCTTCATTTCCTACCTGTGATACTGTTAATAAAGCCCATTTTTCTAGTATCTATTGCCAGAAAGTTGTGGAATAGCCGAGTGCGGTAATAGCCGATGGTTACCGTTGGGCTCAACAATTCGGGAAGCCTGAGTTCGAGTACGGGTTCGAGGAAGATCCAAAATAATAGAACATTAATTTTTCTAATTGCAGTCGCCCCTCGGCAGGGAATGTCAAGGCCACCCAGTGTATTTCTGACATGAAATAAAAGCTCCTCATAAAAATGCATCATCCGCTTGAAGGCGGCTTAGGATAAAATGTAGATCCCTCCATTTGTTGGATCTAGATGCACAACACAGCGGAAACAAAGCACTTTTGATACCGTATAATCAAAATATGGATATGCAATTCTTCACTGGCATTGTACATGATCGCGTCGGTCTTTTATGCCATTAAAACATTACATCTCATCCTGATCCGGTTCCAGATCTGACAATTTCATTCCATAGCCTCTATAGAGGTTGCAGATCTGTAGCACCTTTCGGCCTTGAACTCCGTATATATGCAGCTGCTTCTTTAGAGCCACACACTCTATCCATACAAGTACGTAGTGTGATGCGATTTTTTTATTTTAGTTGCTCCTTGATTAACAACGTAAGTGTAGATGCTTTTCATGAGATTTCTTGCGGTGGTAGCTACCTCAGCAACCTGCCGTACTTCGCAGAGCTTCGCCAAGAATATATTGTAGTAATCTGGAAGCTTTAAGGTTTGTATGAGATCAAGCTCAGTGCAAAAGGTTCCTGCGATAGAGTTATCAGCCACTTTTGACATGTCTGTTTAGATATTGCAGGTTCCGTTGGGGGACCGTTTCGATATTTTTCAATGTGACTTGAAACTGCGGGAATATGTGATATATTTCCTTTACCATTCTTTATTTATTGAGCTATGTCTGAAGGTTGCAGTATAAAATTTACCTAATGCCACCAATCTCACAGGTGGTAGGTAGGTTATTTTTTCGAGTGCAACCGTTGGTTCTTAGTACTAATGGTTTCTTATATGAAATTTTTCTGACAGAGGTTCACCACACCAAATCATAGTAGAAGGTAGGTAGCATATAGTACGTATGTGTATAGTTGTATAGTTGAATTCACAGTAGTACTCAAATTTATATTAAATTTATTCAAATAAAGATCTAGATTAGATTTTTTGGGTTTTGTAAAATAAATTTTTTGGGTTGGGTAAAATACAAATTACATGTATGTAATTCGACTTTATAAACACTGAAACGATTTTAGGAAAATCTTCAAGAAATGGAAGCTCAGGGTTTGCACCCATGACCATTTGAGTGGTATCATGTACTCCTAATCACTCAGCTGCAGGGACCGCTATGTGTATATACAATGGAATAACAAATATACTTTTTATTATTATATAAAAACTGTCCTAAAGTTGGTGAAAAAACGATGGCTACATACAAGCACATATATATTTAGATACTTATATAAGCACTTCTACAGCTTTTATGGGTTTTACGAAAAAATCTTCATTGAAATCGTGCTCTCCAGTATTTTTCACTATACCAATATTCCATAAAAATAAGTTTTTGTTCATTTGGTCTGTCCAAAATTCAACTTACTTCAGTTACTGAATATAAATGTAAGTTTCGAGACTCCTCTCAGTAAAAAAGAATTTTTTTTCTATTTTATAATGCACAATATTATTCAGTGTATGTGTTGTTCAAAATATTTTTTTTTATCTTTCCAAGGGAACCTGCTGATGATTGCTGTACTGGTTTAATTTAATGCCATACTTTGAGCTTGTAATACAATAACTTAATTATTTAAATAAATTTTCTGTGATTTTTTTATTGGTCTAACCAGGATTCATTCCTTGGGCCCTCCGCATGGTACACCGCATTCGGGTATTGAAGCTGTATTAGCTCCTTGCGAGAATATGGTTAGAAGGAAGTATGCCCAGCAATTGAAACCTAATTCTGCTCTGCCTAATCCGTAAAAATTGGAACCATCTGAGCCTGCGAACATGAAGTTTTAAATTAGAATCATATAACAGTGACTTGATAAGTCCTCCATAGATCAGATATTCACCATACGCCAAGTCTATTCAGCATAAAAGGGAGCTGCTATAAGCTGTTCTGTCTGTATTTAGTTTTCTTGAAAAACTTTTATGATTGTGTAAACTGTTGCCGAGCAATATTAGGTGAAAAAGATGACTAACTTACTATACGATAAAACGATGAGTTGTACGAGAAGACGACGTCATTGTTCAGCGAAGAAAGAGTCAGCGGCTCCACTTGTTAGGTCACATCGTCCGTGGTTGCAACAAAAGTCCAAGTTTAAAAGTTCTCCGCACTGTACCCACCAGCAGAGGAAAAAGGAAACTTATAATCTGCTGGAGGGAAGATGTGAAGAAGGACTTTTTTATACTTGGTATTCATATTTGGCTCTGATCTATGAAAAAAAAAAAACAACTTGTGCTCTCACTCTATGCTATCAGTTCGAGCGCGTTAGCCATGCCTAAGAAAAACACAAACCAAAAATACATATATATAAAGGGTGATCCATTTCGAGGTTCCCCACTTTTTTAAAGAAAAAACACAGAAAATTCAAATCTAATAGGTAATGTTTATTATCATTCGAAAGAACATTCTTCGACATTTATTTTTTGAAGTTTATCTCTTTCAAATACTGTCCGCGGCTACGTCTCAGACGGTCCATCCATTTAGTTCAATTTTCTATGACTTGTTCGAGCATTTCGACTGTATAACTGGCAAATGACACGCCTGAATCGAATCGAGATTGACCGCATAGACTTTAGATTTTATTTATTTATTATTTTATTTTTTATACATGAATTTTAACTGATTACATAATGACCACCCTTATTATATTTTATAAAGAACAAGTTTGTGCTCGCAATACTTTTCTTTTGCAACTTCTTTTCACCCTTTCCATACTACTTTTGTTAATTAAACAGCGGAAGCGGGTGATGACGATAGCGGTTTTGATATTATAAAATATTACTCATACGCTCTGTATGGCAGACGCACAGCATAACATATGCACCAACACACATATACACATTTGCACATATACAACGATGCATGAGTACTCATATCCTATTTAAGTTTCTTTTATATTTTACTTCACTCACTCTCCCTCATTCCATCCTCTTTGTATGTTTAATATGAGCATTGTTGGATTCATCCCGTTCCTCGCTCCTCGCTCGCCGCCTCTGTTGCTGTTGGCAACAATGACTTGTCAGCGCAGTCTTTAGACATTTTATGGTTTGTTAACTGTAATGAATTGTTTCTTTTATTTTCACTTTGTGCGTATAACTATACGAGTATATGTGTGTGTGTCTGTGTGCTGCTTTTTATATTGCCCTTATTTATGCTGCTGCTTAGCTGTGCTTGAATAAATTTAATGTGTGGTCCAATGCAAGTCACTGCACAGCGATTAAGTGACCAAAGTGCGGGTGTGTTGCCATTTCTTGGCAACAGTGAAATATTGCGAGTTGATGCGTGTCGACTGGAGTGTACAAAAAAAAAAAGTCGGTTGCATTAGAGAAATTAATGTTTCTGAAGAAACGTGAAAATCATTTTAAAAAACGTATTATTAATTTTAATATTGCATGGGGTTTGATTTGAAAGGAAGACTTGAAGGATTTAGTTTCTTATAAGAATGGGTCAAAGAAATGTTTACAAAAATATCTATACATACATAGAGTGATCCATAGGAATTGAGAATGTTCGAAAAAATGTTTTTTTTTTTAGTGTATTCGTTCAATTTTGTCCTATGAATTTAAGTGCCTCAAGATCGAGATTTATAACTTAAGAGGAAATATTGCTTATAATCATCCAACTACTCAAGCAATTGGTAAAGTTTAAAGAAAAATTTGAAGAGACTTGATCAGCTACACATATTGTAAGGCATGTGCATCATCGTATTGCTCGTTGCACGTCAACTATCACTGCACTAAGTAAAAGTGTAGCCAAAGACCCGAATGTGTCTATTTCTCAATGTTCTCAAGAGGTGAGCACATTATGGCGTATTTTGTACTTAGAATTACAACTAAATCCATATAAAGTACAGCTCACATAACAACTGAACCCAGTTGACCATTCACAAAGCCGTCGTTACGTCCTCAGCGACGAGACGCATTTCTCAATCGATGAATACGTAAATAAGCAAAATTTTCGCATCTGGTGCGCTCTTTGGTCTTGAGATGTAATTGGACCTTATTTCTTAGAAAACGTTAACGGCTAGACTATCACTATCAATTCGAAGCGTTACGGTCGTATGATATCCTTGTCTTGGCCTGCAATTGAAAAACACTTGGATAATATGTAGTTCCAACAAGATGATGCCATGCCACATTATTAGTTGCTGACGAAAATTGCATTTTTTAAATAATATTTGGTCTTCCATGACTAAGCTTGCCACTAAATGATACATAACAGTACATATTCTGAGCGAAGAAAAATTAGTTCTTTCCATCTGGAAAAACCAAATTGGGTTCTCGTTCACAGCTCCATCCTTTAAGAGAGAGCCAGCATATGATCACATTCTAGAAGAAAAAATCCACTACGGTATAAGTATTTTTAAGAGTACGTGCTAGCATTTGAAGGTCACGAGTTTAAAACTTGGCCAAACACATATTCAAAAGTGAATGTCAGAATATATCAAAATACCTTTTATGACTTGTTCAGAGAATTATGTTCCAATCAAGACTGTTATTCACTTGGCAGTGGCCGGAACGATTCATTTATATATGGTCCAAACAATTCACGACTACCGGAGGTGAGCTAAATTTAGAAGTGATGGCTAGTTTGTGTCCTTTTTAAGCTAAAAATGGACAGCACTGCCATTTAGGAAGTAGGAAATGGATGGAAGAAGGTAAGTCTTAACGAAATTTACTACAGCTACTACATACTTGGATTTATGGTAGAAGAGATACTGCATCGCCAAGAAAAAGCATTCCGCCTAGCGAATGAATGTCTCGCTAACATTCGCATCAGATCGAATCTCTTATCGCTGATTTGTGGTCACGCCTCGAGGGGACCAAGGATGTTTTTTATGAGCGCCTGCAGCGTAATTATGAACGCTTTTCTCGCCACGATAACAAAAATGGGCTTGACGACAGAGTGAACAAGGAAGTATCCTCAGTGCAACAATTGAGAAATTTAGCATTCATAATGAAACAGCCCTTAACGTGCTGAGGATTATCGATCATATTGTGATAGACATGACTGAAGGCTTGCCTGCAGTATTCTTAGTGTACGTACGTTCCAAGGAAATAATATCGACTTGGCTCATTATCTTGTCGCAGTGAAGATGCGAATCCGCTCCTGTGCAGCAAATAATGCCGGTCATTAAACACAAAGAAGGTCCGCAATCACAGCAGATGGTCAGTTGGATTTTAAATTGAATTGTACACTTGGTTTCCAAAAACGCTCATCAGCAACTCTATGTTAGGGAGACATGGAATAGCATATCGGGCTCGCAAAGTACTGCCACTAAAAAAACAATTGCTAGGCAATGTCGGAAGAGAAGCTGCTGTGATGACAAATGTAGAAATGCAGTGGAAATAAAATATACTTTCTACCAAGCAACTTTGCGATTGACCACAACACGTGCGTGGTGGGATAGATACCGAGCTCTGAAGAAGAAGTTAAGATGTTGAAGGAGCCGATGGATTAGCGGCTTAACTTTTTATATGGAGTATATATATATATATATGATATATATATATATATATAAAGGGTGTTTTTTATAGAGGTATAGAACTTTAAGTAGCAATAAAACAACGATGGATTATTCGATTGACATGAATTTTATTTATCCGAAAGATAATCTGGTGGCATTACATTTTAAATATGATCTCTGGCATATGTGGCCGTATATCGGCAATAACTCGGCGAATGTTGTCTTCCAAATGGTCAAGCGTTTGTGGCTTATCCGCATAGACCAATGACTTTACATAGCCCAACAGAAAGTAGTCTAGCGGTGTTAAATCACAAGATCTTGGAGGCCAATTCACAGGTCCAAAACGTGAAATTAGGCGGTCACCAAACGTGTCATTCAATAAATCTATTATGGCACGAGCTGTGTGACATGTTGCGCCGTCTTGATGAAACCACATCTCCTGGACATCATGGTTATTCAATTCAGGAATGAAAAAGTTAGTAATCATGGCTCTATACCGATCACCATTGACTGTAACGTTCTGGCCACCACCGTTTTTGAAAACGTACGGACCAATGATTCCACCAGCCCATAAAGCGCACCAAAAAGTCAGTTTTTCTGGATGTAACGGTGTTTCAACATACACTTGAGGATTACCTTCACTCCAAATGCGACAGTTTCGTTTGTTGACGTAGCCATTCAACCAGAAGTGCGCTTCATCGCTAATGGACGTAGTGCGCGATACGTTTTCCGCACAGAACCATTATTTTCGAAATAAAATTGCACTATTTGCAAGCGTTGTTCAGGCGTGAGTCTATTCACTTGCCAAACCAAACTGAGAATAAATCACTTGACAGCTGTTAAATCGGTCGCCATCTTGAAAAGTAATGCCAACTTAAAGTTCTATACCTCTATAAAAAACACCCTTTATATATATATATATATATATATATATATATTGCACCAAACACATAATATATAACTTAATTTATAAGAATATATTTCTTTTATTATAAAATCCAAATTTTGCTGTGTGTCTTGATGTTCTTTCCCTGTCATGTCAGAAATTCACTCGGCGAGTGACATTACCTGCCGAGGGGCGAACGCATAGAAAAATTAATTTTCTATAATTTTGGATATTGGTCGAACTAGGACTCGAACTGAAACTTGAACCCTGTTATTTCGAATGGTAGAGCACAATACTATCTATCCACTTGGCGATTACGGACACCATAATTTCATATTCGCGACTGGTATTTTGAACTATGCAGTGTTCAACGAAATATAAATTCTCTGGTTGTGCGTCATCTACAAACTAGTTAAATATCTCTGCATGTTGAATTTAATATCAGCGAAGTAAAACAGAAATATCACCGAGGTTCAGTAATAAGAACCATTAAATTTACCGATGATGATGAGCGAAGCAATCTTACTTTTGGATCAGTGTTATGTCACTATCTAATTTTTATGAGGATATAAGGTAAGCTGAGAACACTTATTATTCCATCAATAGGATTTTCTTCTAAAATTTAAATCCAAATTCTCTTTGATAACTAGTCAAGAAGATAATGTTTTCATTAAGGGAGTACAACATCTGGCATAAGACACATTCTTAGTGCTATCCTCGACGATTTTTGAAATAGAGGGTAGAAAGTTTGCCCATCACATTGTTCTGAGCCTTGACAATTTATTCAGAAAGTTCCTTCTATCCAATACTATGTTTTCGTAATCCCTTAGAAATTGATTTTCGGTACACGATATTGCCTTTGCACGACAGAGAGGAGTTGGATAAGGGCAAGCTAAACACGCAGCACACACAGGAAACTACCTATTAGGACGGAACCAAACCAGATAAATGACTAGGAGGTGGTGCCTTTTCAGCAAAATTAGATACCCGAATCGCTTTCCGACTACCAAATCGCTGCAGTTTTTTTGCAAGTGGAGATTACTGCAATTAAATAAAGCATTCTAGTTCTGACAATGAGGGTGATTACAGCAAGAAATATATTTGTATACACAGATGCCGGCTTTGAAATCACTAAAGTCTCTTAGGATATCATCAACAATAGTGAAATAAGGTCTTGAACTTTTAGTGGAACTAACGTACCAATTCACGATGAAATAGGTTCCAGGACACAGAGATTTTGTAGGCAGATGAACTAGCCAGATTGGACACTACTTACATTTAGATTAATATAAAAAGGGGAAATACTTATAAATTGCTCTCTGCTGATATTTAATCAATCAACTTGTATAGATATAACTCAGTTTCGGTATAAACGATTTCATACTACTGAAATTTAAAAGAAATGGCATAAGAAACGCTAATGTAAATGCCGCCAAAAAGTAGAAGAAAAAGAGAATGTAGAACAACTTCTGTGCGAATGCTGGTCATAGTCTAAGAAAAAATTCGCAACTATCGGTGACGGAAACTTTAAATAAATAATTTTTCGAATTAAAAACTGTATAAACTTTCTCAACCCCACAAGGTGAATCAGAGAGGATATGGCAGTGTGCAGTGTTTCCCCAATGGGCTTCTAAAAGGTCTACCTGTCACTGTACCTACCTTAATAGCACCGGTAGAAATTATGTTAGGAATGAAGTTAATGGAAACAAAACAAAAAAAATTTTTTTTTGCTATGGGATAAGTTCTTTAATCCGAATCTTTGTTGTTCATTAAAGTGATTCTTGATGTCAAAATTGCGAATATGAAGCAATTAGAGTACAATGCACGAATCCTTTATCGACTATTTGCAATCAAGCTTCGCTGATTATTCGACACAATGGTGGCTTATGAGTGTGAAATGGATGGAAATGGTTGGAAAACTGTTAAAAGAGTTCAAAAATTTCCAGCATACGAAGAGAATTTCAAGGATGATATGCGCCGTTAGCCATCAGCATCTGGCAAACTAAACAAAACTGCATTTGTACTTGCTAAAACCATTCATACATACATATATATCTACAAAAGTGTAAACTGAGGTCTAAATGGTGTGTGTGTGTTTTGCTTTCGAAAGACAAACAGAAACCTCAAAGTAGACAAGGAAGAAAACAACTGCAATAAAAATATCAACAAAAAGAACGAAAACAACAAAAAAAAAGTGATCCAACTCAGCTCTATTGCTGAAACAGTTAAGGAATCAATTGGCAATGCCGACTCGCCATTTAACTTGACTTCATAAAACTTTGATTACACTTTTCAGGCTCACGTGGTAGGAGGTTGCTTAGAGTTGACATACATACATCCACTTACAAACATATTTACATACTCACATATGTTTATGCAGCGGCAGGCACGCTTTTATGCAAATAAAGAAACAAGCAAGATTTGGTAAACCCACACACATGTATGTACGAGTATATACTTATACTCTTATACCCGCAATAGTGACACGTTCGAGACGCTACGATTTTTCACCTTCGCATGTACATATCTTCGCTTCGTTAAATTCGAAACAACGGCCATCGCATGCAAATTAGGAATTGAGTAAAGTGTTGCCGTTACAGCCGTTATAGCCGTAAGCTTTTCTCTCGCCAAGCCCGATCGACCAAACAAACGCCCTTGTTAGGCAAACACCCACTTAGTCTTGTTGTTCGGTTTGTTGTTGTTGCTGCTGCTGCTGTGTGACAAGATGTTGGCGTCAAAACTGGCGCGGCTGTCACTGCCCCTACGGTCCTTTGAACTTGTGCAATATTGTCTGCTCAGTCGTTTCTATGGTAATTAGAAAACTTTTCGTTGTTCTTCTATCTAATTTCGTATTGCTGTTTTTGTAAGGCCATGAGGATGTGAGGCTGTTTTCTTAACCACGCTTACCCGCTCGCTTGGTGGACATTTGTTAGAATACAGTGAACTTTATTGAGTAAAGAATGAGAGAAAATTGAGAAAATTGCTAGAAGTACTTTTGTCTTCTAAAAAGGCGTGTTTGCATTCAAATTCAGTTAGCATTTTTTTGTCAAATTTCTTTCACATAACTTGGCCTAAAGTTCACAAATTTCTGAAAAAGTTCTTTACTTGAGGAAATCTGTCCTTATGGGGTAAAAAACATACCGCCATCCTTATAGGTTTTGAAAAATTAATTTATGATAATATATATTGCGTGTATGAAAGTCCTTCTCACATTCCTAGATGGCCAAGCTATTGAAGGTATTATATGAAACCTTGAATATTTACCCTATACTAAGAGGCGGATGGGTGTATAATCAAATCTCAACACAAGAAATCTTGAAATAAAATATCCCGGAAGACTTCCCGACAGAAATATATCTCTATAGCAAATCACAACAGAGTACAAAAATAATTAAAAAATTTTCGAAAAAAGTATTTTATAAATAATTTGCAGGGAATAAATATCTTATTGCCTTCCATTCAAAACTTAGGCACAGCAGATACCTAGAGATATAGTATAGAAGTTTTAACAATCTTTCGAAGAATCGATTGTCATACGTTTTTTTTTGGTGGCAAAAATTAAGGTATTAAAATTTTTGCTTATTGAAATTTTTTATTTGAATTGTGTCGCTCTTTCAGTAAGTTTAAGAAAATCTTTAACTTAAAACTAGTGTAACTTTATTTATTCTTCGGTAGAGAGCTTTCGGTATTTTTATTGTCTTGTCAGGGTATTGGACTATCTGCAGTTTGTCTGGTTGGTATTAGGTTGTGTCTGTTTGACGTAGTAGCTGGGGTGTGTCTTATTTTGGTTTTTAAAAACTGTCCGCATTATGTACTTTCTGGATTATGGAGTGCTCCTACCCAGCAGTAGTTTCACCAAAGGGCGCCCTAATATTATAGCAATTGGCATTAGGAGATATGAACGGATCAACTTAAAAAATTTGGCAAATGTTTCCGCTGGGATTTGTCTGGTAGGAAAAAGTCACAGCCAGGAGAGGGGAAAAATTTATTATTTGTTCAGGTTGTAAGCATTGAAAGTTTTAATATGCGAGGAATCTAGTGAATTAATTATGTGAATGACGAAAGAACAATAATAATTTTGCTCACCCTGCACACAGCATATCGGAGTTCCCACATTAAGATTTTCTTCCACCTCCTTATCCATTTAAATAAATATCATCGAGATATGGCTATATTTGGTTTCAGTAAGACTCGACATTTTTCAAATATAATATAAAATTCGAGGGGCGGGGATAACAGCTTACACTATATACATACTTATTTTGTGAAAGGGGACAGATAGACAGAGCTTTTATTTGAAAGTTTATTAAAACAGAGAAAGTTTATAATTTCTTGAATGTATGGAATTGCTTTCAAAGAAGGATCCTTCCAAAATAATGTACCTATGACAGTGAATATTCGCAGCGAATTCTGTCTGTAGTGAATTATGTCTTTTATCGACCGAAAATAGTGGCTCGAAAGTGGTAAATAGTGTTTCAGAAAGAGTAAAAATTTGCTCGAAGTCATATCAGATGAATATGGTATTTGTTCGATGGCATTTTTTCAATTTCTTATATTATCTTTTCGGGCCTTTGGTAAAATTTGCTTTCTTAAATGCCGCACTTAACGCTCAGATAATACTCTTTATTAACCATCTGGTTAGAGCTTAGAGTATACTCCACTCCGCTATAATCAAAGAAAATAGTCTTTGAGCAACTTCGACGTGATTTTTTAGATTTCGGCTAAGTTAATTGACCCTACGCCATAGTTTGTTGATTGGTTTGCATGCCTAATTCGTAAGCGCATGTCTCATCACCAGATGCAATGCATGTTACGGACGTGGAATTGACTCGTCCCAGTTTCTCCTTAGAGGCCTTTTGACCGCCCAATGAGATTTTGATCGAAGAATATAGGAAATTGTCTTTCTCTCCCAAACTTAAATGGCAATTTTCCGGTGAAGTTAACTTCAATTGAATACTTAAAGAAGCGACGCATATTATAAACCAGATCTCGGCAGTTTTGAATGTATTGAACAATTACCATATGTACGTGTTTTCGATAAAGTCTATTTACCGTAAGCTTTCTGTAACATTTTCGACGATTATGCATAGGAAATCTTATTTAGTATGCAACATTTGTGGCACATTTGTTTTTGATATATTACTCAATGTTAAAATCTATAAGCAACTTGAGATGGACTGCCAACATTGAGTACTGTAAATAATCTAAGTAACCGATCGCGCTCAACTTATCTTTAGTATAGAGGACATGTCAGCGATAAAACCAATTTTGGCAATCACTCAAAGCATATTTTTAGGTAATCAATTCTCGATACTTTTTTGACAGAAACACATCACATTTATTCTACACCACGTATTGAGATTTGCCACGGCTATCCCTAAATAACGTTTACTAGATTGTATAACAAAATTTGAGACGACAAAATCGCAACGGCACAATTAGATCAGAATTTTTTCCTTTTCTTCTAAACTCAGTGTTGAGGGGTTGGGATGTTTACCAATACCAGTAAATTTACCATCTTTGACTTCATGATTCCATATTTAATAGCTGCTAATAGATTGAAACAACAATCATCATGAGGTGACTTTACAATGTCCTCTGTCCGTCTGAATGTTTGAACGTTCTTCAATTTTTGAGAAAACTTGGAGGGAAGATGCACCTATACGTTTAAACGATCATATGTCGGAACAAACCAGATCTGTCCGATTTTTGAAATTTTGGGTTATAAATTCTAAGAACGTGAAACTTGGTATACGACATACATATAGAGAATTGCATATTGGTACTAAAAATTATCGAAATCGGACCATTGTAACATATAGCTCCCATACATCCATTAGTTTTGATAGAAGTCTTTGGTTCTCAGTTAAAAAAGTATCCAGGAGCTTGAAATTTGGCATCTTGCATAAATATTATGAAATGCATGTTTGTAATGAAAATGATCGAAATCAGACTGTTATATCATATAGCCCCCATACAACCAATTTGCTCAGATATGAGGTTTTGGATAAAAAATCGGCAAAAGAGCATATAAGAGCGTGAAATTTGGTATTACGCTGAATGTTAATTCAAGTTTATATTGACATTGAACATTTTAAAATCGAATTACGTAATTTGCAACAAATTTGATACGCTATAAGATAGCCGATGGCAGCCTTTATTTCTTTGATAATCCCCACCAAAATGAAAACGTGCAATATAAATGAAGTTATGTTGGAGGTTTGTAGAGCTACGGTCGAGTCATTAAGTTTTTCTTTCAACTTTGCTCTGGTTTTTTTTTGCTCTTTTAAGAGTGTAATAATCAATTTTAACAGACAACTATAACAAAAATCCCCAGTGTACAACTCTCGGAGCTCTTTTCTGTAAGTCATTAAATGGCGTCTTTTTTGTTGTTGTTGTTGAGTACTTTTACCATACACTTTTTGTCGCTTTTGACTTGTAGTCAATTGAATTAAAATTCACTTTAAATTCTGGATTTGTGTGTTAAATATCGACGGCGCCAAAGGTTGCCAGAGAAAAATAATTGTAGAGAGGAAAAGCAAAGTAAGGAAAATGAAAGGCATGAATACAAGAGTGAATGGGCGGACTTTTGAGAGTTGACTTATTCATTTTCTTCTTATCTTCCATGAAATTGAATAGAAATTTTTCATTATACTTTTCATTTACATCAAAAGTTTACCAAGGTGACAACAGCAAGAGAAGCAAATTCGAGTTGAAAAATGAGAAGAGTGGCTTGTGGCTTCAAGTGTGTTTACCTATACAATTTTCAGCAATATTAAATTTTATCTATTTTTGCAGAATATGTTTTTTGTCACTAATCATTGCAGATTATTTTTTTTGCTCACTTTCAGTTTTTTTCCAGCTCAGCATATTAACCACAATCGCGAGTAAGTACAGTTCGCTGCAGATTAAATGAGAGATGTGAGCAGATATAAGACCACGTAGTAGTGAAAAAATGTCAACAATTCAAAGAAGATAATGAAAATGGCATAAGATATGAGAAAAGTTGTGGGCTAAGTAAAAAATATTTAATAGGAATAATAAATTAAGCTGAACTGGCGCATCTGAGTTTGACAAAAGCAAAACATAAGCCGCAAGTACACATACAGACATACTTTCGAGTATAACCGATGCATATGCGCTGTTTCATATATACATAAATATAAGTTTAGAGCATCAATTTACTGCCATGAACACAACTTAACCTTAACTTCTATCGTCGTCAGTTGGGCGGCGGTCAATTGCGCGCTAAGCTGTCAACACCATTTACATTTATTTTTATCTTCCTCTTGACATGCAGAACAGCACACAAATTCCATTTAATTAAATGACTTATTCCGACTTATGTCAATTCTTTTCGGATTATTCTCATTAAGAAGACTTTTCTCTTGAGTCTCATCCCACTTCGTAAATTCAAACTTTTTTCTATTAAAATAATAATTTTTCCACTCGCTAGAGGTGCCACCTTCCATAACTGCTATACATTTGCCTTCGGTCAGCGTTTAAGTGGGTGGTCACCAGTAACTTTAAGCATTTAATCAAGGGTAATTTTCTCTTTTTGTGGCTTTCCAACTCATAATTCATAAGCGTTTGCATTTGTGTAATTTTTCTCTCTCTCTATTTTGCTATTTCTTAATATACCGTCATTTATGTGTTATGCGTTGAGTAAGTTTCTTCATCGCTATTTTGCGCTGTAGCTTTTAATATACGAACTTTCTTCTCCAATTACCAGTGTATTGGCTTGAGGTAATTAGTTGTGCTAAGCACTCGCCCGTTTCATTTGGTTTATTAATAAATTATGTTCGCATTTATTTTGGGATTTTACTGTAATTACTATACGGTATTAAAAGTATTAAAAAATATTATTTTTTCTCTCTCAATTCAGTTAATATTACTTTCCAACTACTTTTTTTTATAGAGATTGCGTATACGCCATGGCGCTACACGTTTTTAGCGTACGTGTAAGTATGTATGCGCATATTAATAGTCGAGTGTTAAATACTTAGCTTATCATTAATATTTGAAGCGAATTATTTGTCAGTGTTGTTTTAGTAATTTCGTATTAAAATTTCATTGAATACGAGGGCTCTTTGATAAGTCGGTGGCTTTTTGAAATTGCCGCGCCACCGTAAATACAACGCGTTTTCCGTCAACATGGAAAAATGTGAATTTCATGTGCTGATTAAACATTATTTTTCGGGTAAAAAAAACCATCACCGAAATAAAGGAAACACTTGATAAAGACTTATTGAGACTCTGCACCATCAATTTCAATAGTTAAGAAGTGGTTTATTGAGTTCGGTTGAGACGCCAAACGTTCAGATCGCCCAAAAGGGGTCGTCACACCAATAATTGTCGATAAAAACCATGGAATGATATTGGAGCATAGCTATGTGTGAGCTGGCTGAAGCTGTAAACTGAGTGAGAACATTACAATTTAAATTAATATTTGGACATGCTCACACGCGAACATAAGCTCAACCTTGTAACCACTTTAAAGGAGTGTCTAGCGATGTTAAACCCCATTCCAAAAGAATTTTCGCGCCGTTTCGTTACCGTAGATGAAACATGTATCCACCACCCCACACCAGAAACCGTTGAATAATCAAGATAGTTGTTTCTCTGGGTGAACGTGCACCTATGCAGGCCAAGATGAATTTGTCGGCCAAAAAGCTCTTGGGATGCACGAGGTGTCATTCACATCTACTCTATTTAAGAAATTGTAAAACGATCACTGGCCAATATTATGCAGAGCTTTTTGTCAGATTCGATATTGATTTGAAGCAGAAACGACAGTATTTGGAGAAAAAAGTGCTATTTCATTAGAATAATGTACTCTGACGTGTGTAGTCGTCTATTGGATTGCCCCATCTAGCATATTCTTCTACCTTGAAGAAATTGCTGAGCGGTAAGACCTTCAAGGCGAATGAAGGTTATGTTACGGAAACAAACACCTGTTTTGATGGCTTTAAACAACCTTTTGCTTGAAAGGAATACAAAAGTTTGACAAACGCTGGACCAAATGTATATATGTGAGCAAAAACGAGACTATGTAGAAAAATTTCTGGTTTGGCGAAAAATATTTATTTTAATCCAAAAATGGCTTCTGACACCACCCACGAATACATTAAATTTCAATTACTGTTACCTGTTGATAAACAACGTAAAAAATTATTTTAACTGACAAAATATTTACATTATAGAAAATAGTGCTCCCACTCGCACTCACGAGGGAGCTGATTTGTTAGCTAAACAAAAAATAATAATATTTTGTATTTAATTTTTATATATCTAACGCTCTAGTGTCCAATTGTTTTACGAAAATTTTAAATTCTTTCAAAGCTATTGGTTCTTTATCAAAAAAGTGAAAGTTTGTGCGTTGATAGAATTTTCTAGAGTAAAAACCTTAGACCGCTATGGGAAAGAGCAAAAACCTTAGAACAGCTATAGCAAACAAAATTTAAAACAAGATTTTTTTAATTCAGTATATTATATATGTACGTTAATTGACCAAAAGTGAATGCTCTTAACAGAAATTAATAAAGAAAAATATATAGACTTTACACTTGGTATATGCCAAAATATGTTTAAATGTTTTTATCCCTCTCAATCTGTATTACTTTCTAATTTTTATTTATTCATTTTTTATTTTTTTTTGAAAATTAATTTATCAACCTATGAAGAACAGTGAACACAGCCATAGTAAAACCCTCTTCCAGCGATTTCCTGATCATATGATTCTGCCTTTCGAATTACCAATAAAACAGTGAAGAAACTTCAAGTTTGTTTGCAAAAGAGGTTCTGCAAAATTTCGTTCTCTTTGAATCGAACCTCGGAGCGAAGAGTATCTCAGCTATTATTTAACAAATTTTTTTCAGTGAAAACGTGTCTACTATATTATTATACAACCAAAAAGGAATGCAATAAGCTAAACGTTAAGAAACATGATATATAAAATTGTGAAATATATTAGTTTAGTGTTCAGTGCTGCGGAATATTTCATTTTTTTTTATATTTTGAAGAGCTTCTAATTTTCTCTTGAAGTTACATGTGCAGATTTGACATCTTGTGTTCAGTAAAAATTTTTTTCTTTACACCGATTTCGACGTGCAACAACTCGGAAATATCGCATCTACATTTCTCTAAACGCAGGAATGGGAAACAAATTCATCATTTTCATCAAGAATATAAAAAACTTGCATTTAACTTATTCTAAGGTCCTTTTTTTGGACTCCTTGGAATTTGTTTGTGATCATCAAATCAATCTAATAAAATGAGACAAAACATAGTTTCATTTCATGAAAAAAAAAATATATAGAAAAACCAATTAAATTAATTATTCGAATTTTTATGAACCCACCATAAATACTTACCTTCAAAATCATCCTAAAATTCTATCTATAATTACCTAAAATTCTTATTTAAGAAAGTTAGCTTATGAATAAAATAAATTTCGTGTATAAATCTGTAGTATAAAAATGTAGTCGACGATTTTAAATCGATGTCCAAAACAGATCCAATAAACTCATCTACGTCGTTTAAGATGTTTTTCTTTGAATAGCTGACATTTTTATCGGCAGATGATTTGCGTATGCGATTCTGTATTCTAGAAATATTGGTGGCAGTTGATGTAGAAAGTTCTTATACTTGTGCGAACGACGCAGGACTACCATTTGTAATAAAATACATTTCTTTGAATTAGATATATTTACCGCTATATCTATTACCTCATCAGTTCCAGTGCTAATAGTTGAATTTACTTCATAAAATCTTCATCTAAAAATTCTTCAAATTCTCTCATTCTTTTATTCAAGACGTCACATTTATTGTAGCGCTACCATCTTTCCCGTTTCGGCTATGTAGATAGAAAAATTCATTGACGTCATCCACTACAACGGTATTGGCAGCATCACCGACAGGCAGCAGGAGTTTATTTGGAGTTTTAATTCTCTCTATCGTTTTCTTCATATTAATTTTCAGGCCAACAGTCTTTTCAGCCAGTGGAAGAAGATTGACCCCAGCGCTTTGCAAGGTATTTGGCATGAAGAAAGTGTCATCGGCGTAGTGGAGATCAAAAATCTTCTGATGCAAGCGGCATGGAGCCTCCAGGTTAGTTTCATAGGAAACTCCGTCCTAGACAAGTAAGCTTCACTTGAGATGAAACATTTATCATTGTGTTTACCCTTGAAACAAACGCTGCAATCGGCTTTAGCATATATATCCTTGAATGACCTTGATTTCTTCTGTGGTATCCCACAGTGTAAAAGCATGCATCATATTGTACTACTATCAATTGTATCGAGGTCGCGCTCTAAGTAAACTGAAAATAGAAACAGAGACGATCTTCAAAGAACTGATATTTATGAAAAGATTCTCAAAGAATTTATGTGATCCAAGTAGAATCGCTTTGCCCTCTAACCATTTTGTTCTTATTGCAACTGGCTGTTGAGTGCAGGCACAATTCTCTCAAGGACATAAAACGCTATTTATTTAGGTTGTTGTTGAGGAATGTAATGCTCCACCAGTTCTTACACTAACTGAGGATCCCTTTCTTTAAAATTGTTAAAATTAGTCCTTCTTTCTACTCATTTGGGAAGTTGCCTGAATTCCGGTATTCCTACCGTACTTAAATAGTTCTGGCGGTAAGCTGTCGGTGTCATCACCTTTATTGTTTTAAATCTTATAGAATCACTCTTGAAAAGTCTTGCACAGAATTGAATATTCATTTTCGGGCACTAGGTTGTTATGTTGTAACTTCACTAATCTACTGAGAAAATAGAGACCTAAGCGTCGGAAGTCGTTCGGGACATCATCTAATCGAGCGGTGCACAATAATATTTTTACCTGAATTTCATTTCTGCCCTAAGTTGATGCCACCACAGTGTTATGTATTTCGAAATACCCACTTTGTATATGGTTTACTAGCTGCATCATTTGGTTTATGCCCATATCACCGACGTTGTCTTCCAAGCCAAGGCATTAAGTGTATTCTTAAACCTCCCACCGCTACTTGTTTCTAATTGAACTATTATGAATTGAAATGCGGATCTATGACACATTTCAGATATGTTTAAGTGGAACTTCCATATCATTCCATGGCAAGAAAACTCTTCAACAAAAGGAAATATTATTCCTAACCTTCCAAATTAACTAAGAAGTTTCCATATCTTGGTAAAATGATGACTAAAATGGAAGAATGAGCGAAATGAAATATAAAATAGTTTGCTGATTTGCTGACACTGACATCTGTAGCTTTTGTGAAATGCTTATGAGTGAGACAATCTGTGAATGTCCTACAGTCAGTCGTCAACTAATGGTGATGCAAAACAGATTTTCCTTGCCACCATTTCTTCTGTCTGCTAAAAAGTATTGATGGTAATCTGCGCTCTGTATTTTAGCAAAGAGAATTTTGTTTCTCATACTTCGAAAGTTTGTTTTTCCAGATGAAACTTTAAGTTCTACATGCAGATGATCATTCTATAATTATTTCGAAAGTAATTTAAAATTATACAAATACTAAAAGATTCGCCACCACGTTGTTGTGGCTTTCTGTATTTCAATTATATTTTATAGTTATAGGTATTTAGAGAATGACTTAAAGTCATAATGAATCTATAACTTATGAAAAATATTAAATTTCACATTATATTATTGATCTAGCTGCTTATTTCTGCGTACATACACATGAATGTGCGTTCAACATTTTTTTTAAATTTTTTTTAAATGTTACATATTATTAGTTTTAAATATTTTTTAGCCCCTCATGGAGATGCAGTCAGTAAAAGGCACTAACATACTGAATTTTATGTAAATTTAATAATATTTTTTTTTTTGGTATATGTTGGCTTCAGATCCAATACCCAGAAGGCAAACTGGTCCTAATCTTAACTTAGGCAAACGGTACCAAATTTTAAGAAAATCCAACCAAAAATACGATTTTTCCCTATAGGTCAGTCCCTGAACAACTTCTCGGATTTTTCTTTCCGACTTTTTTTTTCATCTAAATCATATAAATAAATAAGTAATAAAAAAATCGGTACAGGAGTTCTTGAGTTATGAGCTATAAGTTATAGATAATGATCCTTTAAGTTTACAAATAAAAATCCACATTGGTATTAAAGCTGACTTCGTTAGCACGAAAGAAGCTGCCACTATGTCATTTTGTCTGAATTTAATATCCCAAAAAGCTTATTAGCCTATGCAAACTGCTGCTAAGCAGCAAAGTAAGTTCCGTAGGAATTTGAAGTGATTTCTTCTAGCTTCATATAAGTCGAATCGCCTTCTTTTGAGTTTTCTTTTTTAAATAGAGAAATTATAATCTTATATAAAAAGTATAATTTCTGACGTGAGCCCACGATATTGGCATTATCGGTCTCAACAACCTTATCGTCCGTCATTTATGGAAGAATGAAAACCATACTCCTCAAGTCGCTCATCGTTCCCGAAACGCTCTGACGATGGAACGATGGACGATTTATATGGCGCCATTGACATAATCATGTCGTTTGTATGGGCGAAGAAACCCCAGCTGGAGAAGATGATTTCTTTTTTTGCATCTTTCTTAAAACAATATGCAATGCTAGTAAAGGGGATCCATTTAGAGGTCATTACTTTTTTAAAGAAAAAATAATAATAACACAGAAAATTCAAATTTAACGGGCCGCGGCTACGTCTCAGATGGTCCATCTGTTGAGTCCAATTTTCGATGACTGGTTCGAGAATTTCGACTGGTAACTTGTGAATGACACGCATGATGTTTTGCTCCAAGGTCTGAATCGAAGCAGAATTGTCCTCATAGACTTTAGACTTTACATATCCCCACATGAAAAAGTCTAATGGTGTGATATCACACATTCTTGGTCGCCAACCGACCGGCCTAAAACGTGAAATTATTTGCTCACCGAAATGTTCTCTCAATAAATCCATTGATTGATGCTATGTGTGGGAACTGGCGCCATCTTGTTGAAACCAAATGTTGCGGAGATCACGAGCTTGAATTTCAGGCATCAACGTTCTCAACGGCATAATTTTTGAAGAAATATGGACCGATGATTCCACTGGCCCACAAACAAAGCTAAACTGTTGTTTTTTTTGGATGAAATGGTGGCTGTTATTCTTGCTTATTTACATGCCCATTGAGCCAGAAATGGGCCTCACCGCTGAATAAAATTTGGCTCGAAAACGTCGGATCTTCTTGGAACTTTTCAAGAGCCCATAGAGCGGCTTCAGTTTTTGCACAAGCTGTATTCTGTCTCGACTTAAAATGCGCCAAGTCGTCCCATACGTCAGTCCAAGTTGCTGCGAACGACACCGAATCGACTCTCCACGGTCTTCGTGTACACTCTCAGCTACGGCCGCTATATTTTCTTCACTGCGTGCTTGACGTGATCTACTCGGTCGAATATTATCCAGTAATGAATGCTGGGTCTCAAGATGGGTGATGGTGTTGCGAATAGTATGCTCAGTAGGCCGATTATGATGACCATAAGTTGAGGGAAGCGCGCGAAACACATTCTTTACAGAAAATCTAAAGAGACAGAATAGAACTCCAATAACTTGCCTTAGTGGTATGTGAGATTTTTATCGAAAAATGCTCTCACCTATCGCACTGGTCTTACTCCAATACTCGTGCTGAGAACACTATGAGTATTCTGAATACCTGAGCAGTCAGTTTTTTTATAGCGGATCAGAATATATCTATATAATATATATTTCAGATGCTCGTTCCTTGAACTTAAAATTCGCTAATTACCAACCTTGGGGTTACCTTCACATCGAATTTACTCAGTTCAATCATAAATACAATAGAAGTGTAAATTTTTAAAACAAATTTCTTGTAAAAGCGTTTTGGAGAGAAAATCATTTAGTAAATACACCATTTTAATCAAGTCCTCATGGCTTCGAAACAAAATCCATCTAATCAGTAAATTTTTCATTAGCAACCCAAATGTGGCCAAATAAAAATCTCGTATGCGGACAGATGGACAGACAAGCGGAGACGAAAGAGATTTGTAATCAACGATTGCATAGCAAAATCAAAGCGACAACGGAAAACCGCAAACACTAACTCGTAAACATACAACAAGTAGCTAACATCAAACATATACACATACATACCTACAAATATTTGCTTAAAAGGATGAGTAAGCAATCAGCGGCACTCGACAATGACAACAATGCAAAATAACAGAACAAAAAAAAGTAGAATAAAACACAAACTACTACTATGCACCAACATTAACAAGCGACAACAACGGTCACACATCCTGCGCATCCTACGTATCCTGTGCATTCTAAGTGTATTTTTTTATGTTGGACTGCAGGCACAACCAGTCGTCGACACCAAAAATATGCTGCTACAACTTCCTTCGTACAACGTGTTCAACGCCAACGCTTACAACAACAACAACAACAATACAACAAGTACTTGCATAGATTATTTTGTGACCCGCAATGCGACAGGAGGAAGTTTAAGAGTAGAGTGTATGTATATATGTACATATTTGTAGGTAAGCATATATGTACAAACTCTCTGCTGCTGTCGCTGTTCTGTAACTGTCATCGTCCACTGCTTCCTCTTGTTCTGCTCCTTATGTGGTATTTGCATAATTTAAGTGCTTGTAAATACCACTGCCATCAGTGCAAAAGGATGAAAATAAAAAATGCTGGAGAAAAAGAGAGAATGTTAAAGTAATGCTTAAGCAGGAAAGCATATGGTTATAGGTGGTAGACGGACGACACATCGGTGTATGCCAGCACCCACACGTGTACTCTGTACCATACAAAGGTGTACCCTTCCTTAAATGTGATTTCTTTTCGTGGATTGTTGTTTCCTATGTGTGTGAGTGTGCGTGATCACGGTGGTGATTCTCAGTCTTTTAGTGTCATTATTGGCTACCATTATCAATTTTTTCTTCACAACACAAACAAACAATGGTCAGAAAGTGCGGCTTCAGCGACATTGTAATTATTTCCATACACATTTCTGCAATTTAATATGAATGTATATGTAAATACTAGGGTGTCCGATACATATCAAGGGAAAAATTTAATTTTAATGGTGTGCTTATAAATTTAATTTTTCTGAACAGCTATATAAAATATTTTAATTTAGAAAATTTGAATTTTTAAAATTTTCTAATTTTTACTTTTTTATTTGTTTCTTACTTAGTGCATGGAGCAGTGCGTATACGCAACCTTTATAATTAAAAGAAAAGTAAAAATAATTGAAACTAGTAACGACTCGAATTTTAGTTTGTGAGTTCAGTTCAAAATTAAAAATATTGCGTAAATAAATAAGCGGAAAATTCTTAGATTTTTTTTAGTAGATATGGTTTTTAAGATAAAAGAGTGATTTAAAATTGTTAAGCAATTCGTCTAAATTCAACTAATTAAAGAAAAAACAAGAAATAAGGGCTTTCTTTGGTCATATCGAAGTCTTCATATATGCAAAATTCGATTTCAATGAATTTCAGTGTCGATGTTAACTTAAATACATATCTGTAGAACACCAAATTTCACGCCTCTAAATGCTTTTTTGACGAATTTTCGACCAAAAACGGCACCTCTGAACAAGTCGGTTGTATGGGGGCTATATGATATAACATTCCGATTTCGATGGTTTTCACTACCAACATGGATTTCATAATATTTGTGCATAATACCGAATTTCACGTTCTTAAATGTTTTTGTAACTGAGTATTGACCAAAGACCTCCCATTTGAACAAATCTCTGTGTGGAAGTCTGATTTTGAAGATTTACAGAACTAATATGCAATTTATTATCTAGGTGTAGCATATGAAATTTTACGTTCTTAGGTGGATCTATCCCTGCTTCAAAGTTCTAGTTAGATCATAGAAAATCTTATATCTCAGAGTATAAGTTAGGTTAAGTTGAATTGGTCGACTTTTTCGGGAATCTCAATTAGACGATAATTAGTTTACAGTGCTCTGAGTACCAGATGCACTAAATGCGACCTCTTGTTCTTCTGAGTTTGAAAAGGATTACTGTTTTGTACATAATTTTCGCTATTTTGTTTACAAGGCCTATTCGGTGTAACCGGAACTTAAATTCGGGAAACAAGTTGAGTGAGCAGTGTATTTCATAATGTTTGGGCCGATCAGTTGACAGCCTGGATTGTATGGTTTAACTCTTTTTATGTAGCTATGTTAAGGCTTATGTCTATATTCGTGAGAAATCGACCGATGCGTTGCAGAGAGTATGCTAAAATTGGAACTGGCGTATGAAGAAATTGCGGCACGGCAAACATTTACCTGAAACAATCTTCAAACAATGGATTATATCGATCGTTCTATCGGCTTAAATAAAGATGTTGTAAATTTTTCTGTGTTACAAGTATTTTTGAAAACCAAATTCGAGAGCTTTGAAAAATCATCTTTTACTTTAATTAATGGTACTGGAAAGACCTTGGATATGACCTGAAAAAAGTAAAAAATACATTATTCAAAGTATTGTCGATCGGAAGCGACTACTTTTTCCCATCTCTCTGGTATACTTCGAATGCCATCTCTACAAATTAGTAGTACCTGTTCTCGATCCAATAATTGGGTCATCCTTCGATTTCTTCAAAAGTCCCACTCCGGTGATTCCCCAAATTATTTTGCAACTGTCGGAGCGTTGTCTGAAGAATAGCGCGGGTGTGGTGAAACCTCCCATTTCAGCATTTTCAGGCAGCTTTTGAACGATATAGCCACCTGAGGTCCAGCGTTGTCATGTTGAAAAATCAGCTTACTATGCCGTTCGGCCATTTTCATAAACTTCCACAAGCAATCGATGGGCTTCAGCTGTACTTTTCTTACAATTAAAATAGAAAATCAAAACTTCCCGCAAATGCCTTTCATTTAACACAAATCCGGGCATTTTCGAATAGGCAAAAAACAATGTTGTTGTCAGAAACAGACGCTGATGCACACTAATTATTGTTGAAAAATGTGAAACCCTTCCAATTAAATAGGTAATCGCTTCCAAGCATTTATCTGAAAATGGATATTTTTAATTTAAAACAAGTAAAATAGATAGTCGACCGCAATAGCCGAGTGGTTAGCATTGTGTACTAAAATTCAGAAAACCTATGTTCGAGTCCAGCTTTGAGCGGCATCCAAAATGATAGAAAATTCATTTTTCTAATTGCATTCGCCCCTCGGCAGGAACTGTCAAGCCCTCCGAGTGTATTACTGATATGAAATAACTTCTTCTCATAAAAATCCATCGACGGCTTAGAATAAACTGTAAGTTCCTTTATTTGTTGGTAAAAACAATAAGACACAAAACTACAAATCGTAGCAGGACCTCGGCTGAAAAGTCACTTCAGCGGTTACAAAGCGCCAACATATAATAGATAATTAAAATTGAATGGATACATTTTGATAAAAAAAATTCAAAAAAATATATTTGTCTTCATGGCATCAGGCGCCTTCTACTATAAATAAACTTTGGGATATACAAATATTATAGAAATATATATTTCTACCCATGTTATCTATGGACCGCCCTAGTATACACATCCATATCTCTGCTCACCGTTGTTTAGCATGTTTCCGTACGTTTGTTCCTGCAATACTTTATTTTAATACCCACTGTCCTCTGTACATCGTGTACTTGTGGTTTTTCTTTTGTCCTCTCAACACTCATCCGGAAATGATCCATGTGCAACCTTTTCAAAGCCATATTGGTGATAATTTTCCTGTTTCTAATGAAAGTCATGTAGTTGGTATTAAATTACAAAAACTTCTATATACATATATGATGATACATATGTATTTGCCATTTATTCATCTCACTTTCTACCTTTTGCCTGCTTCAGCTTGTCGTGTTTATGGTTTAGCAAATAGTTTTAATTAAATTTACGTTACATTTACATTCCGAGCGAAGCGCGAGCATATGAAAATGAATGGGTGGTGCTTGCACGGATTGAATATATGTATATTTATTTTTTTAGTTTTCATTGTAGAGCATTCGCATGAGTTTTTTTTAGGTGCTAGCTGTCATCACTCTACATAATTATTATTTTTTTTTTTTAATGAATATCACTATTTTAATTTATTTAGTATATAAATTCACTAGTAAAAAATTCACTAAAGAAAAAGAAGATTTTAAAGAAAAACTTTAAACCTTAATATTTTTTTTAGTTTCCCATGAGCATAGAAAAATTAATGAAAAAGCATTAACCTATTGTAAGCATTTAATATTACAAGGTTGATATGCTCTAGCAGGTCTTATGGTATAATCCATTTCTGTCACCATTGAGTAGGCGTACATTGAGGTGTCTTTTCCTCTTCTTGTTCTCAACCATCGCCCTGGCCTCCTCTGAGACTACCTTGTGACCGCCGAAGATGAGCACTGAAAGGCTTAAATCGAGTAGAGGAAGAAGAAAGTATCGTTAGTCTTTTCCTGCTGCAAAGCCGAAATCGGTAGTAGATGGGGATCTTCGACTAAAGAAGTGTATTACACTATTATATACATATAATCTCTATCTACATAACTTTAGCTAAGTTTATCTTGTTTTTAGGAGTTTTCGTATGACGAAAATCGCTAGAAAACTTAACTTTTGCCGAGAACTTGAAAATCGCTCAATGCGCGGCTCTCATCAGTGTCTGTGGTGTGGATTACTGTACATCCGAACTGGCGTCAAATGGCTCCTTCAACAAATTAATCCACCCACCTGAGATCTGGAGGGCACAGAGCCACTGGAGAAAAGGATCACTGAACTTCTTTATGAGTGGGTCGGATGGAAAAGTCGCTGCGGATATCTTCTGTCAAAAATTATTCGTCGGTTAAGGGTTTAAGCTTTCAGATCATTGCAGTATTTTTTAAGTGAAAACACTAGCTTTCAAGAAAGCTGTGAACATAATTCTTTGAAGAGTGGTTTCTACGAGAAAGCTAATATTTACTCAGATAGCCAATCGACTATTATGTCCGACTACTGGAATATTTCATATCTCTGTCCATGGGCCGACTTATTTCAGAATTAAAATCATATAGGTAATGGGAAACTGCTGAATAGGTGGAAAAAGTAATGCTGATGACTGACAATTTGGAAATAGGTGAACGGTGGTAGATCAGGGAAACTCCCTTCTATTCCGTGATCAAACATCTCGAACCTAGATTTTGATCGGGCTTTTTCAGATGATAATTCACGCGGTGAGTCAAGCGATTTTTTCGGATCTCCACCTCTACAGTTGTTTGGAAGAATAAATGAATCCATTTATGCTATTACTGATGAGCTGGCCTTCATTTGCGAGATTGAGACTGAAAATTCTCGGATTGCGTACGTTTATCTACCAGAGGAAGGTATCAAACAGAGACATAAAACGAATTTATAAATTGTTGAAATCCACTAATGCATTGAATGAAAAGTGATATGACGTTCAGGATATTATTATCTTTTGCCGCGTTTTTTAGTTTACTTTTTATTTGCTTGAATTTCACTTGATTTACTATAGTGTGAATATCTTCAAAATTGTGTTAATGAGATTGTGGTTTACGCGAAAATAGGACGGATCAGAGAGTTTTTGCATTTGTGCCAAGAAATTTTCTAAAGTTTCGACAATCGCTAAACATATTTTAGAGCTAACAAAATTGCTTAAACATCATTCAGAGCTAAGCGGTGAATTGTAAGTCAATTTCTTTTGGAAAAATGCAGAGTTTCCATTTTCGAAAGTGACAGACTTTTTACATTTATAATCTAGAAATTTTTTAAGTATATACAATTCTAATTTTCAAAAAGAGGAACAAATTTATGGTGACTTTAACAGGAAGTACGTTCTCATTGAATTTAAAGTAGAGTTCAAAAGTTGATACGATTTAGTAAATACTTAAGTGAATTTTGAACATTTTATCCAAATTTATAGCGAATATTGAAAAATCCATATCAGTCAATCAATTATGTAATTTCAAACGCGTTTTTAAAGTCAAAATTAATATATGTTTTGAAATTAAATTAAAGTCTTTAAAATTTTAGCTTCAGAATTACTTATGATTATCAATTGCACACCTTAACAAATGAAAAAAAAATGTATATATATAGCTAGTGGTTATGAGTGATAAGGAGCTGCCTCTATTTCTTGTTTTTTGTACTGTAAATCGAAAATGATAAACGAAACCAAACTCCTCAAATTGTATAGAAAAAGTGCAGTCAAAACTTAAGAAAGTGGATCAGTGACCGCAAGAGTTGATTTTTAAAAATTTTAATCAACTACAAGAGTCCATGAACCATCATTTGAACAAACTTATAACGTAATATATAGCTTAAGTGATATCGAAAAAATAGCGTCTACAAAGCCAAAACCTTTCACCATAGTAGAAATAAATGATTCGATAAAAGCTGATTAAGTTCATATGTGGACAGCAAAGAGGATACACTAAATGCTTATGTTTTTATTTTCTGTGGAATAGTCGTGCAGACCAGGTATTTAACCTAAGCAAAATCTTGGAAAATACATACATCTGAAGAATCGATATACACCACCTTCCATTGATTTTGAAGCTGCCAACGATAGCTATGAGTAATTTGATATCCCTACAAAACTCATACGGCTATGTAAACTGACCCTACATAATACTAGAAATGCAGCCGAAATTGGGAAGGACCCCTCCGACCAGTTCGATACCACTTGAGATTGTAGACAGGGTGACTCTTCAACATGATGCTGGAAAAAATAATCAGAGCCGCAGAGCTAAATAGATAAGGTACAATATTTTGCAAAAGTATACAACTGCTAGCGTATGCCGTTAATATTGATATCATTGGCAACAACAAATGAACGAGGCAAGGAGATATTTTTCTCCTGCTATCAAATAAACAGTTAGCGCATGAGCGTATTGGCTCCCACGTCACTGTTGACAGTCATAAGTTTGAAGTTGTAGATAAATTCGTCTATCTAGGGAGCAGTATTAAAAACAAAAACGATGTCAGCCTTGAAATCCAACGCAGAATCACTCTCACAAACAGGTGCTACATTGGACTAAGTAGGTAATTGAAAAGCAAAGTCCACTCTCGATGAATCAAAACCAAACTCTACATGTTGCTTATTATTCCCGTCCTGCAGTATTGTGCAGCAGCGTGGACGATGGCGACATCCAGTGAGTCGGCATTATAACTTTCGAGAGAAAAGTTTTGTGAAAGATTTATGGCCCTTTCTGCATTGGATGTGATGAATACCGAATGATGAGCAGTGCGAGTTATATGACAGCATTGACATAGTTAAGCGAATCAAGAGACAGCGGCTAGGTCATGTCGTCCGAATGGATGAAAGTGATCTAACTTTGAAAGTTTTCTATACAGTACCCGCACATGGAAGCCTTCAGAAGGACCTGGCTTCGCTTTGTGTTTCCAATTCTAGCCAAACTTCGATAAGAAGAACCGAATGCCGCGCAATTATTGATTCGGCTATAATCGTGCAAGCGGTGCCTACGCCAATGAAGTGGTAGTAGTAGTAGCAGTAGTAGGGATAGTCTTGCCAAGCTTCAATGCCAGATATTGGTAATGAGAAAACAGAACGTGATACACTCAACTTTGGTTACCAGAGATAACATTATATTGCCTCCTTTGCCCATTTAACTAGACTTAATTAAACAATTTGTTAAGGCATTAGAAAAAAATGGGTAATACTTCCTTAAAATAACCAGAAAATTCCTAAGTCTTGGCATAGAGAAGGCGTTTGTGATGACCCAGGAATTTTCAAGTAAAAACTATCTGAGCAATATGCTGAACAATTTAAAAAACTTAGGATATAATATGACCATTAAAGTGCTTTATCGCCATCCAGTCATCTACATCAGTTTCCAGAGAATTCTGATTCCAATCAAACCGATGTTATTTATACTGATTTCAGCAAATCCTTTGACAAAGTCTCGCACTCAATACTTCACTATAAACTCGATTTGTTTGGGTTTCCACCATCCTTACTCAAACGGATTTCATCATATTTGACCGGTAGAAAGAAAAGAGTAATCCCGAACTCTAGTACGTCATGAGAAATATCCATAACATCTGGTATATCTCAACACAGTCATCTCGATTCCTTACTTTTTCTATTATTTATTCATCAATGATCTGCCAAATGTGATTCTCCATTCTAAGACACTTATGTACGCAGGGCCTAAATTTACATTGGGATGCAAATAAAAATCTCCCTCTTCATAAAAGCCGATTAAGGCTTATTAATCTGCGTGTGCTCCATAGTCGATGAGAGATATTTGAAGTTTTATTTTCAACTAAACTGATAAGTCCATTCCAGCTTAGCGAGCTTAGCTTTAAAGCAGCCTAGATACTTTAGGCCCTTTTCCCTGTCTTTAAAACATATTTTGAAATGCACGACCCTACAGATATTTGTGTAACGATTTTTATTCTCATTACGCCAGCTTTGATCCTTCGAATCAAAACAAACGAAGCACAAGGACAGAGGTGTCATGGTTGATGACGGCTTTCTACTGGGTAGACACATGTTACATGTCATTTACGAAAATCGTGTAGAAGAAAGTCCTTATGTATGAATTAAAAGAATTTATTAAATGTGGTTTTTGGTGCAAATTTTTTTCTGTTCAATTCAAATTTTTAGAAAAATATACGTAGAAAAGATATAATTTTGCTATTAATATAATTAGTGTAAAGTTCTAAATTTAAAAAATGTTACGGTTTCTTGGTGGTACAAAACCCCCTGACCAGTTATAAAAAAAAAAATATCTGTGCATTGTTCCTGGCAAAAAATTGTGGCAAAACTCTTTAAATAAGTAAATTTGTTTTTGAGTTTTCTCAGAAGAATAATTGAGAAACTTACTACAAAATTTTTTTACTTCCTTTCGCTGCATATAGAATGCATTATGTCGACTCGTCGATTTAATAATCGCTGTTAGTTCTTAATTGTTTGCAGTTTTGTTATGCTCAGCACAGTTGAGTTCTTCTTTAATATTTCAAAATTTCTACAATAGAAAGCTCCTATTCACTTTCTAACTTTCATCTGTGTAATAAATGTGAAGACTTCGCTCGAATACCAATTGCACAACCAACTCAGCGCAAAAATCTTTTCTCGCTGATAATAGCAAGTCTTAATGAAAATTCAAATCCATTTAATGAGTTCTT
Organism: Neoceratitis asiatica; assembly: GCA_030068015.2. Lineage (NCBI taxonomy): Eukaryota > Metazoa > Arthropoda > Insecta > Diptera > Tephritidae > Neoceratitis > Neoceratitis asiatica. Next base: position 10,265,276 of record CM061528.1, read on the forward strand.
CAGTCATTTCATATTCCGCCTAAATATTGGTAATGTGAGCTGAAATTACAGTCAACGAGACAATTACTACCATTACCGAAGTCAGTGCATCATCAGCAAATGTCACACGTTGGCAAATGCAGTGGCAATTTGCAACCGGTAGACAACTGTCAGTTAGATAAGGGCGGCGAAGGCAGAGAATTTGTAGTAGCTTCCAGCAGAAAAGACTGATGGAATTGTAGATTCCGCACATACGAATGAATGCCGTCACACTCACTAAGCATTGACTGATTGCACATACACACACATACACACACACACACACACACTCATACATTGATTGATTGTGTAGCGAAGAAGATACGGAGTTACTTGCAGTTGTCAGTTACCAAGTGGCAATTGGCAAGGTTCTGTTTGTTTGTTACAAGTTGCATTTCGCAAATGAAAGAGGCAGGCGATAAAGCATTGGCAATCAATTCTAAGAGTCAAGATCGTGGCCTGCACAAAATCAAATACACAAATGGAATTGAATCTTTCTTGATTGGGTATTGAAAGAGAGAAGAAAAGATATTGACAAAGTTATTGGAATTTTCCATAGAAAATTCTGCTTCACTTGCAGCTTAGAGGGACAGAGGTATAATGAATGCACTGAATAGTTATTGCAGAAAACTGCAAATAGGCGTTTATATGATGGATATATATTGCGCTAAGCTTTGAGTGCTATTTGTTTGAAATGACAGTTGGTGGGCGAGGAGGTGCGTGTACGTTGGCGGACAGTTGAAAGTCTTAGGCAAAGTATTAAAAGGTAGCTGCAGCATTTCAGTTGTCACAGGCTTAACTTGGCTTACTTTCCATTATATTCCTTTCAATTTTTCGATAAGTTCTCATATCTACGTATATTTGTGTATGTGCGTGTAGCTAATATGGATTAGTGTGACCATTGACTTTACTGGGTCAAGCAGATATTAGTGCACAGGCAAGTCAAGTGGGTTAGGTGGTTCGACCAATCTGTGATATTATCCTGACAAATCCAACATTTTATGTCATTTACACAAATGGACGAGGCAAAATATATCATTAAGTGTGATTGTGGAAGAGCGTATTATGTTAAGTAGTATTACGATGTAGGAAGAATTTGACTACACACACACACATTGAAGTTGAATACGAGCATTTCATGAAAGAAGGAAGCCAAATTTGATCAGCTCGCAACCAATTTAAGGGAAAAATTTAAGCAATCAAAATGTATAAGGTCTAAGAAATATGTATTGGGTGTACAAACAAAAAAAGTAAAAAATATACATCATGCACAAAGTATTGTGTGTCGGAAGTGACTATTTTTTTCAATCTATCTGGTAATATTCGAATACCATATCTCAAAAACGCATCCTCCCTGTCCTCGATTCAGTCATTGAGCCATCTTCGATTTCTTCAAAACAAATCGTTCCTCATTCATCGAAAAATCCAGTAGTGGGTAGGAATAAAGTCTGGAGAATACATCGGTTGGGGTAAAACCTCCGTAAAAATAGCGTGTAAAAATTAGCACATTTAAGAGTTGTGATTAGTAATGAATTGAATATTACAAAAACATATTACATGGCTGATGGTGGCTCAATGGCAGAGTACTCGCCTGTAAAGTCGGGATCCGTTGCATAGATCTTTGCCGTAAGAGATCTGGTGAGGAGATTTGGTGATCTCCGAAACAACTGTCACTTCTGCCATTTTTCTTTATTGTATAACAAAATAATCTATTCGATACACCAACAAATAGGCCTTTCTAATAAAGCTCATTAACTTATAATCACAATAAATAAGATTTTTCGAGATAGCTCTGCACCGTTCAAAAAAAACTTCACAGTAATACTCTTCTGGCTCCAATGTAGCCATCCATAAATATTGTACATAATCTGTTGAGTGGTTTCGGAGAATATAAGCTACTTATATATACTTATATATACATACACGCGTCTCTGTACTGTTGAAACCCAACATCGTTCACGTCATTCTTCGCAGCTCCATCTTCGTTTTCGAAAAAAAAAGGACCACTCATGCCACCGTTCCCCATGCCGCATCAAACAGTCACTCATTGAGGATGTTTTGGCTTTTTCATGGTTACACGTGGTTTTTCTAAGGCTCCAATGGTTTGCTTGTTAATGTAGCCGCCGAGTGAAACAAATATTCATCGGAAAAAATGATTTTTCTGTTAAGGGATTTTCAACTTCTCAGCTTCTTTGCAAAATATGGTCGGAAGAAAGCATGCCTAACGAATGGAACCTAAGTGTGCTCTGCCCAATCCAAAAAAAAGGGAGACCCCACGGTCTGCGTCAATTATCGTGGGATAAGTCTCCTTAATATCGCATATAAGGTCTTATCTAGCGTATTGTGTGAAAGACTAAAGCCCACCGTCAACAAACTGATTTGATCTTATCAGTGTGGCTTTAGACCTGGCAAATCCACCATTGACCAGATATGTACCATACGCCAAATCTAGGAGAAGACCCGAGAGAAAAGAATCGATACACACCACCTTTTTATCGATTTTAAAGCTGCCTTCGACAGCACGATAAGGAAATGCCTCTACGCCGCTATGTCTGAATTTGATATCCCAACGAAACTCATACGGCTTTGTAAACTGACCCTGGATAATACCAGAAGCGCGGTCAGAATTCGATACCAAACGAGGTTTCAGACAAGGAGACCTTTTATCGTGTGATTTCTTTAATTTGATGCTGGAGAAAATAATACGAGCAGCAGAGCTTAACAGACCAGGCGCAATATTCTACAAGAGTGTGCAATTGTTGGCGTATGCCGATGATACCCGCAATATAAGTTCTGCGTTCTCCAGATTAGACAAAGAAGCGAAGCGAATGGGTCTGGTAGTGAACGAGGGCAAGACGAAATATCTCTTGTCATCAAATAAACAGTCATCGTATTCGCGACTTGGCTTCCACGTCACTGTTGACAGTCACAACTTCGAAGTCGTAGATAATTTCGTGTATCTGGGAACCAGCATTAACAACACCAACAATGTCAGCTTTGAAATCCAACGCAGAATCACTCTTGCCAACAGGTGCTACTTTGGACTGAGTAGGAAATTGAAAAGTAAAGTCCTCTCTCGACGAACCAAAACCAAACTCCACAAGTCGCTCATCATTCCCGTCCTGACATATGGTGCAGAAGCCTGGACGATGTCTACATCCGATGAGTCGGCTTTAGGAGTTTTCGAGAGAAATGTTTTGCGGAAGATTTATGGAATACCGCAGACGATGGAACGATGAGCTGTACGAGCTATACGACGACATTGACATAGCTCAACGAATAAAGAGACAGCGGCTACGCTGGCTAGGTCATGTCGTCCGAATGGATGAAAGCGCTCCAGCTTTGAAAGTATTCGATGGAGTACCCGCTGGTGGAAGCAGAGGAAGAGGGAGACCTCCACTCTGTTGGAAAGATCAGGTGGAGAGCGACCTGGTGTCACTTGGTATTTCTAACTGGCGCCGAACAGCAAGAAGAAGAAACGAGTGGCGCGCTATTGTTGACGAGGCTATAATCGCGTAAGCGGTGCCTACGTCAAAGAAGAAGAAGAGAAGATTTTGAACACATTGGTCGAAACGAAATCGCATTTGATGATAATTAGGCTTTAGTTCTTGGAAAAATTGGATTTTTTAAGCATTCATACTGAGGTTTATATGCAAAAAAGTGCACAAAATTTTTCGAAAAGCATAAAATTGATATTGAGCATATTGACCAGCTGCTGTATCCAATAACGAACATATTTGGCGAGATCGCTTCACAAAGTGATCTACAAGTTTCGCCCAAACTTCGTTCGTAATTTCCTTGCAGTTGCGGTTGAAGACTCGCCATTTTGAAACTAAGTTTCCAAAAGAAATATTTCCGTTTCCCTTCAAGCGTATCTAAATTTTACATTTTAACATTTCGTAAACTACAAATCTTTTACTGAATATTTACATATCGGCGATGTCATTGATGATGTAAAAGTCCAAATTAGCCGCAGTTTAAAATACAAACGGACCTTAATATTGATCGATCAATCGATTTCAAATCGTTATCTTCAATATTTTAGATATCATGATTTTTCTTTTGAATTTTTAAAATAACGATAAAAGTTCATGTTCTAATTGAAATAAGATACCAAAGTTTGAATAAGTGAAAATATGAATGTTGAATAGGTATGAGAAAAAATTTCCCGAAAATTTTATTCGGTTTGAAAGAAATGACGTGGACGAAGCTTACATTAAAGTTCGAAGATGACAATCGGCTTGAAATTTCATCATTTCATTAATTTCGTATTAGTATCGTATATATTTCGTATATATTTTTCTTTTTGATTCAATTAATATGCGGATCAAAATATGTATTATGAGTTGCTTAATCCAGGCTAAACAATTATGAAGTTGTGCCGAGATCTGAAAGAAAAACGCACTCAATATTACCTCAGATAAAAAAAAAGTATTACCTTTACTAAAATATCATCAAAAATCGCTCACATATAGCGGCTTCAGTGAAAAAATATTTAAAAACGCTTGATTTGAGAACTTCTTCCCCACCCGCATTATTCACAAGACATGTCGGCGCCTAAATATCATTAGTCCCGGTCAACGGCACATGCTCTGTCGGAGCAGCTGCTCACATCATATACCCAAAAATTGGGTTGATTCGTGGATAGCCTTAAAATATGAGAAAGCTTTCAGATATGCAACTCGTGCGTTGCCTGAAAGATGGGACAATGTGATTGCTAGTGATGGAGAATATTTTGATTAAATGTAAATTAGTGTTCCCTCGCAATAAATATTATTTTTTCTTTTGTAAAAGAAACAAAAAAATAATTATTTTAAAAATGCGTTCATAGAGATATTAGTATAATTAAACAAGCTCCAATTTCTTAGAGCTAATTACTATTCCTAATAATTCTTACTCTTTATATATATAATATAGATATATAAATAATTGATAAAATTAGCATTTTATAGCTGCAGATGCATTGCCTGAGTTATCACTACTTATTGTAAAAAATTTTTGGTTTATTATTTTTAATTTCTAGACGATATTTTTATTTTGAAAAAAAAAAATTCACGATCCTTTATCCGCACTTAAACCGATAGCTTTGTCAGAGTACATTCCTTCTGCTTGGTGAACGGTAGGTGGTTTGCATCTGGCAGCTCTTTTCGCATTATACGTTTGATTGTTATAAAAAATTTTATGTTGTCATGTCCTTCATAGTAAGAGGACTGGGTCTGGGTTTGTATATAGGATTTTGGGCGACTAGACATTAGCACTGTTTCGTACTTCACTTGTATAATAATTAAAAGGTCTGATAGCTGAGATGACTTTTAATCGCGCATGCTATGTCCAGTAGGTAGGTATATCTTTTTTTCATTTCACTTCATTTCTTTTATTGAATTAAGTCTATGGTTACAATAAACTTACAAAAATAGATGTAAAAATTTAGTTAATGCTATTACTTACTGTTTAGAAAACGAAGAGAAACTTAAGGCTAATAAAGATCTAATTTACATAGAAAAACATTTCTTGAAATCAACTCAGTGATTACATGATTGATTGGGTTCAGGCTACAATTATTTAAATTAGCTGTATTGACATTAAAAGGATAATTGGAACGTAGGTTTTTTCGCGGGACATTTAAGCTTATCTTTTGAAGAAGGTCTGGGCAAAACGGTGGTAATGGTTCAACAAAGTGGAGTTGTTGGAAAACAAATCGGATAAAAGTTCTTTGCACTCTTTCAAAACTATTGGAATGTGTTAAGTAAATTAACTTCAAAATTATAGTGCTTTTAATGACCATGAGAGTTGTACGAAATGTTTCTAGTATAAGGATCTCTAAAATTCTTAGCATAACGCTGCAGAACTGCTTAATTTGCATACGATTTTCGAACCATATAACTTATGTGGTTAACAAATGAAAACTTATAGTAAAAAATTACTTCAAGATCTAAAAATTTCTTTAATTTTGAAGAGAGTAACATCGGAAAGATTATATGAGCATGAAAAAAGGTTCCAGATTTGGAAAAAGTAACATGAAAGCATTTCTTAAAAGAAGGACCGAGTTTACACAGATCATGCTTCACTTAATTAACATCAGACACACAAGTAATAAGTCCCAGAATAGTACTTTGAGCAACAGCCGAGGGGCTGCAAAAGCTGTGTCCCTTCAATCTCAACAAACGAAATTCTTTTTTAGAGGGATACTTGAGTTTCCACAAACGAATATTATGCGAGAAAGTGTCAAATGCTTTAGAAAAATCGGTGTAAACAGTATTTACTTGCCAACCAGACGGAAAGGTTGAGAGTTGAGAACTGTCACACACAAAGGCATGCCGATGCGGGGTTTTTTTTGGGTAATCCCAATAGCAAATTGCTTCAAAACAGGCGTAATAGACGGTAGTTTTAATATGAGTTGAGAACTGTCACACACAAAGGCATGCCGATGCGGGGTTTTTTTTGGGGTAATCCCAATAGCAAATTGCTTCAAAACAGGCGTAATAGACGGTAGTTTTAATATGGTAAAACGTTTTGTTGTCGCTCATCGTTTTAGTATTTCGTACATGAGTATGGTTCTTACGAAATTTAAGCAAAACTATCATAGCCACTTTTTCAGGTGATGGTTATTCTGCTGGCTCTGGTAAGTTCCCTCCAGTTACACCGAACTACACCAAGACGCTGGGTGTAGGGTGGATTAAAAAGATATTTTTTTTCTCCTCATATTTTTTCAGCATTATTGAGAGATTTTGCCTCATATCAATCCATTGAGGAAAATTGAGAGGTTTTCTATTTTTAAGCGAAGATTTTTTTCCTTAATACTTAGGCCTCATTTCAAGCGGGTCCAGTCTTTTGCCATGTCTTCGACAACCTTATCTATTGTCACTTTGGCTTGAGTCCATTTTCCTTTTAACTGTGAAGACCTCGCAAAATGACAAATTGGTTTTCTATCCTTCCATTAGACCACGTCAATACCGTAATCATCACGGAAATATCCAGGAAACATATCATAATTTTATCCCACAGTGGTTTAAGGATTAAGACTACATTGAACTTGCATTGAAAGGCGGTCAAGGCTCAAATCATAACGTAAAATTATTTCAAACATATTATTTCACTGCAATTATTCACGAATTCTCAATACTTTGTGTTTTAACTTTTAATCACCAAAGAAATAATTTATTATTTAGAATTTAATGAAAGAGCTGTTCTGCATTAAGATGTAGGTCTTAAAAATTAGATTAAGTAATAATAAACAAGGGAGATCCTCTAATTTGAAAATATGAGAAATGAGAGATAATTTTTAGAATTATGTTGAAATGATTTAAAACTACTTAATCAAATACCCAATTTCAAATATGTACTCAGTGTATAAAACGTGAAATTGGTTGCAACCAAAAAACAAGCGTAATCTCCACATAGCCTTTTAAAAACAGCTGAGGCAACCGAGCAAAGATATTTCCGAATACGAAAACCAACAAATATGAACGAATATTTTTTGAGTGTGCATACGTCAGTTCAAGCAGCTGCTGCCGGTTGCATACATTCAGGCACACTGTGATACTGACATACATTCCCACCGAAATGGATTTATGTTATGAATTTATGTTTTTAATTTTTTTTTTTGTTGAGTGTGTGAAGTAGCATTCATATATATACATATACTTGCATATAACATTATAGGAATGCATGTCCACACGTATTCATATTCGTATAAATTGCCATTGCCATTCTATTTGACATCATACATGGGTGGTAATACCGAAAAGTATGTAACGACCGTTAGGTTGCACTTGACTATGGAGAGGGTGAAAATTGCAAAAGAGTGTAAGTAGAGTGAGCGAATGAAGTGGTTGATGGCTTTGTGAGCTGATATATCTGCATTTATGCATTTGTTTGTATGTGTGTATGTATGTATACATACATATATATATATATATATATATATTTCGGAGTGCCTCAGGCTTTCACATTAATTTTCCTACCATATGTTGAAAGTTGATAGCAAAGCATTGCAGCGGTTTGGTTTGACTGAAGAAGAGTTGTTTACTCAATGCCATTGCACAATGTATGTATATATGTGTGTGTGTTAACGAACATATGGTGATGGTGGTGGTGGTGTTATGTATGAAATATGCCAACGCCACTGGAATGTCAATTACGACACTTTTCACTTTCCGCAAAACGTTTTATGAGCACAGTTAACACTCTTCGCAGAATATCAGCAGCAGTTGCATAAAATATTTCAATCACTGACATAGTTGTACATACAAAAACATTTCGAAAATTTTAGAATGAAAATATAGTTTATTTTTTAAATTCACGCTTATATATTTTAAAAGCAAATACTAAAATATTTATCTTAAAATATGCTTTTTAATCTAAATAAAATCTTTTATTATGTACGATAAGTTAAGGTTCTCTTAGAATACACTAGTTTCTAAAAATTTATATAAAAAATATTAAAAAATTCATCATGTTGAGTATGGAATTTTATTTTGATATTTTAGTATTGTATTTGTGTTTATTTTTTAGTAAATTCATGACAAACTTAATGTTGCTCTCATGATCCTTCGCTTGGTAGCATTCAATTCACTCATTCGATTTCGAGAGATATTCATGATTTTTTTGGGCGATGAACCCAGCATTTCTCGATGGATAAACGTAAAATCCAACATACCGGTGACCGAAAACGAACTGCAGCCCAGACTGTGCGCTGCCCTAACTCTGCTCTGTGTTGCCTCTAACACTGGGCAGCTAAAGATTTTCTTATATGCTGCTATATAGTAAATTGCGATTAAAAAACGTTGAGAATAAAGATATTATTTATTAGTATAAAACTCTTAGTAAATATTTCTTTATACCAAAAAAGTGAGTCAGATGAATCAAAGCTGGCTGTATTTCAAAATTTGTTTTGCCTAAACACAAAGAACCTAAAGTGTATAGATGATCTTAATGGAATACTAAAGTTAATCTCGCTTTGTAGGAATGGACTATTGATAATACCTCTAAAACTTTAAGCATCTCTCGTCGACTCTGGAATGCATGCACATTAATAAGCCAATTGGTTGTGGGGATTCCATATAACGGAATCATATTTCAAACTGTGCCTAACAAGTGAAGTGCAGAGTAATTTGATAATATATTCCTTAGGCTTATTAGCACAAGAATATATTTGATTTCTAAAATCTGTCTTAGGATCCATCGCGACACTCAGTAGTAACTTGTTCAGCATTATGATTTTGAATCATATATATATTAGAGCTCCAGATACCCCGGTATCGAGCACTGCGAGCAGCTCTATGCTCGCTCCTGCTCAACTGCTCAGCAGAACAAAAAAAAAAATAATTTTGTTTGTCAAAATTTCTTTGGTGTTTCAATGATTTATATTAATTTTAAAATTATTAAAAAAAAAGTCTTGAGAAAAAGTCAAAGTGTTTGTCAAAATACTCGAAATGCTCGTGCTCGGTGCGAATTTTTTTCGAGTAATGAGCAATGAGCAGGTGTGCGGGTGCTCGTTGCTCAAATTCTCGAACTGCTCGAAAATGTTTGAGCAAAATCTGGAGCTCTAATATATATAAAAGATTGTAAACATTTTCTTATATATTTACCCTTGTGTAAATTCAACGACATGCAGTGATCTGAACCACCCTACCAAATTATTTAGGTCAAGTTGCAAAATTTCTCTAACTTCTATAGTTCTAACTGATTTAAAGAGCTCGGGAGCTTGAGGAACCACATTTGGCAGTTCCTTGATGAATACGTGGAATAGTAAGGGACCAAGATGACTGCCTTGAGGTACACCAGATGTTACTGATATTTTTCGTGAAAAACTAGAGTTAAAAATTACTCTTTGCTTTCTACCTGTCAAATATGATGAAGTCAATTTGAGTACGGATGGTGGAAGCCCAAACATATCGAGTTTATAGTGAAGTATTCGGTTGAGATCTTGTCAAATGCTTTGCTGAAATCAGTATAAATAACATCGGTTTGAAAACCCTTTTTAAAACCATTACTGAAATGGAAAGAGAATTCAAGTCGATTCGATGAGGTAGACTTACTTATACAAAATCCCTGTTGTGAAGTGCCAATAATTGATGACACTGAACGAGCTAGTTGACTTGTTATAGCAACTTCAAAAATTTTGAGAATAGAACATAACTTTACAATGCCCAGGTAGTTTACGATACAAGATCTACTATCAGATTTATGCAGAGGCAAAATAGTTATATGACTCTCTCCATAACGAGGGAAATATTTTTTGCCTGATTGAAGCATTGCGTGTGTTTATATTAATAGAGTTTTTTAGAGTGTTAAGGTGGTAATAATAGTGAGGTCAAAAAATGTTAGCGCTCTATAACCACGCGTTTGAGCTGAGAATATGTATACTACTATGATTTAGGATAGATGACCAAAGAGGTTAAAAATGCCCACTCCATCAATGAAAGCTTGTCTCAAAAGAAACTTGAGGATATGAAAAAATGGATCATCTAAAAACCATGAATTTTTTTTTCTTAATTATTTGTATTTAATGTAGAGTTTTTATGAATGAAACTTCATTGTAAATAATGTAAAGAGCACATTGCTTGTGCCAGTTAGATTAAAATTTCTGTCAAGTAGTTATGGTCTTTTAAAATTTTGTCTGGTCCATAGCAAAAGTTGATTTATTAAATTGGGCTCCAGATTTCCGGCTGGCGTGGATTTCCATGCCCAACACTCATAGTAGAACTCCCGACTTTTTAATCCCTAAGTTTGCGAACTGTACAAAGGCACAACAGAAAGGAACTTAAAAGTATTATCTATACAAATTCTATACAAAAATCTTTATATATAATCGATTTTGCATTATACTCCGTTATCGATCCATCCAGTATTCTCAAGATAACCAATAATGAAAACCTCAGCTCAAACTATTCCCCTCTCATTATTAATTTTAACATGTCCTATGTAGTCACTATTTAGAAACATCGTATTTTAAATAAAACATTTTACCTTAATCAAGCCCGGCTAGCATCTCATATAAATCTTAACAGGGAAATAAGCTCTAATAGAGACACAGACGATGCTGTGGAGAATTTCATTTTTTTTTTTTGTAAATATTTCTTCGAGAATTACTGCCAGAGTTGGAAAGACAATTGGTTATTCCGGTTCATCAGTTCGATTTCGGGCAGTTGTATGGATGTCCGTAGTTATGTCATATTCCGCAGTTTTGAAGAAAAAAGTTTTGGTACACAATCTATATTGCAGCAAGCATTTGCCAGAACTACTCAGAACTGTTATATAAAAAGAAAACAAAAATACCTCTTACTCCACTCTATCTTTTTCTCAGATCTTACCTAAGCTGCTAACACATATAAGTTAAAATTCATGATGAAATTTTAGACATATACGAGACATAGACTGAAGTTCAGTAAGTTAGTGTATTGAGTACAATAGTCACTGCAGATATGGCAATATAACCAGTACCACTTATGCGGACCACACTGCTCCATTTCCTCCTCTCCCTATGCTAAAGAAGCTGTTACAAATGTAAAAATTCAATTATATGATCTAAAATAATGCCCTACCAACTGGAACATCTCGGAAAATATTTCAGAATCTGTCCATGTCACCTTCAATCAATCCATAACTCGCAGATCGAATAGCGACAAGTACTTCAAATTGCATTTGGATAGAAGACTTACATGACGTAAATACATTAAAGTCAAGAGAACGCACTAAAAATTAAAACCAGAATAATTCTGCTAGACAATACCATGGAACTCCTACAAATATAAAGACTTCACCCTCCATACTTCCCAATTAGTTTATAAGTAATTGTACGGTAATTCTTTCATGTGACCTTTGGAGCCTTCCTGCTTCATAAATTTTGTTTTTACGCACGAATGATTTGAGAGGGTCAATGAACGAACGGCACTATAAGTATTATGTAATGTGTTTTTGAGGTCACAATATCCGATGGATTAACATTGCGTGCTACCATTCGGAACTTCAGGTCCTAGTCTGACCAACATCAAATATTGTAGAAAATTATTTTTTCTAATTGCTCCTTACAAGTCCCTCCATTTGTTGGAAAATCATTAAAGATAAGTCAGTGACTTTTTCAATGTTTTGTGCAGTAACAAGTCGTTTACTGAGTTCCATTGTGATCGTATCATTACAAATGACGACGAACGTTCAGGTCGCTCGCCCAAAATAAGTCGTCACGTCAGAAATCGTCGATAAAATCAATGTAATGATATTGGACGATGAAAGAATGAAGATGCGTGCGCTGGCTGAGGTTGTAGGTATTTCAACTGAGTCAGTACATCACATTTTAAATCAGTATTTGGACATGTAGAAGCTATACGAGCGATGGGTGCCGCAATCGCTTACACACGTCAACCATGTAACCACTTCGAAGGAGCCTTTGTAGAAGTTTAACCGCAATTGAGAAAAATGTTTGCGCCGTTTCGTTGCCGTAGACGCTAAATGGATCTACCACATCACACCAGAGACCAAAGAATAATGAAGATAGTGGGTTTCTCCAGGTGAATACGCACCAATGAAGGCCAAGGTGGGTCTGTCGACCAACAAGGTCATGACCACAGTTTTTTGGGATGCTGCAGGTGTCACTCACATCGATTACCTTGAAAAGGGTAAAACGATGACCGGCCCTTATTTTTCAGAGCTTTTGGACAGATTCAATAATGATTGAAGCAAAAACTACCGCATTTGGCGAAAAGGGTGCTGTTCCATCAGGATAATGCACGGGTGCACACGTTTGTAGTCACCATGGTTAAATTTCATAAATTGGGCTACAAACAACTGCCTCATTAGCATATTCTCCAGATTCAGCCATCCGCGAGTATTTCTTGTTGTCAAACTTGATGAATAGGCTGGGCAAGATTTAAGAGGTCATCACAGAAACAAATGCCTATTTTTAGAGTTTTGAAAATATCTATTATTTTGAAGGAAATAAAAAATTTGAAAAATGCTGGACTAAATGTATAGATCCAAAAGCATACTATGTTGAGAAAAGAAATCCTTTTTTCCGAAAAAAGATATGTTTCATTCAAAAATTCCCATACTTATCAAACTACCCTATTATATTATATATTATTGTATTATGTGGTAAGCCGATCCTATTAAAAAATATTTATTCCTAATTTATAGGACTAATTACACTTAGTGCATCAGCGTATATATAGGTTAGAATCGAATTTACTCATCTTTAAACGACAGAGGCGACAAGGTACTAAATTAAATGTGTTTTAATTTTTTTTTCAAGAAATTAAGTAAATGTGCGGTTTGAAATTAAATAATTAAGTTATTCAGAAACACAAATGTTCTGAGTAAACTTACAATATTATGCTTTCCATTTATACATCAGTGAAGTTGTAAAAATTTTCGAATAAGTGTAAATCCCTTAGGAAATTGCTGTGTTTTGCCATTGATTTGGGAGATATTCTTAACCCAACACAAGTCGTGAGTACATTTTGAATAAATTTTAAGACTTTTGCTGTAAAACACTACTTTTTATTTTATTTTAGTTCAAGGAATTTTTGAAAATTATTTTATTGAAATTTTTTATTTCAGATATTTATTGTTGGTCCGCTACTTAGTCAAAACATCGTGACTTCCACTACATCTGCTATACCTTTCCCTTATATGTATGTATTTATTTGTAATCAGCCTTATCGTCAAAAATGGCAAGAGTACTGAGCACAGTGCCGGCTGGTACTCGAAAACAATATACTTACCGTTTGTGTGATATTCCTTGAAATTGAAAAACATTTTACGAATAAATAGTTTTTATGCGAATTTATTATTGTTGTAATTCATTTAAAACATTTTTTTATTTAAATCTTTTTTTCTGTTTTTTTTTCAATGAATTTTATTTAATTTCAGTTTTGTTAAATATTTAATATAATTTTTTATTCAATCATTTTTATTTGTTCATTATATGTATGCACTTCAACAATAAATACAAATACGCAAATATGCAAATACATGCACAAAAATGTGTATTTAACTACAATAATGGTAATTCAAAATATTTATTTATTTATATTTTCATTTTCTGTTCTTTTGTTGTTTGTTTTTTGGTCTGCATATGATGCAATGTTTGTTTTTTTTTTTTCTTCTACTTTCTTTTGCAATTTGTTTTTCCACTTAATGTGTTTAGCTATTCATTTTCATTTTTGAATACAAATTTGAAATTTATTTATTTATTTATTTTTTGTTTGCATAGATTTTATTTCTAGTTTAAACGTGAAACGAACGCAACTCTTTTGAAAACATCAAAATTAATTTATTTTGCTTTTTTCTTTTCTTTTTTAATACTTCTTTTTTCAAATTTTTTATTTTTATTTTTTGCTTCTCACTTGCTTGCAAGTTTGCGTGTAAATTGTTTTCTTACTTTTTCTTTTATTCTTGTTTATTTATTTTGCAATTAAATTTATTTGTGTTCTGCAGCATTTGAATAAATTTTCCTTGCATTTACATATGTGTATGTTGTTGTGCGTTGGTGTAGATACTGTGTCATAGTGTTGCAGCCTTTGTTGTTGTTCTGTTTTTTGTAGTTTCTGTACTTTATAATAACCGAAAGTTAGCTTTGGTTGTTGGCAGGAAATTTAATTTACAACAGTTTTTACATATATTTTATTTCGTAAAGGATATGTTGTACAAATTTTTTTAAAGTTTTTTAGTTTTCTGTATTAACAATTTTCCATATCTGGAGTTTGAAAAATTAATGAATTTGAAAATATTTAAAATTCAACATCTCTGAACGCGAACATGCCTGTTCAGCTCTAGCTGCGATGTACTTGGGTGTATATATGTGTTGTTTATTATTTTATATATTATTACATATAAAGATGTTCACTTAGCTTGAAATTTTTTTTGTATTAATTTTAATCTGTTTGCCTATATTTATTTATTTTTGTTCAAACGAAAATATTTTTAACAATGTATGTATGTATATTTATATGTAATCAAATTAATTTATTAAATATTTAATGTAAGTGTAACTTGTTCATATGTATACATATATAAATATATATATATTTGGTTTTGTTTCTTTGTTTTTATATTTTTTAACTATTTTAATGCTTGATTATATCAATAATATATAATTCACAAAACTTTTTTTTTTAACAATAATTCAGTCGATCTTTGTTTTGCATAACACTTTTAGTTGCGGTTGCTGTTGTTGGTTTTCTAGATTTCTTATTTCTTATTTTTATTTATTTATTTTTAGTTTATCTATATGTAAATATTTATGCCTTGCTTTACGAAGAAGTATTAGTTAAATTTCGATAAATATTTTTTCAGTAGTAATATTTTTTAAATTATTTTAAGTGTAAGAAACGGAAGTTAAAAAGAAAAATTTGTATTTGAAAATTTTAGATAAGAAGCTTCTGGTCGATACATGCATATATTCTAAAAATGCAAGATTTAAAAAATGTTTGAAAACAGTTTTCTTCACTGACAACTCACACGTTAGCTGCATTATATCACAGCTATTTGTTGCCTAGAAGTATGCTTGTGAATTTGGAGACTTTTTGAAAATATTGGATTCGTAAGCCAATATTAGGAAATAGTTGAAATATGTTTTTCAATGCTGAAAGTAGTGTATTTTTGGATTGATACTAGCTAAACAATTGAATATCGAAAGATTTGAAAATATTGATATTTTCTTAAAATAGCCTAAAAGTATGTAACAATCTCTTCATATACAGAATGTATAAAGTAATGAAAAAAGGAATATTCCTGTTCCTATAAGGTCATGTTGTGGAGTTGAAATATTGTATTTATTTTTCGAAATTCAAAATTTTGCTTTTAGTCAGTGAGAAAAGAAAAGCTTAATATTAATTACAGAAATAACTTCAATTTGAAATTAAGTTCCTCGAAAAAAATTATTTTCGGTTGCAGTAAATGTCACTGAAGCGCTTTCATTTTAGTTTGTAGCTTCGAAGATTTTTCTAAACCAAAGGCTATTGCAAATGCTTTTAGCTAAAACGTATCACTTTTTGCCCTCATTTAACAAATTTTATATTTTATCTTGAAGAAAGTGTGATATCATATCTATAATATTTTACCTGTGAAAATTAGAAAAAGTAAGAAATGGATGTTTTCGTATAGTGAAATTAAAAATGTTTAAAAGAGATATAATTTTCTTGAATGAAAATGGAAAAGACATGTTAAGTTTCGCCAATGAAAGCTTTACAAAAATATGAAAACGAAAATTTTGATTGCGAAAACTTTGTAAGAAAATAGGGAAGCTTTAAGTGGCGTTTCTTTGAACGAGAAATTTGAACTTTTGCCTGTAGAAGCTTCTTAAAATTATGAAAATAGGCTTTGCAATGCTCAAACTTGGAATATTCATTTTTAAAGGAGAGAACAAGAGAGGTGTTAACTTTCTCTACAAAAAATTATGAAATCAAAGTTTTCGAATAATAAACCGTGAGATAAAATATTAAAAAAAAAATGAGGAGAGCTTTTCGAGATACCCTCTTTTTCAAATCAGATAAATGGTTTAAATATTTCTTAACTCGTATAGAGTGTTTACTTTAATATAGCAAAATTCGTTTCACTGTTCATTTCTTTTTTTTAAATAAAACATGAATATTCAACCTGATCTAACAGCTATTGATTACTACTAGATATAAGCAATATTTTAGTTTTATGTACGTATATCAGATAAGTTAGTTTGATAAGTAAATTTTTAGTTTTTAGTATAAGTTGAAGTGTGTGAACTAACTTGCTAATGGTTCTACAGCGTCAGGCTGTATATAGGGCGCTACGGTATGCGCAGAGTGTCAGGCCCTGCCATTATTTTATTATTTTTTTTAAGACTTCTTTTTACTTACTTTTCAATTTATGTATTATATTGATGTATGTATATGTAGCTGAGTGGTTTACTCACTAAATTCATTTTTACACATTTAAGCGCGCTACTGGGGCAGCAGTAAAATTTTTTGTTAATTTTTTTTCCACTTTTGTAAATTTTTAATTGCAATTTGTATGCAGTTGCTAGTAATAACTACGGTTTCTAAAATTAATTATGTATGAAGCTATGTTTTTCCAATTTTTTTTTGTTTTCTCTACTATTGTTTTTTTTTATCATATATTTATATATGAATAATTTTTATTTTTTATTTTTGTGATGTTCAAACTAGTTAGTCATTTACTTATAGTTTCAGCTGTTTATTGTAAAGAATAATCATCATTCTGCAATATAATTATATCATTATTATAATATAATATTTATAAGTATATATCAGCTTAAATTTATGTATATATAGATGTATGTATATATGTAAGTATGTAAGTTTATATATATATAATATATTTAATATTAAATATAATATAATATAATGCTAAGAACTTATATGCTAATGTCGTTGTTTATTGAAATGCCGTTTGCAATGTAATTTTTCCATTCCTTGAAGCAGCCAGACTTAACTGAAACTCTCAGCATAATTCTTTTTTTGCTTATTCTTCTAAGTAGTATATGCGCAATTTAATATTTGAAATTTTTTATAATTAAATTTGTTTCACTGCTTTAAATTTCTTTCTTTTTTTTAACCAAATTTACACTATTTTTTGTTTTAATGTTTTCAATTGGTTGTATTGAAGTAACCGGGGTTTCTTTTTTTTAAATGATTTTATAGAATTATTTGATTTTGTTTTCGGTATAATGAATTGGTTATCAATTTAAAATTTTCAGTTTCAATTGGATTTTTAAAACGAATAAAATAACAAAACATTCATAAAGGACTCTCAGAAATATTTGGTTGTTATAAACTAAAATAAAATATAGTGAAAGCTGATAACAAAGCTTCCACTTAATAAAAAATAATACTTTATCAATTTCTGCCATTAATTTTCAAAGCTCTTGAGATAAAAAAGTTTATTTTTTTTTGTAGAAAATCGAAAAGCTTTTGTACAATAGTTGCATATATATCACATATGAGGCTTTAAAATGTTAAAGCTCGATATATGAAGTTTAAAGCTCGAAGAAGATTTGCTGTAACATTTGAAGGAAGCTTATATAAATTGCAGATTTAAAGAAGATTAATAAATCTTTACAGCAATATATTTTCAGCAGAATTTCTCATAGCTTTCAAATAAGCTTCAATGTATTTAAAAAGTGTGTGGAAACTCTTTCGAAAATTTTAGAATACAAACTTTATGAAACTATTTTCATTTGAAAAGTTCTAGTACAACTTCAAAAGTTTAATATTTTAATAGTATCGAATGCAAAATTTATAAGCTTTTAAATAATGTAAAAGCCCTCCATGCTTCTAATTCGAAACTCGTTCAGTTTTGACACTTGTCATTGAATTATATCACTTGTTCAATATACATAAATGCTGATAAAAATTGTGAAGAGAATGCACAAATTTTGAGGGAGATTTCATGACTGTAAGCTTAAATGCAAAATTCGTGAAGAACTTTCACAAGACAAAACGAACTTCTTCGAATACTATAAGAAAAACCAAAAAAAAAACAGGATTTTCAATTTAATGTTTGTAAGTATAAAAAAATGAAATGGGATACCCCAAATGCTTTAGAATGGAATTTCAAATAAAGTTTATTGTTTGCATTTTATTTTTACCTATAATAAGCTCAATTTTTACATATATTTATGTACAACCAACTGGTATGTATGTATGTCTCTATGCATGTGTCTAAATTCCAAATTATTTAAACTCTTTCTAGTTTATTGGTGGTTACTTCTTTTGCTCTAACTTATAACTAAATAGCTTTTAAATTTAGATATATATATATATATATATATATATATATATATATATATATATATATATATATATATATATATATTTACAGATGTTTAACAACTTAAACCACTAAACCATACATACCTTGTTAGGTTAGTTTCTGTAAATGTGTGTAGCTGTAGATTAAATAAATTTCGCAAAGCTGCTGCATCTATTATTAGTTTTTTTCTTATATAAATAATATTATGCCTTTAGTCATCGTAAATTAATTATAATTATTTTCTTGATCTTTAAATATTATATTCTTTTGTTTTCAGCTTTACATTTTGCTGCATTATATGTCGACAGTTATGGAAATTTTGAAACCGCATTCCGAAAATTTTAATTCTTTTTTTATTTTGCTCTCTGTTTAATTTATGCTCGCACGCATATGTATATATGCAGATGTAGAGGGTGTTTGTGATAAGCAGAACTCAACTCAACTCTCTCAAAGGAAATGTTGTTTTATGTTTTTTGAATTTATAGTTTCCTAATTCGTGTTTAATACGCATTTTGTTGTGAGTAATTTGTTATTGTTGCTGCCTGAATTGTTTGATTTTTTTTTTTTTTTGTATTGCTTAGCTTTTTTCATTTCACAATCAATTAAAAGAGATTTTTCAATGGGCAATTTTTGAAAGCATCACTGAGACGTTTTTTCAATTTGGCTGAAAGTAAATGCGAAACGAAAATGGAAAATTTTAACTAATGTGCAGAAATGTATGCAACGGTATGTGACAATAAAAAATAATTATGGAAATAATTATTAATATAAATTATATACAGAAAATAAAAATGCTAAAAATAAATTAGTATATCAAAGGAAAGGAAGCAATGTCGAGTTTCAGAAAATATCTTTTGAAAATAGTAAAGTTAAATATGAAAAATGAAGGTTTAAAGCAGCAGAGAATTGTAGATTTGTATTTGTGCATAAAATATGTATATATATGTAAATGGTAAATATTTTTATCAAAAAATTCTCTGTGAAAGATATAAAGATTTAATCGAATTATATGCGACCATGCTGGACATTTGAATAGCTTATATGTGTGAAAAATATTTTAATTTACATCGTACATCGCTTCATCTTAATTAATTCACTTCATTTAATTATTTCGTTTCATATTAAAATATTTTTATTTTATAGGATTAATTTTATTTTGTTTTATTTTATCGCAAATAATTTCATTATTTTTTTGAATTTTTATATTTATAAGTTTATTATATTGCATTTTATTTAATTTAATTTTATATTGTTTTAATTTAAATTAAGTCATTTTATTTTATGTTAATTTATTTTATATTCCTTTATTTTAATTTATTTTATAATATATTTTATTTTTTTTTATTTTGTATTATATTATTTTATTTTATTTTACTTTGTTTTATTTTATTTTCTTTCATTTTATTTTATGTTTCTTATTTAATTATATTTTTTTATTTTTTGCTATTTTATTTACATATCTTTATTATTTTATGTTTCATATTGCTTCAAATTATTTGATTTTATGTTGTGTTACCTTATTCTCAAGTTTTTATTTATTTATTTATTTGAAAGTTAGTTTAATCAATTTTATTTTATTTCATTTTATTTTATTTTCTTTTTTTTTTCGTTTTTATTTTATTTTATTTTAATTTATTTCATTTTATATTCTTTTATGTTTTCAATTTATTTTCTATCTTTATTTTTGTTATTTCATTAATTAAATTTTTTTTTGTTTTTATGTTTTATTTTATTTCAAATTATTTTATTTTATATTATGTTATTTTTTTTCTTATTTTATTTTGAAATTAGTTAAGTTATTTTATTTTAATTTGTTTTATTTCATTTTAGAATATTTTATTTTTTAAACTATTTTTTTTTTTTAATTTTAGTTCATTTTGTTTTGATTTTTTTTATTATATATAATTTTGTTATATTTCATATTATATTATTTAATTTTATGTATTTATGTTTATATAAATTTTTCCTTTACTTATTTTATTTCTTATACTTTTTACTACTATTACTATTTTTTGTTATATATTTTGTTGTATGTTTTTTCAAATTAATTTTTCTTTTTTATTATAACGTTTTTTTTTTATTTTTTTTTTTTACTTTATGTAATTTTATATCATTTTTTTATTTTGTAGGTTTTTTATGTTATTTCGGTAAATTTTTTTAGTTTTTTATTATCTTTTCAAATTTTATTTTATTTTTTCTTGTTATTCCTATTTTATAGATATTGATTTATTTCTTTTCGTCTTTTTTATTTTTTATGTTTTGTAGATAAAATTTTTAATTTATATTGTTTTTAATTTCTTTAATTTATTTTTTAAGTTAATTTTTTTATTCTATTTTTGATTTTATTTTTATATTGTTTTATTTTATTTATTTTATTGTTGTGTGCAATTTTATTTTTTAATGTTAAGATAATTTTTTCATAATTTTTTTAATATAATTTTTAGTATTTTTATAAATTTTTTTACTTTAGTTTATTTTATTTCCTTTTATTTAAATTTTTTTAAGTTTATTTTCTTTTCTATATTTTTAATTTGGTTTATCTAGTTATTTTATTTTATAATAGTTTTATTATTTTATTTTACTTCATTTCTGTTTTTACTTATTAATTTTTAATTTTGTTTAAATAATTTTTGTATGCTAATTTTGTTTAATTAAATTTTATGTAATTTTATTTCTTTTTATTTTAAATTTTATTGTTTATATATTAATTTAATTTAATTAAATTTAAGTTATATTCATAAAATTTTTATACTATTTTATTGTATTTTATTTTATGTTATTTTATTTTATTTTCCTTTTTTTATTTTAAATATATTTTATTTTTTTTGTGTTATTTTATTTTATTTTATTTCTTTAAATTTAATTTAATTTAATTTAATTTAATTTAATTTAATTTAATTTTATTTTATATTATATTATTTTATTTTATGTTACTTTATTATTATTTTAGTTTATTTTATTTTATTTTATATTATTTTATTATATGTTATTTTATTTTATATTATTTTATTATATGTTACTTTATTTTATTTGATTTTATTTTGTTTTATATTATATCATTTTATTTTATATTACTTTATTTTATTTTATTTTATTTTATTTTACTTAATTTTCTTTCACGTTATTTTATTTTATTTTATTATATTTTAATATATTTTGTTTTATTTTATTTTTTCCTTTTTTTATTTTATTTCTATTTTATTGATTTAATTTAATTTTTTTATTTTTTTGAATTTTTTATTAACTTATTTTATTTTATCTAGGCTATCCATATCAGCGCTTTAACAAGATAACGATCGGTTGTTTGTAGTGAGGAAAAATTGTTCTTATATTCATATTTATTTGTGTATAATGCAGTATGTTAGTTTATATTTACAAATGTTGGTCATTCATCAAATATGGACCTACCTTCGTAATATGATTGTAATACATGTACGTATAT
Organism: Neoceratitis asiatica; assembly: GCA_030068015.2. NCBI lineage: Eukaryota > Metazoa > Arthropoda > Insecta > Diptera > Tephritidae > Neoceratitis > Neoceratitis asiatica. The sequence continues at coordinate 10,287,483 of CM061528.1, forward strand.
ATGGTGTATATGTAGATAGAGCTACTTTGGAAAACTTTTAAGATATGCATACCCTAAAGTATTAATTTCAAATGAGTGTTTTTAAAGTAAATTTTGTATTAATGAACCTATTTCATATTCGTAAAATATTTGAATATTTTCCCTTTATCCGATGTGCATGCTTAGTTTGTTTCTTGCGGTTTGCGATGAAATATACTAACAAATATATATATGTATATAGACGAAAAAGTCATGGGCATACGAGTATGTATACGAGAATATATATGTAGATATGTAATACATATAGATATGTTAAACATTCCTGTGCCAATCTATGCCTAAATATTATGTAAGTGCAATGTAAGAGAGTAATGATTACATACAGACATATGTGCCGTACAGAGTTCAAAACTACTTATACAAATTGATAAACATTTAATGAAGTTATTTGCAGACAATTTCTTATACTTAACAAAATGTAATAGATATATATGTATATGTATCATCCATTTAGAGCCGCACAATGCATATAGCTAAACATTTATTCAAGTAGATTCAGATCGCCACTTCCACCGCCAACAAGATCACATCATCTTCAGCCAGCGATACTTACTTATCGAATTAAAAAATGTTTTTAAACTTTCTACGTATGAAATTCCAAAGTTTTTTCATACAAGCTGAAATTATAAGAGAGGCACACACACAAACTTACCTTATAGACTTATACAATATTAAGTAATGAATATTTATTTATTTATTCAATGTCAAGTTTCGATCGGTTATTTAGTTATGTGAGTAACTGGTTAGGTAATTAGTTAATATTTTGTTGGTAATTTGTGACTTTTTTTTGGTTTGTTATAGCAGGCATATTATGTTTAATAATCAATTATGTACAATGAATGCTGATGTTTGTATGTTTATTTGAATGAGGAATAAAAAAAAAACTATTTTTCTAAGTGTAGTGAGTGCGAAAGTAATTGAGAGATTGGAGGATGAAAAATATGAACGTTTTTTTTTCCTCGAAATGGAGAGCGATAGGAACGGCTACAGATAGAGAGAGAGCGAGAGAGAGGGAGAGAGAGAGATTGTAAAACTGTGAGATCTTGTGAAAGTGAAATTAAACTGGAAAGATTAAAATTTCGGATTACTTGTTTGAGGATGGATTATTTCAAATAGCGCCTATTGTCCACTACAAAGTTTAGAAATATTAATAATAAATTAATATGAGTTTAAGAAACAAATTTATATTCACAAATTGGGAGTCTAAATTAGGTCTATTGAAAGAGGTCAATGCAGTAGTCTTATATATATATCTAAACAATAAAATTTAGTACTTTTGCCGAAAGACTTTGGCGAATAGGGAATGAAATATAATAGAGGTGCGGAAATCGAAAGATACAGAATGAGGAAGAGTCAAAAAAAAAGGAAAGCTGTGAGAGTAAATTTGTTTACCAGATAGTCAGAGAGAAATAATCGTTTTGTAATATAAAAAATAAAAATAAATTAAAACTTTAGTCAAAATTCAAGTAGCGTGAGAAAGAAAACAATAATAAAAGGTTATAAGTAAATCAAAGAAATTCAGGCTAAAATGGTTGAAAAGTCACCCTACACTAGATATTAATTAAGAACATTTGTATGAAATTTTGGTGAGCAAGAGATTTATAGATTAAGGAAGATAGAAAAAAGAGGTGTGCAGAGAGAGAAAGGGAGAGGAGAGATATATAGAAAGCTTTATAAATAAAAGGAAAGAAAACAAACGACAAGAGGTTTTAAAGAAGAAAATTTTAGGAGCAGACGGAAAGAGAAAACGCTGAAAGAATTTTATTTTTAAGCAGATAGAGAACAGAGTGATTAGGATTTTTTGAAATTAGTATAAGAGATATAGGTTTTGTAGACACAAATTTGTTCGAGATAGATAGCAGAGAAAGAAAGTTATAAAAATTGAAACCAAAAATGTAGTGACTAAATGTTAATAAGGTTAGAAAAACTTGTGCTGCTGGCTGAACGTCAGCATATCATTCAATGCAATACACTTTATGCCTTGGCTGGGAATGCCAATAAGAAAAAATCTCACCTAAAAATATTTATAGAGAAATTAATATTTTGGCGCTAAGGGAGAAACTAAATATGAGTTTTATGGGTACTGCATGGAAGACAAATGGAGAGTTATGTCCAAAGCGTAAAAGTTCTCAGTAAAATGAATGAATGAGTAAGAGAAGTGACCAATAGTGGAAAAGCACAGTAGAGATCGAAGCAAAATCGAGATGTTTGTATGTATAGTATATGTATTTGTTAATGCGTTTTCTGAGGAAGAGACAGTTAGGTGATAGTACTAGTAGTAGTAGTAGTAGTAGTAGTAAATAGCAAAGTACGAGTACAACAAGAAATAAAAGAACAACATTCAGGTTTTGTTTTAGTTTATATAATTTTTATTAATTTTTTTTTGATTTTTTGTTTGTTTTTGTTTGTTAAATTTTCAAAGTAACAATTTAATTAATGCAACATTATTTGTTTTTTTTCTTTTTATGTTTTGTATTTCACATTTATTTATGTTTTCTGTGAATTTCGTGTTTGTTTGGTTTTATTGTTTGCGTTTGTTTTGCAAATTTTGCTCTTTTGTTTTTGGATGTTTAAATGTTTGTTTTATTTTGTTCAACACAAAATACATATATATGTTTGTGTATAGTATATATATATATATATATTTATATATAAATGTTTTTTGTTATTTTTTTTTTGGTCTAAATATGTTTTTCCCTTTGCTTTTTATTTATACTATTGTTGTATTTGTTTGCAAGTAAGTTTATATATTGTATTTTTGTATATGTAGTATGTAAGCAATTAGGTGTTTGCTACATGCTGCATGGCTGTAAATAAATTTTACTATGTTTTTCTTTTGTTATTTTCGTGCTTGTCTCATTTTTCCATGTTTCATTCCATGTGATCTTCATGCAATTTTTACATCCTATTTATTTTATACACACACACATCATTTCAAAATACATTTACAAATTTGTGGTTTTTATGTGGTTTCGTGTTATGTCAACTCAATCAATTGGGTTGTGTGTGAGTGAGTGTGTGTTCGTTTTTTTACAATACAATTTTTATCTAATTTTTTTAAATTGTTTTATAACCATTCTATATAATACATTTGTCTTTATATATATATTTATTTAATTTTCATTTTTTTTTTGCGCTTCATTCAAATCATATTGTAGAAGGCTACAACAGTCATATTGGCTGTTGTTGTATTTTATTTTTTTGCTATTACTTTAACAAAAGCCTCTTGAGTTTCGCTCATTCATTCTTATTTTGTGTCAGCTTTGGTTTGCCTTCATGCAGTGTGGCATTTTGTTATTTAATTTAATTTAATTTTTTTATAAACTTTCAGCTAAAGTTCCTTTTTCTATACTAAATAAATTTAGAACTTATTTATTTATTTATTTAATAACTATTATTAATTCTTAATCAAAATCGAAGTGAGCTGCTTGGATCTTTCTATAATAGCAGGCAAAGGGTTAAGAGATTTGTTTTTAAATTTTCAGCGTTTTCTTAGCTCAACAATTCTTAAGGGATTAGGAGTTTCAGTAGAACTTTAGTTTTCTAAAATTTAGTGATTTAAGCAATAAAAAATATTTGTCGTTTTTTTTTAACTATTTTTAAGTAACAACTTAATACATATTTTCATTGGATTTAGAGCTGGAAAAAAGTTTAGGTTAAGTTCAACATTAATTGCTGTTAATTGCATTAGGCGCTATCGTGCAGTTATATAGGGAAATAGTTGTCTTAGTAGTGCTTAAAGTGAGGGAGAGTCTTAGGTTGGTTGGAAACAAACGTTCTTGGTAATTATTATGAAGATAAATATATTTTTTGAGGTGAAAGTAAATTGCGATTTTTAAAATTCAAATATATTGGAATTTAGTTATATCGGAAACTTGATTTCTCTGTACCTCTTTGGGATGTTTATATATAAATATAAGTATAATATTGGTTGCAAAATATTTTTTTGCAAAATTTTAATGCAGAAAAAAATGTAATTTTTTTCACATCATTCTGTAGTTAATGTTATTTATTGATTTGAATGAATAATAAATTTGAAATTTTGCTTGTTTCCCGTTAGGTTTTTCTATGAATTACTTTTCAGTTAGTTACTAAGTTTATTTTTTAATGCATAGTTGTTGTCATATATATTATTTGACATTTCAAAGCCATAAATAATTTTTTAATTTTCATGTTTCTAAAGAAGAATTTTTTTTATATTATACATACAATAAATACATATGGTAGATTTCTTTTTTTCAAGTTTGCAGTAACGAATATACAAGCATAGTTCGAAATGGTTTTTTGCTTTTTTTTAATTGAGGCAATATCCGCTAGGGAATGTGAAAGAAAAAACGAGGCAAATGAGAAAAATAATAATACAATGAAATAAATGAATAAATTGAAAATTTTCCGATAAAAGTTTATAAAATAATAGAATTTACAAAAAAAAAAAAAAAGAAACTTAAAAAAAAACCTTAAAGTTGCATTTTTAATAGCCAAATTAATTTTAATTTTAATATTTAATTCCTTAGTGTTTATTATTATTAATAGAATGATAATAAAAATAATAAACATAAATGAATTTTTTTCATTCAGAACTAAAGCTAACTTCTGCACTGTAATTCGCTAATATGATATTTTATATATTGATTTATCGAGGCTTTCTTTTTATATCTGTAACATTTTTTCAATTATAGACTTTCTTAAAATTATTTTAATACTTTTATATAACATTTAAATAACATAACAAAATAACTGCATTTTTATTTAATAAAAATTAATTGACAATAAAATTATTAACAATTTCTTTTTATATATTTAAATAACAAATTCTTCTATTTAAGCCTAAAAAAGTTGAATAACAATTAATTGCATACACTTTTCGACGACAACATGAAGGCTAAAATATTTAATAAATTTTTATTTTGGTAAGCTTAAATAACCACTAAGTCACTTTGAACTAATTGTTTTTTTTAGCAATTAAGCTTAGTTTACAACCTACATAAAGCATTAGCTTGTACTCAAACCTTAACTGAGCGTTGCTTGCAGAGAGGATATAATGGTTAAGCCTGAGAGAGAGAGAGAGAGAGAGAGAGAAAGCAGACTATTGTACATTTCGGCAGCTGGAATGCGCTGTATGATTAAGCCTTTGAATCTTTTAATAAAGAGAATCTAAGAGAAAATCTCAAGAAGCATATACAAATTTTATAAAAATTTGTTTGTAATTAAGGCAACCTGAAAATGCAATTATTTGCATTTTTTTTAAATCGAAATAATCTGTCACGTGTGGTTTCATCGATTGGACGAATACCACAGTCAAATTTAAATAGTTCGTCACATGGACGAGCTTTGTGATGCATACTACTTTTGCCTTTAGCCAAGAAAAGAATTTAATTAACGTTTCAGTTCTTAAAATTTGTGATTTAATTATAACAACTAGAATCTTGCACTTTCATCGATTGAACGACTAAACACTTATTTGCCATAATAAATAGATGAACAATTTTCAATCCATTTTCCTCAAAGCTACATATATCTATTGCCTTAAAAAAAGAGATATTTAAAGATGATGAATTTTGTAATTTATGGTAATTTTTCATTCATCTAAGGAAAGAATTTAATTGAAGTTAAAATATTTAAAGTTTTTTATATATTTAATTGAAAAAAAATCTGAATATTGTGTGTAAAATTTTTTTTCAACCAATTTCTGCAACGCTTTATCTATCGCATTCAGTTTAAATATTTCATAGAAAAGATGAATATTTTCCTAAGCGCAAAATTCTTATATTTTTGTTAAAGCTTTTAAAGCAATGATTTCTTCATACGTAGAAAAATGTTTCATGATGCCTTAAAAGACTAAAGTGAATGCCTTAAATTCCATACTTTTTATGAATATTTTGATATAAAGGAAATGTGTAGAAATCCGCATACGCAAATATCATTATATATACCACTACTTATATAACATTGGCTACATAGTTGTAAATACAGTTATTATTTAAAATTTTACACATTTCTTGGAATAATGTGGTTAGGTGCATATGAGTTAGAAATTTTGTGTTGAAAATCACTTGGCTTAAGTGTCATCTTCGGGTTGCGTTTGAAGTTCTTAGCAGGACATCGAGTGAGAGAGTCAAATGTTTAGGCCAGTTTGTTGTTGTAACGCTAGTAGTTGCTATTGGTTTTTGTTGCTATCATGTTGTACTGTCTGTGGTGTTTTTGATGAAACAAAATCTGTTTGGTATTTATTTTATAATACATATGAATGTATTATTCTATGTACAATTTTCCAACATAATGCGACTAACAAAATTTATGGTATTTTCCATTAATATGCTAGCAAACCTTTTGCTATACAGCAGTCTGTTTTTTTTATATTCTAACAGCACATACCCTAATGAATGGCATATCCATACATACAAACAAACAAACACATAATAATAGTTGTATGTAAAACATTTAATTACACAAATACATGTAGAGATTAATGATTGTATGTTGATGTTGTTGTTGTTTGTTTTTCATACAAAGAGCGTAGTAAAAAATATCAAAACAATCGTATGTGACAGCAAGGAAAAGAGAAAGAGAGAGAGAAAGATAAAGAAAATAGAGAAAAAAGAGACAGTAAGTGACATTGATATATATAAGTATATTTCTATGTATTTGTATGTAAGTATATAAGTATATATTTATATGCATACGTATGTAAACACTTTTTTTTGCTGAGAGAATATGTATAGCGGTATTAATAATTGATGAAAAAATTGTAGATTTCAGTTCAAAAATAATTTACGTAAAATATATGACACGGAAATGAAGAAAATTACATGCAATGCGATATTTAATTTTTTATATGTATGTAAATATTTTAGGTATGTAAATGTTCGATGAATATATATGTAGGTATTTGGACATTTATCATACGTCTAATATTGTTATATATATAGTAGAATAATGTTTCGAGCCCTTTTATGCAAAAAATACAAATATTTTGTGCAAATTTAATGTAGCTACTAATGAAGATATTTTATATACAATACTATATTGTAAAAATATTTAATGAGATATTCGTTGTATATGAAACGAAATGAATTGTGTATCAGCGCTGCCATATGCACAGGATTTATATATGTAAACATGTAAAATGAAGGTTGAAGTTACAAAATACATAATTTTTTGATGCAATTGAAAATTCATATATTGGATGAATTAGTATAAAAATATCTAGTTCAATGCTTTGGCATAATTTGAACTGCAATATTTTCATATAAATAATAATATATAAAAAATTCATCATGTATTTAAAAAAAAAACTGCCAAATTGGAAATTTGTAATCGAATTTTTTTGTTTGTTTCCGTTGGTTTTTTCTGCGAATTTCTTTTCAAATGGATATTTAAGTTTATTTTTTAATACATGAAACGAATACTTAATGCAAGAGTACGATTTTTGAAATACCTAAATTTTTTTCATATAAATCTCACAAATTTAATTTGAAAAGGTGAACATTAAAAAAAAAATGTAAGGAGATTCATCCTTTTTTTTAAATATAATTCTAAGCATTTAATGAGCTTTTGAAATGACACCCAAATAGAAAATTTGTGGATTCATCCAAAGAATGTATTTTAGAAAAATATGCCCTCTTATGATACCATCATTTGAATATCGTAAATGAATATAAAGTTCGAAAAAATGGTGTAGGTTATTTTGGTAATATGTACATACATAATTTAATACATCGAACTGACGTATGTATCTCGACTTTATATGTAGAATTATTATTTAATTAAGTTTAAGATGATGAAAATGTATTTCAACGAACTAAGTGAACTTCAAACATATGCATTTTTTAGCTTTTCATCTAAAAGATGTATTTTTGATAAAAGAAAAAAAAACATGAAAATTTTGCCGAAATTGATTTCTAAAAAGTGACATTGCAGCGCCGGGCTAAAAATTTTTAGATCTAAATTTGGAAAAATTCATCGAAATGATGAAATTTCAGAATAGCTGAAGATCAACGGAACGGTTTCAGTTTCTCTTTCGACCGTTATTATGTGCCAAATCTATGTGATTTTAGAAGCGTTATATAACTTTTTTGCTCTACAATTTTTCGTGAGTTTTTGGGTGGTTTTAGGAGCTTTTGCAATATCCATTGAAATGTCGTAGTTTTATCGAAATACTGCGAAAATATTGATATAGTGTATTCTGTTGTTTTCTTTTTTATTGAAGTGAGATTTACACGCTTAATTAAAAATAATTAAAGTTATAACTGTGAAAAAATAATCAGCGATATGTTGAAATTTCATAAAAGCTGAAGATCAATATAATTGTTTCAATTTCCTTCACGATTATTATTGCGGTCTAAATCTATGTGATGCTAGAAACTTTTCGAAATATCTTATGTGGAAGCTTAATAATGCTCATAAAAAGTGCACATGAGAAGTATTTATATTTGTTTTACTCTATATAATCAAAAGAATAGATCAGAAATGTTCCTTAAACCTATCACAGCTACACTTGCTTACTTCACTTGCTATCTACGACATTTTGAAATGAACTTTCAAACTATTTAATTTAATTTACAAAATGCAAAATTCGTTATGAGACCACAATTCTGGAATACTTTGGAGTAATCGATTTTACAACATTTATTTTTCACTAAATATGCGTATATTTATTTTTATGTATTTTTTCTATTACTGAATTTTGGATTAAATGTTGGAAAGAGGTGGTTCGGTGCATTTTTAAATAATTTTATTTTTATATTTTGGTTGTGTGTTGCTATCATCTATCACAAATATGCTTAAATCTGCTTTGCTACCTAAAACATATGCACTCTGCCGACTGTGCGGCCGGCATGAGTTTCAAATGTTGGCAGTAACAGAATTTTTAAAAACAACTTTATTTTTATTTTTATTTAATTAATTTTATTGTTTATATGTATATGTATGACACTACAAATGGCTTATTACCTAAAGGGTTTTTGTGTACTCAGTTATATGTTTTAAGTGCTTAGGGAAATATTTACTACATAAGTCTCTAGATTTAATTGATGTAAATGAATACTTTATAGGGTCAATTGGATGAAATTTGAATTTTTAGTGAGTTGTGTGACAAAGTTAAAAAAAATATTGTCTTTGCTGCTGTACAAAAAAAAAAAAAATTGATTAACAACCAAAATACTTCTGTACTATAAAATGTTGTAGTATTATTACGTATATTACTAGCGTAATCTCAAAATACAAATATTGAATTTTTTTTTAAATATTCTAGTTGCATGTGTGAGTTATTTCAAAAATAAATATGTATTTTTTATATGTTATGTTTCATAAGAAACTTTACAAAATTGCTACTATTTTGTGTATTAAAGAAAAATTAAGAAATTGAAACAAAAAATATTTGAAAGTATCTCTCAAGTTTAAATATGATGAGTTTTAAAGCAAATGTTTTTTTTTACTAGTTTATATGTAAAAAAATTGAAATTTACTTACATTTGGTGTTTTCTTCGTTTCAGTGTAATCTCAGAGATTAGGGCTCATTGTGTGTATGATTTTTTCAGTTTTTTTATTTTTATTTTTTATTTTCAAAAATCGAAAGAGTTGAGTAAAAGAAAGAAATTGTACAGATTAGCCAGTTGTTTGCTGAAAATTGTGTCTCATAGTTTGGTTTTCATGTATATATATGAAACAAATTTGCCAAATTGCCATAAATAAATACACAAAAAAAAAAAAAAATTTCGAAAAATTCCAAAAATGTTTTTTTTTCGTACAGAGTTTTCCAAATCAATTGTATGGCATGTGCGTTTTTTCTGCAATCAAAACAGCAACGGTGACGAGTATGCGGAGCTGTTGTATATAAGTATTTGGTTTGTTTTTTTTACTAAAGTTAGAGGAGGAGAAGCTAAAAATTTTTTTGTTTTTCATTTGAAATTGAATAAAGTTTTCGTTTTGTTATTTTAGATTTTGTCTGTTTGTTGTTGTTGTTTTAGTTTATGCAAAGATAGTATTACTAGCAAGTATTATAATATGAGCGTTGCCAAGAATAATCGGTTGTTATTATTTTACATTACTTGGCGGTATATTTCCACCGTGAGAATTTCTGACGCATTTAAGTTAGAATGAAATTGAGTAGAGTTTTGGTTTTGAATATATTTTCTAAAAAAATTTGTTTCTTACTACCCATGCGCTTAGAATTTTGCATGTTTATATAAATTTTTTTCTTTTGCAAATTAATTTACATTTCATTTCAGTGTGTTATTTGCTATATTTTATTAATTTCTTGTTGTTGTTATGTATGCCAAAAATTCGCGTTTCGTTTTAATGTTAAATTAATAAATTTTTGTATTTTTAATGTTAATTTTTATTTAAATTTTGAAGGCATTTTCGTTTTAGGTTGTTTTTTTCTTTCTCTCTCTCTCTTCTAGCATTCTAGCATTCGTGGCACATATCCCTTTCTCATCAAACAGGCTGTTTTTCTACATTTTTTTTGTTATTTTTTGTTTTTAGTTTTATGTTCAATATGTCCTATGTTTTTGTTTGTTCTTGTTTTTCTTTTAATGTCACTGCAGCATACATTTGCCTTGCTTGCGCTTGCTGAACTCCTTCGCTGTTATTGATATAGCTGTTGTTGATATCCTTCACGTAGTTTAGTTTTTGTACAGTTGGCATACAGTTGAAAAGCGTAAGCACTGCATTGCTCACCAGTGAGTGAACTGCTCACCACTGAGAGACTGCACGGTATGTGCTCCCAAATGAGCGCACTGCTGTTAACCTCCTTATGCTTTGAGCGAGCTTACGCTGGTTCGTGTCGATCGTTTATTATTGCTTCACATAGCTTAGCTCTTATCAACTCGCTCTCAAGCGCTTGTAGGAGGTGGGCACATACACTCGTATGAATAGCATGCATTGACAGTGTTGTTGTTTCTATTTGTATATTTGTATGTGACTTGTGTTTGCATTATTTATTTATGCTTTAGTCTTTTTTTTTGCTGATATGCCTTTGGGCATGAATTCTTGCTGCATAGCTTTGCGTTTTGCTGTTGTTGAAATATTTTTGTATTTTGTGTTATTATATTTTATTGTTGATTTTGTGTTATTTTCTGCAGTTATGCTGAGTGTCTGTATATATTTATTTTCATAATTCTTTTTTGTTGGCTCATTGTGTTTTTTAATTTATTTATTAATTATTTTTGTTGTTGTAAATTTTTATATATTTGTCGAATTTGTAATTTTTTGAATTGATATTTTATGTGTGTATATAATTTATTGTTGTTTTTTTTTGTGAAATAATATTTTTAATAACCGTTTTTTATTATTTATTTTTAGCTATGCTTTGTGTTTGTATATAATTATTTATTAATTATTTTTTTTGGTTAATGTTACGGTTAAAGTGTTATTTGTTTTTTTCTTTGTTGAAATAATATATTAATAATTTAATAATTTATTTAATGACTTTATAAACAATTAGTTAAATAAATATTATTTTTTAAATCTGACTTTACTTTAATTCATTCATTCATAGATACTGATTTTCATGTGTTGTTGTATATATGTATGTTGGTATGCTTATTTTATTTGTTACATACTATATATTAAATATGTATATAATTTTTCAGACGCTAATACATATATAGAACTCATTTAATGTCTGCATTTTTTTTATTATGTCTTTGAATTTTTAGTATTTGTTGTTTTTATATATTATTTGGATTTTAACGAATGTTTACGAATTTTTTAAATTTTATGAAATTTACGAATTTTTGTTGTTCACTGCCGATTTATTGCTGCCAGTGCAGTTGTGGTTTTGAGTATATATGTATACTTTTATGTGGTATGTGTATATTTTATACATACATACATATATACCGCGTTGAGAAGTCGAAGAATATTTTTGTTGTTATTATTATTTTTTTTTTGTGTGGTAAGTATGGTTTGTTGTTGTTTGTATTTATTTATTGAGTTTCTTTTTTTTACTTGTTATCAGTTATATATGTTTATATATATGTATATATATAGATTTGTTATGCTTTGCTTTATATGCAGTATATATATTTTCTAGAATTTTTTGAATTTTGTTTACTTCATTTATTTGTGTTGGTTGTTGTTGTTGTTTTTGTATTTTTTTTTAGTTATTGGGTTATTCATTTGTTTTCTGTTTATATATTATGTAGGTATATTTTGGTATTCATAATCATATGATGACATATCACTGCATGACACATTTTCCCTCTATTTGAGTTTTTAGCTCATTTACTTGCGTTTCTATTTGATTTTTCAGTTCTGTAAGAAGAAATTGAGTAATGGAAACAGCAATAAATAAGCGTGTTATTGTAGGATAGACTACAATACGTATAGTTAGTACATACAGACACACACACTTAAACAAATCGTGTACAATCTTTTAGTAGTAGTAGTAGTAGTAGTAGTAGTAGTAGAAGTAATAGTAGTAGTAGTAGTAGTAGTAGTAGTAGTAGTAATAGTAGTAGAAGTAGTAGTAGTAGTAGTAGTAGTAGAAGTAGTAGTAGTAGTAGAAGTAGTAGTAATATTAGAATAGTAGTAGAATTGTAGTAGATAGTAGAAGAAGTGAAAAAAGTAGTATTTTTTTGTAGTTAGTAGAAAATCTGTTTAGTGTGTTCATTTTCTTTAAATCCATTTTCATCTTTCTATTTATCGTGTGGTGTACTTTTTGTTTTAGAAACATTCAACATCAAAATAGAGTTGTGTCCATAGAGCATATCGTGAAGAAGTATATACATATGTTGCATATATATTTTTCGTAGTAAAAAATTGTTCATTTGCATGGTCTAAGCACTCAACGTATACACGCATTAAAATCATATACCTTTGTAGTTGGTTGATTTTTTTTTTCGGTTGGTATAAAGCCGGTTGGCCCACCTTTGGTGGCCTGTAGCTAGCGAGTATATTTTGAGTGCTTAGTTTAGTTTAAGATAGAGATATAGAGTGAAAAGTAAGTGATTTATAGCAAAGGTGATAGCAATAGTACTAATGTACATGGTAGTAAATAGCAATATGTATTCAAGTACATAATAGGGGGTAGCGATAGTGAAGAGTACACACACATATTAATTTATATATACATATATATATTTATTGTAAGAGGGAAAAAGCTCAGTTGTGTTTTTATTACATTTAATGAATTTTTTCTTTGTGTAGAGAAATATGTTTATGTTAAAATGTGTTTTAGAAAATTTTTGTTTTGTTGTTGTTTTGTATTTACTGTATTATAGTATTAAATATTGGTTTAAGTTTATCACTTTTTTTCAAACATTTATTGTAGGTACAATGTGTGCTTAATTAGTTTAATTTTTTTGAATTATTTGTTAAAAAGAATTTGTTTGTGTTGATACAGAACTAAAGTGCATAAAATTGTGATTAAATGAAATTAACTGGAATGTATTACAATGTTATATATGTATGACTAAAAAACCATTGTTTAAACGCTAAAATAATTCTTAAATATTTATTGACGTTTACAAAAAAAAAAAGTAAATAAATAAGTTGTGAGTTTCAAATCAGTTCTCAAGCAAAAATGTTATTTTACTTTTATTAAAAATTAAGGAAAATATTTTGGCAATAAAATTATAATATCAGCGGACTTAAACTATCGTTAAAAATAAAATAAAAATATATAAAAATAATAATAAAATAAATTTAAAGAATTTTATATGCAAAAAAAAAATTGCATTAAAAATTAACAAATTCACTAATAACACCTTTAAAGTCATTTCAAATGCAGATACTTTTAATGTTATGTTCAATTGTGTTGAAACGCCAGCTCAAACATTTTTTCTTGCTTTTTTTTGGTTTGAATTAAAATATTGTATATTTCAAAGCAAAAAAATTATATTTTAAAAATTTGCTTAGCTCGGTATATTCGAAACGAGAACAAGGAAAAAAAATTTGTGTTTTATAATTAAAAATGTTTTTCCTTTTTTAGTTTGCCTGAAAAGAATTTTTTTTTATAAAACTATGATCTCTAAATGCTAACGAGCAATACATAATGTCTTTTAATTTTGCTCATTTCGGATAACACGAAAAAGGAAAGGAAAAGATTCAAAATAAATACATATCTCTCTTAAAAGAAAGAAATGTTGACATTTAATTTTTTTGATTGTATATCATTATTTTTAAACGATAATAACACTTTCTTTAACAACAAAATTTAAAGACTTTTTTATTCCTTTGAGACCATAGTTTATTCAGCCGACATGACATATCATTTTATATTGATCTTAAAAGAATTTAATTATTTTCTAGCTGCTGCAGTGATTTCTATTGCATAAAGAAACTCAGGAATATTTTGGGGATTTTTTGTTTCACAAAGTAGTAATATTGTGAAGTGTCAACACGGCCTTTCATTACTTGGTGTATGATATATGTTATACGTGTAGTAATTGATATTAAAAATATACCAATGCGAGGTCGAAGTTTTTAAATAATTAATTTTAAATAAGGCCTAACACTGTCCTTTCTAGTAGTTTCTGGTAATAAAACATCATTAAAATCTTGGTAACCTATTAATGCATTTTATGCAATATTCTCAGAGGTTACTCATACCACAATGATGCTCTCTTCATTTAGTTTTTTAAATTAAAAAAAAAAATTACATTTGGCATTAGTGGAAAATTAAATATGTGAAAGACTAGTGAGCCCTTTGACTAATTTAGTTCGTTAAAAATAAAACAAAATTCTAAGGTTTTGAGCATTATTAGAAATTAACATTTCTTAAGGCTTTCAGTAGTTACTCATACGCCATAGTGGACAATAATATTACGAATAAGAGCATAATTTTGGCAACCATATTAGAAACATATTAGTTGACTTAATTCGGATGTATTCATAGAAATTTAGTTTTTTACTTTCAAGAAAAAAAAATTTCCCATTTTTTAAGTTTAACTATCTTGTTAGATAAGTAATCACAAAAAAATAAAAATTATAAATAAGATTAAACAAAAAGTAAAATTAAAATAATCATGAAAGAAAAATTAAGAAATGAAATGAGATCTCTTACAGTTTTGCAACTAAAAAAAATGTCATATCATTCAAGTTCGGCTTTCACTGCTTCTAATTACACCTAGAGCAAGATTTCGCAACTTATTCCGCATCAGTACAAACTGACTAAGTGCCGTACATGCTTAATGTAGAAAGTTGAAAGCTCAGCTGACCGTGTTGCAAGTGCACAGTTATACATATGTATAAAAACATAAATGCATATGTATGTAAGTAGTAAAGAAGTATAGTTTTACAGACTTTTAATGATCTTTTAACACGACATTAAATGCCAAACGATTTTATTATAGTGACAGTGTTGCAACAGCAGCTGCACGTAAGCAGTTCACTGGCGCGGTGGGATTTGTTGCAGCATAAAGTTGGAAAAGTAGCAAAAGCAGTTGTTCGCTTACGGAAGTTACGTTTTATGGCTTTTTTTTTGTTGTTGTTGAGAAGAATGGAATTTAAAGCTCAGAGGCAACATTTACTTTAAATGGCTGGCTGGTTTTTTTTGTCTAAGCATAATTTAAATGTATGGAATGGAGGGATATTTTTTTTTTGATTTGCGGACCGACCACTCTAATTGATAGTTAAGCGCATCTGACCGTGGTTAAGTGAGTAATATTTTAAATATAAAGGAAATTATGGTGAAAGAAATGCTTTTAGCCCACAAAAGTTTGTAGAAAAAGTATAGAAAACCACTTGAATAAATTACTTCAAAATATTTTTTTTATACTTCAGTGTCACAATATATTTAATTAAGTGCTTTTTCCAATACTTAGTCAGCCGGTAGGCTCTTTTATAGTCAGCCACAGCCGATTTTATTTATTACCCATAATTTTGCCTAATTACGTTTTATTAATTTTTATTATTTTGGTATAAAAATTCCACCAAAAAGCAGCTGCGCTAAGTAATTATTCATTTTCTAGTAAGCCATTTTCCCACTTAATGAATACATTTCTTGATTAAATTTAGCAGCCAACCTTACTTTTATTGGCTCGTTAATGGCAATTTGTTGGCTTACAAAATTTATTACTTTCACACAGAAAAATAGTAAAGAAAAATAAAAAATATAATTAAAAAATACAAAAATTTATAACGAGTTCATAAAACCACATGTTACAATAAATTCATTGTGATTTATGGCTACCAAGTCAGGATGATTTGAGGTAAAAAGCAAGCTGTTTCACTCCTTGCTACAAGAGTTCTTAGCGGTTCGTTTGGAATTTAGAATCACTTAACCTGCGTTATATTGTATAATAAATATGTTAGTGTGTACATATTTTTATTTTCAGGGCGAGCCATGAATTTTAAAATAATATTATTAATAACGCTCTGATAATGACCTAATAAAGAATATAATCATGCCTTACCCTATTTACGTGGATGGTTCGGCAATAAATTGCGCATACGCTTATGTGTGGCGGGTAATAAAGGTACCTGAGATTTATTAGACTAATGTACAAGTATTTGTCATTAATTTGTTTTATGCGCCTGCAATGATTTTGGAGAGGCTACAATATTGTTTATTTAAGTGCTTAGAAGAAAAAAGTTAGATATAAATACCGTGGATATCATAGGTGAAACCCACAGCACTAGTTTTGGGCTATTTCAGTAGCTTTAATGTATTAGCTGCAGTCTAATACAATATACTTATAGAAAAGTATCGAGTTCATTTTAAAATTATTTCCGGTTTAAATAAAACGCAGTTTGAGGTTGTTTTAGAACAGCTTAAAAATGATCATTTTGTGAACATTTCTGGATGATTTATAGGTCAATTAAGCAATACTAAAAACAAATGTGTAGTTTGTTTGAGTTGAGTTTTATTCATGATTCCTGCTTTTCTAGAACTGGGCTATATTAAAGCCATTTCAGAGAAAGCGTAGTATCAGTTTAATTTTATTTTATCACAATTAATTTTTTATTTTATTTTACTATTTTTAATTCAATTTATATTAAAATATCATTTATTAGTTTTTATTTTACTTTATTTAATTTAATTATATTTAATTCTATTTAATTTATTTTCTTCTAATTTGTTTGAATTTATTTTATGTTATCTTATTTTATATAATTTAATTTTGTTTTATTTCATATTTTATTTTAATTGTTTTTGCTTCATTTAATTTAATTTAATTTTTTTTTGTATATTAAATTTGTTTTTTATTCTACTTTTTTCAACATATTTTATTTAATTTTATTTTGTCATTTTTTTTTTAAATTAAGTTTGTTATATAATATTTATTCATTTTTTTTAATTTAATTTAATTAAATATAAAGAATTTCTTTATTTTATTTTCCTCTTTATATTATTTTATTTTATTTGTGTTATTTTATATTTTTATTATTTTAAAATATTAGCTTTTGGTTGGCATAATTTTATTTTATATTATATTACTTTATACTATTTTGTTTTGAATTATTACATTTTATTTCTATATTTTTAATTTTTTTTGGGTTTTATATTATTTTATTTTATTCAAATCATTTTATTTTATTTTAGTTTTTTTTAAATTTATTATAGTTTTTTTAAATTTTATTTAATTTTTTTTAAATTTGTTATATTATTATTATAATTTTTTTAGTTTTTTTAATTATTATTTTATATATATATATATATATATATTTTTTTATTTTATTATTACTTAAATTTTGCTGGAATTTTTCAAAAATTTAGATATTTTATAACATTACAACAACAACACATTGTAATAACACATGAAGAACGTTTATATTGGAAGTGCTGAAAAAATTCTCTCCAAAATTATTTGCTCCTAAGTTAACCACCTTGGCTTAAATTTTCCATTTTTCTCATTCTTCCTCCACTTTGCACTCTTAATTGACGCACACACTCAATATTTGTCAACGAATTGACTTAATTTGTAGTATTTACTTAAAATTAGTGTAGCCAAATGAATGTGAATAAATTGCAAGCAGAAGACTGCAATGCAAAGCCAACTAATTGTAAAAGAGAGAAGTAGAGTTTGCTTAAATCTTTTGATTTTTAATTGAATTTTATACTTGAAATAGGAAGTAAGGAAATCTTAATTGTTGCACTGCCATAGCCAGTGGCAGCATGGACCAACAATGCTAACGAGCGTGTTGAGTTTGTAACCGCAGTATCAGTAATGCCATCAGCAGTGGCAGCTGAAATGCAAATGTTTGCGGCGAATGAACGTAACAAGCGAACGGTTAAGATTTCCTGAGAGATAGATGCAGTTTTTAATTGCGGATTGTTGAATTTTCTCGCTCAGCCGCAAAAACTTTTAATTTGAACAACAACTGAGATTAAATTTAAAATTTACACCAAGTGGCACTCCGTAAGTTGAATGTGGCAGATGAGTTGATAAAACCCATTTGCTCGACAGATTGTTAGAGTAGCGCTTTGCATATGCCATTTGCACTCGCACATACAAACACACACCTCCAAACTTACATAGCCAACTGCATTAAGCCACTTGTGGACTGCTTTGCCTTCATTTCATTTGAATTTCTTCACTTTGCTTGTGCTCTAAGTTGAAATACTTTTTCTTTATTTTTCATCTTAGATTAAAATTCATTTCTTGTATTTTTTTGCTGCTGTATTTCTCAGCATAGTTAACAAGTGTAAATTTTCAATTTAAATGCAAGAAAAGTGCTTCTGATTACGTATACGTTCTGGCGTACACAAACTGCCATTCAAGTGGGTGAGTGAGCGAGCGTTTGCAATTGCAATCCAATGAGATAAATGCATGTATAATTGAATGTAAGCAAAACAAAAAATGAAGTAAGGAATTTTCATTTGCATTCCTGCACCATTGTTGGCCATTCTAATTTGTTTTCTGCCTTTCTTTTATTTATTTTTTCTTTTGAATTTTCTATTTTGTCTATTAAATGCTATTTGACTAAGCACATTTCTCTCAGCTGGTGCTTTAGCGGCAGGCTGCAGGCTCCGGGTTTTTGTTTCCTCTGCGATCATACTAAATAAGCAAGTGGCAATTGTATCCTTCGAAACGCATATATATTTGGGTATGTGTGTACTTGTATATGGTAGTCTCCCTTTAGTCCATTATATGCGCACCATTTTACATTTACTTTGTCCCTTGGAAATTCATTAATTTTTCATTATGTTTCTGTTATAGTATTTTACATAATAAATTAAGTGCAGCAAGTAGCAAAAGGATGTTCACATGGATACTAGTGTGTAGTACAAATTACTTTAAGTGGTGTAGCTGATGCTTACAAATACTTTTTGCCGTACGAAAAGAGAGAGTTTAAGGTTATATTTGAATTTTATTTTAGTATATTTTTGCAGCTAAATAATTTTTTTAAAATGTTATTACTTCAAAGATTTGTATTTTATTTTATTTTAATTTATTTTAGTTTTATTATATACATGTAATTTTATTTCCATAATTAAATTCAGTTTTATATAATAAAATTATTTAATTTTGTTTTATATTTTTTATATTATTTTCTTTTTTTATTTAAAAAAATGAAATTAGGTTACTTTTGCTTTATATATTTCTTTAATATTTTTATTAGTTTTATTTAATTTTTTTAATCCTGTAATATTTTTCTTTCTTTATTTAATCGAAGTTTTTTCTATTGGTATATTGTTAAGTTTTTTTATTATATTATAATTTTATCTTAACTTAAATTTGGTAATTTTTGCTTTAGTATTTTTATTTTATATCTTTAATTTTATTTTATATTTATTTTATTTTTATTTTATTTTATTTTATGTTATTTTATTTTATTTTATTTTCTTTTCTTTTCTTTTATTTCATTTCATTTGGGTTGCTTTGGTTTGACTGATTTTATTTTATTTTTTAATTATTAATTTTTTAATTAATTTTTCTATATTTTCTTTACACTTTATTTAATTTTTATTTACTTTTTCGTTTAATTTAATTGAATTTGATTTTATTCTACTTAATATTATCTCATTTTATTTTATTTTATTTTATTTTATATCATTTTATTTGACTGATTTGATTTTAGTTTATATTAGATTATTTTATTTTATTTTCCCCCCATATTTAACTTAATCGTTTTCCCTTTAAATACTTTGTGAAAAATTAAATTCATTGTCACTCAATTGTATCACTAAACTATTTTGATATCAAATGAAATTTGAACTTTGCATTGCTTATTTTTGGTGAGATATGTATGTATGTATGTATGTACAAAAATATATGCAAAGCAGAAACTACTCCGAATTTGAGACAGATTTTATAGGGTAGCTTGTGTATTACAGAAAATCCCTTTGACGACTGTCTGTTTAAAGCAATGGCACTTATCTCTCCTGGCAATTAGTAGAACAGAAAATTCCTAAGCTCTTTTACAGCACTTCAAAATTTTTAATTTTACTAACAGTTCAGAGGAGTTTCAACGCTGCAGCCAAATGTTACAACGCACATATATGTATGTAATTGTGTACGCAAATTCGCTACTAAAAGAGTAAGAGATTTAAAATAAAGTAAAATTCTGCTTTACGCACATTATTCTTTGGAAGTCATTCTCCCATGGCAATAGAACCTTCCTAGAATATTATCTTTAAATTTAAATAAGATTTTCTGTAATTATGCCAGGGCAGCTGCAGAGAGAACCTACTATCGCCGCACATGAAACTTGTGCCATGCGTTAAAGCAGCATACCTCAAAAATCAAATAGTCTGGTTTTGCGTAATCTGGCGGATGAGACAATTCTAAATTCCATTATATCCAAATTTGGTTGAAATTCAATAAGAGACAAGCTAAACAAGCTAAATTTCAAAATACTTAGAACTTATGCTCTTCTTGAAGAAATATAATTAAGAAATTACTTATTTGAGTTATTTAAATTGAACTTATTGTGGTGTTATTAGCGAATTTTGGTATAAAAAATTATATATAAATATATATATATATATATAATAATAATAAAATAAAAACAATATCAGAAGCAAATATTTTCAAACAAGTTGAATTAATTAAATTTCAATGCAATTCGTTACGAAAAATTTTATTTGCAATTCCAATCAATAGGTGAAAACGATAAACGTGCATTAAAAGTTAAAAAAAGAGTTATCAAACTGAAAGTAGAAAGCAATAAAAATGTTGGAGAAACATATGCACACATACGACATATGTACATATGTGTATAAGAATATTAAAACTTAAAAAGGATTAATAGTAGAAAAATAACACACAATTAATGGCTTTACTGCTCTTGCCACTGCGCAACTTGTTTATTGACAGCAGCAAAAAATTACAACTGTAAATGTTCAATGTTTTTTTTATTTTTTCATTTTCACTTATATTATTTGCAGGTGTGTTTAGTTGGTGCGTTTATTTGTTGATTGATTTTATACGAGTACATCCTCAACGATTAGTAATTGCATTTAGTGTTTCATTTATGTTTATTTTCTGTATAGTTCTTTTTTTATCTCACTGGAATTAGTAGTAGTTTAGTAGTTTAGTAGTTTAGTTGAGTGCTTTTTCTATTACAGTTAATTTGTAAAGCGTAGTAAAGTGGTATGTATTTAAAAAAGGTGGAAATAAATATCATTACAAAAATACACAAATGATTGAAGAGGAAATAGGTAGAGAGATGAAGAGAGAGAGAGGGAGAGATAACTAAAATAGAAAATATAAAATAATAGAAAAAATTAAGCTAGATACAAATGATACGCCAAGTGTAGTAAAGCGCTTAATGTAAAGGTACATAAGTAAATAAGTAGTAGTTGAGCACTTAAATCGTAGTGATAAAATGCATTAAATGGTAGACAACAATTCTACATTTGAAGTACTCTCCAGATGAGACGACTCTTATTTGTCCAACGCTTTGAATTGGTTTAGTTTTTGTAGTGGTTCTTCATTGTTGTTGTGTTTAGTTTAGTTTTACAGACTACATTTTACTTCTCTCTGCCATTGTCCATTTGACTGCTACGATTGTTTGTGTACTGTTCTCTCCACTTTCGCATTTATTTGCCAAAGGTATCCAAGTGCTGAGCGGGACTTACAGGACAGCACCATAGTTTTGAGCTAAGTATAGTATATATGTAGTGGCTCAGATATAAATCGCATGGTAATAGACAACGATAAATATACGCATGACCAGCACTTATATTGTTAAAAGCATTGTCCAAGTGGAGCTTTGTCGCTGGATTACTTTACAGCATTCAATTTGCTTGTGTTTACTTGTAATATTCTACACCTTTGTACCCCTTTTGAGTACTACGCTTGATTAACATAATAAAAAAAAGTTCATATAATGCTTTAATCGTTGCTATTGTAACGGTAATTTAAGTTGATTTGCACGTTTTACGAAAGTAACTCCTTGCGTTCTACTTCCACGTCGTTCTATTACCATTATCGGCGTTTAATTGTGAAATATTTTTATTTTATTATAATCTTTATGGCAACTACAAGTGTTCGAAGACAATATATTTTCTGTATATGTGTTGGAATTTTTTTCTTAACATTGTTATTTAAAATTAGCCTACTCAGCTGTATGTTGTTTTATAGTTTTTAGCCCAAGTTTACGTTTGATTTGTCGAGTTTATTCAGTTTGTAAGAATTAAAATAATTCAAGCGATAGTAAACAAATTTGTACGAAATTGTTAAAAATGAAAAGAAATTAGAGAATATTCAAAATTAAAATTAAAATTAAAAGAAAATCCAAAAATTTCTATTTGCAGCACACACATCAAACTAGCTAACATTGAAGAGAAATATAAGTAGCATTAGTATTGGTATTAGTAGTATTAGTAGCATTTATGTGTTGATTTAGTTTTATTTAGTAGAAGTAAGTAGTATTTTTGATAGTTAGTAGTAGTTGTTGCAGAGTTAAAGTAAGTTTCTTCTTTTTTTTTTTTGTGGGAAAGAATATCGTTTTTGAGTGTGCTTCAAAGATAAGTTTTTCCACTGTGTTGTTGTGCAAAAAATTATCAGCGAGGCTTTAGATTTATCTTTGTATTTAGAAGAAGTGCATTTTGTTTTTAATATTTTTTAAAAGAGAGTTTATTTAAAATCTTAATGGAAACTTGTTTAACTTACTTGTAAAATCATCCAACTCTTCCTGTTCCGCTTCGGCAGCCAACTCTTCGGGCGTCTTTTTCTTTCGCATCAGCGGATTGGGTTCTTCTTGGGGCATTGCTTCGACAACTTCTTCCTTTTTCTTTATGTTGTACTGTAATGAGTGAGTGTTGGAAAGATATATGGGATTAGCTTACTATGCTATTAATTTTTTCATAGAAATTTTAGTGGCAACTGATTTCCTAAAATTCTTCATTTTATTTATTTATATTTCCTTAATTGCTGTCGAAGAGCGTGTTTTGCACAAACTTTTTGTTTATAAGGGCTATATTATGACATCTGTCAAATTGAAGTGTCAAACCAAACATGCTTTGTTTTAGTTAAAAGTAAGGCATTTAGGAAAATGGATCGCTTAACAACGGCACAGCGCGTTAAAATTGTTGAAATTTACTTCAAAAATGATGACTCAAACGTGGCTATATTTCGTGATTTAAGTGGATATTATGGTGCACGAAACCGTCGAACTACTCAAACAATTGTTAAAATTTTAAAGAAATTTGTAGAGATTGGATCGGCTACATTAACTATCACTACACTAAGTGAAAGTGTACCGAATACCCGAATATGTCTATTTCTCGACGTTCTTTAGAGTGGGGACTTTCTTACGGCACATAATGGCACAGTTTGCACCTGGACTTACACGTACATCCATATAAAGTCCATCTCAAATAAAAGCTGACACCGTATTTATGTCGATTGGATGCTTGAGCAACGAATATTGGACTGCAATTTTTCCAAAAAAAAGATTTCTTCAGCGACGAGACACATTTCTCATTCGGAGAATACGCATATAAGCAAAATTGTCGCATTTGCGTCTGGTACGCTATTTGGGCGGAGGTGTGAGTTGACCTTACTTCTTTGAAAACGTTAACGGCGAGACTGTCACTGTTAATTTGGAGCGTTCTGTATGTGGTCCAATATATGGTGTCATGTACCACACAACACTAGCGAATATGGTTTTATTGCAAGAGAAATTACTTGTCAATTGGTCACCGAGATCGTGCGATATGACTACGCGAAAGACCGTATTTATGCGAATAAATCTTTAACTCTTGAGCACTTGAGAACCAACATACGTTTAGTTATGACTGCGTTAACATCTAATATGTGCCAAAAAGTGAGCGAAGATTACCTCATATAGATCGAAATTTTGCAAAAACTCATGAGGGGTAATTAGAATGATGTAGTGTTTCACATATAATGCCAAAGCTCAAACTTTATATTAAAAAAGCAATTTGATGAAAAAAATTATTTTAAATGCATTTTTTTACATTTATTTTCGAAAGTGCAAAAGGGATAACCTTGTATCTCGTATATTAAGTTGCTTATAACATTGTAGCGGACTTCATGTATTTAAAAGAAAAAAAATTATTACAAAAATAAACAAAAATGTATATTTACTTGAACTGAAAATATTGTATTCTATATCTTTTTAGATAAAGTAAATTTTTTGTTTATTCTTGTAACTAAGTTTTATTTATAAAAAATATGTGATGTATTAAATTAAAATTAAAAGTTTTGTTATTAAGATAATATTTTTTTTCAATAACCCTACGTAATATACATATATACAATAGTGCCTACAGTCTGAAAAATGTTATTTTCACATTTTCCAGTAGATACATCGCATTTGAATCCTAATAATTTTTTTTGTTTTCATTTTTATATCCACCTTAAAAGCCACCACCACAATGTCAAAGGTTACTGATTTCTATTTACTCTTCTGATTACTATTATTATTATTTTCACAAAACAATTTCTTTTTCTCAATTTCGCTGTCATTTTTCCGTTGACACAAATTGAATTACATTACAGCTCGATTCACCAACGAGTGGCTTGAATATGGTAAGAGATTTGCAAGGAGATACATGGAAACCGAGTAACCCATGCTCCCTCCAGTTGACAATCAAATACATTTGTAATACGATTTGTATGTGTGTGTATGTCTGTGATTTTGTGTTTTTTTTTTAAGTCAGGTAAGTCACAATATTTGTATATATTTTCATTTTTCTTTTCCATCATGGTAATGTGATTGTGCTTTTTTTGAATTCAGTTTTACTTAACCCAGTTTCAGTTGAGGGTTTTTGATGCTGCAACTTCACATTTGAGTCATACTTTTATAAATATATATGTGTACTACTCCAGATCTTTCTGCCAGTCAACTATATATATGAATTTATTCGTAAGTTTAATCTCTCAAACAATTTTTATTATTTTTTCGTTTTTTTCTTCTTCTACAAAATCGCAGCCGCTATTATCTGAGAGCATTGTCATAAGCACTGTTGCTATGAATATATGTATGTTGCATGTTATTAGTATGGCTGCGTGTCACTTTACGTTTTTTCATTGTGTTCCAGTGATTGATTTTATGGCTATATGTACCTGTCATCACCGACGGCTGCATTTCATTTCCGATAATACCTGCGCCGTTGTCATGACTGCGGTGTAACATAGTGGAAGCTGTATAGCTTAAATCTTTTGCGTACATGCTTTTGTGGTATTATGGATATTTTCATTGTCATTGTTGCTTAACTTAAGTTTCTTGTCAAGTGTACTTATTGAATTTTTCTGAGAAATTGTTTTTTTTGGTGATTTTTGATACTTATATACTCTATAATGTAGGATGGTTTAGCAATGCCAAATATTTTGAAATGACTCAATTCGCACGATATGGCCGATCGATTGTGTTTGATGTTTGATTTTTGTGGTTTGATGTTTGATATTTGAAAAAAAAAATGTAAATATTATTTAACGTGGTTTTGGTGGTTATTTGGAAGAAATGTTGAAAGATGAATACATTTAAATTTTTATTTGAGATGAATTCTAGCGCTTCTTTGCTATTACGGAGTCAAGTTTAAGCTACGAAGAACGAGGGAGCTGTGCTCTTCATCCTAACTTAGAATTCAGCTCACGGCTCACAATAATTCTAAATAATTCAGACTATATCCATCTAAGATTAGAATAAGATATTTGCTTCCAGCTGAGGATACTCCCCAGATGGAAATGGAGAAGAGGTCTAGTAGGAGATGATTATAACATCGCAAACTATACTGAAGGGGAAAAAATGGACTGCGGACTGGTAACCTGGATATACTTAAAATATATTGATCTTTCCCCTGCTATCAGTCTACTAAGCTAGATTGTATCTTACAAACGGTAGTACTAGGTAGAGAAAGATACAGAAAGTAACCATATATACGGACAGCTAGGCAGCGTTGCTTCGTCTTCGCCAGTGATCAGCCTTCAGCCTCGTCCACAATTTTGAGCTCGCTGGCAGCCACTTATCCATAATATGGGAAGGAAACTGACGAGTAGACTAAGTTGGGAGATCCTCTTGACGAATCCGTGGCAGAGTTAAAACCTTTCCGGCTAGAAATGAGCAAGAGAGAGATTCAAATACAATTTGAACAAATAACTCAGGACGGATGAAAATCCATATGCAACTCGGCAGTGAATGCCTCCGAGTATATTACTGACATGAAATGAAATCTCCTAATAAAAATCCCTGTATTTTCATCCATTTATTGGAAAAACATCATCATATTTTTGGTGTGCATACAAAATGGAGGAGGAGCCCAAAGCGGCTTCAGCTGTTACAAGTGCCAATTATAGGTGCTTATATACATACATATATATATATATATATATATATATATTGATTTTTGTCTTATTTTTTGCTTTAAAACTATCTTTTTTATTATAATATTCGTTAAGTCCACTTTTCTATCATTAATTAATTTTCTTACCAATTTACCTGCACACTTGTTTCATTTGCCTTCATTTTATACTAAAGACTATACAAGGTCGCTTGCAGGTTGTGCTTACTGACGTTTAGTGCACGCCCAAACTGGCGTATGTGTCATTTAATAGCCCTATCATATTTACACTATCAACAGCAGCAACAAAAACGACAAAAACGTACGCGTAACCCAAAACATAAACAGTAAAGCTCAGCAGAATTACCTAGATGTAAACTCCACCTCCAACGCGACAGCACTTAGTACCCCATCACACCAGCACTCACTTGCCTCAGAAGAGAAACGAATAAAAGCCTTCAAGTAACTTTGAAGAATCTTTTTTTCAAAGAGAGTGGGTACATGTATGAGCCTCACTGTACGACTAGGCAGGTGTGATATTGGTTGACGTTGTTGGACATTTTCGAAAGCCGCCTTTTGCCTTTACACCTTCTCTTTTTTTTTTGTATTTTCACACTTAATCAATGCCAATGGCTGTGCTCGTTTTTATTATTCTTTTAGTATTTACCGTTATGTGTTTCTGCTTTCTGTGTTTTATATTTCTTTCTGACCCCCTTTCGATATTATGCTTTATGGAAAATTTACTATATACCATCACATTTAACGCTTACACTTGAGCAATTTGACCGAGATTTTGCTTAAGTCAGTCCATTAGTGTTACGTAGCCTGTATATGTATTATTGAATATATACTTATATGTATATGTTTGTGGCTCTCCCTTAGTTATACACATGTGTGGATAAAATCGATTTCCCCTTGAGCCATACAAGTCATTGAAGAATGCTTAGTTAGCATGATATTGAATGAGTGCAAAGAGGAAATAAATAGCTGCGTTAGTGTGTATGTATGTATATGTGTGTTAACACATTGAAATGCATGGCATTAGCAACTGAGCATGGGCTTTACATATGTTATGCTTATGCGTTTAAATTGGCCTAAAATAGCTTATGCGTTCCGGTCCTCAATGAGCATAGCTACAAAGAGTCTGAAACACAAAGTACTATGAGTTTCGTTAAAGTTCATCTATTATTTATTACATGGCTTATGAACTAGCTCCTCTAAATGAAAGGCGAATACGAGATCACAGTGTATTTTACGTTAAGGTATGATAAAAGTATAGTTAACTGGTTAAGCTAAAATCTCGTCAATATGTCCCATGTAATGATTTAGGGTAGAAAATGTGGAGTGCTCAAATCCTTTCTTGTCTCTCATAAAATTATGAAAAAAATAGCGCATCGCCAACTCAGAGAAAAGCACAAATCATGAACAGGAAAATATAAAACGATCTTCGGCCGAGCTTCTCCTCCGTAATACTATTCGTAGAAATACAGGTATCTAGAATTTATTCTAAGCCACCTTCAAATTTCGTGTGGTGTTTTATGAGATGATTTTTATTCCACGGATGTATTTTTGCATCCGAAGAGGTTGATATTCTATTCTATTTTAAGTGCAAAGAGAAGGTGGAAACTACTCCCTCTTCTACTATACTTAATATCAGGTATGAAAGATAAGCACAATATTGGTAAGATTTTGGAAAATGGATGGATATTAGATTTGCTTGAATATTAATCTTTCTTCAAGTGAAGCAGATCGACCTATTTGAAAAAAAAATGTGAATATATATATATAAATAAAAGAAAAAAAATTGGTCGAATTTTGAACGCATTCGTTCAATAATTTAAGAAAACTGGTAGTGGTATTAAAGCAACAAAATTTTTGAATTTGAAAAAAAAAAATTTTTTTTTTCGTTATACTCCATGGTCGCACCAGCTCATGCTACAACACTCAATTTCACTGACTTTGTTTTGACTTTGTTTTCAGATTTTGCTCGTTTAGCAATTCCTTTTTACTTGACAAACATCTCTCGCTTATCAAGTTGTTGTTTATTTTTATGGTGCTGACTTGTTATTCCGCTTCATTTACGCTCTGTACTAAATTTTTATATTTATATATATGAGAGTATAAAATTCCACTTTCAACATGCTGAGCTATAATTAGGCTTACGTACTTTGTAGGTGAGAAGATTCCTTTTAATGCTTCCTTATTATGCCAACATACTTTTTTCTTTATTTATTATTTATTTATAAACAACACAACGTCAGGGATATGCTTGAGTGTGACTTAAAATGACCTAAGCACGCCACAGTGAATATATATATTTATATGCATATTTGCGGTAATTAATTAAACTTGTATATGGTTAATTAAGAGTGAAGCTAGTAAAGCGCTCTAGCGGTGAAGGCGCGACATTGAAGACAACACAATGAGTGTGAAACTGTGAGCGGAGTTGGTGAGCGTTAGTAGTACATTCATCATTTGTGATATATATTTTGGTGTGAAGATATTCTTTTATGTTGTGTGTAAGGTAAATAAACCGTTTTTCAGAATATACAAAATATGTACTGAAATAATTAGTAAAATTGTTTATGGCTGCTCCAAGTTGATAAATTGAAATAGTAAATTTAAGCTAATTAAGGTGAACATTTTTGAAAGATTTATTATTAATATTTATACGAGAATAAGTTCGAGATTAGTAATTTTTAATGTTTATTTATATTTTTCTATATTGTTTAAATACTTTTTTTCAAACACGCATTTGATTTTCTCGGCTTTTATCACCACTATACGTTCTAGAAAGAATTTTTTAAACATATTTCACATCGATTTCAGCCCGGTTAAGCACTAAGCTAATTTCAACCAAAACGAAGACAATCGCATAGAAAATCAGCATTTTTTATAACGGTTAATATATATGGTGGGGTTGCACTTTTTTATTATGCTATCACCTTTCCACAAAAAAAAAAACATTTTTATAAAAATCACTCTTCCAAAAAAAAATCTTATTATTTTATTTTTTACATGCGTCATTTCACTTTAAAGATTACGTCATAGATATCTTATTTTTCACTTCACTTGCATTTCTCAGTTGCTAAACCTGCAAGGAGGTCAATCTGACTCCGTTAGGGAGTCGCTCATAAAAAGGACTCCCTACTAGAGTCAATTTGAACTACAAGAGGTAGAATGACGACGTTCCGACATTATTTTGCGCTGCTTTTATCGCACTTTTAATTTATTATAATTTTTTTCTTTTTTTTTAATCAAATATTTTGAGAAATATTTTAAGTCTTTTTGTTTTTTAATTAATTTTAATTTATTTATTTATTATTTTCATATTATATTATTTGTAATATATTATTAAAGAGCTTAATGAAAGGACTCGCAACTTTTTATATATGTACTACCGGACCCCAACGTGCTTTGTTACACCTATAAAAAAATCAAGAAAATCTAACTTAAATTTTGAATTTTCAATTTTTTTTTTGGAAAATGACACATAAAAATTGGTTTTAAAATTTTTTCCAAACTTTTTTCTATTAACTAAAAAAAAAATTGGTTTGATATTTATTTTCGTTTTCATTTTTTTCGCTCTTTCTCTCTCTCTTTCAACACCACCACATACAACGAAATGTACGCGTATTTTGGAATTTTACATGTATTTGTTGTTGTTGCATGTATTTTGTATGGGCGACCCTTTATAGCTCCTAAAAATTTGGTGATATTTGATAGTGGCTTCATCAAAATTTGTATGATTTTTATATATAAAGATGTATTAGAATTTTTAGTTTAAATTTGTCTTTTGCAAATGTTTGCTGTAATTATTTTCATTAACAGTTTTAAACTATTTAGAAACAGATTTTTTTTGTTATAAATATTTAAATATTTTTTGTTTTCATATTTTTTGTTATTTTATTTTATTTATTTTTTAGATTTGCCTTTTATTTTAATTTTCAATAAATTTTTAATTTATTGAGAACTGAAAAATTAAATTTTTTTTAATAGAATTTTCGATATACTCTAATACTCTTTACTTTAAATATTTTTGCAATGCTTTTCGCAATTAATTATTGAATTTTCATTTATATTTTTAATTTAAAAGGAAATATTATTGTATTTGTATATATTTCATATACATGAAAGTATGGAAGTGCCAGAAGGAGAAGATATGGGATGGACCCAGCGAAATTTGTGTCGATCGTATTAGAATCACGAGCTGAATTGATTTAGCAATATCCTTCTGTCCGTCTGTCAGTTTGAATGAAAACTAGTCCCTCAATTTTTGAGATATTCCAATAAAACTTGGTGGTAGATGCACCTATACGTTTAAACGATCATTTGTCGGAACCGGTCAGATCGGATCCCTATTGCATATCGATTTTTCAGATTCGAAGTACCTAAGAATGGGAACTGAAATTTATCGAAATCGGAATACTATATCATTTAGCCAACCTACAACCGATTTGCTCATAAATGAAGTTTTGGATAAAAAAAAAATCCGCTAAAAAAGCATCTACGAGCGTGAAATATGGTATTCTAGAGACGCAAATTGAAGTTGATATTGACACTGAAAATTACCAAAATCGAATTATGCAATTTGGTATGTTCATGAGAGGCATACGACTTCGGCATAGTCGAAGATTGCCGTTTTTCCTGTTTTGTTTTTATTTGTTGAGAAATAAAAATAAAAATTTTTTTAAAAAAACTATTACTGATTTATTTTTTTACTCTTATTAGCATTATATAGCATTGAAAATTATTATTTATTTCATTACAAATTTTTTTTCCATTTGTTTCGAAATTTCTTTTGTTACTTTTATAAGACTTTCTTTGGATTTTTTTCCAAATTACTTTCCAATTTTCTTTTAGACTGGATTATTTTTGAACTATTCAGATATTTTTAAACAAATACCATTTCAATTGTAGTTGAAGTTGTATAATTTATACTAGATATAGGTTGAATTTTTAGATAATACAGTTTTTTATTTCTGCGAAAAATGTGTGAAAATTTGCAAATATATTAAAAGATAGAATTAAAGTTTATAGGTGGCGTTTTGAAGATTGGCTTAGAATTTTGTTTAACTCTCTTCATTACTTAACCATTTTGTTTTATTTTATAAATTCAACTCCCAAGTTGCAATCTCTCTCAAGTATATATCAGCTTGTTTGTAGTTGTTAATCTTGCCATGAAAGTTTTAATAAAAATTTAATATGATTAAATTTGCCACTCAATACCCCCACTTTTCTTCCAAATAAATTATCTACCAAATTTCTTGCTGCAGCACCACGAAAGCGCCCTCGGCTATGCAACGATATTCCCAAACACTTGCATAGGGGTGTGTCTCTTAAGCGACAGAACAACCATTTATCACGAAGGAAAGTGACAAAAAAAAAAAAAACAAAAAAAAAACATCGATTGTTCAAGAGAAGATTTCAGTGGAGCACGTGTTTTTGCTCTAATGCACATACGAAAAACTAACCTGCGACACTATACCGCTACTGTTAAATGTGTGGGAAGAAAATGATGGTAGAAAATAGTTCAAGATTTTCTATTTGAGTAAAATTTGTGTGGCAGAAAAGTTTGAACTAAGAAGTTGGCGTTTCTTTTCTAAGAAGAAAAAACCTCATGTGGTAAAAAAAAAAAAGAAAAGATTGAGTATACAAAAAAGCGAGTTAACACGAAAATTTATGTATATGTATATATATAATATATATATATATATAATATAGTTATACATATAGAGTTGGCATTTTGTAACCGCTGAAGGGATTTTCCCCCGAAAATACATGCATAAATTTCCATATGTATAACAAAAGTTGAACAGAAACAAACTTACGTTGAGTAAAAAGTTTTTAATGTGAAAGTTTTAACGATTGGTTGACAAAAATTTACAGCGACGTATTTTTTGGAGGATTCCAAGTTAGGTGGGGGAAAATAATGTGAGAAATAAGAACTGAATTGCATTGAATAAAATTCAAGCGGATGAGAACACTGTATGTTTAGTGAAATCAAAATAAATAAAATAAATTGTACGGGAAAATAATTTTTATAAACGTCAAGCCCTCCGCGTATACTTCTGACATGAAATCTTCTCATAAAAGTCTATCAGCTCTGCAGAGGCGGCTGAAGATAAAGCGTAGGTCACTTTATTTGTTGAATGAACATCAGGACGCACACTACAAAATAGAGCAAAGCTCGGCCGAAATTCGCTTCATCGCTTTCAAAAAAAAAAAAAAAAAATAATAATAATAATAATAAAAAAAAATAAATAAATAAATAAATAAAATAAAATATAATTATAACAAATATTTGAATAAAAATAACAACAATTAAATTTATTTCAGAATATTATGAATAAAATATAACGGCTGATTTCAGTACATTTATTAATAAAATTTTTGTTATTAACCACATCTGCTGGATGCGCAGGATATTTGTGTTTAATGAAATTAAATTGTGAAGCATAATTTTCCTGCATTTATTAAGTTTTGTAAACTTTTTGCGCTGATTATCTCTACAAGAACATAATTTGTGGTAGTATTAGTTGCAATGGAATTTAAGTATGTAAAATGGCGGTTAGCAACATAGGTACACATCAACAGCGGCATATGCAGCAGCAAGTGCGAAAAGCATATCAAAAAAAAAAAAAAAAAAAAAAAACAAATTTAAAAAAAAAATATAAAAAATGGTGTCATGAAGTAAATAATAACAACAAAAATTCGTTGCATAAATACAAGCTGATAGCTATCGAGCATTTTAATATTTTCCATACAAAAAGCATACAAACGCATACATATGTAAGGCAAGCAAACTTTTTCTTGTGCATAGCAACTTTATGCCTCCCTCCCTTGCCTATAGTTTTTCTTTTTCCATACAATTCCGGACAACATTCGCTGCCTCCAGAAACTTTGCATGCTCTCAAATTGGACGTGTGGTCGGCGGTTTTATGTGAAAGTTTAATACGCGCGCAATAAGCTTAAGCGGTTATTTTCTCTACCCGTGTAGTCACTCAATGGCGGGAGTTTTAATATACACACATATCTACATAAACATATATATTTGCATTCATGTTTAATGAACGCAGTGTCAGTGCATGAAAAAGTATTGCAGTTTTGATTGTAGTTTTGCTCTATTCAGAATTATCTGTTTTTCGCTATGAACGATTTAATTTTCCAGCGAAAGTTTTTTATGTCTTTTTCTGACAAATCGTATCAAAGGCATTACATAAATTATTGGTGTTGGATAAAATATTTTCCTTCCTTTTTTTAAGTTGTGTGTAAAAAAACATGTGTAAGTTGTTCCTTTTCGACTCAAATTTCTAGAAGGAGGGAAGTATCTTATTCAATTTTTCAAGGTGAATGCTCTTTAATGGGAAACTCTTAAAAATATTAAAATATTGATTTTATTTTCTTATTGAAAAAAATTAATCAAAAATGAATTTTATATGGGAATTGCTTGATTAATGCCTCCTAGTAAGCAATCAATGCTTAGACGACGCAAAATATGTGCAGTAATTGGTCGGTGCCATTAGGAGTATTCTCACAGTCTGGGAAATGCATGCTACGGTGCAAGGATATCAAAGTTTTTCTATCCGTGCAATGTCACAACAACAAAACACATGCAAAAAAAAAATGGATAGGAAAAATATCCTATACTCAAACCAATGTATATTTATTTCCCACAGATTGCAAAATGAAAAAAGCAACCCTGTGCCGGGTTGTTGTTTTTGTTTGACTTGAGTATGTCACAATTTTGTAACGGGGGTGCTCTCGATCTCTAGCAAAATTCCATAGAAATTATTTGCATAGCATACATTTCCTAGACACAGAGAATACTCCTATTATTTCCCAATTCTTCACACGATCAATGTATCTTGCCTATTCCTATGTATGTAAGCCGTCTTTGTTATTTCTTTTTACACCGAAAATCATATTGATCTCTGCTCATTTCGATTGAATTCATATAAATAAGTTTCAAATTTTAGCCATCAATATTTAACGATCACTTTTGCATTAATCTGAAGTTGTTAAATAAGAGTCAGAGGAAGTTTGCGGGGTTACATAGTTTCCAACCGAAAGATGTGAATAAAAGGCCAAGCCCTAGTTCGATTATTTTATTTACATACTGACGCAATTCAGAATAAATATAATAAATATAAAGAATGATAGTTCAAAAATGAAAAAAAATTTTGATTATTAATATCTTAGCACATACGATAAACAGTGAAAAGAAATTGATTTTCACTCTATAGAATGTCTCGTACATACGGAGAGTTAGCCAATTTCATTTTGATTCCTCTTCTAAGGAAATGTTGATTATAAAATAATTTGTTGTGCCTTGATTACCTTTTGATGATGCAAATAACATAGTAACTCCAAAAACTGCAAAACTAATATTTTTAGATCTAACGGTACTTAACGCATCTTAAACATGTGTATGTATTTTCGAAGAAGAACAAAATATTTGAAATCTGTATGACAGAAATTTCTCTAAAGGTAGAGTCACTTTAGGTAATAACTCTTTCCATTTTTCTTTTCTGGATATATAGGGTGTTTTTTACAGAGGTATAGAACTTCAAGTTGGCATTACTTTTCAAGATGGCGACCGATTTAACAGCTGTCAAGTGATTTATTCTCAGTTTGGTTTAGCAATTCATCATGAATAGACTCACGCCTGAACAACGCCTGAAAATAGTGCAATTTTATTTCGAAAATAATGGTTCTGTGCGGAAAACGTATCGCGCACAGGATTCTGATGAATTTAATGAGTATAAGCTCAATTGGTGGGGATGGGTAAGAGTAAGTTATTTAAATCCATTATGGGAATTAAGTCAAATTGGGTTGGGAAAAATGTAATTTTTCTAAAGTTTGTTAAAAATATTCAAACATATATCACAAATAATTAGTTATTATTTCACTAGTGTCTGTTATTCTACTGAGTGGAAAAATCCCACTATATTAGGTGTGGCTAAAGTAACGAATGCGACTAAACTCTGTGATTATCGGCCAGTGTGCATTCTGCCTGTACTATTGAAGACATGTGAGTCATTTCAACATTTTTGTGTGAAAAAAGACTTACTATGTCTCTACAATCAGGATTTAAATCTCAGCATAGCTGTTGTACTGCAATGATTGACGATATTAGAGGAAAGAGTTTGACAATGAGGATTTGTGTGCACCTATAAAAACAAACATATTTCAATTTAAAATTATTTTCAGTTCCTGCCCATGTGAGTTATATAAGTATTTTTAGCGCACTAATAGTCTAGTACTTATATTTTTGTCCTCGTTTGCTTCATAATTCTATTATTATTTAGACTTACCTTATCACGTATATCTTGTCTCATCTTTTCGCGCTCCTCTTCCATCTTACGATGCTTCTCCTTTCGTCGCTCTTCGGCCTCACGTATGGCCTCCTGACGCTCTCTCTCCTCCTCCTCTGCCTTTTCCTTATCATCGCCATCATCACCGCCATCACCACCTACGGCGCCTGTAATGGTAAAGGTTAAAAAAAAAAATAATAAATATTGCAAAGAGAGTTAAATTTAATTAAATTAAAAAATATCACATGCAAACAATATATATATACAAATATATATTTATAAAATTGTTGTTTAATACCTAAATGAATATGTCGCAATTATTTGTAATTTAATTCAATTCAATTAAAAAAATTTCATCATTTTCCTCTATCAAATTCAATAGAATTTTACACTAAAGTAACTGCTGTTGACATAATGAATTACTATCTATGTATATATAAAATAACGTTTTAATGTAACTGAGATTATTAAAGTGATAGCTTTCTACTCTGAAATTAAGTTGTTTGTTAAATAATAAAATTATTTCAAATGAAATTATATTTAATCTTTGAAAGGAATCGCTTACACTATTCTATATTATTGTCATTTAGACATACAATCAGCGCGTAGTGTATATATTTAATTAAGAAGTTGCCTTAGCAAATAAATCCTTATAATTTCCAGTTATTTAACAGCACAATTATTTGAAACTCAATAAACCGAGATATCCCTTAAAGGCTTGCGGTTTGTCATAGCATACATTAAGGCGTTCGTTGTTGGTAAGCTTATCTCGCAATCTGAGTTAAATTTGAAACACAAACAGTTGCTTATTTTAATTAAATTTATTTATATAATTAAATTCATCTTAATATCTCCACCTACACACACACACACACATACACTCATAAGGAGAAAATATAAATTTGCGTTGATGAAATGAAATACATTGTTTATCTGTGGTTAACTGATCCGTATTCACAACGGAGTACACAGTTTAGTTTTATGGTAAAGTGATAGTGCATTTGAGGTTTGAGTTAAATTTTTATTTATTTTTATTTTTAAAATTGAAGTCGTATTAAAAAGGTCCTTTCATTATTAGCATATTTCTTGTTAAATATAAAAAGTGAAATATTTTTTTTAGTATTTTAATGTGTTGCAACATTTTATATAATGCATACATTTTAGAGTTAGAAATTTTTGCAATTATACAAAAATTGTCTTTGGTTTTTGTATATATGCTATTTTATATTATTTTGACAGTAGTGCAGCCTGATTTATATTTTAATTTTTTAATTTTTTAACATAATAAGTGAATTATTATTATAAAATAATTAGATTTTTTTTTGATAAATTGAACTGCTACTTGTCCACCATAATTACTGTTTATTTAATTTGTTTTGTCAATTAAAATGATATTTTAAATGTTCTTAACCACCAGGCATGTGGTTACATTATTTGCAAATTTTTAAATAAATAAATGAAAGCATAAGTGACTGATCATTTAATAAATGCAATTTTTTTTCTGGTTAAAATATATGCGTGTGTTTATTTAATAAAAATATTTTAAATCAAATATTATAATTTTTTTTTAATTCTCTGCATTCAACTCATTCGCTTATATAAATAAATAGGCAAGAGTGTTTTAAGTGCCGAAAATTGCCTTTTAATTTTTTAATAAAAATAAATTAATTAGTCGGATAAAGATTGAAATGGTAAAATGCATAGATTTTAATATTTTATTTAAAAAAAAATTTCCTTAGATATCTTTCAGCGCCAATGAGATTTTAATAATCTAATAAATCAATTAAATATATAATAAAATTAAAATATTATTTTATAAACTCACTCAGAAATGACATAGAAAGTGACTAAAAGTAATTTTTTTTCCGAAAGGTAAGCAACTTTTCATCGAGCCTAATTTTTACACCAATCAGCTAGTAATGGTAAATTTCTAAGCATACATTTCTGATTTTCATGTGTAATTGTACACACAATTTTGTCAAAACACTATGTCCACTTATGGACATTCGAAATTTTTCATCTAAATGTAGGCAACGTTTCTTATAAATGGCAAGAGAATATTCGAATGATATTTTTGAGAAGAACAAAAGTTCGAAATTATGTCAAAAAAAAAAACATATATATATATATATACAATTTTGAATACGATAACTTTCATAAAAAGTCAAGTATTTATATCAATTTATGAAAATATTATAAAACAAAATTTTTACATATTTAAAAAGCTACAAAATAAAATGAAAAGAGTTAATAATTACATAAAAATATATACTTTCAACCCTTAATGTAGGCAACATGTGCTCCTAACATTTGATGTGAGCTTAGAAGTTTTAGGGTTTAAACAAAACGTGATTTTGTACTAAAGTTTAAAAAATCACTAATCAAATTTTCGAATTGCACGCGAAGACGGTAAAAATAAATATCTTAAGAAATGTCATAAACAAAATGTGTGCGCTCCTAAATGTAGGGCATATTTCTGTTAAGAAACCAAAGAAAAGAAATTTTTAAAATAATTTTTCTTAAATCTATTGAACAAGTAAGGTCGAAATTCTGTTTCTAGCCTGAAAGTAGGCAATGTGTTTTCACAAAAATATGAAAATAATTAAAAAAAAGTAATATTAAAAATGAAGTAAGAAAAGTGTTCCAAATTAAAGTTTGATTGTTTAAATACTGTTTATTGTTCCTTAAATATCAGTTTGTATTATTTAAATCTCATGTATCATTTAACGTGCAAAATATTTTAATTCCATAAACTTCTATTAGATAGTTTTTACTATTTTCAATTGAAATTATGCGCTATTTAGCTCGTTAATATCCACTCCCTAACAGGTTTTAGACCTTCTTTAATATATTAAGTTATTTAATTTAAAAAAAAAATATTGAAAGCTTTTCGAAATTCTACAAACTTTAATTAAAAACAATACATTTTTATTTGTTAAACATTATTAAATTAGATCGCATACAAAATCTTCGAGGGTAAACTTTTTCCACCACACTTAATTTCAAAGTTAATACATACATGCACATAATAGGAAACCAGCTTCGACGCTTCAACCTCCACGTCATGCCAATGAAAAGAAGTTCATTTTATTTTGCTTATTTCGCTAATTACATTTCTTGCTCTGCACAATATTTAAGTTAATTAAAAGTAATTCTTTGTTATTGCGTCAAAAACTTTTTAATACCAAAAAATTGAGTTGAAGTCCCAGAGCTCGCACTCTGCTGTCGCTGTAGTAGAAGTGAGCATTTTGAAGTGCATTTCCAAGGAAATTTTAGAAAGTGTAAGTATGTATGTGTATTTAGAGCAAATGTTAATGTTGAAATCAATACGCCCATTCAAGTCAAGACTGTCAAATTTATTACATCTGAAACAATATACCACTCGAAAGTGGCGTGCGGGCTGTTTGCTTGTGATTAGTGAATGAATGGTGGAGGCTATGCTGCTGTGAAAATTATAAAATAAAATTATATGCCATTCAAAGTCGCAATAGAAGTAACATGACCGTCAGAATAGTGGTAGGATATACAAGAATACCCTATTCCTACTCATATTGCTCTCTGTCAATGGAAAAACCATCTGTAATGAAATCCAACAACTGTAGTAATGAGTGTGTATAAATTTGAGTTGGTAAAAGGAGCGCTCGCTGCTGCCAGCTCACTTGATTTCTGTTCGTTGAGTTGGTTGGCTTTTTACAACCAATGCTATTAGTTATATGAAACTCTTAAATTAAAATTCTGCTCACTTGCTCAACAATACAATGACTCACATAAATGTCAACAGTTTTTGAACTCAAGTGTTTTTAATTGACTTAATTGTGAAAAGTTTGACTGATGAGTTGCTTGAATGGAGTTGATGGACTGCCACTTGTTTTATAGCTTATTTAGATATTCTCTTATTTTTTGTTTTATAAAAAAAAAATTTTGAAATGAAAAAATATTTTAAAAGGAATTTAATCATATTTTTTATTTTAACTGATATAATCTACAAATATGTCAGAAATGCTGAAAGCTAAATTTAGATGAGTATTAAATTGAATATTTACATAAATTTCTATTATTCCTATTAAATAAATTGAGTGAGAAACTTAGGGTTGAAGCTCAGGGTTTTAGCTCAATTAAAAAAATACTTCTCAGCTTCATAAATTAGAAATTTACTAAATTTTTCCCTTTTTTACTTTTGTTTTAATTACATAAAAACTTCATCAAATTAACTGTTTCTATGCTCTTGCAAAAAATGAATATTCATTTCGAAAACAGTTAAGCACATTTATACCAATACGACTACTTTCTATGCTCATAAACTCATATATCATGTATATATATATGTTCTTGTGTGTATTTTGGTCCTTTATTAAAATTTAATGGGAAATAATGAAGTTTGGTTGTAAACAAATTAGTCAGAGTTTCTAAACTTTCCAAAAAGTTTTGCATTTATGAACTTTTATTTGAAGTCACACAAGTCGAAATTAGATTTCTGGAAATATTGTTTGAAAATGAAGTTCATAAATGTTTTGAAATAAACGAGAAGACTAATTTTGAAGTTGAAAATTCAAAAAACTGCTTGCAGAGGAGTAGTTAGAGAGTACGGAAAACTTTTTGCTCAAATTAAAATATTTAAAATAAAAATTTAAATATTAAATTAAATAT
Source organism: Neoceratitis asiatica (assembly GCA_030068015.2). Taxonomy (NCBI): domain Eukaryota; kingdom Metazoa; phylum Arthropoda; class Insecta; order Diptera; family Tephritidae; genus Neoceratitis; species Neoceratitis asiatica. The sequence continues at coordinate 10,328,130 of CM061528.1, forward strand.
TTTAAATAACTTCAGACGTATTTACGATTTTATGGCATCTGAGCTGTAAACTTCGTTTTTGTTAATTTTATTGTTGTCTAAAAATTGATAGATTTACTCCAAAGACTGTGCTTTGTTATAACGAAATTGTGAAAATTATGTTGCCTACATTTCGGCGAAGTCATTATTGAATATTTCGAACTAAGCAGATTATTTATTATTGTGTCAGATGACGGACAGTAATAATGAAGTTTGAAAGCTACTGAACGGGACTGAGTTGATCTTGTGGAAGAATACTATTTTTTTCATATCTGTATTGACAAAAAATATTCACTGGATTCTAATAAAAGCATTTCTTAAAGGTGTTTAAAGATATATGATTATAATATAAACATGTCTGTCGCTTTAAAGTGACATTATTTTTATAAAAAAAAAAATAATGCCAATTTTTTTCATGACTAATATATACGTTTTTTGACTTGTAAAAACAGAAAACCTAATGGGCAAATTTTTCGTATTTAATTTTTAATTTTTTTTAAAGAAAAAATATTAAATAACAATATTTTACTGAATAACTAAAGTAAAAGTTTGCCCCTAAATGTAGGCACACTTTTTACAACCTTTTGTAATTAGCCTTTTCTGGCATCTTTTTTGGCGTTGAAGTAAAATATAAACTTTGGGTTAACCAAAATTAAACTCAAGTTATAACTATCAGACTAGGTTTTCATTGATTTTTAAAAGAAGAAAAAAAACGGCTTTAAAAGCTATTCAATATTTGAAAAGAAATCAAGAAATTTTTAACACTAATTGTTCTACTGCTTTCCTCTATAGTGATATTTTCAAATCGTGAAGCTACGGTAACAAATACATTTTGAGTTGTTGACTTCAAAAATAATAATTTTACCTAAAAATAAAAAAATATATATATATTAAATTAGGAAAAAAATTCAGTGTAAAAATTTTTTTAACTTAAATTTATATATTTTTTAATCCAATTCAACCTGCTATTGTCTAGTGCAGTGTACTATATTTTTATTGCCAACTTTCAAACACTAAATGGACAGTTTATTGAAAAAATGTATTTTTTAAATTACATATTCATAGACATAATAAATATAATATTTACATCAACTTTTTTTTCGTAAATATGCATATGTATATGTAAAGGAATTCATGTTTCTTAATTATTATTTACAAATTTAAATCAGCTTCAACAATGTAAATCCATTAAAATTCTTGTGTGCAAATTTACAATGCTAAATATTTTTTTTGTTTAAATTTTTCTCCAATTAAAATTGTTGTTTTTATATGCATGTTAACAATTCATAAAACAGCCGCATTTAAAATATCCGTATAGCTTGTTAAGCAAAGTTAAATTGCGCTAAGCTGCTGCTGTTCACGGATTGTTAATTGTGAGAAGTGATTTTTGTACGAAAAAAAAAAATTAATATTAATAATTATAAAACAAAGTTAAAAAAGTATGAAAAGAAAGCTATGTAAAAAATGGATTATTATTTTTTCACTTCATACTTACGCAAATATACATAAATATTATTATATTTATTCGAACACAACAAGAGAGTATTTAGCGTACGCGCCTACCAATCGCATTACAGCTGCAGCTGCTGCCGCTGACTTTATTAACAAATATTTTTTTTCTATGCATAAAAGGGCGAACACACATACATACAATCAATATTTATATTTCTATCTGAGCGTGTGTATTATGCGCTAAATATTTGTTTATGTGCTTCAGCCATTTGTAAGTACACAAATTTTATATAAATTTTTTCTAAGCATGAAGATAAACATAAGTAGATACATATACATATGCACGTTTATTGTTTATTGTGCATTTTGTTTACGAGCCTGTGTGTTGTTTAATGTTAGCTCGTTATGTTCAGAATTCGCTGAAAAGACATATAAATTTATGTATATATATATATACATATAAACACACCGTTTTTGATTATTTTTGAATTCGCTTGCTATTAAAGTGCTTCCCGTATTTGAGCACACATACAGATAAAAGTATATTTTATCAATATTTTTCACGCTTTTGTAATTTTTAACTAAATATATTCACTTAAAAGCTTTTACTATAAGCTGTCGTGTTATTCTAGTGGTAAAATTTGAGTGGAAATATTTTTTTTGGCTTAGTTGAATTAGGGTATAATTAAAAAAATTTACTAAAATGTATGAAAACATTTTAGGAAATTTTAAGCTCTACATATAGGGCGATCCAATTAGAGGTGAGTTTTTAAATAGCTTTTTTTCGACAGACCACACGTGAGCTGTGTCAAGCTGTCATGTTGTTTTTGTTCAGCATTGTTTGGCATTTCAAATCACTAAACCTTATTACGAAAATTCACGTTCTGTAAAGAATGTGTTTTGTGCGCTTCGCTCAACTTATGGTCAACTTAATCGGCCTACTGAGCGCACTATTCGAAACACGAAGACCGTGGAGAGTCGATTCGGCGCCGTTCGCAGCAACTCGGACTGACGTATTGACGACTTATGGCGTATTTTACGTCGAGACCTTAAATAGAAAGCCTACAAAATACAGCATGTGCAAGGACTGAAGCCGCTCGACCTCCCAAGCGACACGGCTTCGCTCTATGTGCTCTTGAAAAGTTCCAAAAATATCCGATGTTTTCGAGCCAAATTTTGTTCAGGGATGAGGCCCATTTCTGGCTCAATGGGTATGAAAACAAGAAAAATTGCCGCATTTGGGACGAAAAGCTGAAGAGATTCAATAGCTGTCATTTTATATAGTGGTTTGTGGGCCGGTGGAATCATCGGATCATACTTCTTCAAAAATAATGCCGGTGAGAACGTAACCGTCAATGGCATCGCGCCTTGATAACCGACTATTTATACCTGAAATTGAAGCTTGTGATCTCCGCGACATTTAGATTCAACAAGACGGCGCCACTTCCCACACATCGCATCAATCAATGTATGTATTGAGAGAACACTTCGGTGAGCAGATAATTTCACGTTTTGGGCTGGTCAATTGGCCACCAAGATCGTGTGATATTACACCGTTAGAGTTTTTCCTGTGGGTATATGTAAAGTCTAAAGTCTATGCGGACAATCCCACTTCGATTCGGACCTTGGAGTAAAACATCACGCGTGGCGTTCACCAGTTACCAGTCGAAATGCTCGAACGAGTCATCGAAAATTGGACTCAACGGATGGACCATCTGAGACATAGTCGCGGCCAACATTTGAAAAAGATAATCTTCAAAAAATAAATGCCAAAGAATGTTCTTTCGAATTATAAGAAACATTCCACATTAGATTTGAATTTTCTATTTTTTTTCTTTAAAAAATTAGGGAACCTCGAATCACCCTTTATATATATATATATCTAAATATATATGCTCCTTTTTTCGCGTTTAAAGCTATACAATCTGCAGATAGTATTTTTTAAATTCCAGCTTTCTATTTACTAAAAAGCTTACACTATTGTGTGATCGCATTTGCTGATTAATTTTGTGTTAATAATCCTCTTATATGCATTGAATTTAGTGGGATAGAAATTTGAAAGCCGATTTAGAGTAAACTCCTGTATTGAATAAATACCCAAAAAAAAAAAAAAAAACCAAAAAACGGAAAAAATAAGAGGAATATATTTTATTAGGAAAGAGGGAAAGGCGCTTATAAACAAACAAAAAATAACCTATCAACGAAACGAAAAAAATTTTTACATTTATTTTTTTATTTTTTCCATTAAAACAAGAAATGGGATTGTTTTTTTATGTTACTAAAAAAAAAGGCTTCCAAATTTTTGGTTCGGTGAATATCTTAAGGGAGTATTCTGATCTAGGAATTAAACAAAAACGATTGTTTTCATATTTTCATCGTATAACCGTTTAAGAATATATCTCTGAAAGAATTTTTCGAAATTTTTATTATCTTCGGAGATATAGTTGTTTTGCTGTTGCGGCATACAAACCGACTCGGCCTTTGCGAGAAAACTCATCGAAACTGTCTTTTTAAAACGATAACCACGTTTTCTGAAATCCTAATGAACCGAATTACTTAAAATTTAGTGTACGCCTCCTTTATAGACTTCTCTTTCGCATGAAATATGCTCATTATATATATATATATATATATATATATATATTTGGCGCTTTGTAACCGCTGAGGCGATTTTCGGCCGAGCTCCTTCTCCAATTTGTGGTTTTTGCGTCTTGATGTTTTTACCAACAAATGGAGGGACCTACTGTTTATTCTAAGCTGCCTCCGAATGGCTGATGGATTTTTATGAGGAGCTTTATTTTATGTCAGAGATACACTCGGAGGGCTTGACATTCCCTGCCGAGGGGCGACCGCAATTAGAAAAATTTATTTTCTTTAATTTTGGATGTTGCTCGAACTTGGGCTCGAACCCAGGCCTTCCGAATGGCAGTACGCAATGCTAACCACTCGGATATCGCGGCCGCCTATATAATATGCTCCTTGCCAAATTCTATTATTTACTATTTTGAAAAATTCAGAAAATTTAAAAAAGTGGTAAAAATTTGAATAGAACTCGAATTTGAAATATGAACCTTCCTTTAGATTATAATCTTTTTTTGTTTTGTTTTCGTATTGCTAGAAGGGTTAGAATCGTGGTTGTGGTGGCGCGCCCTTTTCGACCCTCACTTCATCAGCTGCTATTTTGTTGAATTTTGAATATTCTGCATTTTTTCTGTATTCATGAAATATGATTAAATATTTTATTAAATTGTGTACTGATTAGTAAAATTTTTAATTGCCTTTTTTATGCGACGCTTTAAAATTTACCTTAAAGCCTAGCATTTAGATCAGCTGTATTTTGATTTGAAATTTCTAAAAAAATTTCGAAAAATTCATAAAAATAATTATAAGAAACCTTTAAAAAATTTCTAGTTGGTTAAGAAACCTGCCGTTAAGTAACCTCTTAATGGCGAAAGGTAAGTAAATGTTTTCCTCATATCAAAACCCAAATATTTTTGAAACGAACACTAATAACAAAAATTAAAATATTTTAAGCGAAAATTATTAACTGTAAAACAAAAATCGATTTTTTTTTCTGTTAAGAGCCTCCAGAAATATCCTCTTTAAAAATACTTCAACACAATTTTCTATAATTTTCTGCATTCAATACACATATAAAATATAAATTATGAATTATTTCTACTTTGAAGTGTCCATTCCTTTCGCTCAACTTAAAGCCTACAGTCGAGAGCGTCCTGCTGCTGTTTACTTTTCAGTTGAATAGCTGGCCAACGCCATTGACTTGCCATCAAAGAAAAAAAAATTCTTGTGTATATATATATATATGTATTCATGTTTGTGTCTATGAATTTTGTTTTGCTTTGCGTCACCAACACAATTTCTGCCATTATTGAAAGGAAGGAAGGTAAGCAAGCAAGCAAGTAATTTTTTTATAAATAGAAGCCTCAAGTTGAGTGTGGCTATATATATGTACATATGGACAAATGTATTCATTGCAGTTTTTTAAGTATTTAAGTATGACAGCAGCTTGCTTTGTAATAAAGAGGGTCGTTTGTCCAATGGTGTAATAGCCAAAGTACTGAAAAGAAAAGCGAATTGTGGCAGATAGCATAATAGATAAAAGGAAATCGATTTGAAATGCTTTCAGCTCGTTGAGCTTTGAAGAATACAGCCGAGTATTTGAAAAGCGTAGACCAGTACAGGAGAAATGTTGAAAAATATAATGAGAAAAAAAGTAAATGAATGTTGAAAGGGAGGTTGGCAAAGCAGAAAACGATCATGCTGTGCTTAACAATTTTGTTTTGAGGCGGAGCATAAAATATTAATATGCATGTATGTTTGATGGGGTTACTAAACATATATTATATAGTTATGTATGACTTTTACATGTGCAAAAATATTACAATATAGGTAGGCATGTAAGTAAAACTGTTACTGGTCAGTTAATAAGCAGTTCTTAGCATGCAGCTAATAAGCAGCTACACTGGAATTGAGTGGGTCAAGTGGTGCGCAATTGGTAAGCATCCAGCAAATAAGCAAAGCAATGATTGTTAGTCAGCGGCTATCAGAAAAAATGTTGAAGGAAAATATGGCAATATTAAAAAGAAATATTTATCCACATATTCAAATAAATAACCATATGGCAGGGAGCGAGCATTTTTTTAATGAAAAAATATGGCTTTGCATAAATAATAATAATAATAAAAAATGTTATGCAAATACGTTGAAAATGCTCACGCAGCAAACATATACGAAAACAAATAGTTGGTCATTTAATTGCCTACCAAACAAACAACAGTGGGTGTTGGAGTGCGAAGCAAAGAAGAAAAAAAAATGCTTCCACCCTTTTATGCTCTTCCTGCCACCGGCGCACTAAGGAATTGCGGGCGCTATGCACTTATACAAATAAATAAAAAGTAAAAACAACAATAAAAAATATACAAAAAAAATTCGGAGCCAATTAAGAGAATTTCTCACTTTAATTAGTGGAAAAAATGTACAGAAATTGCAGTAAACAATCAAATGCCGTTGGCGTAGGGCAAAACGGTAAACAAAAAAAAAAAATGCATACACATACATAGATACACAATTATAAGTTTTTAATGTTGCTGCATGAAGCGGGCGGTAAAAAAAGTAACACACATCCAAAGAAAAATTAAAGAATTTTAATTGAAAGAAAAGGTAGTAAAAAGTAAATAAAAAATTTCAAATTACTGTGAATGCATAAAATTGGGCAGCAGCAGAAGTATTCGCCATAATAACTCTCAAAACCACGTTTTTTTAATTTTCTTTTGGGACCTAAAGAAATTGTGCAATTTTTTGCTCATTATATTTTGATGAGGCGGTCAGTTTTTCAATTTACAATGAGGTTTATTTTTGCGGAAAATGAAAAGAAATATGAGAAAAATTAGAAAACCGTTAAAAAAAATTCGAAATAGAAGAAAATAGATGAAGATAAAGCGTAAAATCTATTATGAAGTATATATATAAAATAAATTCTTATGAAATTAATATAAGCCCACTGATGCACAAGCCAAACAAATGAAACAATGCTACAGCCATTGGATAAGGTGCATAAATAGAAAATTGAAAAGGATACGTATTCGTGTACAAGAGCCTGTCTGAATACTTAAGTAATTGCTAGTATGATGATCTTTTCATTTGGGCTGCCAATTATGAATTAATACAGGAAATAACTCAATGTATGAGCACGAACGAATTATTGCTATGCTATGGTAGAGGAAAGAACTTTATTTAAAGGCATTTGGCTGTATTTTTTATTTTTGCACTGCCGAAAAATATTCATTACATTTTTATTATGTACAGCTTAGGCGGTCTTCGCTAACCCTTGTCAATTACATATTTCTATTATCTCCAATTTTTAAAGATGCATTTGGAATACCCTAAAAAATATTTTCAAACTAACCACTGATTTTTGTGTTTAATGTAACTTTTTGAATTAAAATATACATTAAATAGTAAAAAACCTGAAACGTTTCGCATTTAATAACTGTCATGTTTAAGGTGTGAGTATAGGATAAATAACGTGCCAAATTGTAGGCAACGTTTTCGCTTTTCAAATAATTTTTGTAGGACTTTCACACAAAAAAAAAAAAAATTTTAAATTTTAGCATATTTTTTTATAGTTTCAGTAGCGTGTGTGTGTTTTTGAGAAATTTATAATTATCTTCTATAGAAAAATCTTATAAAATCCACCTATACTTTGACTGAGCTTGGCTATTATTCATTGAACATTTCATATATCTAAGTTTTATTAAACAGAGGAATTTCATATTATCTTTGAGTAAACTGATATCTTGAGTGATATTATTGAATGAATTAAAAAATATTGTTTTCATTTGAACTTGAATGAATGTAAGATATGCTTGCACTGTATTGTCTAACAGTCGTTAGAAATTTTTTTTTTTCCTCTTAAGGGAGATTCAATTATTTTTATTTTCTTTCTTACAGAATATATTATTCGCTGTATTATCCTGTAAAAATCCTAATATAAATATATACAGGTTGTCATAAAAAATTAAACATATATTGATGTAGAATTGTAAAAAAGAAAATAATTAAAAATAAATAAATTAAAAAGTAAAAAATTTATTAGTTAATAAAAAAAACTAACAATTCATGCGACATTTTTTTTTAAATCAAACTTAGTCGTGCAATCTCGGTGCCTAATCTTAAACCACTTTTTATTTTTAACAGCTTCTCATTTTATTTCAAATATTAGCTACAATGCTCTAGTTACGCTAAAGACGTCTGCGGTAAAGATTATTAGTTGAATTACAATTATTTATTAATTTTGTTTTGGTTAAAATGAAAAAAAATAATAATTTAAAAAAATATTGTATTAAATATTTATTATTTCCTTAATTACATATAATTAAAGCTGATAATCTATGATTTATAGTTTATTTGAATTAGCTGAAGGGTATCAGCTGTCACCGAAACTTTACTAAATATTATATTAACGTTGAAAAAAATATAATTAAGAAACATATATATAGGGTGTTTTTTATAGAGGTATAGAACTTTAAGCTGGCATTACATTTCAAGATGGCGACCGATTTAACAGCTGTCAAGTGATTTATTCTCAGTTTGGTTTGGCAATTCATCATGAATAGACTCACGCCTGAACAACGCTTGCAAATAGTGCAATTTTATTTCGAAAATAATGGTTCTGTGCGGAAAACGTATCGCGCACTACGTCCATTTTATCGTCGACAAAATCGTCCATCAGAGCAGTTAATTCGATTAACCATGGAACGTTTTCGCCGCATTTGGAGTGAAGGTAATCCTCAAGTGTATGTTGAAACACCGTTACATCCAGAAAAACTGACTGTTTGCTGCGCTTTATGGGCTGGTGGAATCATTGGTCCGTACTTTTTCAAAACCGATGGTGGTCAGAACGTTACAGTCAATGGTGATCGGTATAGAGCCATGATTACTAACTTTTTCATTCCTGAATTGAATAGCCATGATGTCCAGGAGAAGTGGTTTCAACAAGACGGCGCAACATGTCACACAGCTCGTGCCACAATAGATTTATTGAAAGACACGTTTGGTGACCGCCTAATTTCACGTTTTGGAACCGTGAATTGGCCTCCAAGATCTTGTGATTTAACACCGCTAGACTACTTTCTGTGGGGCTATGTAAAGTCATTGGTCTATGCGGATAAGCCACAAACGTTTAACCATTTGGAAGACAACAATCGCCGTGTTATTGCCGATATACGGCCACAAATGTTGGAAAAAGTAATCGAAAATTGGACGTCCACATAGGACTACATCCGCGCCAGCCGTGGCGGTCATATGCCAGAAATCATATTTAAAATCTAATGCCACAAGATTATCTTTCGGATAAATAAAATTCATGTCAATCGAATAATCCATCGTTGTTTTATTGCAACTTAAAGTTCTATACCTCTATGAAAATCACCCTTTATATATATACATATATATATATATATATATATTATTTATTTATTTATTTTAGCTTATATACTTGTAAGTGTACATTTAATTTCGAGCAGTGAGAAATTACTAAATATTATTTTATGTTGCGCTAGTACTTATCAGATCTGCTGTATGTATGTATGTATGTATGTATTCACGTACACATGTGCATACAACAAACTTTTCCATAATATGAAATATCGGTCAAGATCACATTTTTTTGTTTCACTAAATTTTTTATTACTACTTTGTTAAGATTGTAAATATTATAGTTTGGCTTAGCTTATCAGTTTGGACTATAATTTCTATTTTAATATATTTTGTAAACATTTATTATTTGAATATTTGATTAAAATTATGATAAGACTTTTGAGTCGTAGCTGAGAATGGTTGGAGCAGAAGTGTGGGAGAATTTCAATAATATGTATTTGAGTATGTACAGTTTGTATCCGCTGGAACGTGCTTCGAAGTGTAGATGTATAAAATGTGGGCTTTTTAATTTGATACTTTGAAGGCTACAACTTTTTTAAAACCAAGTCGAAGTATTTGAAGCATTTACACGAAGGAGGTGATAATTTCTGTTTAATAGTCTTCTAACAATAATACATATTAAAACATAGTAAAATATATTAGTGGACAATTTACTAAAATTAAAAAAAAATCCTTATTTTATTTAAAAAAATTTCAAAAAATTTCTCCCTTATTTTGTTTAATTGGAGATTGGATAATCATATAGTCTTGTTAGAGAAAATTATTTTTTTTTATACTAGAAATACAAAAATAGAGCAGAGGAGAGTTGAGATCCATATAACAGTAATCAATAAAAAAAATTTTTTGGGGTTTATTTTAAGCAGATTAAATAATTAAATTTATTTCGTTTTGCCAGAAATATATCTCGTAAGAAACTTAACTTTTGCATGTTCTTCGATTTTACTTTAATATTCGTATGCTACAGTTAATGTATATATAAACATTAATAAAGGGTGATACATTTTGAGGTTCCCTACTTTTTAAAGAAAAAAAAAACACAGAAAATTCAAATTTATTGAGGAATTTTTATTATCATTCGAAAGAACATTCTTTGGCATTTATTTTTTGAAAATTATCTCTTTCAAATATTGGCCGCGGCTACTCCTCAGATGGTCCATCCGTTGAGTCCAATTTGCGATTGTCCGCATAGACTTTAGACTTTACATAACCCCACAGGAAAAAGTCTAACGGTGTGATATCACACGATCTTGGTGACCAATCGACCGGCCCAAAATGTGAAATTATCTGCTCACCGAAGTGTTCTCTCAATAAATCCGTTGTTTAATGCGATGTGTGGGAAGTGGCGCCATCTTGTTGAAACCAAACATCGGTGAGATCACGAGCTCCATTCTCAGGTATCAAATCGTCGGTTATCATTGCGCGTTAACGGTCGCCATTGACAGTTACGTTCTCACTGGCATAATTTTTGAAGAAATATGGACCGATGATTTCACCGGGCCACAAACCACACAAAACCGTTGTTTTTTCTGGATGAAATGGCAGCTATTGAATCTCTTCAGGTTGCTATTCGTACCAATTACGGCAATTTTACTTATTTACATATCTATTGAGCCAGACAGAAATGGGCCTCTTCGCTGAACAAAATTTGGCTCGAAAACTTCGGATCTTCTTGGAACTTTTCAAGAGCCCATAGATCGAAGCGATGTCACTTGTGAAGATCGAGCTGCGTCAGTTCTTGCACAAGCAGTATTTTGTACGCTTTCAATTTAAGATCTCGACGTAAAATGCGCCAAGTTATTCCATACGTCGATCCGAGTTGCTGCGAATGGCGCCGAATCGACTCTACACGGTCATCGTGTACACTCTCAGCTACGGCCGCTATATTTTTTCACTTCATTCTGGACGTGGTCTATTCGGTCGAATAATGTCCAAAAATGAATGCTAGGTCTCAAGATGGGTGATGATGTTTCGAATAGTGCGCTCAGTAGGCCGATTATGTTGACCATAAATTAAGCGAAGCGCGCAAAACACATTCTTTACAGATCGTGAATTTTCGTAATGAAGTTTAGTGATTTGAAATGCCAAACAATGCTGAACAAAAATAACATTACAGCTTGACACGACTTCGCGTGATCTGTCAAATAAAAGGCTATTGAAAAACGTGCCTCTACTTGGATCACCCTTTATCCATATAATTTTTTCCTCTTTCTTAGCAATTGTAAATTGTTTTCTTTTGGTTTATATGAAACTTTTTTGAAAGGAATGCCGAATGTCCAATGTCTTTACATCTTTCATTTACATATCAAATTTATTGTAAATTGAAAAATTCGATTTCGATGATTTTCAATGTCAATATTAACTAGAGTTCGTTTCGGTAGCACATAAAATTTCACGCTCTTTGAAGTTTTTTTGCGGATTTTGGACCCAAAACCGCATATCTAAACACATCTGTTTAGGGCGGCTATACTATTTTGTGGTCCGATTGCAATGATTTTTACTACGAATATGCAGTTCATAATATGTGTGTAGGATACCAAATTTCAGGCTCCTGGACGCTTGTTTGGCTGAGTTTCGAACAAAGCCAATGCCAAATAGTCGTCCAATAAAAAATAATAATCACACTTAAGGTACTACATACATACATACATACATACATATATGTATATCTATATATGTACATATGTATGTATATAAAAATGAAAGCAAATTTTGATGAACGCCTATAACTTGAGAACCACCAGATCAAATTGCACCAAATTTATGATTTATAAAGGGATATTAGGAAAAGGTTAATGTATAAGATAAAAATTAATAGAAAAAAGTTTGGAAAAAAATTGTAAATAAAATTTTTTTCATTTCCTTTTCCAAAAAAATCGAAAATTCAAAATTTTAGTTAGATTTTCATAATTTTTTCTTACAGGTGTATCAAAGCACGCTGGGAGCCTCTAGTATCTACATAAAAATATACACAATTGAGTTAAAAATAATTTTAAATTATTTTTAAACGAAAAAAAAGCAAACATAAAATCTTAGTTTTATAAAAAAAAAAAAATCTTAATCAACTACGAATGTGACCTGCGACAACCCGGCTTTATCAGTGAGCATGGAGAAGTAAATAAATCCACCGGCTTTTGCAAGCATTCAAGTAAACTTATCTCCTCTAATGTGCTGTATATACTTCTATAAACATATATATATTTATTATACGTATGAGCTGAACGTGCCTGATTACCTCAGCATATACACAGCTAGTATGGGCAGATGAAAAGAGAATTACAACAAGAGTCAGGCCAACGAAAATAGCTCAAAGCTATGCTCAGTGTCGTTTGAGCTGCCACAAAATCGCGACAAGGCGCGATGGAAATTTAATTTTGACAAAGCATAGTTGCGAAATAGACATTTGTGGTAAAGCAAAAAAAAAAATAAAAATAAAAAAAAATTCGAATAGGAAAATCTCGTCCTTGTCAAGTTGAGCTTTTTTTTTATTTCACTTTGAGTCTTTGGAATTTTATTTATATTTGGCCTCTTGGCTTTTCGTTCGTCATTGGCGGTGAGGCCACAAAAATTCGTGCTTTTGGCGTTGGTTGTAGAAAAAAGTGTGTAGTGTTGGAATTTTTCATTAGTTTTACAAAAAACGTCTGAGTGGAAAGACAAAAGTGCTGCAATAAGCTACGGTTGACATAAAAATACTATAACGGTTTTTTGTTTTTGCTCGCGACTACTCAACTGCTTAACTTACCACCAGCTGTGGTCGCAAGTGCGAAACGAAATAAAATTGGCACCAGAAAAAAAAATAAAAGCAAAACTATGCAAAGTATTTTAATTTGAAATTTGTATAAAAAATAAACTGAAAGACGAAAAGTGTTTGTTTACGTTTTCGAGCTGCAGCTGCGAGCTTTTGAGAAGTTTTAAAAAATTCTGCCTCAAACCAGCTTGCTGGATTGAAAATGTCATCAACGCGCTCTCGCCACCATCCACTGCTGCTCCTAGTTCTGAGCACATATCATGCGACTTTAGTCATAGCTGCTTCAGTGCCCACAGCACCAGCAACAGCGACTCCAGCAGCAAGCACCAGCATCGGCGCGCCAAATGTGAATGTGGAAACCGAAGTGCTGCGCTTCTCTTACGAACTTGAACGTTGGTTGGATACAGAGAAGAGTCCTTGTCAGGATTTTTACGCTTATGTCTGTGGCAAGACAGTGAATAATACCAAAGAACAATATGAGGCCCGATTGCAGCGCGAAAAGGAGAAATTCGATAAATTTTTAAGCGCCAACAACAATGAAGAGCTACTCGATGCTGAGCTGAAGCTCAAACAATTCTATGATTCCTGTAAGAATGCACGTTCTGTGGAGGAGCTAAAGGAGTCCTTCATGTACAAGCAGAGTGGCGGTTGGCCGGCGATTGATAGCTCTGCCGCGATGCAGCGTCGTCGTCGGGGCAAATCTTGGATGGATGTGGTGAGCGCGTTTCATGAGGCTGGCATTAATTACTTTTTCACACAACGCGTGGAGATCAAGTCCAATAAGCGTACAGTCTACTTGCAAGTAGAGGATGCGTTGCGCTATACGCTGCGTAAGTTCGAGCAGCTAATAGGTGAGGTGTTGACAGCGTATGGCGTGGAAATGGATCGGGGTCGCTTGATTGCATTGGAGATACTGACTTTTGAACGGAATCGTCGTGAAATTTTGAAGGATGAGTTGAAGGAGGAGGATGTGGAGTATAATTATGCTGAATTTAAGTCTTCATCACTTGGCGCAGCGCTACAAATCGACTGGGATAAATATTTTAAGAGTACGCTCGGTAAGCCTCTTAAGCCTACGGATACAGTGGTGGTGCATGAAAAGACGCGTCTGAGCAAATTATTCGGGTTTCTGCAGCAAACTACTATGACACGCCTACTCAATTGGATTTGGATCGACTATCTAATGGGTAAATTGCATATTAAATATTAAAACTGTAAAAAAAATAAGTTTTATTATTTTCTTCCCTCATGCCTAGAGAAAGGTAGCGCACACTGCCCAGATCTTGCACAGAAATTCTTCGAGCCCGTCTACCAGCATATTGTCGAACACGCCTACCTTGATAAAGTACAAATGGCGCAACTCTACTCGAATATTGGACACGCCTACGATGAGCTTCTACCGGCCACCACTTGGATTGACGAGATGTCGCAGCAAAACTCACATCTCTTCCTCGGCCGTGCCATGCATCTCACGCTAAATGGCGACGAGAGCCTAGACGCCGACTATGTCAAGCTGCAGATAACTAATCGCAATTTCTATCGAAATCTTGAGAAGGTGCAACGTTTCCTCGCACAATCTGGCAAAAGTCAACGCTTGATTACGCGTGTGGGCAATGCGGCCGTCGGGGACACGTCACAGGTTGCTGCCAATTTCATGCGAATCTTTTCTACTGTTAGCATGCTAATGCAACAACAGAATCTAACGGCACCACTCAATCATGTCTTGGTAGGTGAACGCTTTGCTGAACATATGATTGCTAGCGGCAGTACGACACAGACAACAGGCGCTTGGCGCAGCATGGAGTCGGAACGGGAATTTGCCACTTTAGGTCAGTGTGTTGCTAGGCAACAGCAGCAGCTAACGGGTGGTACGGAGTTGCTATTTAATCTAAATGAGTTGCTGTTGAAGTTGTTGGCTCAACAGTTGGCGTTGCAGACATATGAGCAATGGGTGCAGGGTAATGAACGTTTGGTCCGCCGTTTGGACAGCCTCTTGGCTGCGGGGCGTTTGCAGTTGTCAATGGCGAAATTGTATTACATCGGATCGGTGTTGACGGAGTGCGGCTCATTTGATAGCGTCTCGCAGAAGCAGCTAATGAGAAGTTATTTACATAATTCGCTTAAGTTTCGCCAGACATTCCGATGCCGTTCGTTGGTACGGGATACTTGTAAGGTGCTATAATAAGTTAATACGGTATAAGATGTTAGAAAATAATTGTTATTATTGAATTTGAGCTTTTGAGGCAATATAAATGGTTAAAACATACTTAATAAAGAGAAATAAAATAAATATATAGCAAAAACTATAATTTTATGTTGAATTTATTTAAACCAAGTAAAGAAAGAAGGTAAATTAAAAATAGATTAAAACAAAACAAAACAATAAAAAATAAAATAAAATAAAATAAAATAAAATGAATAAAAAAAAATAAAAATAAAAACACAAAAAAAAAATAAAAAAAAAAATAAAATTAAATTAAATAAAATAAAATAAAATAAAATAAAATAAAATAAAATAAAATAAAATTAAATAAAATAACATAAAATAACATAAAATAAAGTGTAATAAAAAAAATAAAAAAAGTAAAAAATTAATTAAAATAAAATAAAATAATTTAAAATAATATAAAATAAAATAAAATAAAATAATTTAAATATAAATAAAATTAAATTAAATAATTATAAAAAAAAATAATAAATTCAAATCAAATAAAACAAAGTATAATGAAATTAAATTAAACAAAAATAAATAATTAAATAAAAATTAAATAAGATAAAATAAAATAAAATTGAAAAAAAAAATAATAATAATAAAATAAAGTTAATCAAAAAGATAAAATGCAATAGAGTTAAATAAAATAAAATGAAACAAAACCAGAATAAAAAAATTATGTAAACTAAAAAAATTAATTTAAAATAAAATAAAATAAAATAAAATAAAATAAACTAAAATGATATTACATAAAATGAAATAAAATAAAATAAAATAAAATAAATAAAATTAAATAAAATTAAATCAAATGATATTACATAAAATGAAATGAAATAAAATAAAATAAAATGAATTGAAATACAATGAAATAATACTATTTAAATGAAATGAAATGAAATAAAATAATATAAAATTTAATAAAATAAAATAAATTCAATAAAATGAATTGAAATAAAATGAAATAAATTAAATTAACTTGACTAAATAATATAATATTAAATATATAAAAAATTCTAAAATAATAAAACATTAAGTAATATATATATATATATATATATATATATATATATATATATATATATATATATATATATATATATATATATATATATATATATATATATATATATATATATATATAATTATAAATTATATATTAAATTTATTTAAAATAAAATAAAGTAAAATTCTATAAAATAAATGAATGTAGGCTAGTTTATATTAAAAAAATTGGTACAAAATTAAAATAAATTTAAGTAAAATAAAAAAAAATAAACCGAAATATTGTATAATAAACAATTTTATAAAATGAAATGAAATTAAATAAATTAAATTATTATTAACAATATTGAAAATTGTATTACGTTTTACATAATGTAGAGTGCCATTTATGCTTAAAAAAATTCCTCGACGTAATTTCTTTTACATTCTTCATTTCATTATTATATTTATTGGTTGCTGGTGGCTTCAGAACCTTTTCTTTTAATTATATCTTAAAGATATAAACTATAATATGAGTAAATTAACAAATTAGGAGGTATACATTCACTTCAATATAGTTTATACTCAGTTTATATATATAAGGATTACGTTTTCCTCCATATCAGACGGCTAAATGTTTTTTTTTTTAATTTTACTTTACATTCATCATTTGCAAATTTGTAATACGAGTACTTTTAAAGCGATTTTATAAAACTGATTATCATATTGTAATAAATTTGAATTTGCAGAATTTTTTCTGATATTTTTCCACTTAAAACATGTTTTTAATAAATATTTTTTTTTTAATTTCATAGAAATTATGGTAAACGAATTTCAATGATTACTATTAAATATATGATTTTTCTAAATTTTTAAAGTCGAAAATGTTGCAATATTTTATGTATATATATGATTTCTTTTCCTCTTCTACTTTAATATCTTTAACTTAACGCACCTTGCATCATTTTACAAATATCGCGCAACACTGTTGAAAAACTCTGGCACACTGAGCGAATTCAAACTATTTAAATGTAATTTCCATGCACAATTGCACAGCGGCGAGTGCAACTAGAGTAACCGCATTGACTGCAGTCATTAAAATAGCCAGCGAACTTTAAGTAATAACCAAAATCGAAGGCGAAGAACAAAATTATAGGGAGAGGACTGCACAAAACCACAACAATCAATGAGTTTTGAAAAAAATAGTTATAAAAAAATAAAAGGAAGAAGCAAAAACGAGTGTCATTATTATTTGTCAGCTAAAGCTAAAGCCAAATGCACTCGAGTCATCCACATTTCAATTCATTAAAAATTTATACGAAAATTTACGGCGAGCAGGTGGTGGTGGTCAATATGAAAAAAAACATCAGCAAATGGATAAATGCACAAAATAATAAGCCCCCACACCCAGTTGCCTTACCACAAACAATTGACAATTTATATTTTCTCCAAGCCCGATGAGGTACGCTTCGCTTCCGAGGGGAAAGTTTACTTAAATGAATGTTAAATTGAAATTAGAAAGTTCATTAAAGTCAATAATTGCAGATGCATGCAAATGCACATATATTCAGGTATTAGTGTGTGTGTGTTGTTACTTTGTTTTGAGTTGGTTGATTTGTTCAGTGCAATCAGCAATTTAATATTTTGTTACTTATACGCACAGACCAATACTACTTTTTATCTATATGTACTTATATGTATGTATGTGTGGTAAGAACTCAAATTGACTATATTGATTACATTGTTGCTGTTGAAGTATTTTTTTGTTTTTTTTTTTGTTATTGTTTTTGCAGCTTTTAACCATTCTTTACCGTTATAATTCATTGCTGCCTGTCAGTTTAATATAGTTGATGTGGTCGGCATTTTTATAGCACACACACACACACCCACATAACAATAAATTTGCTGCACTTACTTTGAACTATTTATGTATTTATAAGTGTATATGTTTGTTTATGGCTGCAAGTCACTTTGTCACATTGTTGGTATAGTTCCATTTCTATAAACCACCTTATGGCAACTCTTCACTCACTCTTCATCAATTTTTTTTCCAATTCACTTGACTTGAGTGTAGAGCGTGGTAGAGTGCAAGATCGCAAGGAATGCAATAAAAGCCACAACACAGTGCAGCCAACTGTGAGCGCTCCTTTTTGAAAATTCCTTGCAAGACATAACTCAACTTCAGTCTCTACAATCACGAAAGCGCACATCTATATTGTGACGGAGACATTGTAAATTTTTTTTATAACGTTCGCGTGCAAAAAAAAATATTGTCGAAACTTGAAAATAAATTTTCAAAAATAGGATTTTGAGTTATTATTTGTAAAATCAGGCAGTTAGACATGTGAAGCTTGATTGTTCAAAAAAGGTTTTTTGGCCATATCTTCCTTAACGGAAATGCTATCCTGATAAAATCTCGTATTTAGATTATTGATAATAAGTACAAACCTGTGTGTGGAAATCATGAAAATTTGACAACTTTAAAGTATAGTTCGAAAATGCTATTTTGTGTCATAAGATTTCCAATTAAGCAGGTAGGAACATAAAATTTTGCATACGGTATACATATCGCGCACAAAATAACAAAAACAAAATTCAACGAAATCTGGTGACTATAATTTGTAGTTCCCATATAACTGAATATTCGAAAATGCTAGTTTGTGTCATGAGAGCTCTCAATGGTAGACTACAAACATGAAATTTTTTATAGTGTACACAGATCGAAAATAAATCGAAAATTTTTTCATTATAACTGTAAGTCTCAAAAAATACTCAAAAATTCGTTTTTTTAATACAAATACTTCATTATTATGTTTGAATGGAGTTAAGTTTTTTTGAGCTACCCAAAATTCCTTTTAAAAATGCAAGTTAAAATTTACAAGATACAACTTTCATACAAGCAATTGTTTGGACTTACGATTTAATGATAAAAATCCTTCTATAAATAATAAATTTCAGTTTTTTACTATTTTCAATAAATAACGATTCGAGAAAAAAATATCGAAAGGCAGAAATTTTTTTTTATATGTTCTAATAAAAATAATTGTTCATTAATTGAGTTTTAGTTTCTCCACTTTTATGTGTTTTCAATTTCTTTCGTTCCTTTTCCACCCAGCACCCAATATTACCCTGCGCTTGACGTGTTATCGACATTTTCTTGCATGAGTGAGTGATTGCCACACACACCAACGCAAGATGGGCCGCGAAAAGTGGCCAACAACAACAAAACCAATAACTGTACACAATAAACAGTGACAGGCTACTTGCAAGCGGCAGGCGGTTAATGGACCTCATGGCAGCAAAGTGAAAGGTTATTGCAAATGTATATATTTTTGTTGTTGTTACCTTCACATTTCACTTGTCAGCTTGTCAATATCGCATTATACAATGGTTAGTAAATACAACAATGTTAGTGTAGAACGCATTTAACACAACAGCTTTGCTGGTGGTGGTGGTGGTGGTGGTGACGTTACTGTGGCTACTGAGTTTATAGCCATTTTAGTGCCAGCGCAAAAGTATCTGCCAATAAAGGTGTGGTTGTGTGTATATATTGATTTGGTGCCACTTCTAACTTTGTGCACATTCAAAGGCAAGCGAACTATTTCTTCACTGCTCTCCACTAAAAACTTGGAATTTGAAAAAAAAGTCGTAAATTCTGAAATGCTTTGGCAGTTAGCTTGATTGCTCAACAGCTTGTATGATTTGATTTTGGTAGAGGCGTGCAACGTTATTTTGGTCAGCAATTCTACGACAGGTACTATACTACTTTGAGCTGATTGCCCTGCTGAATGCCAGTGATTTGCCAGTTCATCAATTTCTTTGACTGAACTGAGTTTTAAAAAGCTTTAGGAAGTTTGTAATTGGCTTCCTTGCTTTCTTGTTCAAACATATTTTGGGGTAGTTCACATGTACGGCTTGGTTGCAAACCTTTTTGTTGCAGTTTTGGCACTTTATGTCGAATTTACTACTATAATTGACAACGGTGAAATATACAATAGGAGCACAGGTGTTAGGAAATCTCAATGCTTGTCTTAACTATTCAAATAGAAACACGAAAACTTTTCGTTTTTTTCAATTTTTTTTTTTTTTTGTAATTTTAATTTTTAGTTTTATTTTATTATATTTAATATTATTTACATTATTTTATTTTATTTTAAGTTATTTTATTTTATTTTCTTTAATTTAATTTAATTTATTTTAATTTAATTTATTTTATTTAAATTTTTTAATATTTTTTTTTTCATTTTATGTAATTTATTTTTATTTTTTTTAGTTTATTTTATTTCATTTTATTTTATTTTATTTGATTTTATTTTAATTTATTTAATGTTATTTTTTTAAATTTAATTTAATTTAATTTAATGTAATTTAATTTAGTTTTATTTTATTTTATTATATTTAATTTTATTTGGTTTTATTTTATTTTATTTTAGTTTATTTTACTTTATTTATTTTATTTTATTTTAGTTTATTTTATTTTATTTTATTTTATTTTATTTTACTTTATTTATTTTATTCTATTTTATTTCATTTTATTTTATTTTTGATTTAATTTGCGTTATTTATATATATATTTTTTTAATTTTATTTTATAAATTTTATTGCATAATTTTAATATTTTTATGTGCTCCTAATTTAATAAATTTAAGGACTCTATGCTGTTCATAAATAGGTTTGTGTAATTCTTTTTTCTATTATTGCATTTCACTGTCAGCTTGATTTCTCTACGAATATTGCTGATAATCTCAGCAATTGTAAGTTGTAATGAAACAACACTAAATAATGCGAGTACTACAAGCAAACTGCATTAAAACTTAACAAACGATTACTAGCTGTGCTTGAAGTGCACGCGGCAAGGGAAAGTTGAATCAAAGAATGTGGAAATAAAAGAGTTTCATGTCGCATAAGGACTGTCTTGTTGACGAAGGAAGACAGTAAGCGGAGTGATAGAGTGTCTGAGTAATACATATATAAAACTTCAGTTATATATGCCCTAAAGAGCAAGTATTTATTATGCTTATGTTATATTCACTCAGCGCAATAGGCATGTTTTGGAATAACACTTGTTGGTCAGGATTTCGCAATTACCATGACAACTGCTTCTTAGAGTACAACAATAAATATATTAAGAGCTAATTGAAATCCAAGGTAATATATAAAATTGCGTGGAAGGGCTTTAATTGATTTCTTTTTAATTTAGAGTTTAAATTGCTAGTCATGAGTGACAAAAATTGTATTTTACTTGAATTTTCTGTTCTGTTTTTATAGCGCTAAAATCGCCTGCAGCTAAGAAGAATCTTAAAGCTCAAAAAAGTTTTCTAACTTTTTACGACATTTTCATTTACTGCACTTGAAAAGCGCTCATTAATGCAACGACATCTAGTTAAAAACTCATTGCATTCCCTTAACTACCCGTAAGTAAGGGCGCCATTGCGAGCATTTGTAACGAGCAGCAGTAACAGAAAGCAGGTAATTTCAAAAGTAGAAAACTGAAAACTGCCAAAAAGTCAAAGTGTCAACGAGAAGAATGTCCAACAGACAGGAAAACACACGCCGGAGGAGGAGGAGGAGGAGAGGGGAATAAAAGAGTTACATTGCATTTTACATTAAACATTAAGGGCGAACCTTAGATGAACTTAAACATGCGTGAGCAGTAAATACAGTGAGAAAGTAAAAAGCGCTCACGCAGAACTACAGACAGTAAACTTTAATTAAACAATGCAACGCGCAGCTGCTCCTCAGCAAACGCGAAGCAAAAGCACAAAGCGCCAAAGTACCATGGCTGACCGCAGTATATCTCAGGCAAATATGCAGCTGAAAGCTGTAGAGAAAGATTGCTCTATGTGCTCTTGCAAAGTGTGAGCATCGAAAGCGCTTGGCAGCTAAGCGTAAAGTTTTCGCAGCAAATTTACATTAAATGCAGTGCAAGGAGTAGAACTAAAATAAGAAGTTGCAGCTGAGGAAGAGAAAGAAGTGCAACAAAAGTACTGTTCAAAAAGTAATTTTTAAGTTTTACGAGCTGCAGGCGGGCTAGCATCGTCAGTTTTACAGTTGTGTGCAGCAGGTGTTTCAAATTGTTGTTGTTGTTGATGTTGTTCGTGCAACATGACGCACGATAAACACAGTTTGTTAAGTGGCGTGCACTTATTTAATGCATATACTTGCAACGGTGCTTGCTAACTGGCAAATATTTACTGATATATTGTTGACAGCGATAGCGTTGCGTGGATGAGAGTGCGGCAAGCGCCAATGGCAAAAGGTGTTAGCCATAACTAAAACTGATGCAAAAGTGCTTACAGTTATGCAAAGTGTAAACAATTTGACTGACAACGCAATTTGGCTTAAAATATGTGGTTGGGATTTTTGGTAAGTCGAAGAAGTATTTGCTGGCAAAGAATTTGGGAAAGTGCGTTATTTTAAGAGATTTTTCTTTAAACTTGACTCAACTCGAGCTCAGAATAATGGATCTGCTAGAATTTCTTACCTTACATAAAGCACAATTATTATAAAATTTTCTTTTTGGGTGGTTGAGATATTTTTGAGAACTCCACTTTTTGGTGCAATTTGTTGTAAATTCGAAAAACAAATATATGGATTTTTTTTGTTGGAGATAGGTCGGAAAAATATTAGCTTCCATTAAACTTCAGAGCTCTTTTCTCTAAAACTGATGTGTATGTCGTAACTTCTAATGGAAATTGGTAAGCAGAATAAGCTGAAAATGTCATATTATTTCCAGACTCTCATCAAAATCACATTCTACATCATATTGTACACATTCTACACATTCTACCAAACTAAAAGCTGATCCAAGTAGAGCTAATTTCTTCAGTAGCCTTTTTTTGACAGATCACACGTGAGTGGTGTAAAGCTGCCATGTTATTTTTGTTCAATATTGTTTGGCATTTCATCATGGAAAGACTTACGCCTGAACAACATTTACAAATCATTCAACTTTATTACGAAACTTCACGTTCTGTAAATAATGTGTTGTGCGTGCTTCGCTCAACTTATGGTCAACATAACCGGCCTACTGAGCGCTTTATTCGCAACACCATCACCCATCTTGAGACCCAGCATTCATTATTGGATAATATTCGACCCGATAGACCACGTCCAGCACGCAGTGAAGAAAATATATCGACCGTAACGAGGACCGTGGAGAGTCGATTCGGTGTCGTTCGTAGCAACTCGGAATGACGTATGGAACGACTTGGAGCATTTCACGTAGAGACCTTAAATTGAAAGCCTACAAAATACAGCATGTGCAATAACTGAAGCCGCTCGACCTCCCAAGCGACACGGCTTCGCTCTATGTGCTCTTGAAAAGTTCCCAGAAGATCCGACGTTTTCGAGCCAATTACCAGTCAAAATGCTCGAACGTGTCATCGAAAATTGGACTCAACGGATGGACCATCTGAGACTTAGCCGCGGCCAACATTTGAAAGAGATAAACTTCAAAAAATAAATTTCAAAACATGTTCTTTCGAATGATAATAAATATTCTCCATTAAATTTGAATTTAAATTTTAACCGGCTAAAAATTATTTAAAATGAAGTGGACCTAGGAAACCAGAAGTGGTTTCAATGCTAATTTATGACGTAACATCCGAATTTTCACTCCGTTTTTTAAGACTGATTTCAGTTTTTTATATAGTCAATAACTTAATTTTATATGATTTTCGACAATTATTGGTTATCTACTTAAAACAAAAGGAATACATTTTAAATGAAGAGAGGTGACATTCACTTCACTCTTTTTTTTGCTTGTGATCTGCTTCATTCCAAAATCCTTGTCATTGCCTATAGACGTTGGTTAGATGTTGATGTAGCCACCCTTTCATCGCTCGTATCACCCTATTTTTTCGAGGAAAACACAGAGGAAATGTATCTTTAGAGATATTCTAGCAGCAATCTTTCGATAACTTGCCAAGATAATGCCAAACAATTTGCTTAAAATTCAGTGTTTTGGCGTTTTGCGATTACCAAGAAGGTGGTGTACAAAATGCTGCTGGCTCATTGAGCCTTAAGCACTTTGTAAAATTTCTGTCGGCCATTTGTTGTCTAATATTAGACCCGACAAATATTCCTTCATTGATTTTTGCATTTTGGAAATAACTTGATTAAATACCGAAAAGCAGGTCCTTCATGGTTGAGTGCTTTAACGAAACTCCGAAGAGAATTTTTTGTGGATAATAATTGTTCTCAGATTAGAACGGCTACAAAAGTTGACTTGAATTTGTAAACTTGTGTTGTAAATATTAGATTTTATTGGTGGTCTCTTAAATATATTTTTGATCATATATCATGCTAAAATTTCAGCTTATTCGGTGCAGAACGTTTTGAGTTTTTGAAGCGTCGTGCCACTCTTGTAGAACCGCTCACTGAACAAACCGAATATACTCTCCGAACACTGCAGAGTCGAGAAAACAAATATTATACTTTGTACATATACTCCTTAGCGGTAAGGAATTTTCTTTGAATATTGGTTTTTTTGTGGATTAAATAAAGTATATCTCTCACTCGAGTACTAATAAGGATAATATAAAATATTGGGTTAATAGTTTTAGTATTTTTCACTCTCTGTTCTGAGTTTAACCAAAAATTATTATCAGAGTAACTTTCACAGAAGATCAACTATTTCGAAATCTCATCAGAATTATTTGATTAAATAGCAATTTTGATCTATAATATTTTCTATGAATATTTAATTAATTTTTCCAAAAAAAAAAAAAAAACAGACTTAAAAAATTTTTTTAGCCAACTTCAAATATTCGTCTCCTCCAAATATAGTGTGATTTTAAAAAATATATTAGAAAAATCGTATTTCAATAACATTTATTAAGAGCAGGAAGCAAAAAATTTTGCACCTGTAATCTGCACTTAATAGACTACAAATAATACAACAACAACAAAATTTGTTTGCTTCATTATTTGTAACATTGAGCTCACCAAGCTGATATTGATCGACGACAATAGCTCATTTGCCTTGATTTATGCAATGCTATTATCGCCTTCTTTTTTCATATCTGTATGTCAAGCACAACAAAAAAACATCGACAACAATTGGTGCTGCAAATTTTACACCAAAAAATACGCAAACGTGCTCAGACTTGCAATGTCAACAATAATATGGCGTCTGCAGCATAGTAGAAGTCAAACCAATGCAAATTCAATAGAAATCAAACCTAACCGCATTGAACTACTTTTCCGCCTTCATTGCTGTATGCCTGTTTGCCTCTTGCTTGCAACTAACAATGCAAATTCAAATATGCAAGAGCTGCCACACTCGTTGCATGCAAATAAGCATTGGTGGTGTGGGCGTCAGCAATTGCTTGTTTGTTGGCGTTGGAAAATTCCTGCTGCTAAGCCTGCACTTTTCGGCGTGAGCATTGCTGAGAGTTCTTTTTTTAATTTTTATTTTTATTTTTTTTTTTGGTTTTGGGAAAACCATGTACCAAATAAAAAAATTTATAATCTGCGCCGCAATGACAGTCAAGCATTGCAGCAAATATTTATACTGTATTTGTAAAGCTTACAAATTGGTTGATATGCATGTGTGTAATGTATGCTATTGATTGTCACCAAAAACCTTCTACCAGTGCAGCCTGCAACCACATCGTCATCATCATCATCATCATCATCATCATCATTGCCATCAGCAGGAAAACTCTTGTGGCAGCGTTGATTGCATAGCTCACGTCTTCTGTCAAGTGGCATGTAGCACATGTGACACATGTAGCATATACGTTGTATGTTGTTAGTTGCTATGTTGCTGGTGGCAAGTTGCAAATTCAATGTGGCACACATACATACATGCATCTTGCAATGACGATGATGATATCTGCAGCTGATTGTGTAAACGTGGCATGCTTGTGGCAATCAATGTCAGTGGCATGTTATGAAGTCTGATTTTTCGTGCAGATAACCGATCGATTGGTGATCGATATTGTATGGAGAATAGGTTTATTTTTTTAATTTTATTCTTTATCTGACATTTTGTAAAATTAAATTTCAAAAATAAATATTCTATTAGAAAAATAAAAAACGTTTTGTTTCAATATTTCTAAAGTTTAAAAAATAAATTATAAATTACATAAACAATTTAGTAAAATAAATTGGCAAAAAAATTATATAAAATAACAGTTTTTAAATGGCTCATTGTAGGCATTTAAACAAATAATTTTTTTTTTTGATAATTTCTTAATTATTTAAAAAACAATTAAATAAGAATATTTTTTTAAGTTCTTAATGGTCATTTACAGCAATAAAAATTTTATTGCAAAATTGCAAAAAAAATTTTGTTGAGAAATTGGAGCAAAAATCAAATATTTTATATATTTCGAGCAAAAGTTATAAATAAAACTTTTTGCATAAAATTTTTTTTTTTTGAATTTTTAGTAATTTGAGGAAGGACAGTTTTTTCATATCTTTTATATTTTGTTTTTATAAATATTCGCAATAATTAAATAAACTATTTAAATTCTAATGCAAAAAAGTAATTTTGGTTGGAGTTTTTTTTTTATTTTAAGTCATTTTATGGCTTCTTTCGAAATTTCTTTGATTATTTTCAAATATTTCGCAAAATTGCTGAAGCCCTTTGAGTTATATTTTTTCCTGGATTAAAAAATTGAAAATACATCTTCAAGGAGCAGGTACTAATTGTTTTTTTTTTTTGGTGTTATGCGTTTTGGGAAATAGAAATACCTTCGAAAGTACTCTGATTTAATTTTTTTATGAATTTTTATTCTTTTTTGTGGAATTTTTTTATTTTTTTAATAACTTTTGCTATCAAAATTTTACTATTCCAAAAAATACTTTGTAAGTTCTCAAGAATATCAAAATATGTTTTGGAGCTTCAATAGAAAGAGATATTATTTATATTATTTATTTTTTACAGTTTTGAGACACTTTAGATATCCAGAAAAAAATTTAAAACCAAATTTTCTTTTAAATCTTAAAAAAAATTGTATTTTTAATTAATATAGGATACTAAACTTAAACTAACTCAAAAGTATTAAAAAACTTAAAACTAAAACATTATTAAATTTAAAAAAAATCGTATTCAATTTTAAGATTATTGTTCTTAGAGTCTTAAATTATTTTTTTATTTGATATACTGCGATTTCATTTATTTTCACAATAAATATATCTAAAAAAATTTAAATTTAATGTATTCAATATTTATTTATTTGAATAATGATAAAATTTTCTAATATTTCTACTTCGAAGAATTTAATTTATTTATTGAGAAACCTTATAAAAATCATATTTTAAATATTCGGAAAAAATTATTTATGCAAATTTTTTGCGAATTGTAAAAATTGAAATTGGATAGCATTTTCGCAGAGTTGTTAAAATTTATATTCACACAAAAATCTATTATTGGCTCTTTGCCAATTTGGGTGAAAAATATGTTTACTGATTTTGCAATCACTGCACAAATATAGAGCGCACATTTGTTATATACATACATATGCACACATATGCGGGTAAAAAAAACAAGCAATTTAATTGCGCTGTAAATTGCGTAATGCCATATTTTTTCATATACATTTATATGCACAAAATAAAAATACATACATATGTACGTAGTGGTAGTGATTTGTATTTTTGTTTTAGTCAACGGTGTGGGCTTGTTTACTTTAGTCAAGCGCAGCATTTTAATTTATTGCATAATTTGTGGCTGACAAAGTAGTTGGTAATTTTATTTACTTTAATTTTAATTATATTTATTTTATTACTATTTGTCAAATTTTGTGAAATTACATGCACATGCATATTGCAATTTCGTCTATTAACTGAAGTGTATAATTTAATTGCGGAAATTGATGAATTCGAGCGGTAGAGTGGTTAACAATTGAACGGCAATTTTTTATTAAATTGTTGGTGCTTCCTTTGAGTGAATTTTGCTATTGCAACATATTTAAAACAAATTATTATTTTTATTTAATTCTATAAATTTCTGATAATTAACTTTAGTGATATTGTTCAGTGAATTATAGAATTTAAGTTTTGCGTACAAATTAGCAGCCCAAAAGTATGCTACAGACGATTTTTGTGTTCTTAGCTTTACAAAAAGACTAATTGGTACTTAATGCCTGTACCAGATACTGTAAACAGTTTACTGCATTAAGAAATTTTATAATTTTTGTTATAACAAATAGACATTTCGTAATTTGTTAAACATTTTTGGGTGCAATATTTTTTCTTTTTTAAACATTTTAATTAAATTTACAACTATCTTTGTTTTCGTAAACAAGAAATTTGTTAATTTCAAATTAATCATATTCAATTGAATATTTGTAGCTGCTTAAAATTTCCAAATTTGGTTAAAGTTAATTGATTTATTTACTATTTCATTTAGGGTGGATTTCGATTTTTTTTTAATTTAAAGGGTGAGTATTTCTCATTTAATCGAATACCAAGTTGTTCTTATTTTTAATTATTATTATTATAAAGCTATCACTGTGTAAGTTTTATGAAAAAAAAAAAATGATAATTAAAAGTCATTACCAAGTGTGAGCGTAGAGAATGAATTTGGAAACATTTTTATAGTATCTTTTAGGCGCTTAGTTTTTTTTTATTAGTGGGAAACTTTAAATTTATTGTAATTTTTTAATAGACTTGTTGAAACTGAAGATACCATATTTTTCCAATATTTTGTAAAATATATAATTATTGTATTTTAAATTATTATTTTTTAATATAGAGAAAAAAGGGTGCAGGAAGAAGGAATTTGAAGAACTTTTGAGGGTAAATTTTAGGCACTTTATTGATTTAAAAACGCATATATGGAAATTAATTTTTTTTTTAATTTAGAAAAGCTCTTTTTAATAAAATATTTTTTTTTTGTAATTTTAATTAAATATTAATAATGTATGTCTATAGAGTGTATTTTTTTTATATAAATGATAACCCGCTGTGAGTACAGAGAATGAATCGGAAAGATTTTAAACATCAAATTTAAATATTACAGTTTGGAATTTGGAGCTTGAAAGTTTTTTGAAATCTCGTATGAACCAATTTTAAAATTTATCAGAAAATATTTTATATTTATTTTTGATACAAACTTTTAAATCTAATTTTCTAATTTTAGCAAAGAAATTACTTTTAACATCTACATTAAAAAATATTTAAGTATAATTATTTTGGGAAATTTTCAAATCTACCTTTCGTTAAATATTTTTTTTTTTGGAATTTGATTATTAAAATTTCATATGAATTAATAGTAAAGAGAGTGATTTTTTCTTTTCTTGGGTATCCTTTGCAAGCGAAATTTATTAGAAAATATAACACCGGATCGAAAAATATGCCAGACCACATACTTTTTGCCGAAAATGTTGCATAATTTTTTTTTCGTGCTTAAAATTCTATTGAAATTTAATATTTTACTTATTGTATGATTCCTTCCAAAAGCATTTATTGAAATCTCATATTATAAATTTTACAAATTTTGCCTACCGAATTTCAAAGTTTACTTATTTCTTTCACAAAAATGTATAAAACATAAATATCAATAACTACAGCAGACAATGCCGACGGCGAGTCAAAAAGATAAAAAAATATAAATAAAAAATAACCCAACATTCAAGTACAAGTATACATATATTGCATGCCTCCCAGGATTGTATAAGTATATGCGTAGAAAACTTACTTTATCAGCGATTTTGCGTGTGCTTTGAATTATTAACATTAGACTGATTTTGAGCTCTGCACTTTCGCTCTATTATTCATGTGCAGCTGTGACATGGGGACATAAAGACTCTAGATAAATAGCATAAATACATTTTGTTGCGGCATGTGTGTAGCCACAAAAATATATGTAAATTAAATACAAAGCTGCTCAACACTCGCATGTATACATAAAATATATTTATGTATGCAAAGACATATTTATATTAAAAGGCAAAAAAAAAAAATGAATTTGTTTTTGGCCCTGCACTTGCTTTCTGTTAAAATTTTGTCCATATGTTTACATAATTACAACAACCATGTTATGTATGTTAAAAACTTTTGCTGCCCGCATGAATTAGTTAACTAATACAAGGCTATAAACACAGATAAAAGAGAAGAGAGTGAAATATAAAAATAGATATATGTATGTATGTTTCATTCAGCGCGACATTGACGACGGCCGCCATTGTGGTCGCAGCTGACTAGAATTTCGAAGTAGCTAAATTTTTGGCATGTTGCCAAAATTTTATGCGCAGCAGCAACATAATGAAAAATATGCAAAAAATAAAAGAAATACTTGTGAGAGCAACTTTTAAGGCTGACAATAAGAGAGAAAATTTTATGCCGTTTTTAGTGGTTTAGCAGATTTATGCTAAATTATGTTATATTAGTGGTATGTATGTTGAAATGCCAGTGCATGACTGTATACGCCTAAAACTATACTGCAGCACTAATTTTATTTTACAATTCTCGGAAAAAAAGCTTAACCTTATTTTTATTTTATTTTCCTTTTTTTGACATTCTTTTTTTAATATTTAATTGCTTTTATTTCATTTCAATTTCCCTACCAAAATACTTTTTAGCTGTTTGCGCAAACTTTTCTAAAGCTTTTGTTTTGCTTTCTTGCCTTACTTCGCAATTCTGCAATTTTTCGCATTTCTTTTAAGTACATTTTGTTTATGTGTACAACAAGAAATTGAAAAGGAAAAAAGAAAACGTTGAGAAGAAATATAAAGTTGAAGAAAAAATAATTTTCTACACAACAACAATAAACAAGCGAAACAAAAGTTGCTTAGCTCTGCTGGCGCCCAAAGACTTTGGGGAGCGAAAACTTTTACATAAACCTTGAACCTTTGCCGTTGTGTTTTGTTGGCTTTTGTCTTAATGCCGCTAAGAAGAGCCAGCTTGCCCTGTTCGGTTGAACAACAAACAAACATACAAACAAAGTGACACACAAATATACATATGTACGTATGTATATATAGTTATATCTATATATATGACAACACACTTAGAGCATTGCTTCGCCAAAGCAAGGCGCAAATTTGTGCCAAGCAAAAATCAATAATATGAAAATGGAAAAACAAAAACATGCTAGCTGACGACTGTGATGGTGGTGGTGCACAAAATGAGCACAAACGGTCACATGGTAGCGGCGAATGCGCTACTTACTGCATGAAATATGTAGAAAATTTATTTCTTGCTTTTTGGCGTTGAATAAAATATATATTTTTAACTAAATTCTAACTAAATACAAGTTTTTTACCAAAAAAAAAAAAAAAAAAAAAAAATTGTTTTATTAGCAGGTTTTTGCTTTGGTTGTGCCTAAAATTATGCTGTACATTTTTTATAGATCTAACAATAATGGATATTTTATGCATCCTTTATCTTTAAAATAAACAATAAATGTCTTAAACTCATTAATAATTTACCTTTTCAACACGTTTTAATATATTTAGACCTAAAAATATAACGCAATCGCTTTTAATACGATAACATATGTGAGCATTCACGTGGCCTACATTTAGGCTGATTTTCAATTATAAATATTTAATTAATTTTAAACAATTAATAATTATTTCTAACACTTACATGTCGTTTTTGTTGATTGTTTAAAGATGTTTCAAGCGTTGTTGTTACATATTTGAAAGAGGTTTAGTGGTGAGAGATGTTTTTAAATAGTAATTCAGAAAAATAAAAGTACGATTAAAGTGGTGCATTGTTTAAGTAGTGTAAAGTGGCCAAATAACCATAGAATATAAGTTGACAGTGTCGAAAAATTTAGAGAGTTTCTATTAGCGTATAATTAGTTAATTCTCGGAAAAGTTGCGTCGTTTAAGAGCAATAGTTGGAATTGATATAAAAACATGTTTTGAGACTAAATTTAACCTAGCGTTCGTTGTTAAGAAATGCGTTTATAAAATTGTTATTGGACGGCAGAGTATATTTTTAAAGCAAGTATATGAAACTTTAATGAAAAAAGTTTTATTTTTGGTATTAAATTGATATTGTTAGTTAGCTTCTCACTTACATATGCCCACAAATATATGTTGATGCTAAGAAATAATTAATTAATTTTAATAATTTTTTAACACTATTTTGATTATTTATAATTCGTTTTCCTACAAGAATTTTTTTTATACAAAAATTTAATTTTTTGTTTTCTGACTTTTTGTGAACTATTAATTTGATTAAGTTCCTAAAAAATGTTTTTCTAATACTTTTCCTTTCTATTTCTATTATATGATTAAAACGAAGTAAAATTTTCACTTATTTCGTCATTATTGTCTTTTAAGTAGTTGCTATTTGAAATAATTTTATTAAAAGAAATTTGTAGTTCAAAAAAAATTTTTACTTTCAAATCTTTATTTTAGTTTAAAGATTTTCAGTACATTAATTTGCGAAAAAAATTAAACTTTTGCTAGAATTAAGCGCATATTGAAGTTGTAGTGCTTGAAATTTGCCGAAAAAATATTTTTTATTTCTGAAACAAAATTTCCTTAAAAAAATCCCCTTTTTTTATTCAAGGAATGCACTTTGAAAAAATTTTTCATGCTCACTAATATTTGAAAATTAATTTTTCAACACTGACAACTTTTTTTGAAAAAAATATTTTCATTTCAAAATTTATACCAATGAAATTCATGATTCCTTGGCGCTTTCACTAAATACTATCTCGTTGTTGAGCCCGTTTTGTATGTGTTTTTATTCTTGAATTTGCGTTACGTTGTGTCGCCGCCGCTGCTGTCGCTTTGCTGTAGCCTACTATTAGGTGCACACAATTACGTACGTTACTATTGCACTTGAGCTATACGCAATTGCAAGCAATATTATATAAGTATTATGCTATGCTATCTTCTATGTGTGTTGTATTATGCTGTGCTAAAGACAGCCGTCCGTCTACCCGTCTGACTGTCCGTCACTAAGGCCACTGAATTTTGTTTCGTTGCCGTCGCTTACAAAGCGACTGTCACGCCTCACAGCCTTTAGCCAAAATCGTCGTGTTTAACTTCGTCGCCACTTTCGTGGTCGTCGTTTTGTTCGTCCGTGTCGTTACTTTCGGCCACTACTCCGACTGTGTCACCACTATTTCGTTGTTGTATTATTGTTGTTGTTGTTGACTTTGTATGTGTCACACAATTGGATGTGTGTGTGTGAGTGTTGTTGGTGATATTGGCAACAACTGCTGTTGCTGCTGCCAGCAGGTACAACTTGGACTGACGCACTTTGTGCACTGAACTGACGACGGCCATGGCACTGGCTGTCAACTGACGACCCAGAAGAATGTCCAACGACTGCTGTGACTGGTTTTTGAAGTCGCATCTACGAAGTATCAGCGCTGGAAAATTGCTGCTGCTGCCACGCTGCTGCTATCGTTCGGAGAATGAAGCAGCGTGTAGCCGAAGTACGGAAGTGCTCGCTACCTCGCTACCTCGCAACCGTTCAACTAACTTATCTGACAGCCGAAGTATTGCAGGGAGTGATTTAACGAAGTTGCTGCGACCGCTTGCCTGTTGACTTGCTGACCGAGCGACCGACTAAACTTTATAATTTTAAATTAAGTTACGTGAAAAGAAATATTGGTTGGTCGTAGGATGGTGCTGCTTGAATTGGGGTGTCAACCAACATGTGATACCCTATTCATTAATTCATGCACTGTGTGTACTGTTTAAACTTTTGATTGTCCACTTTTAGGCGTAACTACACTTTTTGAAGTATACTTGCAGGTCAACTGCTGTGCTCTGTACTGTTTGCGTTAAACTCCAAATTTCAACTGTTCAATGCCTGCTGTGTGTGCTAACGCTTTGGATGCCCTTCGACTTCTCACGCTTATTTCGCAAACCTGACAACGAAGTTGGATATTTGTGCCAGCTACTGCGGCCCGAGTCGGAGTCTGTGCAAAGGCACAGCATCACAGCGCATCGGTGGAGTCGTGCGCTGTGGGTGCTACCACCGCATACCGCCGCACAATCCTCGCCAGTCACATTTGCGGAAGTAAATCGCTGAAGACAGCAGCAGCAGCAGCAGCTGAGCCGAGTGATAACGTTGTTTTAGTGCTGACAGCCGCTAAGGGTTTATCTGAGAGGGATGTAGAAGCGCGAGGGATGTAATTTAAGTTGGAGAGCAGAAAATGTAACCTGCGCCGCGCAGGATCATGTCTGTGCAGTTCTGGGTGGGTGGCTTTGAAATCTACAACTCTGCGAGTGTGTGCAAAAGAGAGCGTGTTCTCGCGTGAGTATATGCGCATACAAATGCAGCGCTTAGGAGAGCACACATTCTGCTAAAAGTTTTGCTTGTGGTAGGTGGGACGTCTTTAGCTCGGTCACATGTTCGACTGCCATACATTGATTTGTATATATTTTTTATACGATGTCGTGTCAGTCTAATGAATTTCGAATAAGGGTTGGCAAAGTTTCAGTTATCAGCCAGCAGTGCAGTTAGCACCGAACGCTGACATCCGCGCTGCCACTGCCTACTGCTGCTGTACATCGCAGTCTGCGTTTGACTCCAACTTTAGCGCATTCTCAGTTATTTGATTTAACTATTTTTATGCTCTATGAGTGAGTGTTATCTCTTTTCTCACGCACGTGCTACCAACAATTACATTGCCAGTGGTATAAAATGAGTGTGGTTTTAGGCGCAAACGCTTACTGGTATAAGTTGTGAGTGAAAAATGTACAGTCAAAATTGTTGTTATACGGTTAGCACATAGTGAGTGTTTTATAGAATTCATTTATTTGATTTTGAGTGGTAATTTGAAATGAATGAGTCATTTCGCTAATCACGTGCATAGCCAATGAGTTTAAGCTCAATACAGAGTTTATTATTTAGTTAATAAATGCAAGAAAAATATAAGTTAGTTGCAAGCAAAAAAGATTAAAAACTAATAAATAGTGATTTTTAAATTTTATTTAATTTTTTTTAAATAAATTAAGCCACATAATATATATATATATATATATATATATAGATATATATATTTATACACGTGTATTTTTTAGCATATTGAGCTTATAGTCTTTTTAAAGTATAAATATTACAAAAAATATAATCTTTACTTAAATTATTGGCATTGGAAGTATAACTGGAAAAAATAAAATTAAATAATATAATAAATTAAGAAATTAGGGCTGTCTTCGGTCCTGACAAGAAGTCTTTACACTTTTCGTGTAGATATCAAATTTAATTCAAATTACAAAATTTGATTTCGGTGATTTTCGGTGTCAATATTATTTTGAATTTACATTTGTAGACCACTATTAAATGCTATTTACGATTTAGTCTTTCGATTGGGATGATTTTCAGTATCAATGTGCGGTTTAGTATATATGTCTAGAATACCAAATTTAACGCTTTTATATGCTTTTTTACTATAGTCTTCCAATCTGGGCAACTCAAATAATTGTACATATAAATGTAACAGAGAATCTGCCTACCAAATTTGGTTGGAATATATAAAAAACTTAGGGACTTAGTTTGCGTTCAAAGAGACGGACATATGGCATGGCTATATAAACTCAGCTCGTCATTTTGATATGAATAACTTAAAAAATGTTGATATCTTCAAAAAATAAAGAAAAATTAAAATATTCACGGATTTTCGTTCCATTACATTTATGGATTGTTTTATTTAATATAATTTTATTTTAACAAAATATATTTTATTTGACATCAGGTTATTTTCTTTTAATTTTTTTATGTATTTTTTTAATTTTAATTTTGTTTTATCTTAATTTTATTATATCATTTTATTTAATTTTGGTTTTATTATATTTTTTTCCTTTATTTTATTCAAACAGAAGCAATGATTATTTTTGACTGTTTGGTTTTTCTATCCCAAAAAATCTTATAATTTATTAAAAAATCTTGCTTTTGTACGGTTATAATAATAACTATTTGAATTTCTTTTCTTTTACCAAAAATTTGTTTTTATTATTTGATTTTTCATTTCAAAGCTCATCAGTTCATATATACTTCACCACCCAAAATTTCAATATTCTTCAATTTTTGTACGTAATTTTCAAAAACCGTTTTCCATTTGGTTTCAGTTTTCTTGCAAATATATTTATTAACGTTTTATTATTTATGTATGTAATGAAAGACTAACATGAATGATGAGAAAAAGGTTGACCGAAAAGAGTGAATTGAACTTTATTTAAAACTTTATTTCATTTTAAAGATATACGGATTAAAATCTTAAGCCAGAAAAGTTAAACTGAAAAAGGTTAAAACATTTCATCTGCTGCATTGCTCACTTCTCCGTATTTTAATAACGCCTTGAAAATTTTTCATGTCAAACTTATTGAAAATACCCGACGCCTGAGAAAGCACCATCAAACTACACACACACACACATATACACACAGAGCAGTTCATTCAGCTGACACTTACATATTTAACGTTCATTTGCCGTGGTGATTATTACTCACAATAATCCAAAGATGATATACACGTACCCACTGATTACTTTACGCATTTGTTGCGTGTCATGATGATGATGAGGTTACTTAAATCCAAAACCACTTAACTTACACTACTTTATGCGCCCTCTCAACACTTCAATTTGACTTCCGTGGAGAATTATTGATTGCTGAGATATGCATTCCGTACATAATATCTAACCACTACAACTCACAACTACTCTTGGTCGCCGCGAACAAATAATCCCTTCTCAGCATACAAATAAAAAAAGGGGGGAAAAATAAGTGGAAATTCGCACAAGAGTAATAAATTCCATGAAGTACTAGAGAACAATCAGGCGAAAATATGCTAAGAAAATGTGGACAATTATCTGTAGGCTTTTTTTTTGCTTTTCTTAAGTCTTTTTTTTTTGTTTTTTTTTTTTTTGGCCAAGCGCCCAGTTGTAAGCTGCTCATTTGCGGCTTTGCTGTCATTTACCACCAATGGCAACTAGACTTATTTAATTTCTACTTTATCTTACTTAGAGTGTAAGCCAGATGATATATGCATTATGTATGAAGATTGTTGTTGTTATATGCGTATACAGCGTGCATGTGCATGTGTCATTGTTAATATAGTAAGTTGAGTTGTACGAGATATATACAGGAACTATTCGTTTTCAACAAGAGGAATGTGTGGCAGCTTAATGAGAAATACTTAAATATATACTATCCTAAAAAAATCTAAAGGCTGAGCATTTCAAATTTGATGAAAAAAATTAATAAAGCCTTCTGAGTATTATTTAAGCGAATGAAAGAGGCAAATATTTCTAATGATCCTCACAGAAGTAATTGTGGAACAAATGTCCTCCGGGCTATTGATTTAAAGGCTCAATAATTTTAAAACATAATATTTGTTAATTATATATTTTTGTTCAATATTCTTTCCTTTATTTTAAATCTGTTTTTTCCTGTTAATAATAATTATTTTAATTATTATTTATTTATTTGTTTACTCCTTTATTTTTTTTTATTTTAAAATTTTTTTAATTTAATTTATTTTATTTTATTTTACTTTATTTCGTTTCATTTTATTTTGTTTATTCTTAATTTAATTTTTTTATGTTTGTTTTATTTCATTTCATTTTACTTTTTTATTTTATTTACATTTTTAAATTTTTACTTTAATTTAATTTCACTTATTTTTCTATATTAAATTAAATTAAATTAATTATTTAATATTACATATTAAGCATTTAATTTTTGTTAATTAAGTTTTTTTGTTTTTATTTTTCTTAATTTAATTTAATTTAATTTATTTTACTATATATAATTTAATTTAAATTAATTAGTTTTTTTTTTTTAAATTTAAATTACTTAATGTTACTTATTTTTTTGTTTTAATAAATAAATTAATTTTAATTTATTTTATTTTATTTTTCTTTATTAAATTGAATTTAATTTAGTTAATTATTCTATCTTATTTTGATATTTTTAAAAATATTTTTTATTTTTTTACTTCAGCTTAGCTCATTTCATTTTATTTTATACTCCTTGCATAGATATGTGTATGTAACAACATTTAAGTGTGCCAGTAATTGTAAAATCATTGGTTTGTTCATTTTGCTTCATAGAGATTTAAAATTTTTTCCATTAGGATAAAAATTTTAATTCCTTATCACTCTTCCCTCTTATTTCAAAAGCAATTTGTGCATTTAATGGCCTCGAACGTGTGGCATAATTTTAAATTTAACTCGTATTAAGCTGCTACGCATTCCAAACGCACTTAAGACTATAGAAGTGGTGTACTTATGACTGCTCATATGTTGGTATATGTAATAAATATGTGCGAGAGTAATATATGAGTATTTTTCATCTTTTATAACATTTTTTTGCAAAAATGCGCAGTACGCAATATTCAATTCTGTGTAATTGTATTTGAGTAGTAAGCAGCTCTTTCCATCCCTACCTTGGGCGATTATATTGGAGTAATATTTTATATGCAATTCACTTATTTCACTGTAAGTGAGTTTTGAGTTAATAAAATTGCAAAAAATAAGTGTCAGTATGATTTGAAGTGACAAGCAGCACTTAGCGTAAGCTTTGTTATGTGTTACGTATGTCAAATGTCAAGTATGTCTAAATGATTTCTTAAAAAATGCTGAACAAATGAATTGATTGAAATGTTGATTATAAAAAAAAAAAAAAAAAAAAAAAAAGCAATTAATATTTCTATTTTCTTTCTATCATTTTTTTCAGAATTTTACTTCTTATTTTACTTAGAAAAAAAATTCTTTTCAGCTTTATTGTAAGAAAGCTCCAAATTTTAAAATTTTTATTATTGCACATACTTGAAGCCAATGATTATAGGATGCATTTTAGGGAAAAGACTTGGGCTACAAAATTATTAATCGGAAATAATCGGAACAGTATTATGCAAAGGTCGAACGGTTAAAACTATTATACAAAAATAAAAAAAATAAAAAATAAACTGATTTGTGCTCTTTTTTCGTAAACAAAAATATTATTCAATTAAGCTTGTGTGCAGAATGATATAAAGAATTATTAAAAGTTTATAAAAAAATTTACAAAAGTACGGTGTAATTTTTTTTTTTTTTTGTATAATTTTGTGGTACCATCCCCAACTGGTAACAAACTTCAACTGGTGACAAAATAATGTTCGGAAAGCTAAAAGATCTAGTTATGAAAATGAGGAATTTTTAATTGTTTTGTAATATTATTAATGATCTCTATCAATATGCGAGATAATGTATTATGCCGTAAGTGCCAATGATCTTACACTCGTTAAAATTCCCACACAAAAACCATTTAGGCGTAATTTGCGCCAGATTCCCGACCACACCATTAGGAAAGCCTTTATCACTTAATTGTGGCCACCACCACCAACCCGAATGGTCGCACTGATTATTGCACTAAATGGCCAAAGTGCGCATTCAAGGTTTCTATTGTTGTGTGGGTCTTTAGTGCTTGTATTGGTGTGAGAAAAACCAATGTCACACATTTTGGCAATCAATCTTAGTCAACAAATGACAAGAGCAGAGAGCACCGGCGACCAGCGTTAGGACAAGCGGACCAAATGCTATGTGAAACAATGCCGCAAGCAGACCACAGTAATGTAGCGGTGGGTATGTAAGACGTTGTGTCTTGTGGTATGCTGGCACACGTACATTTGGTTTTTTGTATGGTTGTGTGTGTGTGTGTGTTTTTTTCAAATGCTATGCAAAAGAGTTGACACCATAGAAAATTATTTAGAGATCGTTAAGTGCGAGCTTAAGTATTTGTCAGCAATAAAGCGGATTAAAGAGGAATTTTTGTCATAAAGTGTGAGTGATAAGAGGTAAGAGTTAAGTGGTAGTAAAGAATGATGTTTATTATTTATTTATTTGTGAATTTTCTTCTTTTTTTTCTACTTTTTGGTAGAGTAGCTGGCACTCCGACCCTTGGTACTTGACACATGACCAAACCAAAGTGAATTGAATACACGGCAGAAGATAAATGACAAATCTTGCGCAATGATGGAGGCAGCAGCAAGCATACCAATTATACGCGCAAATATACAAACGCACAAAGAACTTCTTGAACAACTCGCAGCAGACGCAAATAAAGATTTTCGGTGTGGCAAGGCTTGGCCGCAATCGTTGTAGGATTTGGACTTCGTGGCATTATAAATTGTGAATATTTTGGTTTTGTTTTACTAGTATTTTTGCTATCTTATTTTTTATTTTTGTTGCTTTCTTTGGCTGTTATTATGTATGTGTACGCCTTGGCTTGCTCATAATCAGTGTGCAGAAGTCACGTTTTGAAGTAATGCATTCAATGCATTGAACGTGATTTTTTAAACAAACGTCAGGCATGCATTTACACCTACAAACATACATACACAGGCTTATACATTGAACCATACACAGTACAGTGAGCTTAGAAAGCAAGATTTAACTATTTTATATACAACTAAATGCAAAATTATAGAAGAATGTATGTCTGTTTGTATGCATACTAGGTCTACTTTACGCTCACACTTATGCATGTATTTAAAACCTCTTAACCTCGCGTCGCCATAGCTGCGCTTCAACTCCCATGGCGCCTAAAATCACACTATATTATATGTTATAAAAATGTAAGCTATGCAATGTAGTGTGAAAAAGCGTTGGCGTTGCTATTGCACAGTGTGTTGGGTGTGGAAAATATATTTGAATATTTGTTTGATAATTCTTAAAAAAAAAATTGACGTGGTCGAATTTATTTTGGTTTGCTTATAAGAATTAAAAAAAAAATATTTTTAATCATTTCTTTCCTTTTTAATATACTATAACTTACAATTTTTTTTTAGAATACTAAATTGATTTTTTCAAATCATCACTAGATTTGAATTAGAAAAAAATAAAAGAAATAGATGGAAAAAATCCAGTCTTCCCAATTATTAAAACATAATTAATTATTTTTGTTAATTAAAACAAATTTCAATAAAAAATAAAAAAATAAAAATAAATTTAGATGTCGTTTTTTATAAAACTCTTTTACAATATTTTTAAAAATATATAGATCGTATTGGGAGTTTTATGCCTTTCTAAGACGCCTTTGAGCCCAGATTCGGCAGATATTATTTTAAATATATTTTTTTTCAATAGTTATGATATTATAAATATATAAAAAATGGGATCAAATATTTAACGGTTCAGTTAATATATATGTTTCAAAACTTCTATCGTTGTTATGGTTTAAAGAGAGCAGTTTAGGAATTTCTTTGCTTGTCCTCTCATATTGTCATTCTAGTTGTGTTAATACAATTTTTTAACCTTCCTTTCAGTATTTATGCCATATTAAATTGTTTTTGAGGTTAAACTTGTAGAGCTCACTTACTGGCTATTCTCTTATAGAGTTATAATAATTATTTTTGATAAAAAAATAAATTTAACATATTTTTCAGGGCAATTTTTTTTTTGAACTCACATTATTTTTTTCATTTCTCTTGTATAAAAATTTTGCTTCGTAATAAAAATTAAATTTTGAACAATTTTAAATATATTTTTGTAACAAATAAAGAAAAATATTAATGCAACTTCATTTGTACTGTTTTTCGGAATCACTTCTATTTTTTTTTCTTGAAAGGAATTTAAAAAAATTATTTCATTATATTTCTTTAACAAATAAAGAAAAATATTTTCCCAAAATTAATTAAATTGATTAAAGTTAATTTTAAATTGAAATATATATTTAACGTATGTAATATAAAATTACTTTCTTTTAAATAAATAAAAAATAAAAAAATTCAAGAAAAGCTCATTTTTTAAAATCAGCAAAATTTATGAAAACTTACAATTGTAATAATTTAAAAGAAAAAATAAAATAAAATAAAGTGCAGTGCATTGTAATCGCAGATTAATCCTTTTATTTTTTAAGAAATTCATAGCACACTTTACCACTGTGCGGCTTAAAAATACTTGAAAGAAATTAATCAAGTGCTGAGAACAATATATTTGCATGTAAACTAGCCCGCACCGAATCATATAAAGCGTGATCTATTCCGAGGTTCCCTACTTTTTAAAGATAAGAAAAAACAAAGAAAATTCAAATTTAATGTGGTGTGTTTATTATCATTCGAAAGAATATTCTTCGGCATCAGATGGTTTATCCGTTGAGTCCAATTTTCGATTACTCGTTCGAGCATTTCGACTGGTAACTGGCGAATGGTACGCGTGATGCTTTGCTCCAAGGCCTGAATCGTAGCGGGATTGTCCGCATAGACTTAAGACTTTACATATCCCCACAGGAAAATGTCTAACGGTGTGATATCACACTATCTTGGTGGCCCAAAACGTGAAATTATCCACTCACCGAAATGTTCCCTCGATAAATCCATTGATAGATGCGATGTGTGGGAAGTGGTGCTATCTTG
Organism: Neoceratitis asiatica; assembly: GCA_030068015.2. NCBI lineage: Eukaryota > Metazoa > Arthropoda > Insecta > Diptera > Tephritidae > Neoceratitis > Neoceratitis asiatica. The sequence goes on from CM061528.1 coordinate 10,370,768, forward strand.
TTGAAACCAAATGTCGCGGAGACCACTAGTTTCAATTTCAGGCATCAAATCGTCGGTTATCATGGCGCGATAACGGGCGCCATTGACGGTTACGTTCTCACCGATGATTCCACCGCCAAAACACTCAAAACTTTATTTTTCTGAATGAAATGACAGCTATTGAATCTCTTTAGGTTGCTCTTCGCCCAAAATGCGACAATTTCGCTTGCTTACATGCCCATTAAGCTAGAAATGGGCCCCTTCGCTGAGTAAAATTTGGCTCGAAAACGTCGGATCTTCTGGGAACTTTTCAAGAGCCTATAGAGCGAAGCGATGTCGCTTGGGAAAGTCGAGCGGATCCAATTATTACAGAATCTGTATTTTGTACGCTTTCAATTTAAGATCTTGACTTAAAATGCGTCAAGCCGTTCCATACGTCAGTCCGATTTGCTGCGAACGACGCCGAGTCGACTCTCCACGATCTTCCTGTACACTCTCAGCTACGGCCGCTATATTTTCTTCACTGCGTGCTGGAAGTGGTCTATTCGGTCTAATGTTATCCAATAATGAATGCTGGTTCTCAAGATAGGTGATGGTGTAGCGAATAGTACGCTCAGTAGGCCGGTTTGTTGACCATAAGTTGAGCGAAGCGCGCGAAACACATTCTTTACAGAACGTGAATTTTCGTAATAAAGTTGAATGATTTGTAAACATTGTTAAGGCGAAAGTCTTTCCATTTTGAAATACCAAACAATGCTGAACAAAAGTAATATGACAGCTTGACACGACTCACGCGTGATCTGCCAAAAAATGCTATTGGAAAAAGTATCTCTACTTGGATCACCCTTTACATATGCATGCTTGTGTGTGCTTTTCGCATAAGCATGTGAACAGCAAAAGGCAGAGGAATTTTACGCATACTTTTATTATGATGCATAGTTATCTCTGAAATAAACATGTGTTCGTGCGTGGCCTTTGCGCACCCTCGCCACCAACCCACAACTGACATTACAATCATTTATTTGAATTAAAAATACACTCAGCACCGAGTTATATAACTCGCTTGAATATGAAAAATAGTTTACACGAGAACTTTTCTATGCATTCTCAGCAATACACTCAAGCAGTCGCCAGCAGAATTTTAAAGGGAAAAAGAGTAAAGCACAATGAAAGCGGGAACAGCTTCAAATGTGTGTTTGTGGTTGTTTCATTGTTTTTTTATTTTCCATAGAATTGCAGCAAACGAATCTATGTTTGTACATTTATTTCGCTTCTTCCTTTCATAATCACTACCCACACTTTGTCAACCATGCTATCGTCGCATTCCTACGCAAATTTTATATTTCACATACCGCAAAACTTAATTAAATTTTACTCGCTCACCATGCAACAGCAATATACATAGCTGGTGTTGGTGTCCCTAAACCACAGCGTCACACTTCAATATCCATCCGCAATATTTATATATGCACACATACATACATACATAAATATGTTTACGAATATTTTAAAATACACGCATTGTAAAATTTATGCATAAAGGAATTCAATAAAGTATAGTCTGTTTAGATGTGACATTCTAGGGTGTGGTGTAATGCGATGTGGTGAAAGGTGACGCTAGAAAATACAAAAAAAAAATTTTTTTTTAGAAAAATTTCAAATTGAAAACTTTTGCCTCTTAATTATAATTTGTGTAAACCAAATTGCGTACCACGGTTTGTTTGTCGTCCTTACAATTGTTGTTGTTGTTGCTGTTGCTGCTGCAGTTTTATTTCGCGCTTAAAATTGCATTGCTGTGAGGCAACGCTTAATTGCGTCGCAGATAATGTAATTAGCGCGTAAAATGGGAAAAACAAGCAGCAGCAGCAGCAGCAGCAGCAGCAACAGTAGCCGAAGCGCTGAGTACTACAACCACAACAATAATAACAATAACATATAATTTAAAATAAAAAACAACAATAACAATTCTACAGTTATGTGGCAGGCTTAATAATATTGTTGCTTTTATTGTTGTCATTTATATTTGATTGGATTGATATTCTATACATATACGCTACATGTATGTACGTGACGCCCTTGTGCTTGCTGAACAAGTTTTTTTTTTGTTTTGAGTAATAACCATACTGATTGTATGCAATTAAAATAATTATACAATTGCTTGAAATAAGCCAATTTAATACATTGTTGTAATTGCATTCAATAATATTGACTACTACTTATATTTGTATGTATGTGTGCACACATAATGTTTGCGGCACGCAATTTGTGGTGTTGCCAATTATTGAATTGAATGCAATTTTCGGAAGGTCGTTGGTATAAATTATTCAATATAACAATTGGAAGTAAAAAAAGGTTATAATTTTTAATATTTAGCTACACTAATAATAATATTTTTTCAATTATTAAGGCGATTTTATTGAATTTGTATGCTTTGAAAACAAAGAAAAATGGTAAAAGTGACAGTTGTTTCGGAGATTACCACATCTCCTCATCTGACTACATTTGCTAGTGGTCGAATCAACGTAACCTGACAACTGAGCCAACGTCTGCCTTATAATCCGTTGTTGTACTGTATATTAACTTTGAAAAATATTAAAAAAATAAATATAAAATATATGCAGTGGCAGTCAAAAGTCTACAAACACCGCCTGTATTCGTTGTGTAGGAAGTACTATCCCTTTGCTGAAAAATGTAGGTATACAGTTTTATTTTAAATCCTATTCTAATCAAAACTTAAATCCTATTCATCAATAATCATGATGAAAAGACGCAAAAATGCCCCTGACAAAAGTCTTCATACACCACGGGTTTACTAGCAGTTAGGTCGACATGCTGTGTTGTTATAGCAGTTAGGTACCCTTTTTTACAATTTTTTTTAAATTATGTTTTCCAATTTACTAGTATTCAATTTAGTTGTGATTTAAACACATTAGCATCAGCAATGGCTTCGCGAAAAGAAACACCCATTGACGTACGAATCTTGGTTATTCAGCACAGAGAAGAGAAGAAATCGAGTGGTGAAATTTCAATCATTTTTAACCTTAAGTCCACCAGAGGTACAGACCTTTGTAAAAAACTTTGAAAAAAATGGATCCGCCGAAAAAAAGTTGCGTGTTGGCTGCCCGAAGAAGCTAACTTGAAGAGATATCAGCTTTATTCTGAAGGAAGTGAATGATGATCATAAAGCTACTGCTCCAAAATTAGCCGAAAACATCGCAAACTCATCAAAAATGTATGTCCATTTAAGAACAATTCGAAGAGCTCTTAACGATAATGGCTTCCAGAGCAGAACGCAATGTAAAAAGCCTCTTATTTCGGAAAAAAATCGTAAACTTCGCTTGGAGTTGGCTAAAGCACATTTAGACAAGGGAATGGATTTTTGGCAAAAAGTCTTGTTTGCAGACTAATCGAAGTTCAATATATTCGGCAGTCATGAGAGAACAAAAATTTGGAGAATAGCAAACAATGCACTTAACGCCAAAAATATAGTACCAACAGTTACTCGTTACTATCTCATGTTAAAAAATTATAATTTTTTGTTTCTTATGATAAGGGAAAATAGTTGAAATAAATTGTACCGTTAAATTTTCCAATAAACTTTTTGGACTTTCAATTCTACGAAAACAATAGATTAACACAAAGGCGATAATAATAAATTTACTATACCCATAAATCTCTAGAAAATGGAATGAAAATTTGAAAGAAAAATATTCTAAATTGTCTAAGATTTCTAATAAACCAAAAAAAAAAAAATTAAATAACGAGAATTTTGAATATAATCGGTAAACTCAGATTTTAGCACAATCTCTTGAACCAATATATGTCTTAATTTTTTACCAGAAGCTACTATCCTTACTCTGAACATATTCAGAATTTAGATAAATCGCTTCAAAGTAGTACTAAGTTTTCAGGAAATGGTGAGCGCGATATATTTCTGCGGACGCTTCACTATGCTTATCGTCCTATGACCCTTTTTTATCTTAGTTTTCCTTTGTATAAAGGAGAAGTGAACTTCTTGTAACACGAAAGCGTTAGAGCTGATAAGAAACAATTACCGAAATTTATACTTAAAGTATAGCACTTACAAACATATACATATGTATATATGTATAAAAGCAGACATGTACAAAAGTTAAGTGCTTCTGAGTGCTTGCGGGTGGTGCTTCTGACAGCACTTGTCATCTGGCCAGCATGAAACTCTGTTTTTGTTGAGAATAAAGCAGAGTGATATCAAAGTATTTAAAATATAGATAAAAAAAAATCTAAGAGTTATGTGTCAAAATATTTATACAAAGCCGCATGTGTACAAACAAGAATAATATACAAAGTTTTTCAGAAATAGAAGCATTTGCTTTTGTATATATTTCATTTTATATTATTTTTCAAAATTAATAATGAATATATTTTTTTGGTAAATTAAAAAAATCTACATGTACATATAAATAAGATGCTTATATGTTTTTTTTTTGGTAAATTAAATAAATTATGTAGAAACTTTATTTTTTGTTACTAAAGCGTCTTAAAATATGCCACATATATTGTATTGTGTTCAAATTCACTGGGTGACTGAGTTTTTATAAGTTTTGTATGTTTTTTTTTATAGTATGATATAACATATATCTTCCACTTGAACTGCTTATTATCAGTACTCTGCTCCCCACTCCGCACATCATGAACTTTGAACGCAGCTGGGCATCATTATTTACTACAAACATACATGTACATGTATGTGCATATACTAGCGCTAGCGTGCAGTTGTGGGTGTCTACGTGCTTGCGGCATTGTCGCTTAGCCGCCGCATTCGATATCGTTGATATACAATGCATGTGTGTGTAAATTCTTGGTTTGCGAGAGCTTTTAAGTATTTCGCCTTCTCAATATGACAAATGTCTCAATTGTATGCCGGGCACGTTGTAAGTAAATTATTTTTGCACATTTTAGATGTGAGGCCCAAGTGCTTATGGATTCCGCTAGTTTATGACAGTGCTACGCGATCAGCGTTTTCTTTTGCTATATTCAGCATTTGTGGCAGCTGCATTGACATTATGTGGATGTACATACTTATGTACAAGTATTAGCACTTAATATGAGTGTGTGTATATACATGTGTGTTATAGAAAACGCTGCATCATTTTTATTTTCTCATTTATAATTTTGTTAGTACAACTTTGAAGTGTGTGACTGTGCTTTGGTGATAAGTCATGAGGAATAACTGCTTTTGTATGCATAAAGCATTGAAACGAAATTTTATTTAATACCCATGGGTGTATTTATATGCCTCGGGATTTGAGTGGTTTTCCGTAGTATTTAGCATGAAATATTTAATAAAATAAATGATTTTTAAAACCTTCAGAACAAAAAGGGCAAATTTTTCACATGCTGTTTGTATTTTGAACAATTTTTATTACTTGCAGCCGTTAGCTTTTGATATTGTAAAGGCATATAAAAATCCTGGGATTTTTTGTAACCTATTTTGCAGTATACAAAAGCAAAAAACGAGAATTCTAGGTATCATACCCGGCTAAAAAAGGCAGGTATTAATATATTTTCTATATATTTCTCGACACTGATAAAGTGTGAACAACAAAATGGTGGAGATCAGAATCTGAAAGGATCTATCCAGGACGTTCGATACGAAACGAGGCTTAAGAAAAATATACTTTTCAACGCATGACTACTTCAATATAATCCTGGAGAAGATATTATCAGCTACAATATAAATTTTCTAGGTTAAGTAATTTTTTTCTGGTTCATTTTTGAAGAGAGTTTTATAGCCGAAAATATCTGGATACATTTTTAGAAAAAATACCAAAAGTGCTGATTTTGTTTGAAAATATCCTAAAAGTCAAATTAATGTCATAACCCCTTTCCTTTCACAATTAATTATTTACATATTTACAAGATTTTAAGTTTTCTAAAATTGTATGTTCATAATACATATAAGTAAAGTATATGGGATATACATACAAGTACATAATAAGTTTCAACGTATAAGTTATGTTTGAAATTGAAAATTATTTAAAAAACCAAATATTTCACGGGGTATAGTATATTATATTTGGGGAATTTTAGAATTTTCTCTTGAACTTTAATTTTCGACTTCACTTTAATAATAAGAATAGGAAAGAAACTCATTGATATGCATATTGAAAGCTAGCTCAGAAAAGGTGAAGGTGAATATGAAATCGAATAGCGTTTAATCCAATTTTTTGCAAATATACAAAGTACCAGAAGCGACAAAGTAAGAAGAGAATATAGGTATACATATATGTATGTTCGGGTGTGAGAGTGAGTGTACTCGTACAACACATAGTTAAGTATTTAATAACGACTAATGCATTTCCTACAAAGTAGTTGCACAAGCGAATATCACTTGAAGTGTGTATAAAGCGAATATATATGTAAACATATAGAAATACATACATGTAAGTAAATATGAATATGTGTATGAGTGTCTTTTACCTACCTCGTTGCCATATTGAAGTCAAAGTTGTTAGGCAACCTTCGAACATGAGCAACCTCGTACCCATGCATGTTTATAAGTTTCTCTTGATATATTGTTCGTAGATAAAAAAAATTTAATTATTCACAGTGAAGGTGCACTGAGGATCAACACCTACTACTACTTTGCTTGTAATTTAAAGCAAAAATTTTATACCAATTAAAGAAAAAATTTCTAAAATTAAAGGCATGACAACTGCCAGTAAAAAAGTATTTCTAGAAATATACATGTGCTAATCATAATAATGGGATTAAGCAAATACAAAATGCACAAGTAACATTGCTTGCCCCTCAAGCAAGCGAACAATTTTGCACTATTATGCAAGTAAAAAACATACATATATATGAGTGTGCATATACTCGTATGCATATGCATATGCATGTTCCTGTGACACTTTGGTAACATTGAAATATGTGCGTGTATTAAGGCCATTGCGGGTAGCATAGTTAAGCAGGAAAGAAGCTGAAAGCACATTTTGTATACGTATACCATATATATGACTTTGATGGACAAAAAATAGTTTTTACTTACACGCACGCACACACGCACATACACAAACAGGAAGGATAAGTTGGGTTTGGTGTTTAAAGTTAGGGTCTGCTTCCTTGTAATTAAAACAAAAGTGCATTTTGAGCAAAATTAAAATGGGGAAAAAAGCATTTAAACAATTGCCACAATGCTGTTGTTGTTGTTCAAACTTAATTTTAACTTTTGTGCATGTAGCTTTATTAAATTTTTTGCATATTGAAGGTAAGATTTTTTGGATTTTAATTAATTTTCAAATAAAATGATTATTTTACACGAGGAAAGCATAAGGAATTTTCAATCGAAATTTAGAAGCAGAATTTTCTCTCTTCGCAAAATTTATTCAAAACAATCAACATTTACTGACAGAAATCAATATAGATTGCACATATTTTGCACATAAAAGATGAGAATCCAACGCAAGCATTTTCAGGTTTTTTAAAACATGACGAAGCCCCTTCGTTGAAGAGATAAGGTAAGTTGGAAGATAACCTGCGTTTCACCAAAAACATGTATTTCAGAATATATCTGAATAAATGAACGGGTTTCAACAGTTTGAATACCTGCTACTTTAAGTAAGGCAATAAAATCTGACAACCCAAAGCCGGGGGTTTGAATAGAGCAAAGTATCCAAAACAAGCACATTTGTACACAAAAGTAACTAAAAACATCCACATATCATAGACGTGAGGAACAGCTTCACATTGTAGTCATTTTTGATAACCAAAAATAGACATTAGATCGCCGGAATTTTTATTCCCGCTCTAGAGAGAATATGTTGCGATATTATTCCTGCTCTGTGGGCATTGGCAAGGATCTGCTCACTTAGCGGGAATGCAGTACGCAGACTGCAAAACGGAGAAGGTCATCGTTAAGTGATTTCACAACGTCATGATATGCCTAGACGTGCGTAAGCTCCGGGGACCTAATTTTGGAGTCAACAAAGAACGCTGGTTGAAAAACACAGTGAATGTTCGACGTCGAAATGCTGTAAACGCGAAACAGAGTCAAACGACTTTATACTCAACTTGCACACCTGCTCTCTGAGAGCATTCATCTGCAAAAAAGTGAGAAGCCAAAATGCGCGCGTAGGACGTAGGATGTAGAATAAGACAGCTGGTAGACAAGAGTAATGCTCGAAACTTCTATTAAAATATGCAGAAAGTCACAAAACCAAAGATTGATCGTGTTTTCTCCTAAGAGGAAATACAGTGACTGGTGTCCAGATTATTCTGAATTTATGGAGGATTAGACAAGCACACATAACCTCGTCGTCACGAAAATGAGCTGATTTTAAATGTCCATAACTAAATTTGGTATCCCATCAAAATTTTTACGGCTATGTTAGCTGACGCTGAGTAAGAAAAAAAGGAGCTCTCTTGCTTCGTTTGCTATTAAAGGAGTTTTTCGCAAAGGTGACACCTTATCGTAAGACTTTTTCAAACTACTGCTGGACTGAATAAGGAAGCGAGACGAATGGCTCTTGTAGTGAATGAGAAAGAGTCAAAATATCTACTGTCAGCAAACAAACAGTCAGTTCCTGTCTTGGCTCCTACGTCACTGTTGATAGTCTGTCAGTGACTTGGAGTTGAAGATAATTGCAGTGGCTACGCTGGCTAGGTCATGCCAGCCATAAGGACGACAACACTCCAGTTTTGAAACTCTTGAAAGTAAGGGGAAGATGAAGATTTCGTTATAAAAAGTAGAAATGGCTGGTGCGGTATTGTTGATTGGAGTAAAATAATCTAGGAGAAAAAGAAACTGCCCAGCATAGTTTGAATGGTATGTTCATTTTAGAAATTTTGAGTGGAAATCCTTTGCAAATACACTTTGTCTTCATCTTTTCTAAGACGTTGAGATGCGTGAGAAATAAAGATTTCTGAAAGTCAGCATGGAAATACTGTGACTCGCTGTTCTCAATAACCACAAAAAATAAGTCCTCATGGCAAAACGAGTAACCATTCGTATAGTATACTCTGTTATATAGGTTTAAGAACTATTATATGACTTCATCGAGCCAGTAGCTTACAGTGGATGATAGAAACAATTTATAAAAAATAATAATTATAAATGTGATATTTATTATACCTTTAATGTGCATGATATGATATATGAACTTTGGTCCGAAATATGTACTTATAAGTACCATGATTTAGCGATGCCTGTGTGTCCATCTGGTTGAACGCAAGCTTGATATACAGAAGCACTGGTACATTCAAATTTTTTGCAACTCAACAGATCGGACCACTATAGCATATCCGTTCCGTCAAAAAGATTCTAAAGCGTGAAATTTGTTACAATACAATAGACAAAATGAATTGAATATTGAAAGTGAGAATCATCGAAATCGGAAAATTTTATTAAATAGCCCATCGAATCAACCGAAGCGGCGACGCTTTAACATCGATCGAACTCATAAAGCATAAAAAGCAATTTTTGTTTACAAGTTTTTACAGCCTCAGATGAAGAGCATAAAATGGTCTGAAATGGTCTAAGTTAAAGGTAAGAATTCTGGAGATCGGAGACATTCCAAACGGAACAATTGAATATGCATATCCCATAAAAGGTTACGTATACGCACTGTACGCCGGTAAACAGCCTTATACAAAATAAGTATCTAAACATTTTTCAAAAGTTGGTAGGAAGAATTCATTACAAATATAAAAAAAATAATAACTACTTTCGTAGTAAAAGAAATCTTTATTATACTATAAATGAAGTTTACTTAAAGTTGAGTGGTTTTATACATAAATATATACTCTTATTATGTGGTTGTATAACAGTTCTTTGTATACAACTCCAACATATATTAACTACCGGACTCCTATGCATTCACAACACATTCTCGTAGTTTTAAATTTTTATTCATATAAAAGTTTTGCATTGCTTTTTGACACAAAGTTGTCATGGTCCTGCCGACTACGATGATGTTGATCTCGTTTCGAAATTCCGCTGAGCTGAATGAGTTTTCTAGAGCAATTACAATGACAAACACAATTACATATGGTTCGTATAGGCAAAAACAAAAAAAAAACTTTGTGCTCTTACCTAAATAACTATATAGTACATATGTTTGTATGCAAATGCTGTACTTCACTCAAATGTCATTCAAACTTCTGGGCATTCATTCAACTACAAGTGCAAGCGAGAATGCATTGAATGCAACAAAAATATTTACTTTACAAAAATAGCAATTCATGCTGTGCGAGGTAGATATGGTGAGTTGGGTGCATGTCTATTCAATAGACCCTAAGGTGGTTAAGCACAACAAACACACAACGGGTCACTAGGAAAAATTATTTGAAGTTATATAAAAAATACAAAAAATAAATAAATAAATAATTATAATAAAAGTATTTTTTATACCAAAGGTTATTGTGTAAATAACGAACATTTTTCCATAATGCAGAAATGTTGATGAAATAAATTTTTACGTCTCTGCTTTATTTATTTTATATTTTGAATATTTTTTTGTTAAATTTTTTCAAAGATAACCTTTCCCATAAATCATTTTTAATTAAATTTTTCTTGCAATTGCTATCTTCATTTCGCTCTGCAATGTCGCATTTAAAAAAAAAATTTTTTTAAGGACACACATTCTTCTTTTATTTCTAGCTTTATTTTTACCTTTCTTTCTCTTCGTTTTCCATATTTTGCTTTTTTTTTCTACAAATTTTTATCAGCCAACTTTTGCTTTGTCAACAACAAGTCAATGTCGTTGCAACACATTGAATGCATGTATGCATATACACATCGACAACTATACACTTTATATCTACGCAAATATGGGTGGGGAAGAAAAAGCTTGGTTGTCATGTGTCGTTGTGCCACTACCTGCCTTTCATGCTCAGTTGTGTTAGCAGAAAGATACAAAACAGTGTACGGGAATGTCGGTCGTCAGTCAGTTTTGATAAGAGTCCGTTAGTTTACTATAAAATTTTTTTGTTTTTCTTTTACTTTTATTTTTTATTTTTTATTTTTTGTTTCTTTGCTTTGCTATGTGGGCATTCATAACGCGATATGGCCACTGTGAAAAAAACAGCATATAAATAAATATGGATAAAAAGAAATTTGTTGCCACATGTAAAAGTTATTTCATTGCAGTTGCTGTGCTTGTTGTTGGCGTCGTTGCAGCGCACGTCTTTCGCTTTGTGCAAATATAAAAAAGTTGTCACCGGCATATGTAGTTTCTGTGCTGGTATGTGATGTAATTACATCTCAAAAAAAAAAAAAATTAGTTAGTTTTTAAAGTAAATTTCTACAAAAAAGCATTTATTAATTTTTTGTTGTTGCAAAATTCCTCTTTGTTGTAACAAAATTATATTACTTTTAAGGTAAACATAAATATTGGTTATAATTAATTGAGCTCAATTTTTTGCATGAAAACCATTTCTAATATAGTTCAGAATTTTTCTGATCTACAAAAACATTCTTTTTCTCTTTTTTTTAAGTTGTTCATAAAAACTGTCATTGTTTCATATCAGAATTTTCATTTCGCTTGAAACATTTAATAACACTGTGCAACTAGATTCTACGTAATTGATGAAACCAACTGGAGATGAAACTTTATCCCTCTCATATCAAAACCCCTTACTTGGTTTTTGGTCTATAGGTCTGGTTTGATTTTTATTTTTATTTAAAGTTGGCAACCCTGTGTATGAGAAAAGTTGATTAAAACTTGATCAAATGAAGCAATTTTAGATGGGTTTTTTTGTATATCGCTTTTTTTTTGGATCGAGGAACTCATTTTTGACATTAACTTTTACCTAAATCTTACGATAGGTGGCGCTGTCATAGAATTTGTCTTATTTTTCATGAAAAATAATATTTTTAGTTTTATTGTAGAAATGATCGTATATGATACATATAGAAAGGAACATTACACTATATTTGGCACACAAAAAAGATAATAAATAGTATACATATACACATATGTAAGCGTGAAAAGTTTGAAATAAAAAATTAGGTATATGTACAAAGTAATATTTCTGTTAAGAATTAAATTATTTTCTGAAATTTTGAAAAAATATGCCTGTAAAACGATATAGCAATTACATAAATCTTAAAAAATCTTATTTTAAATGTAAATATAATATACTTTCTTTTACTTTGCTTGCACTAAGTCGTGGAAATATTGACCTTAGTGTAATAAAAGCTGGTCCATCTGCAGGAAGTGCGATTTTTTTATTCCTTTAACCCAGAGACGTAAGTCGTCGTAGCAGGTTCTACATATATCGTTGGGAGCCCAATTTACGTCTTGAATAACCGGCATCCCAAAATAATGTTCATACCACTCTTTCGTACTAACACTTATACCAATCAGATTGGTTGCTATGCTGAATTTAACGCAAACATAGCAATAAAGCGCTAACTTTCGCAAATATTTATTCATTTTAAATTTATTTTATAAGACGCTTTACGCTACCAAAATCTTCAGAATTTATTTTGCTGTGGTATTGCAAGAGAGCTGATACGAAACTCACAGAAATTGTGATTGGTAAAAAAAAAACTACATATATTAATACTATTTTTGCTGAGAAACTATCAAATATAAGACAAATTGTATGACAGCGCCACCTATCGTAAGATTTAGGTAAAGGTTAATGTCAAAAATGAGTTCCTCGCTCCAAAAAAAAGCGATATACAAAAAACCCATCTAAAATTGCTTCATTTGATCAAGTTTTAATCAACTTTTCTCATGAACAGGGTTGCCAACTTTAAATAAAAATAAAAATGAAACCAGACCTATTCATCTCCATTTGGTTTCATCAATTACGGAGATATGAACCCTCATTTTGTGTCACAGTGTAATTAAAGAAAATGAAATTATATTGAGTGTTTTCTAATGAATACAGTTTTTCAAACGGCATTAAAAGTTTTGTTTTATGTAAAAAAAATGTCACGAAAGGGTTCCGTTTTCGTTCGGTTTAAATTTGAAAGACAAGTTTATATATGGTTTTCCAATAGGAGTGATATGATTTCCTTAAAAAAATACACTTATTGTTATGGAAATTCAAATGTTTTTATTTTATTGAAGTACAGTCGATACAATTAAGTTCTGAATGTAATATCATTCAAATGGCCTCTACGATTTCTTTTGCAGAAACGAATTCGATGAACCCAATTTTTGAGCACTTTTTCCGCTAAATCAAGTCGTACGTCATGTATAGCACGTTCAGTATTGACTTTCAAAGCTTGAAAAGAGTCTGGTTCATTGCTAACGACCATTGACTTCAAATACTCCCAAAAGAAGTAGTCTAATGGTGTTAAATTACAACATTGTGGGCGCCATTCAATGTCATTTCTTGAAATAATCGAATCTCCAAACCTTTATCGCAATAATTCGGTTGTTGCACGTGCTGTGTGGCTCAACTTCTTCCAATTTTGGTCATAAAAAGTTGATTATCATCGATCTATACCTCTTTCCATTGACAGTAACGGTGCTACCAGGTTCATTTCGAAAGAAGTACGGACCGATGATTCCACCAGACCAAACACCACACCAAACTGTCAATTTAGGTGAATGTTATGGTTTTTCATGAATTATTTGTGCATTTTCTTCATACCAGAAGAAAAACCAGGTGGTCGACTACTACGGCCATAAAATAGCAAAAGCGCACAAAAAGTTGCATTTGCAGAACGATTATTTTGATGATAATATTGAATAATTTGTAAACGTTGTTTTTGCGTATATCTTGCCATGATGAAATGTTAACATGTAAACATTACTGAATACAACGAAAAATATGACAGATCATGACATATTAAAAATGGGCAAAATTACACTTAGAAATCATATGATACCTATTGGAAAACCCTTTATTTGTTTCAAGATTTTGATCTTCCTCATCACAGGTATATAGTCATTTCCATTTTTCACCCTTCTGCAGGAGTTAGTGGACTGCAGAAACTCTTTATGAGAATTTCACAGTTATTGCGAAAAAAATGTATTAGTTCGCTAGTCGCTAACGCACATTTCATCTGCATAGTTTAACCCGGCGCTACTGTAAATTCTAAACTTTGACGTTGTGTTCGGATACATTATACTCACAAACATTATTGCTTATTAAACCAAGCCAAGGAAACAAATAATTGTATCCTGAAGCCAACTTGTCAGAGCATAACTTAAAAACTTTGTACAGGAAGAAAAAATAATAATTACCTTTAAACAAACGAAAAGTTGTGCTCAACATCTTGACAAAAATTACGCAGTGCAACATCATTTCGGGCATATATTTTGGCGATTGTTGCTGAAAATAGTTATCAAACTTAGAGTTTCTTCATCATTACTTTTGCCATTTTACACGGAAAAAGTGCATCTCATGCCTCAAAATCCCAAAAGTGTCAATATTTTTTTTAATTCAGTTAGAGTGAATAACATTTTGAATGAAGAAAACTATTGAAAATTTCAATATGGAAAATATCATATGCCCAAAAATAGATTGTGGTTATATAGTGCCAAAAAATAAACAAACAAGAACGAGTAAGCAGATTCATTGAGCATTTCCAAGCACAATATCATCATTGACCTGATTTAAGTGATGCAGATTTTCGCTTTTCAGACAGTTTATGGATAAATTTATGCAGCAACTTCGCCAAAACAGTTCGTTATTAAACCAAACAACTAGCGTACGTATACGGTACAGTGCTTTCAGAGGAAAATATTGTAGTTGTGACTCAAAGTATGCTCAAACAGCCATTAATAAAAACTAGATTCCATTCGCAGGAATTAAACGCACTTCTTTGCACAGAATTTTGCATAAAGGCCTTGGTATAATAGCTTTTCCATTTTTTCCTAGAACTGAAGTCTTATGATTTTTCGATGAGATTTCGGTTTGCTCAATGGCCCGAGTATCAGAATCATTTCGAGAAATTATATTTGCCCATGAAGCTCATTTTACCTCGCCAACAACAAAATTGCCTTGTTTGACGGCAAGTTTTCATGGCCCCCACGTTATTTGAATGAACATAAAAATGTTTTGAATTTAAAATACCAATTAGTGCCACAGCTAAGGAGATATTAGCAGCATAATAAATATTTCAGATATATAAGTATATTGATATTTTTTCGAATATTTCAGAAAAATCTAACATTATTACAGCAATAACTCGAAAAACTTTTTAATGCAAAATATGGGAAAATTTGCGTGCACGAGCTTTTCGAGCATTACGAGCTTTTTAGAGCTTTTCCAAGCATTTCAAACGGAACCGTTTTTTTTATTCATTTTATAAACTCACTTACACAAAGCTTCGAAACTTTCAAACAAACAGTGATATGTTGATCAACAAACGAGCATTGAGCAAGTAGAGAGTTGTTCGAATGGCTTGATACCCGGTTTATTGCAGTTCTGTTATATATGGAGTTAATTTTTTCGAAGAATTTGGCAAACACTTTTAAAATAATATGTTATTAATATCAACGAAAACTCGTTTTAAATAATTATATATTCAATATTCGACACCAGCGCCATCTATCGGATGAGCAAATTTTTGAAAATTCTTCTAAGTTGAATTCTAATTCGTTCTGGAAATTTTGAGCCAGCTAAATGAAATAATAGTAATAAGTAAATAAAAAATTTAAAAAAAAATTATTTTTATAAAACTATTCAGTATTAGGGTGTTTTTAAAAATTAAAAGGGGGTATCTATATATTTATGAAAGTGCCTCGGGGAATTCGATAACTTCATCTTCAAAAGAAAATTATACCAAATGCCAACAAAATAGAAATTTGCACTGGAATATTATTATGTTAATACTAAAGCTTCAAAATAGAGCTTTCATTAAAATATTAACATAAACTTTTATGAAATAACATTTTTTATTATTTTGTAAGTTTTGAAAACGTTTCCAA
This sequence comes from Neoceratitis asiatica, assembly GCA_030068015.2. Lineage (NCBI taxonomy): Eukaryota > Metazoa > Arthropoda > Insecta > Diptera > Tephritidae > Neoceratitis > Neoceratitis asiatica. Next base: position 10,386,625 of record CM061528.1, read on the forward strand.
AGAAATTTTTTTTATGCAAGAAAATTGCTTTAAACTTCTCTATTGTAATATTAGAGTTTACCTAAATTAAGTTCAATCAATATACATATCAAAGTGTAAGTTTTTTCTAAAACACTAATAACTGCACGGCTGTAATCACGATAGTCGTGCCTACGCCGAAGAAGAAGAAGAAAGAGAATAACTTGAAAAAAAAAATTGGATTTAGTCAATAAGGTTTTGAGAGTTTTTTCACAAAGAAGAAAACGTTTTTTGAAGCATCTTGCATTAAGTATGAAAAAATCAAACGTGAATGGAAGGAATAAATAATTTTGGATATTTATATTTTTATTTCATTAAAATAATTTGAATAAAAAATTAAGAATGCGTAATGAAGTCTTTATGAAATTCAATTCATAATTATTATACTGGAACTTAATCTTAATAATCACAAAGTGAAGGTTTAAAATAGTTTGAAGACACTAAATTGGATACACTCTCTGTCGAAGAACAGTGTTGGATTCAATACGAAATATCAAAATTAATAGAAAATTTTGGATGTGTACGAAACTGCAGCTTTTTTGGTTTGCTTAAAATATCCTTCACAATAAGAAAAAATTCAGCCAATATCCATGATGTTTAGTTTCAAGGTTAATTGCCGTTAAATCTTTTAATTTTTTTCCTTTTTTTTGTGTGTGGAAAACACGAAGGAAATGTCACGCTTTTTTGTAAGAACTTAATAAAACCTTAAAACCTTAAACGGCTCAAAGGATAAGCAATCCTATGAGTTTGAAATTCATGCGTCTCTAGAAATTTGATGCAAATTATTTACATTAAATACTGATAGATTAATTAAAAGAAATATATTAGTGTTTGCAATACATATGTCAATAGATACTCTAACTAAAGCCGCATTAATATGTAAAGCACTGGATTTCCAACCATAATTAACATAATAACTTTGTAAACTAAAAAAGTTTTCTTCAGACGCTGTCATATTCAAGAGAGAAAAGGAATCTCAAAGGATTTCCACTACACGCACCAGCAACAACACTTCATATACCAACAAATAGTTATCATATGGGGAATACTATCAGCTACTCATGTTGGCAACAGTAATGCTTCATTTAATGCTATTCCGCTTCAATATAATCAACTACCATGACTATTTTCCTGCTCATATCTGTAAACGTCACCGTCAATGTATCTGTAGACGACAAGCATACTCTTATTTATCTTTTATCATTTATATTATTTTTTAGTTTGTCATCTCATAGCAATCAGCTAACTTTACAAATACTTGGAATAGCTCTTTATACCTCTTTTTATCATAACTTAAATATCCTACTCACCAGTACTGTCACTTACTACATACGAAAGTTGACTACAAATATTTATAAACGATTGTATGTGTATTTGGATAATAGCGCAGCTTACTGTGTGAGTGTGAGTACGTTAGTTGCCGCAGAGAGTTATAGTGACTCATCATCACTTTGCTCGCAAATATTACTGTGCACAGCTATTGTCGTTAACGTTATCATTCTTAGTAGATATATCATATCTACAGTTATGCTTTCTACATACATATATATGGAGCCATATGTGTTTTATTTTCATATTCCATTCAATGGCTGGTTGATGGTATCTTTTGTTCTCCGCATGCACTGTTTCTCAACTACTTTTCTACTCAATATTTTACGACACTCGTCTATGGCATATAAGCACACATTCACCTACTATGTGTTTGTGGGTGTGTGTATGTGCTGTAAATTCGCCACCACATCTGCTGCTGACATTGTTAGTATAATATTGTTTTTTCCTATTATTTTTATTATTATTACAAATATTTCTATTAAAGTGGACTTCCAATCACATACACATAAATCAACTTTCAGATTGATTTGTCTGATTTTGTGCTCGATTATTCGTGTATAAGTGAAAGGAAGCAGAGAAATCACTCAGAAAATACATTAAGTTGGAGAAATCATAGAAATTGTCGTAACATTTATCAGTTGTGGAAGGGGGGCAAAAAAAGTTTTGTAACTTTGTCAAATTGATATGTAGATATATACATATGAATACACAGTTATATAGATTCATATTTAAACCGCAATTTTGTGTGAGCGGAAAATTTTTACTGAGAATAACTTATTCGAATTTTTTTATCGATATTGAATGTATTGCAAATTTGCAAATTATAACTGTTTATTTGTTGAGTTTTTCATTAAAATATTTATATATATTTATATGTATGTTATAGCTTTGATTTTAGTTTACCTTTATAAATATTAAACATTGAACTCTGAATATTTCATATTTATTTTCTACTTATACTTACTATTTGATATGCTTAGTACTTATAGCAAATACAGTTTTGATTATTCTTATGGCTCACCTGTAAAGAGAGGAAAGGGGGTAATAATCAATATTTAATTAGTGTCAAGTTAAACAACACAGCAGTAAAAGTATATTGTTTTTAAGTCACAACTAAAATATAAGATATATTTTTATGATCTTATCTATATTATAAAATATTTGTATTTCTACAAGGTATGTTCCAAGGAAAAGGTGAATGTTTTTTTGCTCACTGTTTTCTTGGAATACAATGGTGTAGTCCGTCATGAGTTCCTGCCAAAAGGTCGTACAGTTATTAAGGAATACTACAAGGAAGTTATGCAATGTTTGCGTAAAGCAATACGGCTCAAACAATCCGAATTATGGAAAAACAAATCGGGGACTCTGCATCACGATAATGCACCAGCTCACACATCAATGTTTATTTGTCTTTTTTTTGGGCAAAAACAAAACCATAATCATGCTTCGGCCACCGTATTCACCAGATTTCCCGAAAACTAAAGAAACCAATGAAAGGAAAGTGTTTTGCCACAAATGATGAGATCAAGTCAGAATCGAAGAAAACACTGATGACCATACCGAAAAGGGCATTTGAGAAGTGCTTCGAGGATTGGAAAATGCGTTGGTACAAGTGTATTGGAATAGATATTGATGAATAAATAAATTTCGAAAAAATTCACAATTCGCCTTTTCCTTTGAACACACCCCGTATTTAGTTTGAAAAAAGTAACTCACACTTATATGTGTAAAAAAATTTAAATTTGATGTATTAAAATTTCACTGATATTTATAAACAAAATCAAGGTGAATTTAACATAGTGAGGATAGAAGAAGAAAAACAACAATTACAATTTTTTTTAATTTTTTTTTGTGGTTTTTTGCTTTTCAAAATTATGGAAAATTCATTGTCTTTTAAAATTACATGAACTCTCTGATCCGCTCTTCTTTAGCGTAAACCAGAATTATATTAACACTATTTTGAAGATTTTCAAGCTCACAAATATAAAATCAAAAGAAATACAAGCAAATAAATCAAAATAAAAAATAGTTTTGAGAATCTTTGCGAATAATGAATGAAAAAAATTGAACTCACTGCAATAGTAACTGCAGCTTGTTAAATTCGCCTTAAAAATAAACTATTTTAGTTCCTCTGAGTAAAATATATAACAACTCTGAAAGATTTTTTGTTTAAATTTTTTGATTGGTTGATAGTTTTTTGTTGTTGAAATTTTGTTAAAAAAAGTACTATGAACTCATCTTTTGACCTTTGAAAATAGACAACAACATTCCTAGTTGTTTAAAAGAGGGTGTCTCCTGATAAAGGTTAAAGTGAAGTCTCTAAGGTATCATTCCAATAAATATTTTCCCTTAAAATAGTTAAAGTTGAAAAACTGCACAGGATCGGTACGTACTTGATATTTCTTCCCTACCGTCCCCGCCACATAATTTTTGCACAGAATACTTATTTTTTTGCCTTCGAGATCGCTCAAGGCATATTAAAAAAAATCAGCGGTTGAGTCGTCTCTTCCATGAACGAATGAACGTTCGTACGAAACAAAATTACGTGATTCGTTTCACATACGAAGTAAATGGCATGATGACATACTCTTCGTATGTATACGATTGTTTTATTGTTTTCGTATGACAGTTTGTTACAAGCGTATGATCAGACATCCATCCCAATATACAAAATTACGTTCACGGAATAGACGACTTGAACCCAGATTCGTATAAAATGAATTGATTATAAAGGGTTTTAGAGGTTACAGAGAAGTTTACTTTCGGTTGTAGGTTTACTTCCTCTAAAGCTAAAAGTACTATCTCTAGCGATACCATAATCTGACTCAGCTTTGACTTTTCTTCTTTTTTAACAACTACGTAAGGCTGGTTTTATTAAGAAAATAAGCTTTTGCACCAAACTATCATATTCTATATAATCTGTGTATATATCACTATATTGTTTTAAATAGAATAAAGGTTCTTTGAAAAATCTCTTAGTGAAAATGGGCAATTGCAAAACTCACTATTCTCACTACGAGTATATCAATTCAATAGCGGCACAATTTTTTTTATTGAAATAAATTTTTCGATTTAGTTCACGGTTAGGTAGGTCGCAAAAAAGGCTCATTATCATAACACGAAAAATTGGCTCTAACCCTATGGCTTGTTTTCCATCCGTTTGCCCTCCATTGTTATTAGGTAATTTATTTTAGTTTCTGCCTCATGGCTATCCCTAAAATCGACTTCAAATTTTCCAAGTCTACATCTGCTTAGGACTAGGTAAGCAGATAACAATTGTAAAAACGTCTTTCCTTCTTGTAATTTCTGCAGCTCCTACAGTATCTTCTGAAGGAGACCTCCAGCCTTTGTACATGCTGTCGTACCAGGTAATGTCACGTAAGGATTCCAATTATCCCCTTTTTCAGAGTATATTAACCATTCGACCAATTCTTCGGTTTCATTTCGGCCAAGATTACGTAGAATTTCAAGTTGAACTTGTCTCGTCCTAAGTATTCATAGAGATTTATATCTGGATATGTTCAATTCGGAGGAAAAATGATAGCAAAATTTACATAGTAAAAAGAGAAATCACAAAAGAGTTTACAAAATATTCTTTTAGAAACATTGAATAGATTTCAATAAAATTAAAAGTGAAAACCACATATATAAAAAATAAAAAATTAAACATAAATATAGTTTGATAGTATTAGCCAATATAAATAGTATCTGCTAGTAAAGTATTTTTATCTTAATTTTCAATACCAATTCTTATGGAACCATTATAACAGTTTCCAAATGTAAATTGATAAGCAATCAAAATAAACAACTCTATTAAAAAATACTACCAGTGGGAGCCCAAATTAAAAAAAAAAAGAAAAAAAGGCAAGCCATATGACCATAACCGTTTTCAATCCAAACAAACGTATGTAGCTAAGCATTTCAATACATTTGCTTTTAATAGCCAATTTCTAGAATATTCATACCACTTTAGTGCACCTGTAACTACACAGCTGAGTACAATTTGAGTCGGCCATTAGTGTGATTTTAAAATTCAAGTTAAAAGCTAATAAAAATTGGTAACTGTTATTGGGATTTCCCACACACTCTCTCTCTCTCTGCTCTTCTATCTTTGCCATTTGTGACCGCCGGCAATAAAAAATTTCTAACAATTACTGTGGCCATCTTAATATCAAAGTTAATTCGTTACAATTAAGCTAATTAAAAATTAAGTGAACATCAAAAGCAAATTGGGATCGCAGTTGGAGAATATTCCAACAAACAAATATTGTCTATATAAATACGTGTGTGTGTTTTAATATTGAAAACACCACTTCAATGTATACAGTCAATCGAGTAATTTCAGCAAATTTTCATACCATAACGGTACATTTACCATTTTAGGGTGGAAAAATACACAGGAAAATACGCTACACTAACGAGCGAAACAATTTAAATTTTAAAGTAGAAAATTCTTAAAGAAAGAAAAACAAAAGAAATTAAGAGAAAAAAATGATACCAACAGTTATCATGAAATTCCCCAAAGGAGTGGATGGCCAAACGTCGAAGGTAAGCGAACCAATATGAAAACCTTCATGAAAATGTAAGAAAAAAAGATAATATAGACAAGAAAAAATGTCTGATAAGAAAAGCAGCTTTCGAACGTGAATTAACAGAGTAAAAAGGGCATTGAAAAATGCGTCAGATAATGAGAAGAAGATAAAAAAGGTTGCACAGACCAACAGAGGACGCTTCGAAGGTATGAGCAACTACAGAAAAAATTTACTATAGCAGATAGCAAACTGCCAAGCAAGTGAGTTCACTTGTATATCCTCCCGTCATTGGACGGAAGTAAGCCGGTTTAAAAGAAATAGTAAAACAATAAAGAGCAATTTTCAAATGAGCATTAAAACATGCATAGAAGATGTTGCAAGAGTAAAATGAGCTGAAAATGATAACGAGATCGTTGAAGAAGTACGACAGCGTGGCTGCAAGTAGAGTTGGGTAAGACAGGATATTCAACGGGCACAATTAAATAACTTGCAAAAAAAAAAAAATGCGACAGGCAAGTTGTGGAGTAGACGCACCAAAAGGATATAATATACAGAAGTTCTTTTTTATTGGCAGATATAGAAGAAGAAGGATATTTAGAAAGTGATAAGAAAATAGTGAATATATTATGGAGGCTTTTTGTTTGGACAAGTGGTCACCGTCACAAAGGCCTTTGAAGCCTTAATTTATTCAAAGCTGACATTTGTTTTTTTTAACGCATTAAAAATATTCTTGTGAATTTCGAAAGAAATTGTTTTGGGACAAAGCGATTTGAAGCCATGTTAAAATGTTTTTTTTTTTAATTTATCTAAAACAAAATAAATAAATTAAAATAAGTTTTTTTTAAATAAAGCTATACTAATTTAAATAAAAAAAAATTGAAAAAAAATATATGAATAAAAAAATTAAAAAAAGAATAAAATAAAAGGCAAACGTAAAAAGTCATATTAAAAAATAAATAAAAATAAAAAAATAAATAAGAAAAAATATAGCAGAATAAATTAAATTAATTAAATCAAGATAAAATAAAATAAAATAAAACGAAATAATGTAAAATAAAGCCAAAAATTATAAAATAATATTATATAAAAATAAGGGGAAAATATAACAAAATCAATATAAAATAAAAATAAAAATAAAATAAAATAATATTAAGCAAAAAAAATTATAATAATATAAAAACCTTTTTAAGAAAATAAATAAAAAAAGAACGAAAAAAGCGTTAATTAAATAGTATTAAATAATATAATATAAAATAAAATAAAAAAATTAAATATAATAAAAAAATAAAATATAATAAAAAAAAAATTAAATTAAAAAAAATAAAATAAAATAAAATACAATAAATTAATTGAAATAAAATAAAATAATATAATTATTAATATAATAATATAAAATCAATATATAATATAATAATAATATAAAATCAAATATAAATATAAAAAAAAAAAAATAAAATAAAATAAAATAAAACTTAAATAAAATTAAAAAAAAAAATTAAAAATTAAATGAGAAAAAATATAACAAAAAAAATTAATTTTATAAAATCAATAAAAAAAATAAAAAACAAAAATAATATAATAAAAAATATAATAATATGAGAAATATAGAAATAAAAGAAATTAAAAAATGTTAAATAAAAAAAAATAAAAAAATATAGTTAAAAAAAAATAAGATTTAATAAATTAATATAAATATAATCATAAAAAAATTAAAAAAAGTAAAACAAGATAAAATAAAATACAATAAAATAAATTAATTAGAACAAATAAAATAAAATAAAGTGAATAAAGTAAATATATATATATATATAATAGGTAATATAGCCCAGCTATTAGTATTGCATTTTGCATATTGCAAGTCCAGGTTCGAGCACCATCCAAAATTATAGAATATCAATTTCTCTAATTGCGGTCGCCGCTTGGCAAGGAATGTCAAGTCCTCTGAGTGATTTTTTCTGACATAATAATAAAATCGGCTTAGAATAAACTATATGTCCCTCCATTTGCTGGTAAAAACATCAAGACGCAAAACCACAAATCGTTTCAGCGGTTACAAAGTGCCATATTTTTTCATATATAATCAACATAAAATAAAATAAAAATAATTAATAGTAAAAAAAAGTAAAATGAAATATATTTAAATTAAATAGAAGCAATTTTAACATTCATATCTGATCAAACGAAACAATAACAACCACACAGGCACAGGGTTCTTTGCCTTCACAGGGTTGCATTTTCCTTCTTGCTAGCTGTGGGAAATACATATACATAAGATTTGGTATAGGATATTTTCCCTATCGTACCGTATGTTTTTTGCATGTGTTTTGTTGTTGTGCTATTGCACGGATAGGAAAAATTTCCTATCCGTGCACCGTAGCATGCATTTCCTAGACAAAGAGAATACCCCAATTTAGTTATCATTTAACAGCCGTCAGGCATCGCTCAATGCGGCGCTGTAGTGACGTATTAACATATTTATAAGTGGTGTTAACAAATTTTTGTTGGTTTTTAAAGAGACAAAAAACTGCGATATCAGTGTGCAATATTATTTGGGGCGATAAGAAAAATTAACAAAAATTTATAAGGCGATATAGACTGACTCACTCATTTTTATCAGCTTTTGCCCACGTCTTTGACACTAAGTGAATGCTTTTCGCATCATAAATTTTGCATAATTATTGTAGGCATTTGTTGCCTTAATTAGTCTAAAATCGCTTAAATTTTTTTTTCTTTTTCTTTCTGTCTTTGCACAAAACCTTTTTGATATAATTATTATAAAAAAAAGAGCTCAGTCCTAATCGTCTTATGTGGGTCCTTTTCTTTATTATACACCAGAGGCTTAGCAGCTTAAGATGAAAATAATTCCTTTTGGAAACCTAATGAAGTCTGTGCGGCCCAAGGTATTAGGAAAAGGTTTGGTTGCTATCTAAAACCGAAAATATACAACAAATTGCAGCTGTCCCGTATTTTTTAAAGAAAACAATGAAAAATAAAATAAAATAAAAAATAATAATCTTGCTTCCAAGGCAATGTGTGAGGAATAATTTTAATTAAAAGGTGTTCGTTTGTGACGCATAAAATGCATATTTGCGGTGCCTCAAACAACAACTGACTTCAGCATTCAGCTTTCAGAGTAAGCTTTATTGTAAAGTGTTTAAGTTTCGCAGCTATTTAAAAAAGGACAGAGGTATGCGGATATTTCTTTGATATATATATTTTTTTTCTACATTTTCGCTTTTCTTTTAGCTGTTTAATAAGTAGCTGCTTGAAAAGGGTCGTCTCGTTGAGTAAATATTTGCGAGAGTAAAAAGGAATATAAAGTAAACTCAATTCTTGGCTTTTAAAGCTGCGGTTTTAAATTGAAACTTTCAATTCAGCGCTGGGGCGAAGTAGTGTGGGGCTTTTTTAACATATTAAATATTTCTCAAGTACTTTTAAAATGTGAACATGCACATATAAAGAAGTATATGAATAATATATTTAGCTTTGAAAATAATTTATTGGTTGAAAAATACACAAATGAAAATATTCGCAATGTCGCATGGGACGTCCAGCAAAATTAAACTACTATTGGTAGCTTGGGGCGATAAGGCCTCCTTTCGAAATTTTTTTTACATGATTTGAATTATATTGGACTTTGAAGTTATAGAATAATATTAAAAAAAAAATGTTTTAAATTTTTGCACTAAGAATTTTTTATTTTGTATTCTTATTTTTCCATTGATTTTGCTATATTATAGTTATATGTAGAACTCTCTGTATGAACTATCATTTTCGAAAAGTTGATTAAAAATATTGCTTTAAATGCCATTCGGGATATTCAAATACAATCAGGAAATCCTTTGATTGCGAAAGTATCGCTGCCCAGTTTTTCGTTTTTGGTGTAAAACTAAATGCTGGTGACTTTCGCCATATAAACGCGACAATTTGGTAACGCATTCGTGGTGTGAAAGAGATTCAGTTGCTAAGTTCTGCATTTTACCCGATTCACGAAGATAGCCTCGTCACAACAATCGAAAAGTTTTACCTCTATGATGAAAAATCTCCCAAGTAGTTAAGTCCGATCAGTTTGGATTGAGCCAGAAATATGGTTAAATTAAGGGCAAACAAAAATTCACCAAGCTATTTGGCTGTCGAAATCGAAAAAATTGCAAACAAATCCATTACGTTGTTATAGATGGTCGACAATGTTTCCTGATTTTTGGAGGTACGTACGCTCCGAGGACCTAACTTTGACACGGACTACCATCTTTTAGCAGTAAATAACGCCCGTTAACAAAGACAAAGAAGATACGACGTCGAAAAGCTGCAGTCGCAACTAGGTTAGCATACAAATTTCACGGTGTTAATATTTATTTGGCATAACGTGTGAAGAATACCAAAATCTCAAACTCTTAGATGTTTTCTCATGAGTTTTTCGCACAAAATCTAACAAATCGGTTGTATGGGGGATAAGTCATTTTATCCTCCGATTTAGTTGAGTTCAAGTGTCAATATTTACTTCATTATATGGGTAGAGAATACCCAAGAATTTTTATTATTAGATGTTTTATTAAAGTATTTAGGATCAAAACGCATATATCTGAATATATCGGTTATATGAAAGCTCCATGATATATACTTCACCGATTTGGGCGGTTCCAATAAATGATTAATACGAACAAATATACCATCATTCATACGAAAAGTATTTTTAAAAAGTGAGAGGCCGAAATGCGTGCGTATGAAGAGCTGAAAAGATTGAGATAACGTTTCAAGTTCGGAGCAAATTTATAAAGGACCCAAAACGGTAATCTAGCGATTTATGCTCAAAATTTATTGAATTTACGTATGATCCACTTCTCCAGCTTGCTGAATGACGGTGAAAATGAAACACAAGGAGATAGAGCTACCCTATAGCCCAAGCAAAAATGAAATACTACATCCCTTTGCCGATTTTTAATCAGCTTTCGATGGGACGAAAAAATATGTATCTAAACCACCATGTCTGAATTCGGTATCGTCGAAAAACTTCTAGAGAAAGGTACAGCGAACGGTTTATGAACCTTTTCCCATTGCGCAATGGCGAATACCATAGACGCTGGCAGGCACAGCTGTACGAATTAAACAAAGATCTTAACATAGTTCAGCGAATAGAGAGATATTGGACTATGCTGTCTAGTCCATGTCGTCTAAATATAGTCTAAATTGATGAAAGCCTCACAGCTTTGAAAGTAATAGTCACCACCTGATAGAAGCAGAGTATAAGGGAGGTCTCAACTCCATTGGAAAGATCAGATGGTGAAGGGCTTGATCTCAATTGGTGTCTATAATTAGACCCAAATGGCTGAGAGAAGAAAGTAATGGCGCGTTGTTGTTAAGTCTGCTACAATCAAGTGAGCGGTGTTTATGTCATTAAAGATAAAGAAGAGAGATTTTTATGGCATTTGTTTCATTGATTATTCTTACAGATATTTTACGAAAGACATCTTAATTCAACTTTGTACTTTTCTCTTACCGAAAACTTTATCTAATGCTCGAGATGGATTCGCCAAATACAGATATTTACTCATAACTTTTCTTTAAGTATTATGTGTATGAAATAAAATATTTTAATTTTATTTTATATTAAAATCTATTTAAAAACGTAGCACTCTAAAATCTAACATATTTCGAACTATTTGTAAATAATGAATTCGCTTCTTGCATTATGCTTATCACAATGGCTGATAAGAAAGCGATAAAGCTGTTACTGATAAACTTTACGAGTGATTTTAAGTTATCAATGAGCAGTGTATGTGAAGAAATTTGTTTTTGTATTTTTTACGATAGAAGCGAGTATTTAAAGAAAATACTCGTATGGCGGCCGCGATAACCGAGTGGTTAGCATTGCGTACTGCCATTCGGAAGGCCTGGGTTCGAGCCCAGATTCGAGTAACATCCAAAATTATAGAAAATAAATGTTTCTAATTGCGGTCGCCCCTCGGCAGGGAACGTCAAGCCCTCTGAGTGTATTTCTGACATGAAATAAAGGCTCCTCATAAAAATCCATCAGCCGTTCGGAGACGGCTTAGAATAAACTGTAGGTCCCTCAATTTGCTGGTATAAACATCAGGACACAAAACCACAAATTGGAGGAGGAGCTCGGCCAAAAATCGCTTCAGCGGTTACAAAGCGCCAAATATATATATTTCTATATATATATACTCGTATGTTGAAAAAATCGATTTTTATAATATCGATATTAACCAAATAAAAAATTTCGATGTATATCGATATTTTTTTTTGATACTTCGTGTTAAATTGTTATTTAGAAAATATCTTTTTTTATTTTCAAGTTCTGTTAGTCGAATTAGGATTTTTCATAATTCGGCAGTTGTAAATAATGCTTCCGTCTACTAGAAAACATATATATATGTGTGTTATAAAATAATATCTGTGGAAATTTTTTTTAGCCAAAAGTTTCGAGAAACTAATACTTGAAACAGAGATCAAAATCAAAAATGCTCGGTTATTTCATGAAGAATTTTATTTTGAAAATTTTTTGGTTTCTGTTGTGTGTAATTATAATATATGAACATAGTTCATATTTTTGTAGCCTTTTTTTGCTGTTTCTAAATTTTTTTTTATTTCATCTTCTATATTTCAAAGCATCCACAAGCCTTCTGTGAAATCCACGACCCGTAAATGATGATGAATTCTCCAAAGTCATTTTGCGCTTACCAACACTAATTACTCTTGCATACTAAAACTAACAACTCTGCGTATAGTATTTATGTACATAAATATGTGGGTGAAATTTAATGCACCGAAAAATCTGCACTCGCGCATAACCACATTAGGAATAATGTAATGAAACAAAAATACGAATACACTCCAGTAATAACAAAGTGACTAAAGAGTAAAATTTTGTACACACACACACACGAACATCATACTTCGCATGCATAACAGGGTTCGTTCATAACGTTACACACTGACATACTAAAGTAGTCTCTAGGGTGATTTCATTTCGGCGGCCACTATGAGAACTTAGCATTTGCAAAATTCTACTGTAGCAAACATCAAAAAACGAAATACACTTGCATTTGTATATTTCTATATACATATGTATATATACGTGTGTGTGCTGGTGTTTGCACATAATTTCTAATTGCCCCCTAATAGAGTTTGACGCGCAAAATTAAGCAATGAAAACGATAATGTATACACCAGCACTGTATGGAGGAGGGTGCTTGTTGTTGTTGTTGTTGTTGTTGTTGTTAATATTATTATTTTTGGTCTCGCAGGTTGTGGTTGCAACTTTTGTGTGCCTGTGTGTATGCATTGTATTGCTATTTACATGGAAAGTAAACAGCTGTTTAGCTGTTATGAGAAAACAAATATACACACATCCATATGCTTTAGTGCTACGGTAGATATGTTTGTGTGTGCATACTCTCATACACGACTCTTTATGCATTTTAGTACATTTGTGGCACTTAATTCGGTTCGAGTAGCACTTTCGCTTATTGCATGCTTTTCTCGGTGCTCTCATTATGTTTCTTTTTACAGTTATGAGTTTTTTTTTGGGGGGGGTTAGCGGTTTGTATTTATTACAGTCTTTTGCTTTAAATATTTTATTAACTAGTCTACTGAAATGACCAGCACTATTTAGGTGTGGATAATTGGTTAAAAGTAGATATGAAATTTAAATTAATTTGATTTTAAACAGTAAAATCTCCACTGTTTAGTTGGCATGCACGAGAAATGAAAGTGCTGTATTACGAGAAATTCTATAAAAAAAAATTATTTCCGAATAAAGATTTTTCTTCTTCTTATATTTGCTTTAATACTTCATGCTTCAGTGGTCGCTACCAGGTGTAGGAAATGCAAAATGTATTTTATATATTATTTTCTTTACGTTTCTTTGGGAAAATATTTTTTCTTTGAATTAAAAATTTTATGTTTCAGAAATCAAAAGATTTAAAAAAAGTTTTTTTTTTTTTGCTAATAACTCAAATAACACCCGCTTTACCATGTGACCACCCAAGAGGTAACATAGTAGGTGAGTTTAAAAAAAAGTATACCAGATCATTCAAAGAATTCCCTTTGAACCACCTTTTTTTATATTTACAAACGCACGAAGCGAACTACGTTTTCAGTTTTTCATATAATGTTTTTGACACGAAGTGAGTAGTGGCGAAGAAGTGTAAAGAAAAAGCGATGTCGAAAAGGAACAATACTATTTTTTCCAGCGTGTTGGCTTTAAAAGATATTACGTTATATTTGGAATAATTATAAAGTGAAAATATATGAAAATTGTATTTTGTAACCAAAAAAATAAATAAACGTTTTTTTTTTGCGAATTAACGCCACTTTTAGCTCGTGTGATATGGTCACGCTGTACTAGATTAAGGGCTCATTTTATCTAGCGTAATTTCCGTTGGAATAAATTGAAAACTTTGTAATTCATGCTTAATTATTTCTCGATTTGCAGGCGTTTAAAACTCAAGAACCTATTGACTTCTTAAAGGACCTTTGTGATAGCGATATCGCAAGTATTTACGGATATCGAAAATGGTGCACTCGGTGGGGAAGATAATGATGATGAAGACCATAATGGTAGCCAGAAGATATGCGAGGTATGCTCAAAGAATGAGGCGAAGGTTTTGCTCACTGTTTTCTTTGCTTACAATGGTGTGGTGCATCATGAGTTCCTGCCAAAAGGTCGTACAGTTAATAAGGTATACTAAAGGAAATTATGCAATGTTTGCGTAAAGCAGTACGGCTCAAACAATCCGAATTATGGAAAAATAAATCGGGGATAATGCATCACGATAATGCATCAGCTCACACCCCAATGCTTATCTATGATTTTTGAGCCAAAAACGAAACCGTAATCATGCCTCAACTACCGTATTCACCAGATTTGGCTCCCTGTGACATTTTCCTATTCACAAAACTGAAGAAACCAATGAAAGGAAATCGTTTTGACACAATCGATAAGATCAAGTCAGAATCGAAAAAAGATCTGATGGCTATACCGAAAAACGCATTTCAGAAGCGCTTCGAGGATTGGAAAAAAGGTTGACACAAGCGTATTTTTTCCGAGGAGGATTACTTTGAAGGTGACAAAATAGATATTGATGAATAAATAAGGACTTTTCGAACAAAATTCAAAATTCACCATTTTCTTTGAACACACCTCGTATGTGTCGGTCAATTGAAAGTTTCTTGTGAGTTAGTGATAAGCAATGGTAAAAGGGTTTAGAGTAATAACGATGATGAGTTTGTAGTTGCTCATTTCGAAAACTACGTTACGTTACGTTACGTTTCGAAAACTTGAACAATTTAGAGAGTCGGAAGATATGCCATTTTTCTTGGTAAAAGAAATCCTCAAGTTACTAGTGCTAAGTTTAATTCGAAGAAAAATTTTCGAAGCAATTCTGTCACTCAGTGTTTAAAATGGCAGGTAGCTACTTAGTTCGTAACACCCAGAAATGTTTCAGCTTGAGTTTCGGCGGCAATTTCCATCTATTATTGTAAGCCTTCTTCGGAGCAGCTTAAATCAAACGGATCCCGAAAAAATCTTTTAAAGGCGTTGTAGAGACGACATCGAGATATGATGGGCTGAATCATGAGTGCTACTCCAACCTAACTTGATCATATGATCACCTTATGATGCCTTAAAATATTGACGGTACTTAAGTGACCATTGGTCCTATACAAGTGAGGCTTAAAAATATTTTAGGAATCCCAACCAAAAAAAGTTCTCAGCATATTCAAGTTCTAAAATTCTTCCTTTTTTCAATTCAAGTTATTTGAAGGATAAGTAACAATTATTGCTAATATGTATCTAATCATGCTTTAACTTGAAGTTAGTATTGAAATTACAACCTCTGAGGAATGATGAACAAATTGTTTTGTGCAGATTAAGATGTTTTAAAATTATTAGTTTTACTACCAAAAGGTTGCATAATTCTTTTGAAATCGAACTAAACATATATTTAAAAAAAATATTATATATTTTTTTAGATTTTTTGCAGCCTTATGGTCTCTGAACATGTCCTCCCCAGCAGATCTATGAGTACAACTCAATATATACAAGAAATGTTGAAAATAATTTCATGCGAGAGCTGAACCCGATTGTTATAATTGAGTATCAACATCAAAAGTCATCTGAAATATTCATATTTTGCAACAAATAAATAGGAATTGGAAATGTTCAATATTCGTTCTATATGAAACTGAGGAGCGTTAACTAGCGAGAGCTCACATTGTACACAGAGTTCATAAGGATTATTCAGCCTACGTTTGTATGTTACGGCATAAAATTCCATATTAAACTTGACAAAAAATTCTAAATTTCTGGTCTTCGAATTGGCTTTACATATGGTTTTGCTATTGCAATGCGGTGCGATTTCAAAACAGACAGAAATCGAAGTGAAATATTAAAAAAAATGTCTATAAGTTGCGAGTGTCGCAAAAACTATTAGGAAATGCTCAAATCGAATGTCTTATGCTCCAATCAGCCATAAACATAGCGACTTAGCTGTCACAACCCATCATATGAGAGCGCCATATAAATGAAAAGTTACCACCGTTTGACAATGCCGTTACTGACGTTTGCCCCATAACAACCAGCTGCGATTTGATTTTTCCGCAAAACTGACTCAGCTGATTGCTGGCAGTTGGCAACATTTCACCGTTGCAAGCAACGTCGATAACTAATGACATATCCCACTTCCGGTCTGGGAAGTATGTAAAAAGAACTAGTTCGGCTATTAAGACGGGTGCAAAACGATTTGGGGGTCATCGATGCGGGTCTCTTGAAGAAATTGAAGAATGACTAAATGATTGTACCGAGGACAGAGAGGATTAATCTTTAGATACGGTATACGAAAATTACAAGAGAAATGGGGGAAAATAGTCGCTTCCGATGTCTAATACTTTTAATGATATATTTTTTTAACACAAAAAAAAAAGGACCAAATTAATTTGTACAACTAATATATCTCAGAAATTCTTGAACAATAACAGAGTTCGATAAAGTTCTGTACTAATGTGTCTCCAATGAACACGAACTGGATATGGGTGCAACTGAGCAACAACTACGCCTTCGTCACATCTAACAGATTTACTTTCCAACCCCAATATTCAATATGTGTGTTTCGAATATCCAATTTGTAATTATTGTTTGAGTGTTTTAGAAAACCCGAATAATAATTACAATGAACTAAGCAAAATTGTAAAAATCATAAGATGAGAAAACCCTTCAAAACTGAAAAGAAAACGCGAGTGGGGGTTCTGGTGAAAACTGTTTGTTTATGCGGCTTTTTGCCTTAATAAAAATATATATAATGTGTCTATGCAAATTTTAATTTGTTTATTTGAAAATTACGCTCGCGACTGCAACTTTAGCATTACTTCAGTATTCGAGCGTATGCAAATGTGTTGGTAAGATCCTACAGATTGATATATCGCTTTGCAAGGACAACAAAACAACAAAAGCGATTGCGGTTGAGATTGTAGAGACTTGCACATGTATTGCCAGCAAAGTTTATCAATGCGTAGATTGCAAATAAGAGAGATCCGCTCGAATAGATTTAAATAAATAGAACCAAATGCAAACAAACACTCTAAACAAATAGAATACAAGCAAACACACATATCAAAAGCATTATTTTCAAAAAAAAAAAGGAAAAAAAAATATAGATATATATGTACAAGTATGTATATATATATATACAAACTTTTTTTGTACATTAACATATGTATATATGTAACATATATTTTTGTGCGTCATAGCTACAGTTTATTTACAAATTTTCTAAAGTGAATTTTCGGCGGAAATTAAATCCGAGATTGCAATGGCGAAAAGGATAACAGCAACAACAACAAAAATACTTTTAAAATAGCACATTCTTAACTGAATACCCCACATACGTACATATGTATTAAGAAATTTATATTCTATTTTTTACAAAAGAAAGCAACAACAAATAGGTATGTAAATTTCGTTAACAAATAAGTCGAGTTGAGTTTGTACTTTTACTTGTAGCGTTAACTTTTCCGTCGTTTTAACTACAAGTGGGTGTCATCCCAACGAGTTCTCATTCATGTACCGCTCGTTTGTTTGCTGTGAGTCATTGCCAAATACAAATGTTGTATGCGTTTGCTTTCATTATATATATACATACATATTTGTTTTGTTTTGTTTGTAACTTATTTGTTTCGTTATCTTGTTTTCGCTGCCTTCAATTTAAATTTAATTCTATCTTGAACACACATTTTTGCTGTTTTTGCGCGGTGTGGCTGTGTTTTCAATTAAAATTCTTGTAAAAAACCATTGAAGTTGCTTTCAAGTGAACTTTATCTGCTGTTGTTTGTGTGGAAGTGGTAACAAAATGAGTTTTGAAATATTTGAATAATGCTTAGAGCATCTTCTACTGCGATTAAAGCTTAAAAGCCTTTAAAATCTCTCTAATTATCGGCTGGCGCAAATCCAAGGCTGAACCCTCCAAGAGAGTGCCGTCTGGAAATAGATACCACAGTTCTCTTGGCTATTATATGAACTGGCTGAGAACAGTTTGTGCATGTCATAGTTGGGAGGTACCTAGCTAAAGCAATGCTTTGTGTTTGTTGTTTCTCAACAGCACAGCATCTAAAAACTAAGCCTGTAAAAATGGCTATTGCTCCATGATTTAGAACATCAAAATTCTCCTATTTGTCACACTCTGATTCCCTTGTGGAAAAGCGATTGTCAAAACAAAATTTTGAGGTTGTATATTCCATTTCTTCAGGAATTTGTAAGAAAGATAGTATCTACGTTGATCTCTACAATGCTGAGCTGCGTTCAATCCAATTGCGGCAAAACTTACCGTAGAGGTCTGTTGCAAGAAAATTTAATATAGTTTGTAGTGCCTTCGTGTGGTAGTAAATGGAAGAGTCACGTTATAAGGAGAGATGTCTACCTTTGAAATCTGTACAGTTTGCCCCTAGAAATGATTTTGTCGAGAGCAGGCCACCAAACGTTGATGCCGTTGAGAAAAATGGGTTCGACTGCCACTGTATATATCCAGTGGACAGTATATAGCCTTAAGAATCATCTTTTGCCCATTTGCAAGCGTTTGAGCTGTTATAGCTAATTTTTTCTCTGCTGTGTTATGACTACAGTTAAGTTTGATATTCAAGACTACTCCAAGGTATTTTATTAGGGGAGGCTTAAAGTGCTCGTTATCATTCAAAAATTTTCCAACTATGTTTAATGCTTTTTTAAGTAGATCAATTAAGGTCTGAAGATGTTTCTCCGTCGTTTTAAATTGTTGTCGCCCGCTTACGCTGCCACAACACAGCACAACATCACAGGTATAATTGAATAAATATTTATTTATAAATGAATAAATATTTATTTATTTATTTATTTAGTCTATAAACAATAACAGCAACAATGGTTCCTTACAGACTATGATAAGAGGAATCAAGGTCTCCTCTGATGATTTGATAAACAAAAGAAAGTGAGATTAGTGACCTTCTTGCTTCCAGAGATTTTAAATTGAATAAAAGTAAGCGAGATTCATAAGAAGGATTAGATCATCAAATCTCAATAATCGTAAAGCATATTTAAGAAACATATTTTGAGCCATTTCAATCCTAAATATGTGATTCTTATAACTTGGTCTCCAGATAAAGGCAGCATATTCCAAATTGGAACGAACAAAAGCAGTGTATAATAACTTTGGGATATATGCGTCGGTATCTTTTTGTAGCTTTTTCACCTCACAAACCTTTGTGACGAGTAAGTTTTCGAAATAATAAAGCTAATATGCCTATTAAAAGAAAAATTACTCGAAAAAATCACGTCAAAAACTTTCTAGCAAAGTTTGAGAAATGTAATAAAAGGTATGCAAGATATTGAGAATTTTCGCGTAAGTAACCTTAAGACATTTATTGATGTTTAAAAGTAGCTGAGAATTAACACACCAAAGTTGCAAGCTATCAATGTCTTTCTGAAGCTTAATAGCATAATCAAGACTAGTAATATTTGAGAATAATTTGAGATGATCTGCATACAGCGAAAAATTCGCAATTTTTAAACAACTACTTATGTCATTAATGAATAAAGTAAGAAGTGTTGGAGCTAGAATACTACCTTGGGGAATACCTGAGAATGCAATAAAGAGTTTAGAGGAGAAATCATCAATTGTGAGAACGCAAGACCGTTGAGATAAATAAGAATTAATCCAATCTAAAAAAAGTTGAGTGAAGTCAAAACGAGTCAGATTATGTATTAACAAGCTGTGTGAAAGTTTATCAGAAGCTTTTGAGAAATTAGTGTAGACGCAATCCACCTGAAATCTAGCAGAAAAATTGCTATACAATATTTACTTAATACAGCCACGCTCGATATTGTTGATCAATTCGGAACAAGTCAATGCTGGTTCGACGAAGTAAGTCGCAAAATACTTTTTATCTTTCACAATACCTTCAAAGAGTTTCGAGACACTAGACAATTTCGAAATAGGCCTGTAATTACAAATATCAGTATAATTACCACCCTTGTGAAAAGGGCTAATGGAAGTAATTTTCTAATCGTCAATGAAATCACCTGACATCAAAGACAAGTTAAAAATTATTTTTTAAAGTTAATACTAAAACAGGGCAATTCACTTATAAATCATCAAAAAAATCAGCTTCTGGTAATGCCAGAATTAATATGCTCAGATGAAAGACGTAAAGAACCAAAGCTTAAAGCAGAAAGAAATATTATTATCATCAGCAACAAAATTACAACTGAAAAAAAAAAAACAACTGGGAAAACAAATTAGACACGTCGTTTTAAGAGGAAGCAAACTTTTCACCATAAGCAACAGCCGTAGATAAGGAAGAGTTGAATTTCTTAAATTTAATAAAACGGCAAAAAGTTTTGGATTTGATTTAATATTTTCCTCTATTCCAAGGATATAATTTCTGTTATTATTGAAAATCATGTATCCCTCATATAACCGATTTGTTCAGATGTAAGGTTTTGGGTCAAGAATCTATCAAAAAATCATTCAAGAGTATGAAATTTGTTATTATTTTTTACATAGATAGAGTCAAATAAATATTTGTATAGAAAATCATCGAAATCGGATGACTGTATCATATTGCCCCTACAACTGATTTTAGATATGAGAATTCAAAATTAATTATAAAATGCATTACAAGAAATTAGTTACGTCCATGAAGGATAAAATTATATAATTTAATTTTAATGAAGAAAAAACAAAAATTTTACGTACTAATTAGCAAATAAATACTTTAATTTTAATAAAAGAAGGTCCGCTATTCTATACTTTTGCATCAGTTATTTTTCTTAGAAAATTTTGATTTTTTTTAGTTCCTTATCGAATTTGTACGATTTATTTCATTTAAATAAAGCCTGTTTAAGTATTTAAACTTAATAGTCTTCACTGTACAAGAAAATTAAAGCTCGAAATTCGATTATGCTTCAAAAACGTTTATTTGTTGCAATTGGTGATGAAAATGTTAAATTTACAACAACAAAAAATAAATAAATAAATAAAATGATTAAAAATATAAATAAATTAGAGAATTTAAGTCAAACCTTTTACTTGTGATAAATTTAATTAAATATTCCTGTATACTATTTTTTTATCTAAGACAAATAACGGTATAAAGATAATTGAAAATTGTGGTATTAATTTTGTTGCTCACACATTTAGTTATTAAAATATTATACAAGCACTAATTGAAAAGTTCGAATGCTAGAGGCAAAGTATTTAAAAAAAAAAATAAATAAATAAAAGTAAAAATAGAAAATTGTATAAAATGAATTTTTGATAAACTGCTGCAAATTCATCTAATACTCTTTCCATTTAATACTTTAATTTAATTTCGTTTGGTATTTCGTTTGAAATCAAAAACTTTTTACACTCCAGGCACCCGTACATACTAAGAAATTTTTGTCTGTATATTTGTTTCTTGCTTGCGTAAATACTTTTCACTTTTAAGTCGAACTTTTCAAAATGTTTTGCTCAAGTTTCGGCATGCATATTTCTAATACATGTATTATTTATATGTACACTAATTTTATTTCTCCTTTATTTTATCATTTGCTGTTGGTTTTCTAAATATTTCCGCATTGTGCTTGTTGCTGTATGAGACATACCAACTAAGAACTCACCACAAAACGCATTCAGCAATTTTCACACCAACTTTCTAACGGTACAAATTCAAATCCATTAACGACACCATACCACATTGACAGAGCGAGAGGAGGAGGCTTGCTTCTTCAAAGCAACCGGAAGGATAACGTCGGCAGCTGCCTGCTGCCTGCCTGTTTGTGCTATTTCAAAGGAATTTAATAAACAGCAGCGCCAGTTTTGTGTGCGTCTTTTCTCATCATCATTTACAACAATAAAATATTTTCAACTTTTTTTTTCTCCACTTTTATTTCTATTTTTTCTCTATTCATTTATTTTTTTTTCTTTTTTTTTGGTTTTATAAAATGAAGAACATGACAAAAATGCAAATACTTTGCCCACAATATGCGGTGAGAAAGTTCTATTGAAGAAGTTAAGCAAGTGAGGTGAAGAGTGTGGTGTGAATATTAATAGTACTTGTCCGTCGGTAATTGTGTTGGCTGCTTTTGTTTTTGCATTTTTCTTCCTGCTCATGTATACGGAAGGACAGAAGTCAAGAATACGTAAAATGCCTGTTAAAATATGTTCGCTGGCAAAGTCAAAGAACAAAAGGGAAGCAAAGCAAATATTGTACGCCCGACAGCTTTGCATGACGACAAAAGAATGTCTACAAGTATGAAGAAGTTCAGTAATTTCCCAGCCACACAATGCAAGGACAAACATTTGTGGCATTTACTTCGGTGGTAGGTGTGTCTAAGCTGAGAAAAAAATAAGATTAACACGAAATTAACAAAGAGCGATGATATAGACTCCACCTGTATACCAAGGTGAGAAGTACAACGCTTGTGTAGCTTTACGCAGTTGAATAGAATAAGTGGAATAACTGCAGTGACCAAATCATAGCATACTTTTAGGCTTAACATCCAATGCATGCACATGTTTTCAAATATGAAACTGGAATGCCTTCTGCGACATTCCAGTCAGCTCGCAGGCTTTGTAGAATTCTTTTTTGAAAACGTGCTTTATGTGTAACGTGGGTTGGCGGTAACGAAATTTGAAAGTCTTAAGGCAACAGTGAAGGAATACAAATTTAAGAAATTTGTATTAAAGGAAGTTTAATGTAAAGCAAATCTCTTCTGTAGTGCTTTAGGGTAGTGTAGATGTTTACTAATTGTCAGTTTCCTAGATTTCAGTGGATGAAATTGTATCAAAGTTTGTTTTTAGCTTTATAATTGACATCTTTGAATAGCAGCCTCTGTAAGAATTAAATGTACTGTTTGAGGCCTGTAGGTAAAGGTCCTTCTAGAAAACTGCTTGCAATTACCTGTACGGTTGCTAGTCCCACTCGGAGTTTTAACGCTAAGAGAAAGTTTTTCGATATGAAGGCTTTCCAATCCAAAATCAATCACAATAAATTTTTGCTTTTACCATTGAAGTAAATTTCAAAATGGTAGCTTAGTATCAATGACAGGTTAGATGTACTTAAGAAGTGTATTAGTTATAATAATTGAAAGCGAAATAGGGAAAAGAAGGATTAAAATGACTGCTGATGGACGGATTGTGCTAATTGCTGACCTTGGGCGGTCATACCGACATTTTTCTTACAGGTTGGCGTGGACGGTGTCTATGGATGGATGGTTAGGAATAATTAGGAGAGGTTTTCGAATAGAAAAGAATGAGTATAATAAGATGAGCAGATTTATTGTTTTTAATCGAGCTGTTTAAAAGGTGATAGTCTGGTCCTAAAAGCCCTGATAAATCGTTCTGAATACGATACTATTAAGTGCAATGAGTTGTAGGCCTGCTTTTAGAAATAAATTTACAGTTGCAAGGCCATACCCAACTAACCCTTGAGTCACGACTAAACGTAAGCGAGCTTTAGTGGGGCCGACATATGCGTTATAAGAGTTTTCTGGAGACTTTTTTTTGAGGTGTCCGTCTCTGAGCGGACGTCGGTTGTGAGGCAAAAATTCGCTACATAAATGCGTTCAAAATTTTAACCAACTCACGTTACGAGGTTGTGCGATTTCTCATGTAGAACTGAGCTTTAGCGAAAAAGGAAACACATCCTTGGATGCGAGACCTCGGTTTTTATGACAATCACATTTATACACTTCAAATGTGGGAATTAAAGTTATAAGGCATCTCATTAGCGCTGATATTTGTGGGAATGAATCGGTAATTGACGGAAAGGTAGGTAAACATTATTTCTTCGAAAACAGATGCAGCCCTCTTTCTCAGTGTCTCCTACATTCTAGTGAGGACGATTGAGTCAACTATATATTCAAATTAAAAAAAAAAGAAAAAAAAATTACAAAAAAATACAAAATTACGAGTTGAGTTGTTTCGAAGTAACGGGGTTGAGTACATTATGAACTGATCTTCTTCGCTTAACATCTAAAATCTCAATTTTTCGAGCAACACCTGCGCAGAACGTACCATAGAATGAAAATGGAAAATGGAGGTTTCAAAGAAGACGCCCGTAGTTAGATAGAACAAAAATTGGCATGGCAAGTAAATGAAAACTTTTCAACCACCCAACTTCCTGACAACACTGAATAAATTATCAATAAATGTTTAATAACAATTCCAAAGTTAAAATATTCATGAACATAGGAGTATATAATCAACGAGCGCCACTGGCCCAACAATTTATAACTCGCATTAAAATATTAGACTTTCATAAAAATCTATTATTCAGTCGGAAACATTTTGGTTCTTATCAAAGAACTAATGTAATTCTAAGGAGAAATGCAAGCATATCACATTCAGTTGCTTCAGAAGATATTTTAGAAATTATTAAATAGTTATATAATTTTTAAATATAAATTCTACATTTTATCGTCAGCTGAAGCAATATTGAAATATTTTTTCTCAAAAAATGGCTAAAAACCACTTAAGAGTATACACAAATAAAAAAGAGATGAAATTATCCCAGCAGCGTGCCATTTAAGGGCAAAAGGAATGTCAATTTCACACATCTGCGAGGGCATAACTTCAGCTGCTGCTTTAATAGGCAACTGTACGTGGCTATTCGATGCTCTAGCGTGATGTTTAACAGAGGTCACGCACGTGTCAGTGGGAAAAACAACGGGACGTAATAGAAAATAAAGTAGAAAAACAGTAGGAATCATTTATGCGGGCTTTAGTTGATGGTATGATGACAATTGAATTGTTTTGTTTAACACAAACACATATATATATATATATATATCTATGTTATATACATACATACACATATCGCTCAACTATTGTGTCACATACTTCCACAGCTTGACACCAAAAATTTCCATGCATTTAAATACGTGCACATGTGCAGCTTTATGTGTATGCAAAATTGTTGCAACCCCCATTCCCCTTCACCCCACTATATTGCATAACAATGAAATGTTCACAATACGCTTGTTTTACATACATACACATCTCTATATGGTTGCATATGTGAGTGCACGTATGAAAAACAATGCGGAAATTTACGCAAAAATTTTTCAATATTAGAAATGAGATTGCTTTATTTTTACAGTTGTTCGTTGTTTACTGTTTCTGTGCAGGGAAATGCAATTTCTTTATTGTTTTTCTCAGTTTCTGTGTTGGTATTAGTGTGACAATCGAGCATAATTCGCATACAATGTTACGCTAACGAAGCACACTTTTAAGCTCATTTCAACTCCAATAGTGTTTATGTGTGGACATATCGACGTTTGGAGGCTGATATACGAGTGTGTTTGTATATGTGTAAGTATTTGCTTCCACAAACTCAATTGAAAATTTAAGAGTTTCGAAAATAATGCAATTTCAGTATTTCGTTCCATTTATTTTTGATTTTTATTTAATTTAATTACTTTTGGAAAGAAGATACGATATTTTTTTTTACTATTTAAAGGGGATATCCATTTAGTGGTTTCAAAATTCCTGGGCCGTATTTTGACATCTGCCAAACTTAACTGTCAAACCAAATATGTTTTAATTTAGTTAAAACATAAGACATATTATGTCCCTGTTTATGAGTATAAACCTTTGACTCTTGAGCACTTCAAAACCAATATTCGTCAAATTATGGCTGAGATACTGCCCAATTGTGCCAAAAAGTGGTCGAAAATTTCCTCAAACGGATCGAAGTTGACAAAAATTCGCGAGGCGATCATTTTAAAGATGTGTGTGTTTCACATATAATGCCAAGGTTTTAAATTATTTTAAATTCATTTTATTCAAGTTTATTTTGGAAACCTGCAAAATGGATAAGCGTCGTGCGTTTGGTTCCATTTTCGCAAGTGCCTGACTTTTAACTAAAATAAAATATGTTTGGTTTGACAGTTAAGTTTGACACATGTCAAAATACAGCCCCTGCAATGTTGAAACCACTAATTGGATAACCCTTTAATATGGATTAAGAAATACCGAAAAACAAATACGATTTTTGAAATAAATTGGTCTCAAGTCCATTTCTCGGAAGAAAATGTAGTGTTCGTTTTAAACTAAACCTTGAGCTACCTAAGTACCAAATTTGAAGAAAATCTACCCAAACATACGTTTTTTGGATCCTCTATATGGATTTTTCTAGCGAATTTATCTTGTTTGGTTGGTTTTGAATTATATATGTACGCAGTAACATCACCTTCATTTAAATATATACTTATATAGAGATTATTTATGTCAACCATTGTGTCAGAAAATTACATTTTGTATAGTACAAGGTATAGTTATAGTATAGTTTAAAAGGATTAGGATTAAGCTCTAAGCACTGCATTGGATTCTTAATAATTTCTGCTGTCACACTCTTTCCAAAGCATAGTTACAAAAAAATTTTGTATAATTATTTATATATGAATGTAGTTGTCGCATTCCTACTGTTTTACTAAATTTAATTTCCAATTATATGTAGTTTATATTAATTTCAATAAATTTCTTTGATAACTTATATAAAAGATATATAATTCTTTGGAAAATTGTTTACAACAAAACTAAATATTTACCTTTTCGACGCATAATAATCAAAATATTTAATTATGTATGTATTTAAAATAAAATTTTGTTCATTTGATTTCGTTTGCTTTGGCGATTACCACGCTTCGACTGTTCTCTTGCCTACATTTACCAATTTTAGGACAAAAATGTAAATATTTACTTATTTGCTTGCTCAAATATTTTCCAGTAATTATTTGTTAACATGGAATTTTATTTGAAAAGCAGCCGTAGGCTAGGAGAATATGATGAAAGCTGAATATTTTCTGAAATGCTTATTTTACATTAATAACATGTGTGTTGCATACAATATATGTATGTATATGTATAAATAGCCAATAAATTTCATGTGAAAATGCCAAGTTAAACACGAAACGGAATTTCTAATATATTGCATTCAAATGTTGTTCGTTCTTCTACAAATTTTCTCATCTGTGAATATTTCTGTTTTTTTTTTTTTTGTTTACTGATATTGAATAATTTTGTGGTCGAGAAATCGAGGTTGCCGTATGGAAGAAAAAATCTATACTGCTAGTATTATAAGTAAGGGTTATATACCTCAAATCTAAAATTATGGACAAAATTAGTTATGGTTGCCACGTGCTACAAAATAAAAATACTTTACACCGAATTTAAAACTAAGTCCATCAATTTTTGAGATATTTCAACCAAACTTGTACCTACAAGTGTAAACTCTCATTTCTCGAAACCGTCCAGATCGGACCACTGTACGGTATATGCGAACAAATATTCCGGTTTGAAATTTCGGGTCATAAATCCGTAAAATCCGTATAACGAATTGCATATTGGTTCTGCAAATCATCAAAATCGGGCAAATAAAACATATAGCTCTCACACACCGATATTTCCAGATGTGAAGTTTTTATATACAGTGGCGGACAAAAGTCTACAAACACCGCCTGTATTCGCTGTGTAGAAAGTACTATGATTTTGCTGAAAAATATAGGTATGCAGTTTTATTTCAATTCCATATAGCTCTCACACACCGATATTTTCAGATGTGAAGTTTTTAAATACAGTGGCGGACAAAAGTCTACAAACACCGCCTGTATTCGCTGTGTAGAAAGTACTATGACTTTGCTGAAAAATGTAGGTATACAGTTTTATTTCAATTCCTTTTCTAATCAAATATATTTAAACAAATCCATTCTCTAACATAAAATAAAGCAATTATGGTGAAAAAACGAAAAAATATCCTTGACAAAAGTCTACAAACACCACAGGTTTACTAGCGCTATGTCGATATGCTGTATTGTTATGGCGGTTAGGTACCCTTTTTTTACTATTTTTTTTTTAATTATGTTTTCCAATTTGCTAGTATTGAATTTAGTTGTGCTTTAGACACATTAGCGTCAACAATAGCTCCGCGAAGAGAAATGTCCATTGACGTACGAGTCTTGGTTATTCAGCACAGAAAAATGAAGTAATCGTATGGTGAAATTTAAACATTTTTAATCTTAAGTCCACCAAAGGTACAGACCTTTGTAAAAAAAATAAATATTCTGATGGAAGTGAATGATGATTCTAAAGCTACTGCTCACAAATTAGTCGAAAACATCGCAAACTCATCAAGAAGATGTGTTCATTTAAGAACAATTCCGCAGTAAAATGGCAGGTAAAAGGCACATTTAGGAAAGGGAATGGATTTTTGGCAAAAACTCTTCTTTACAGACAAATCGAAGTTCAATATATTCGGCAGTGATGAAAGAACAAAAATTTGGAGAAAAGAAAACACTGCATTTAACTCCAGAAATATAGGACCAATAGTGAAGCATGGTGGCGGCAACGTAATACTTTGAGGAGCGGTTGCGGCATCTGGTGTTGGGAAGCTTGTTTTTATTGAGAGTAATATGGATCGGTTGAAATATAAGTCATTGTTGAAAGCTAATCTGAAGCCATCGGTGGACAGTTATGAGCTTGGCGCAGGCTGGATCTTTGGATAGAATAACCATCCAAAGCATACGGTCCATATTGTTAAGGATTGGTTGCTTTATTATGCTCCAAGGCACGCACAGCCCACCTTAAAGCCCAGATTTGAATGTTATTAAATGTGTCTGTCTTAAAAATTTCAGCGAAAAATTAGAAAAAATCAGATTTCCAGCCCGGCATTACTCAAAGAACGTCTTATTGAAGCTTGGGACAGTATTACTCCCTCAGAATTGATAAATTTAGTAGCTCCGATGCCACGACGACCTCAACCAACTAAATGCTAAAAAGATCAGGTTACCTCACAAATGTCTACAAACAGTACATACATAAAATATCTTAGCGCAAAAACTTTGATTTATATAGTTTGGCGCTTTGTAACCGCTGAAGCGATTTTCGGCTGAGCTCCTCCTTCAAATTTCGGTTTTACGTCTTGATATTACAAACAGAGGGACTAAAATTTATTCTAAGTCGCCTCCGCACAGCAGATGGATTTTGAAGAGAAGTTTTAATTTCATGTCAGAAATACACTCGGATGGATAGGCAGTCTCTACCGAAGGGCGGCCGCAATTAGAAAAATTAATTTTCTATAATTTTGAATGTTGCTCGAACCTGGACTCGAACCTGGACTCGAACCCAGGCCTTCCGAATTGTAGTACGCAATGTTAACCAATCGATTATTGTGGCCGTAAGAAAGCATTTAGGAGCATGAAATTTGGTATTCTACAGACATAAATTCAAGTTTATATTGACACTGAAAAATGCCAAAATCGAATTTTGTAATTTGCAATAAGGTGTAAAGGTTTCGCCATGGCCGAAGACATCCGTTCTTTCTTGTTTTTTAATTAAAATATGTCAGAAATCTTTCGGTTCTTTTATTATAATAAATTTAATTTATCAAGAGTCACAATATTCTGATATATTAAAAAAAAAACCTACTTCTCGAAAAATAATATCTATTAGAATAAAAAGAAGAAGGTTGAATTCAGAAAAAATTTCTGGGCAGAACTACCATATTACAAAAATTTTATTCATTTCGATATGTAATATTCAGTATTTATGCAAATTTTACATTTTGGAATATATATAACTCATGTAAAATTTAGTACGGTTGCCAAAAAGGAAAAATATAAATACGATTTTTCATAAAAAATAAGTTAATTTACGCTTTTCTTTTCTTTTGTAGAGTTGCCACCTAAAATGTTTAAATTAAAATTAAATTTTTAAGAATAATTAAATAGAATACTCATTCATAACTGAAGGACACCCTCTAAATTCAATTAATATTAATTTAATGAAGTATGCTTGGCATATAATAGTAAGTGCTATACACACTTACTTCTACATACATACACACGTATGTGTTATACGCAATCGTACAATGAAAATACACTAAACGCAAAATGAAAGTTGGACATGTTGGCAAATAGACAGAAAAACAGACGGGTAATCAAGGGTACATATTTGCCTTCAATCTTCAGCACGTACATTTTTACATGCATACACAATTAATCTATTTAGCCATTTATGTTGGTATATATAATACTTGTATATGTACATATATACTCGTGCATACCACATCAGTTTCCAGTCTAATGAGTGATCAAATTGTGGCCAAAATGGTGCCAGAGGCGCTACATTAATGATATTAGTTGCAGTAGTTTGTTGTTGAAAGTAGAAAGAGAAGAAGAAGAGCTTTAACTAGCATTATAACTTCCACTTGATATCCTGTATATACATCCTCATGCTCCTGTGCATGAATACATTCATTGAAGGTGTGTGTGTGCGTGTGCAGCACCCATTAAGCATAATTGCTGCTGCTAGATATATGTTACATATAACATTGGCTACATTACTAACAATTCTAAAACAATAATAACAACAAATACACCAACATCCATACTCACATGCAACACCAACCAAAGTCGTCAGCCAATATGTCCGGCCGTTCGTTCTCTTAGTTGGTTAGTGTAAATGCCAATTTAGACAATAAACAGTTACATAGAGCAGAGTAAGTAGAGCGGAATTAGTATTGTAGTTGTTGTCTCATTTTGGATGGACCACATTTTGACACATATAGTGTCTGAGAGTATATCATTGTTGGTTAGCGGTAAATAGCGAGTGACAGTAAACATGATTATGCGCTTTGAAAGCTAACTTTGTTTGTATGTATGTATAAATATATATACGCATATATGTATATATGACAAACTGCAATGACTATAGTAGAAGAGCTGTCCACTCCTATGCCCATCTTGAACAGTCTAAGTCATTTTGCAAATACCGTTAGTTCAGAGTGTAAAGCATCAAGAAATAATTGGATTAAATTTAGCTGAGAATAATGCCAGCGTCTAGTAGTCAAGTGACGGACGGCGGTGGTCGTGTGTTGCAAAAGTGCAGCTAACTGGCTATAAGGTTCTTAAAGATGTCCATATGTTTGACTTGGCAGGACCCTAATTGTGAAAAGTTGCATTATATACGTAATTGATCAAAGGCGAGTAATTAGTTTATTAGATATGAAAAACAATATTATTTAAAAACAAAGAAGAAAGAATGTCTTCGACCATGCCAACGTCTTTATACATTTCATGAACACATCAAATTCATTGCACATTGTGAATTTCAATTTCGATGGTTCGAATACAAAATTTCACGTCCTTTGATGTTTTGTGAACGTATTTCTGCGAAATATCTAATATCTGAACAAATCAGTTATATTGGGTCTGTATATATTATATTAACGCTCCTACATGCTTTTTGGACGGATTCTAGGGAATAAATTTTTGCAATTAGAGCTTCGAGTTAATTTCTTACATCATTTTCGACAGAAACATTATTGATTTCAACATTAATATTCATACTTTGGAAAACTCTTACTTTGGATACCTCTTACCCCTATGCGATTCTATCAAATTTTCTTGGTATTGGTTGGTCAGATTGAATAAGGGTCTCACGACACATCTCGGAATTTTCGTTAATATGACGAGGCAAAGGTCTTCATTGATTCTCTGTGCCAAGCTCAGATACTGTTTGTGAGTATACGCGGAGTGCATGTTAGTTAGAATGCGTGAACAGTCCTGACATATGGTGCAGAAACCTGGAGGATGTCGACATCCGATGAGTCGGCTTACGGAGCTTTTGAGTGAAAAATTATGCGAAAGATTTATGATCCTTTGTGCGTTGGCAACAGAGAATACCATAGGCGATGGACGATGGACGACATTGACATAGTTCAGCGAATCAAGAGACAGCGGCTACGCTGGCTAGGTCATGTTGTCAGAATGGATGAAAGCGCTTCAGCTTTGAAAGTATTTGATGGCGTATCCGCTGGTTGAAGCAGAGGATGAGAAAGACTTCCACTTCTTTGGATGGATCAGAGCGACCTAGTTTCACTTCGCATTTCCAACTGGCGTTAATAGCAAAGAGAAGAAATGAGTGGCGCGCTATTTTTGAAACCGCTATAAAAGCTGGAGCTTATCTTAAGGGGGTAGGCCACTCTAGAATTTTCAGAAAATAGACTTTTTTCTTTTAAATGGTACATTAATGTCTCAAAAATGTTAGCCCGAAAGATTATGACAGATAAAGATTTCTAAATTATCCATTTTCGTTCTCTAGTTCAAGCATTTGTTTCAGTCAGTAAGGTATACTCAAAACTTTAAACGCATTTATCTCAAAAAGGCTTCTTTCAAGTTGGCCGGAAACATAACTGAAACAATTTACAACCGATTCACTTGAAATTTCGACAACATCTTCGGAAATACATTATCTACAGAAGTACGCGGATTTTTTATCTTGTTATTTTGGTTTTTTGTTATTAACAAATTTCGAACAATTTTTTAAGCCAAATTGTTAGTTTATCCTTCTACGCACTTTTGTAGCTTTTGCTATTCACAAGCGGAAACCGTTCAACAATCTTTAAAATAAAAAAATACAGGAGTTGTGTTTCCGGCCGCGGTTCCCGAAAAAATGGAGATATCCAAGGGTGAACGCTGTATAGTTGAAATTTTTAAATGAATTTTTCTCAAAAAATAGCTATAGCTTGTTAATTATATGTATAATAAATTCCTTTTGTCAAAAATCAGATTTATTTAATAGTTTTCCCGAAATTTTTTTCCAAAAAAGGCCCATTTTGTGGCACTCTAGAGTGGCCTAACCCCTTAATTTAGGTGAAAATCTACCAGTGTATAGATCTTATTGAATTATAAATTTTATTTCTATACACATATTTTATTTATCCATTAATTTTTGTTATTCTTTATCCCATTTAAATTTTTTCGCTTCGAATTTTTATTTTAACATAATTACTATTTTTTTCAATATTATTGTTACTTCATATATATATATACATATAATTTTACTTTCGTTCTAGCTTTTACGTTCTATTTGACTTTTTATTTTAATTTATACTTTAATTTTTACTTTTTTTTCTATTTTCATTCTTATTTTAATATAAATTTCTCTTTTTGACTTGGTTTAATTTTTTTTACTTAATTTTTTGTTGGTTTTATTTATAATCTTTTATTAACTTTTATTTTGAACTTTAAATTTTAATTTAAGTTTAATATATATTGTTATTTTTATTTGCAACCTTATTTCTGATAATTTTTTTATTTTAGTTTATATTGCTCCTACTTTTAATTAAATTAATTAATTAATTTTAATTAATAATTAAATTAAATTATATTAATAACATTTTTTTATTTAAAATTTTATTTTCATCCTAGCTTTTGATTTTTATTTGACTATTTAGTCAATTTTATACTTTTCATTTTAATATCATTTCTAGTTTATATTTGCACTCAAATTTTAATAATAAATTCGAATTTTAATAAATAATAAAATATTGATAAATAATATCAACTTTTTTAAAATTAATTTTTGCTTGTTGCTTCTAATTCAACTCCTTTTTTAATTTTATTTTCATAATAAATTTTGTTTCAAAATTTCATTTTATATATTATATACAAATTTACTTTTAGTTTTTTATATATTTTTATTTTATTTTGTAATCTTATTTTTACACAAATGCTTTTACTTTAGTATATACAAATATTTTTTTATTTTTTTTTATTTAAATTTAATATTATTTAATTTAATTTAATTTCAATTATTAATTTTTTATTTTTTTTTTTTTACTTTTCTAATTTCTATCCAATTTTATTATTTTTTTTTTTTTATTCCGAATGCAATTCTTCATATATTATTTGATATTGTTCACCCGTTCTGACCACTCCATCGATCTATTTGAAATAATGTCGTTATAAAAATGTTTTTATTTTGTATTTGTTATTTCTTCCAATATATTGTAAGTGCGGAAATCATACAATATATTTCTTATGAATCTCAACTTTTTTCTATAAAACCCTAAGAATTCTATTATAAATTATTGCCAGCATTCCAGTTTTCAATTACATGCACATGCCATTGACTTTCTATTGAATATTTATTTTGAATGCGTTCTTATTCTTGCTTTGGGTTCAATCTTGTTACTTTACTCGTGACTTTTTTTTTTAGTCCAATGATGCGCGTTGACCTTAAATGGCAAATTTGCAAATTTATTTGAAAAGGACTGTGATGTAAATAAACAGAAGGAGAAGAGGAATATGGATATTTCGACGGCAGGGAAAGAGAACTATAAACACAAAACACAAAAAAAGGCAATAAAATAATATAATAAATGCACGAAATGCTCGCACATAACACTTTTATGGCTAAAAAATGTGTAGAATGGTTGTGAAGGCAGCTTGATTTTAAAAGTCACCGTAAATATATTGGAAAAAGGCACAAAAAATGTCAATAGCTAAATGGATGAGTGAAGCCATTTATAGAGCGGAAGGATAGAAAAAAGGTAGCTGATGTGATATATGTACATACATATTTGTGAGCTATTATTTATTATCAAATTTTATGTCTTTTTTAGATAATGTTAAAAATATATGTGAGTTGTGACTATTTCCCCCACTTTGTTTTTGATAAATATTTACTTTTTTATTTGATTTATTTTCAGAGGCTTACATATTGCGAGAGAAATTTAACATATTTGCATCTGACCATATATTTTCAAATATTTTCAAATGCACTATAGACCATTTATTATCCTAGCAGGGTGCTAAAAAATATAAATAATTTTTTTTAAATCTCTATAACTCTTGAAAATTATTACGAAATAACATATAGATTTATTTACTTGTATGAATTTCTTTTTTATACAACGCTCTGAAATTTTTAAGTACGAAAAGCAATTGGAGACTTTTTTTTGAAACCTAAGCTTTCATAAAAAAAGAATTTTTTCCCTTACATCAAAAATTAAATAAGTTAATTAAAATAAAAAAAGCATTATTCTCTATGAGAGACGACATAGGCTTATCAGGTCTAGAGATTTAAAATGGTGTATGCTTATTTTAAATAAATCATAGAAATATTAGTTTGTCGAGATTTCTAGATTATATTTTTATAAACTCTGGAAAGCTCCTAATTCGGTAGAATAAAAAACATAACATTAAAACCGCTTGTTCTATATTACTTTTTTTTGCAATCTACTACCATTTATCAGAGACTACCTTTTTTATCTACATAAAAAATTCATATTTACATGCACATTTACATTACTAAAAGGAGATGGAACTAAAAAGCTTCTCCAAAAGCTTTCCAGATTTATCATTTACATGTTACTTAGATTCCCTAAAATTTTAAATACACTACTTTAAACAAAAAGCTGCACAAAGCTCACATTCAAAACCTTATCAAGCTTTCACTTCTGAAACACTTAGTTACGCTACAGATAAATATAAAAAGTTGCAGTTAAATTTTCACAGAGTTTAGCGCTTTAATCAAACCTCAATTGAGCTTGCACTCAGAGTTTCATTTAGCTTGCTTTCACCGATTTTCAATTAATTAATTCTATTCGTTTCGAATATTTAGGAAAATATTATATGCTTGGGGCTTTTGAAAGTTAAAAACACTTTCAGCTGCTGTTAAATAGTTATTATAGAACGTACTAAATACGAAATTCTAAACATTTATATACAATACATACATATACACATTAGGATATTTACAATAGATATATAAGAGTATTGGATGCTATAATTTTATACTTTACCTCATTGTGAATGACGTTGTTTAGATTGTTGGATTTGTTGTTGTTGTAGTAGTTGTTGTTGTTGGTAATAGTTGTAGTTGTAGAGAAGGTGTTGTAGTAAATAGTAAATTCCGCATATATTTGTTAATCAGTAGTATTAGTAGTAGTAGTTACGGTAGTAGTAGTAGTAGTAGTAGTAGAAGTAGTAGAAGAGGAAGAAGCATTTCAACATAATCGGCAAAAAGCAAAAATTATTGTTAAATTAAGAAAGAAAGATAAAAATAGAAAAATATATGAAAAATACGTTATTTCACAATTTTTTTAATCAAATAGTTTTCAATGATATTTTCTCGCTTTCAATTAATGAATTGATTTCAATGATTATTATTATAACTGATATTTTTTTTGAAATGAGCTTTTAATTTAAAATACAATATAATATTTATTTTAAGTAAAATTTTAAATACAATTTTTCTCCAACTACAATTTTATTGAGTAAATGAAGTGTGAAATATATTTAAAATATGCAATAAAAATTTATTAAAAATTATATATATAATTATTAAAGTTAAGTTAGTAAGTGAATGCAGAAACAAGTACTTGAAAAGTTAGAAGCAATCAAAAAAGTTGAAAAGTGAACATAATTAGAAGAAAAAAGTTCGAAAATATAATATGCATACTAGATAAAAGGAGTAAGAGGTAAAAGTGGCAATGAAAGAAGTAAGAACAAGAAAAGTGGGTTGTGTGTAAAGAAGTGCAAATACATAACAAATGAAATAATAATATATAATTCAAAATTTTGTTTTATTTTATTTATTTGTATTTTTTGTTTGAATTTATTCTACTTTATTTTATTTTATTTTATTTTATTTTTTTAAATCTTTTTTTTAAATTTTTTTTTCTTTATATAAAAAATTTATTTCATATAATTTTTTTTATTTTAATTTATTTTATACTATTTTATTTTATTTTATAATATTTAATTAATTAATTGTTTATTTTACTTTTTTATTTTTTCATTTTATTCTATTTTAATTTATTTTATTTTATTTTATTTTATTTGGGTTTCATTTTATATTAAAAAATTTGATTTAATATTTATGTATTTATTTTATTTTATATTATTTTTTATATTTTTTTATACTATTTAATTAATTAATTTTTTATTTTATTTTATTTTATTTAATTTTTAAATTAAATTAAATTTTACTTTATATTATTTTATTTACTTTCATTTAATATTAAAAAATTTATATTAATATTTATTTATTTTATTTTATATAATTTTTCATATTTTATTTTATTTTATTTTATAATAGTTAATTAATTAATATTTTATATTATTTTATTTTATTTTATTTTTTAAATATAATTGTAATTTATTTTATATTATATTACTTTATTTTATTTCATTTTATTTAAAAAAATTATTTGAGTATTTTATTTATTTATTTTTACTTTATATAATTTTGCTATATTTTGTTTTACTTTATAATATTTAATTAATAAATTTTTTATATTATTTTATTTTTTATTATTTTATTATATTTTATTTTATTTTTTATTAGATTATGTTAGTTTATTTTTTTTAATTTTATTTTTTTTTGCTTTATTTGATTTTTATTTTTTTATTTAATTTTAATATTTTTTATTTTTTTTTATTTTAATTTTTTTATTTAATTTTAATTTAGTTTTATTTTACTTTGTTTTATTTTAAGTTTTTATATTTTTTTAATCTTTTTTTTTAATTTTTATTTTATGTAATTTTATTTTATTTTATTTTGTTTTATTTTATTCTTTTTGTACTATTTTTTTGTTTTATTTTATTTTATTAATTTTTTATTTTTATATTTAATTTTATTTTAATTAAATAAATATTGTTTATATTATTTAATAAGCAAGATTTAATTTAATTTCATTTTTTTGACTTCATTTTATTTTACTTTAATTTATATTATTTAATTTAATTTAATTTAATTATTTGTTAATATTTCATATTATTTAATTAAAATTTTTAAATTTTTTTTCATTTTTTTGTTTAGTTTAATATTGTTTAATTTAATTTAATTTTATTTAATTTTATATAATTTTATTTTATGATATTATGTTGTTTTTTAATTTTTTGCTATTTTATTTATCATAATATTCAGTTATATATTTCAAAATATTAAGAGTCAAGTGCACCGCAAAAAGTAGATTATTTGAGCAGCAAATCAATATCATAAGTAAGCGATAGAAATAGATTTAATAGGTGTGTGAATAAATAAATAAAGAGCGGAAATGAACAAACTGAACTCGCAAAACTAATTGCAAAATTTACGAAACAGGTGTAGAGCGCTTGGTGGTTTTTAAGAGTATTGGAGTTAAAGTAGTTGTTGTATATTTTGCGTGTATGTATAGGTATTAAAGTGCGTTTAGTTGTGTGTAAATAAGTAAGGCAAGACTATGTTTTCGGGAAATTCGTGCAATTGATATTTAAAAAAAAAAACCTTTTATTTATATTTCTTAAAATAAGGGTTTTTGCCTAAGCTGCATTGTGGTGCATACTATTATTATTGGTATGTGCAGTAGTAGCAGTATATATAAAGAAAGTGTATTTATGCGCTTTAAAGTCCTGAAAGCATTGAAATTTTGAAATTTATTTTTTTATTAAACATTTCTTTTTTGCTTAAGTTTTTACTGTTAATGACATTATTCTTTCTATAATTACTATTTATTTTTAATTTTTTTTTTTTTCAAAATGTAAAAAAATTCTGATTTGCAGAATGTTTTAAGGATATTTCATATTAATTTTTTTCTATGCAACCATTTTGTTAATTGTTTTTTAATTTTTGTCTTTTATTTAGTTTTAATTATTTTTAAAATAAAGTAATATTTTCTTTGCAGAGCAAAAAAGATTTTTTCGAAAATATGTTTACTTCTTAACTATGTTTATAAAAATTATACAGTAAGTGATTAGTTTTATACAAAAAAGAAAATATTTGTCTATAATTTAATATATTTGTTACCATTACTGCACTATGTACTTTTGAATTAAAAAAAGTTCTTAACTGGTTTTTTCTAATGAGATCAACTTTTGAGCTTCTTCAAAATCTTGCAAGTTGTGCCTTACAATTTGTATTTATAAAGAAGCCTAATATTTTATTTGCTAAGTAAGATTTAAGAAATCGCAACTTTCTAAAGACTAAAGCTCACTTTTCTTGAACAAAATTGTGCAGAAATAAACTAAAAAATACTACTATTAATGCATTTCTTGAATTCATATTAAATTACTAGATAATTAAAAGCTTTTTATTTGAAATATTTATATATATATATATATAGATATATATCTAGAAAAGATCAAATTCGGTGCAGAAAAAGCTTAT
Source organism: Neoceratitis asiatica (assembly GCA_030068015.2). Taxonomy (NCBI): domain Eukaryota; kingdom Metazoa; phylum Arthropoda; class Insecta; order Diptera; family Tephritidae; genus Neoceratitis; species Neoceratitis asiatica. The sequence goes on from CM061528.1 coordinate 10,425,974, forward strand.
ATATTGTTAAAACCTCTTTTTTCACCTAAATCAAAGCTGACTGGCATTAAGTGAAAGCTGGTCTGTTGTCGGCAAAAGCGCAATAAGCTCAATTGGCCGATTAGCATAAGCATTATTTTAAAAATTTTACTTCATTTAAATTGTGTTGAGTAAAATAAAGTTGTTTAAATGCTTCTTGTATATTGAAGTGTATATAAATGCATGTAATATTTATTTATGTGCACACTCAATCAGTGTAACTAATGCTGTGAATTTCCGCTCAACTGCATGCAAATTTAAATACAAAACTAAATCATTTCTTTATCATAATTATTTATATTACAAAAAAATTATTAGGAAAACATTGCCAACATTTTCATGATTATCGTAGAAATTTGAGTTTAAATGCTTACATTTTTTTAATTTATTTCATTTTTTTGTTAAATATGCTTTTTTCATTTAAACACATGTTGGAAATTTGAAATATTTAATTATACGCTTAGCTGTGAGTTATGATTGAATTAGCAAATATATTTACATATTTAGTATTTTTGATGCGCATATTTATTATGTTGCTAAGCAAACTAATGCATATAAATGAGAATTTCTATTAAATTGATTTCTTACGTAAGTTTTATTCAATAACAAATAATATAAATAATTTGATTAAAATCACATTCAACGCTATTATAATATATTTGTTAAATTTTTTTATAATTGTTAAAGGCTTGTTTGTCTGATATAGTAAATTGGGGTGGAAAACTTTCAAATGAAAATACGAATGAGTGCTTTTGCATTGAATTTAGCTTTATTTATTTATTTTTTATTATTATTTTTGAATAACCTAATGTAATTGAAATTTCAAATTATGAAAAAATGTAATTAATAACTATTGTTATGCATTTAAATGCGTGAAATATATCCCTTTATATATATTTTTTCGCTTCAGTGAAAATTAAAATGCATTAAAAATCAATTAATTTATTATTCATAAATAAATGGCATAAAATTCAAAACTTTTTTTTTTACTTTTTTTTTTTTTGAAAATGTTTGCAATGCATTGGCAAAAAAAGTTTTCATACGCAAAAATGCATTTAAATTTGTATAAAATTCTTACTTTCGAATGAAAGCAATATTTGTTTTTTTTTTGTATTAATTAATTTTATAAGTGAAAATGCATTATGTTTATACTTATTCTGTTGTTGCTTAGTAAAAATATGAATTAGTAAGGATAAAATAGAGGACAATTTACCGCCGGCAGCATCTGTTGTGCGTGTTTGAAAATACAATATACACAAAATACATTAGTTAACACTTCAAAATCGCAGTTGTTTTAACGATGAGATAAAATAGAATATTTTATTTTGTACATAATTACAAGAATATACAAGGAGCGCAGCCATATATGTATGGATACACACATATGCATGTCACATAAGATTATTTAAGGTAACTTTTTCCATGAGACGGAGTGGTCTGTGTTGGTTTTGGTACATATGCAATGGGTAAATATTTATTTTAAAACCTGATGAATTACGTTGCAATTACTTCGAATGGGTACAAATGGGAAAAAAAAACGCTTAAATGTGCGCATATAAGAGATGGATGAATTGCTTATATGAACATTTAAATTAAATTTTTTTCATTTTTGACGCTAAGAACGGACCTTGTATGGAGTTAAAGTTGATCGATTTTTTGAGAAGGAAACTTGTGTTGATCAGATTTCGGCAATATAGTGTATAAACATTGGCTAATAGTGTTTGTATAATCTAATAATTGTCGAATTTATTTTCTATAATATATATATATATATTTATATTTTATATAATTTCTAATTATTTATGCTATTATTATGTATTTTTCTTATAGTTTATCTTACAATTTACATACATAAAAAATGATTAAACTCTATTAAAAACTTCCTTGCTTTATAAAGGTTTTAGAAAGTCCTTAAAAAAATTTAAAAGAAAATTATGTATATCAAGCAAAACTTAATTTACCTTAAACATTTAAAAAATAAATCTATTAGGAAGACAAAAATAGTATAAATATATATATAAATAATTTTTACTCCCTTTTTTTTAAAAATAATAATTTTTTTCAAACAATACATTTTTATAACTCACACACTCAGAAAATAAAAAAGAAAACTCTATAAGGTTGACATATTCCAAAATTTTTTTCTAAAATATTCTTTTTTTCTTTTTAAATATGTGGTTTTTTTTTGAATATGTGGTTTTGAAGAAGAAGTAAAAAAGAATTTAGTTTTATTATAAAGGCAAGTAGTCGCCGCAACTGATTCAAATAAATTTCAGCCATTTGGCACAATTTTCGAAAACTTTTTGCACCAATTAGAGACATATGCCAGCAATAACGCGCCGAATATAAGTTAATATGTCCTTCCGAATGATACGAGTAGTACGCAATGCTTAGATTCGGCCATTAATGCGGCCGCCATATAGAATTTTTTTCACATAGATTTGTTTACATAGAATATATTTCTGAACAATGCGGTGTAAAAATTTATTATCACTCGTCAACGCAATGGTCCATCACACAGAAATGATGTGGCATACGTGATTTTTGGAATACTGCAAACCGAATCAATGAAACCTCACGATACTTATAGCGCGTCAGAAATTTTCCGTTACGTTTTATACGATTTGATGATGCAGCGACAAGCGTTTCATGCATACAACCCGATACGAATATGTTGAAAAACAATTTTGATTCGTTCTATATATAAGCATGTAATTATTTCACTGCTGAATAACAATTTTCGGTTATCGCGTTTCCTTCTTACCGTTTGATAGATTTGCAACGTTAAGAATTCATTTATATTCCTTGGTCAAATTTATGCTGGTCCAGCTGAAACTGGGAAAGAAACGAAATAAGGCGAACGGATAGTAGATGAAAGATATTTCTTCGGAAAATGACAAAAAAAAAAAATGTGAATTCCTTTCACTCAATAAAAAAACACGAAAATCAGCTTCTACAAAAAACCAACACATTCGGTGACAAATTGAATCTGAAGCATTTGTGACTAGAATTCATGTTGTATTTTTTAAGTAATTTAAAAAAATCACAGCTTCAATATTTGGGCAACTTGTTATATAAAAATATTGTATACACAGGTACTTTGGTGATGTGTTTTCGTAACTGTTGACTTTAAGAGCATTTAGTTCAATGAACGATCATTTATGCGTTGCCAAAATACATACAAATGCTAGATTCGTAGTCTTAATGCTCTGCCAAGAGCGCTTCTACAGATGTATCCATATAAAATAGCTACTGGACGCACAGGCATCCGTTTATGCATTCAAGAGTTAAATGCATTAAATAATAATTATAAATATCGATAATTACCATAATATATCATTGGCATATAGTAATATATATATATATATATTGAGGCGATCGTCGCTTGAGTTCGTTCACAGATATTTAGTGTAAATCATAATTTATTCCAGTTTTAATGAGAAAACTTAAATTTCAAATCAGACATACACTCGAAGGGCTTAACGTTACCTGCCGAGGGACAAACGCATTGGAGAAATGCTTTCTATTAAATAATTTTGGATATTGGACCGGTATTTGAGCAAATGAGTCTTCTGTTGCCCACTCGATTGCAGGAACCGCCAGATCTAGGATTCTTATAATTTATATAAGAAAAGTTTATTGGAGGTAAAACACTGGCTTTATAATCTCAGTTAACTTTTAATAAAACTTATACTCATTGTCGAGACTAACAGTAAAGTAAAATCGAGTATTGTGGGCTATATCCACCAATAAGTATGCCAAAGAATGGATAAATAATTAGACGGGAAGCCTTTTGAGGTTGATATAAAAGGAGAGATGGGTACTCTACTTGCATCACAGGTAATTGATTTGTCGTGTTCGACATTGAAAGGAATAGTGAGGAGTGATTCCTCTCCTAATTAATAAAAATGTCACTTGGATGCCAACCAATACTGGATGAAGAAACTGGGAAAGAGATATGTAATAGAAATGGAATCAAGAAACTAGGGAAACTAGGTGTTGGGAACTTCCATTGCGTTTCAGTTGACTGAAAGAAAACAGGTACCAAATAAGTCTTCTGTCCTCAAAAAATATGCCAGCAAATATTGGCTCCATAATGCCAAAAAAAGCAATCATAGAAATGAGCATTGCTTTAAGTCTCAAATACGAATTTATTTTGATAGAGCAAGAGGTTTTACAAAAGGAAAATGTTTTTCGATATTCATGAGCAAGAGTACATTTCCATCCTTTTTAATATGGAACCTGGATGAACCTGGGACTTTCAAGTGTTCAGAGCATCAAAGGTTTTGTCGTGCAAAAGAAAACGGTAAGTTGGTGCAGTAACCGCTGCTGAGCAAGGATAATTGGTAACAATTATGAGTTGCATGGGTTCAGGTGGCTGTAAGGTACAGCAGAAGAATAAAAATTCACAACTTAAGAAGAATACTCCTCCTGGATCAGCTTCAGTATGACCTATATCTGGATGGGTACAAACCTAAATATTCACAAAATGAAATAAATATTTCAACCAACAATTCAAATATTTCAAATACTTTTGGTGTTGTGTACATTGATTATCTTTACCCAACACACACTGACACATATTACCCACCGCTTTTTTATTCACCAACTTTCGTAGACACCTCACTTTTGCTAAAATATATGACGAGAACGGTAAACATGAAGGTATTATTAAAACACAGTGATAAGATAACTGAATATGTGTCATGAAGATAGTGGTGTCTCGCTTCCACAACTATTATTTTGGCACAAATGAAGCTCAAAGAAATATGGTGCCCACAATACCCGATCATACGCTAAGGATAATTTAAATTTTTATTAAATAATATACATAAGAAATCTAAAGAAAAAATTAGCATTTTTGTTTTATCACCAGTTAAAATATTTGACGTTTATTACTTCTCGCTTGAAAAGAGATTTTTGGATTAATTGCTAAAAAGGAGATAAAATTCACAAGATACTCCAAAATACCTACTACTAAAGAAAAAGGTACGTAATAGTTCTTAAATTATTACAAACATTCACATATTTAATAATACTTGTCCTACTTACACACCCATTTATATGTATATATGCATGTATATGGAGGGTTTTCCAATAATGGTGATATGATTTCTTTAAGAAAAAAAAAAATAAGTTATAAGGAAATTCAAAAGTTTTTATTTAATGTGAAGTACAATCGATACAATTAAGTTCTGAATATAACACCATTCAAATTGCCTCCATGACATCTTCTGCAGGAACGAATGCGACGAACCCAATTTTTGAGCACTTTTTCCACTAAATCAAGTCGTATGTCATGAAGAGTGCGTTCAATATTGACTTTTAAAGCTTGAAGAGAGTCTGGTCTTTTACTAAAGACCAATGACTTCAAATAACCCTACAAGAAGTAGTCTAATGGTGTTAAATCACAACTTCTTGGAGGCCGTTCAATAACACAATTTCTTGAAATCTCCAAGCCTTTATCGCAATAATTCGGTTGTTGCACGTGTTGTGTGACACGTAGCCCCGTATTGTTGGAACCAGATGTTGTGAAGATCAATTTTTTCCAATTGTGACCATAAAAAATTGGTCATCATCGATCTATATCGCTTTCCAATGACAGTAACGGTGCTACCAGCTTCATTCCGAAAGAAGTACGGACCGGTGATTCCAGATTCCACCAGACCAAAAACCACACCAAACTGTCAATTTAGATGAATGTAATGGTTGTTCTTGAATAATTTGTGGATTTTCTTCGCACCAGAATCGACAGTTTCGTTTATTTACCGCATCACTCAGATGAAAAAAATCGTTATCGTTTTCAAGTTGTTCCAAGGCAAAATCAGCAACGTTGTTTTGCGTATATTTTGCCATGATGAAATTGTAAAGATTACTGAATACAATGAAAAAAAAGAGAGAGATCATGGCATATTAAATATGACCAAATCGACACTTAGTAATCATATCATCCCTATTGGAAATCCCCTTATATTAGACATGCATTAAACATTATTTACGTCTTAAATCTACATTTAATATTATATATGTAAATAAACTAGTGCATTTATATTACCGTCTCACACCAACATAAAATTTCATATATAAATCGTATTATCTGTTATGTATGTATGCATTTATTACACAACATATAAAAAATATCTATGTACATATATACGAATATTTCAGCTCAGTGCATATACCTTAAATACCTGCATAAATTCATACAATTTATATCTGTGCCATAACATATCTATATATTTAATTGCATTTATTTGCACATGGCTTAAATATATGAATACAAAATATATGTTTGTATATGCATGTATTTTAGTGGATCAAGTGTTGAGCAGCGACCTGCATTGCTGATTTGTTTAGGTTACTGCGTATGTGTGTGAAAATGTACTTTGTATGTGTGCGTATGAGTGTGCGCTACAATATTTTTGTAATTGAAATCAAGGTAAGTTCGTAAAATATTTGTTAATTGCAAGTCTCCCTGTAGGAAATTTTGTCTTTGTATTGGTAAACCAATTTTTTTTAATTGTACAATTAATTTAAAAAATTTTATTTGATATTTAGAGAAATATAGTTACATATATTCTACACACGTTAGGGTGCCCTAAGTAGGGTTGCCATCTGTTTCTACTATTAAAACTAATTAATGTTTGTGGAGCTTAACACAAATAATAATAAAAAATTTTATTGGCAAGTGGATTGAAAAAATGAGATATATTTTAAAGAAGTACTGTAATGATTTCCAAAATATTTTGAAAGACCTTTATTACTGTAGAATACCGTAACGAAGATATTAGTGCAAATAATAAGGGAAATCCTTTGTACGATTTTTAATTTAGAAATCTTGTCGGTTGGGGTTGCCACACTTATCAGAATTTAAAAAAAATTATTTTTTAATATTTTGGAGCGGTATTGCTACGCATTTTGCAATTATTGTATTAAATAAATTATTGCAATATTTTTATCGAGCGGAAAATGTTTTTGCGATAACTTAGTAAACTTATAAAGGGTGATCCGGTAATCCAAGTAGAGGAAGCTTTTTCAATAGCCTCTTTTTGACAAATCATGTGCAACTCATGTCAAGCTATCATGTTATTTTTGTTTGGCATTTCAAATCATTCAACTTTTTTCCGAAAATCCATGTTCTCAAAAGAATAAGTTTCGCGCGCTTTGTTCAACTTATGGTCAACATAATCGGCCTAATGAGTATACCATTCGCAAAACCATCATCCATCTTGAGACTCACAATTCACTGTTGGATAATATTTCACCGACTATACCACGTCTAGCACGCAGTGAGGAAAATATAGCTGCCGTAGCTGAGAGTGTACACGAAGACCGCGGAGAGTCGATTCGGCGCCGTTCGCAGCAACTCGGACTGACGGATGAAACAAGTTGGGGCATTTTACGTCGAGATCTTAAATTGAAGGTGTACCTTCACAAGCGAGATCGCTTCACTCTATGGGCTCTTGAAAGGTTCTAAGCATATCCGACGTTTTCAAGCCAAATTTTGTTCAGCGATGAGGCCATTTTCTGGCTCAATAGGTATGTAAACAATCAACATTGCCACATTTGGGACAAAAAGCAACCTAATTCAAGAGTTTGGTGTTGTTTGTGGGCCGGTGAAATCACCGGTCCATATTTCTTCAAAAATGATGCCAGTGAGAACGTAACTGTCAATGGCGACCGTTATCGCGCCATCATAACCGACTATTTGATGCCTGAAATTGAAGCTCGTGAGCTCCGCGACATTTGGTTTCAACAAAATGATGCCACTTCCCTCACATCGCATCAATCAATGAATTTATTGAGAGAACACTTCGGTGAGCAGATAATTTCACCTTTTTGGGCCGGTCGATTGGCAAAGAAGATCGTGTGTTATCACGCCATTAGACTTTTTCCTGTCGGGATATGCAAAGTCTAAAGTCTGTGCGGAGAATTCCGCTTCGATTCAGGCCTTGGAGCAGAACATTACGCCTGTCATACGCCAGTTATCAGTCGAAATGCTCGAACGAGTCATCGAAAATTGGACACAACAGATGGACCATCTGAGGCGTAGTAGCGGCCAAATTTTGAAAGAGATAATTTTCAAAAAATAAGTACCGTAGAATCTTCTTTCGAACGATGGTAAACATTCCTGATTAAATTTGAAATTTCTGCTTTTTTTTTTGTTCTTAAAAAGGTAAAAGATTTAGTTAAGCAATTTGGTGGGATATCGGTATGAAATATATTTCTTTCGAAGAAGAATTGACAGTTTTAAATTTTAATATATATAATCGTTGAACTTAAAATATCCTGCAGGGAATTTGTAAAATTATATTATATATGTATATATATAAATGTATGCCCATGTATTTGTGTCCATGTACTTGTATGGTATGCCAGCGCATGGAATTGGGTCGAGTATTGCCTTATCAGTACCAACAGCTTTGCCAAACGGTAGGTAAATTCTTTTGAGTACATAACTCATACACGCACACACACACACACACACACACAAGCGAACACATATAGGTAAGCAAGCATACGCAGATTGAAAGACACATATGCATTTTATTGTTTTTGCTACCATACTTGACTCCTTACAATGGTTTCAATAAGCACATTTCGGTATTATTGTTGTTGTTTTTATTGTTTTGGTCAACAATTTGGACGCTGAATAAGTGGTCATGTCAAAATGTGCTGAACCACTCGACGTAGCGACATTACACCGACAGCAATGACAATGGCATACACCGAAACAACAGCAACAACACAAAGTTGACAACAATGAGAGGTCAACAACAAAAACAATAAAATAAACTTAAATGACAGCTACGGTAAAAGTAGTACAACAGCAGCAACAACACCCACAACAACACGAACACTCATCTAACAACAAAAGCAACAATGGCTGTAACATAACAATTGCACAAACAACAACAACAGCAACAACAACAACAACGGTAACATTAATATCAGTGTGGGTCAAATAAGAATAATAGAATTGTGCTATCGTGTCGAGTTCAGTGCAATTCTCGACTCAAGTAAAGTTGAGTTAAGTTGAATTGCGTCAAGTTGTATCACCGTTACATAGGCGGTGTATGTATGTAGGTGTACAAGTAGTGGCATGGCAAATGACAACTGGCAATTCAAAACCGTTGGCGGCAGCAGTGGCAAGTGCGATAAGTGGTGCATGTCACTACCGTCTATGTAAGTATGTATATCGATTGTGTGTACGTGAACGTGTACTTGTAGGTGTGTGTTTGTGTGATTTTTTCAAAAATTGTAGTATTTGTGTATGAAAAGTGAGTTGGCATTGCGAGCACTACTGACACACTTCAGCTTTTGTCACGACATCAAAGGTACACACATACAAATACATAGAAATACACACACTAGCCATTATATATAGCTATGAATTTATAAACACAGATGTATAAAGTATTTCATAGCGCCCTCATAGGGTTAAATTTTCAATGCGTAAATGTTGAGAAAGAGCAGGAATGTTGATTGGATAGCAATTTTTTTTCATTTCGCTTATCTGACTCGGAGCATACTTTCACATTTGATCAGGTTGGACTTGTTGTTGTATAAGTGTTGTTGTTTGTAGGGTAATTCGTTTGTACTTATATTCATTGTTGTTGTTTTTGTGGATAAATGAAGTTTTGCTCCTATTTGCCATTTTTTCTTCTCTGAATTACTTGGTAGCCGGTTTTAATGCCTCGCTTTCATTACATTTTTGGCGGCACGTTTTTTGTTTCAAATTCTTTAAAAAGTCAGATATCCAATATTTTTATATGGAAGGTAACAACACCAGCATTTAATGACCTTTGAACAGCTACAATTATTTTATATTTATTCAACAAAAATTCCATTATGTAGCAAGGGTTATAAGCACAAGAGATTTTACTAGGGAAGAAGAACTTGGAATTTTTATAAAGAATATAATATCTTAAATTGCCTTTAGGCCCAACAACGAAGATAGTTCCAAAAGCTTCTGGAACTAAGGGAATTTGACCGCAGTCTCATTGTCTTAGGCTAATTCAGAGCACTTTGTTAGGATTAAAGTTAGGTTTCGGTGTTATTGCATTCATCGTTTAGGATTAGTCAGCTATCAATCTGGAAAAATAATAAGATCGATACCTTCTAAAACAAGGACACTGCTTTGAAAAAAAAATATTTTTAGCTGTCGGCCATTTTTTAAGATCGCCTTTGCTCATGACAAAAATCAGTGCAAAAATAAAACCTCGATCATAGAGCGCATGGCTACTAGAGTTCAAAATTTTGCTCACAAGTTTTCGAGCAATGCGCGACTTTGTGCAACGAGCACTCGCACACTTGGCAATTGCTCATTACTCGAAAATATTCGGGCACGAGCACGTGCATTTCGAGTATTTTGACGAAAATTCGACTTTTTTCTTAGAATTTATTTATTTATTTAATTTTAAATTTATTTATGCAAAGTGTAAAAATTATTTAATCGTCAAAGAAATTTTGACAATGAAAATTGAAATTTTTTTGTTCTGGTGAGCCATGGTCGATTATCGCACTGCTCGATACGCGGGTATCTAAAGCTCTAAAGGCCACGTGTGATGTGAAATGAATTTTTGCGGTTATCGTATGAGTTTCACGTATTCCATGCTTTGAAGCTAGGTCGAATGGCCATGCCGTGTATAAGAGTGAAATCAGTGCCAAGTGTTGTGAAGAAGTCGACGAGAAGTTTATAATATTTTTCTCTTCTTTGTTCTAAAGTTTTTAAAACAACATTGAAAAAATGAAAAAGAAGTCAACAAGAAGCAAGTAAGGAAGACTAAATTTTAGGAAAATCGAATATTCAATTCTGAGCTGATATATTTTTATTAAGTTCACAGATCAGTCAAAAAGAGGAGCTGCCGAGATGTTAACGGCTAATCTTACTTGAGCGTTGAGTGTCATTTACGTAAAGCTGCTTGCAAAAAGTGGTCAGATTTATGCACCGCAATAATGGGCCGTCCCTAATTACAGTGGTTCTTCCTCAGATTATTATAATTTTTTTTTCTTTCAAAAACTCAACTTCCGAGTATATCTTTCACTAACCACCATATTTGCCTGATTTGACTCCGTGTAACCTTCAGCCATTCAACAAGCTCAAAATATTGCTCTTTAACAAACGGATTGAAGAAATTGTAGATCATTACGGCCGATGAATATAAATTGTTTTTTTCGAAAATTGGAAAAAGTTTGAGTCAACTCGGAAAAAGTAAGCAGCGTATTTTATTATTTAATAAATACCTCTGAAATCAGAAAATCTATGGTAAAACAATAAATAAATAAAAATAACTGCAACCAGGAGGTCGGTTATAAAATGTTTGTGGCCTTCCATTCCATGGATATACAACAAAATTTAACCTTAAATCTCCACATTTACTCAAACACCTTTTCCTTTGCTGCCACAATGTGAAAAACAGTATTACTTTTATCATATAAAATGTCCATTAAAACAATGCTCCAAAAATAATTACGGCAAAAGCTCTTCAGGGGGTTTTTTGTTTACCAGAAGCTCTCATATTTCCATGGCTTTGCAATATTCAGAAGAATTTAAGTACTGAATATATTTGCAATGAGAATATTTATTTAAATTTTTAATTTTTTTATTTTACTTTTTTGGGAATTTCTTTGAATTGCTCTCACTTGACCTGCCATATGCATAATCCAGATAAGAAAACATTGCATTTATGCATGTGAGCCAGCGCAGCTGAGATTATGTGGTTGTTGTAAATGCCAACATTATTGCCTTTGCTGTTATTGTTATTGTTGTTTGTGGCAAAGTTTACAGCGTTGGCTATTATTTTTTTTCTGGTCTTTGCTTGCTGGTGCTCTTAGCGCTCAAGGCCGTATGCGACACTCGAAACGAGTAGATAGATGTTCTTGTGTGTGTGTGTTGCAAAAACAAAAACAAAATGTAAAGTTAAGAGAAATAAATGGAGCATTGGTTGTTGCAAAAGTCAACCAAAAACCGGATTGAGACAATTTCAATGCTTAAGTTTTCAGCTTGTTTTTACTGTTATGGCTGTAGTTATGCAGTGACCAAACAAGTATAACAGGCTAACATACATATATATAATAGGTGTTTTTTTGGTATTTTTTTATAATTCCAAATTTTGCGCGTTTTCTGACACAACCGATGCTATGGTGCTAGTGATAAAATGAAACCTCTGTTTAATGATATGCGAGGTGGATGGAAGGATATGAAGCGCCTACAAATACTACAAACGTATATGAAAAGTATATGTGTGTGTTTGTATGTATTTTGGATTTAGTGCCTGTGTATGTATTTTTTTTTACTTTTTTTTTGCTGCTTTCCGTATTAGAAAAAAAAAGTATTTAGTGCGCGTAACATTCGAGGAGGCTACAAGACACACACAGCTTACGTGACATACAAAGGGTATTCCGAAAGCATTATTTTTTATATTAATTGACAGTAGGTGTTACATACATGGATTGTTGGTTGGTACGCATTAGACACTTTTTTTCGATTAATTAATCGATGTTTGGGATTTTTCTTTTATATGTGTTAGATGATGAGAGTTGCGTCTACCCTTACCTGCAAGAGAAGAGAAGGAAAAAAAGATTATAATTAGCATGAGTACACACATAAAAAAGCTTTTAATAAGTATAATTTACTAAATGTTGTATACTCGTACACATATTCGTATGCTTTAATTAATGATTCGGCAACTCTAGTAACTGTGGCACTCGCTCCCACTCCCACATAGTGTAAGTATGCCCATAAGCATAAATTTAAGATCACTTAAAGCAATACGAATACCCATCTTCACAGATTCCCTGCTGGAAAAGCTAATTAGCCTTAAAATAACTAGTTTGTAATTAGTTAAAAAGTGACGAAATTACATAGCAAATATCGAAGTGTAAAAAGAAACTAGTTTTGGTCCAGTTAAAAATATAAGTCAAATTATAATATTTGTCTAAATATAATGAACGTATTTAAATATAACAGTATCCTTTTACTAAAGAATAATTATTAAAATTAAAAAATATATATAAATATTTATTATAAATATTTCTATATAAAGTAACTCCATTCAAATTAAAAGAAAAAATGCAATAGTTTCAAGTATTCAGTTTTTTTTTTGTTTAGCAGGTGTTGTTGAGACAGTGCTGTATTGCAGGCAAAATTTAATTTTTTTCTATATGTATTTTTTTTAATATGTATAAAAAAATTCTGTTTTTAAATTTAACTCCTCTATAAAATTAATTTTTTTGATTTATCTTAAAAAAGAATATATACAAAATTTTCTGGATGATTCTTGAAATACATATTTTTCTTCGCCATCAACATTCACAGGAATGCATAAAATTTCTATAAAGATAGAAATATTTATTTCCTAACAAGCACTTTCCCACGCACATACGCGCTCGTAGCTGTGTGAGTATATTTTTACTTAATTATAATTATTTATATATGCTATATGCGTATTTATTTCAAAGTAACTCATTTACCTTAATCCTCTTCTCATTAATAACAAAACTCATGTAATTAATCTTCATCTAATTTCTCGCCATCATTTTAGCGTGTCCCTACTGAAGAATAAACATACGTCAGTTGCTTAACAACTGCGTTAAATGAATAATATATGATAAAACATGTAAGTCAGCATATTCTCAGAACTATATCTGGTTCCATGTAGGTAAAATGCGTTTGGCGTGTCAGCCAATTATTATAGCAATGTAACCTTTTCTATTATCTGTTATTCCTATATACATACCGTTAAATTAACACTAACAAATCTCTGAATAAAAAAAGGACAGATTTTATTTCCCAATCAAATTTCTAGTTTTTTTAAACTAACTAAAATTAATAAGATAAATAAATTAAAGTAAATAAAAAATTTAAAAGTATATAAAACAAAATAAAATAATATAAAACAGCAATAAATTATATTGAGTATTTCCAAAATATATATGAAAAAAATAAAATAAATTTAAATAAAAAATAAAATAAAATAAAATAAAATGAACTAGTATAAAATAAAAAAAAAGCAAAGAAAAATATAACATAATATAGAAATTAAAATAAAATTACAAAAAAATAAAATAAAATAAAAACTAAAACAAAATGATATAAAAAAAATAATTATAATAAAAAACTAAAATTAAAATAAATAAAACTAAAAAAATACAAAATAAATAGTTATAAAATAAATTATACGAAATAAAAATAATAAAGTAAAATAAAATAACGTAATATAAAATAAAAGAAATTAAAAAAAATTAAAATAAGAGTATGTAAAGTAAAATTCAATAATAATAAAGTGTAATTAACTTACATTGAATAATTAAAAAAAAAAATAAAGAAAAATATATTAATATAAATCAAAGTAAAATGAAATGAAATTAAATTAAATTAAATTAAAAAAATGTCATAAAAATTAAATATTATTAAATAAAATTTAATAAAGTAAAATAAAATAAAATTAAAGAAAATAAAATTCAATGAAATAATATAAAATAAAAGAAAAAAATGAAATAAAATAAAACAAAATAAAATGAAATAAAAGAATATAAATTGAAAAAAAAATATAAAATAAAATAATTTATATAAAATAAAATAACAGTCATAAAGGTGATAGACCGATGCGGTTACAAAAGCTAGATAAGAACATGGAAGACCAACGCAAGAAAACAGGAAATTTAACGGCAATTGTGAATGACAATACCGCAAGACACCTCAGAGAGAGCCTTAATTTATATTCCAGATTTGAAACTAACAAAGAGTTGCTCATGCAAGCACTAGATACGCTTAAACAAAAACTGAGAACTTTGCGTACCAGAAGAAAGAAATTAGATTATGTAAATAAGAAAAGATTATGTATTATAATCGATTGCTCTGTTGCATTGCATCAAAAACAGAGCAACCTCCATGTGAAACTTTTACAGCCTATTGGTCGTCCATTTGGTCTCAATGTTAGAAGCATAATCCGTCAGCAAGCTGGATATCAGACACGAATGAAAATTTTTCAAATATTCCAACCACCGATTTCTCACCTATACGCTTTCAGCAAATCAACAATATTACAAGAAAGCTTCACAATTGGAAATGTCCGGGATGTGAAAAAAAACATGCGTACTGATTCAAAAAACTTTCGTGTACTCCGAATTTCCTAACGTTAGGTACAACGTATATGATATCGAAAAGTGATAATTCAGTTGAGCCATCAATGTTCAGACCAATAACTCGTTCCCGGTTGTCTAAGGCGGCTTCATGATATATGCAAAACTAGATTAAATGGAAGAAACCAGAGACTTGCCGTAAATTCGATTGCTATACCCGTGATGCCGTACAGTTTTGGAGTTATAAAATGTTTAACAACCAATTTTCCAGATGCAGCGGCTAATGCGGACAGTCATGTCTAAATATTAAACTCATCATCCAAAATCTTTGGTTTTTTTCTTTGGTTTATTTACATCGAAAGTCATCACAGTTTAAAATTCATCAGAAACATGATATAAACGAATGAAAACCTACAGAAATGATGGTAGTCCGCGGCATATATAAAGGAAAATAAAATAAAATAAAATAAAATAAAATAAAATATTATAATATTAGAATAAAATAAAACTTAATAAAATTAGAATAAAATAAATATGGAATTAATATTATAGACAAGACTATTTAAAAAATTATAAATTTTTATAATAAGTAATGCAAGGGTAAAAATAAAAATGAAATTTAATATAATAATGCAAAAAAGTTTAAAAACAATTATATATTAGATATTTTAAAGATTGGTGAAGAAATTATTGTTGCAGATTTGAAAGTTTTTTAATTTATTTTTCTAATTCAAATTAATATGAATTAAAAACATTTATAAGAAGCTTCAAGTTTACTTGACTATCGCTGGTAGTGCAATATTTTATAAAATCAGTATTTGTATGATGGTCAGCTAGTATGAAGTTCCTAGGCTTGTGACAAATGATAATTGTTTTGGTAACGAAAATACCAAAACTTAAAAATTTCTGTTCAATTTTTCTAAAAAATTATCTTAATCTATATGCACATGAATACTCATTTTAAATAATATATGTACGCTTGAAAATATCAAAATATAAAAATAACTAAGAAATAATTTTTTCAATTTTCTTTTTAACAAAAGAGCCAAAATTTTTCTACAGCAGTCAGGTTATAGAAATTTCAATGACAATCGGATTTTTGCATAAATACACATGTGTGCATGCGTAAAAGTCTTTTGGCAATTTTGTATATTCTGTACAGTTAAAGTTAAATGAAAATTTTTATCTATTTTTCACATGAATGAACTGTAAGCGAATACAAAACCAGTAAGCAAAATTGAAAATTTACAAATACTCAGAAAAGTGTTATTGTTTCTTTTATTTACACTTAAAAAATAAAGAAAGAAAAAATGCAAAGTTATCTCAATGTGCACACATTTATGTGTAAATAATGAAATTTTCACACATGTGCGCATTTATTGAATAATAATATTACAAGTGAGTGCTGGTGTGGCTGATATTGTTAAATAAATTATATTACATCAATTTCATTAATGTTATCCAACAAAACAAATACATACACATAAATGTATGTGCAAAGTTATGTATAAATATGCCAAGAGCTACTGGCTTTTGTCACGGAAATTGCATTTTCCAAGCGAATAAGTTTTCAGAAGGTAACTTTTTTTTTTTGCGTGTTAATTTCGAAATTGCTAAGAAAAAAATTCTATAATGCTATAAATTGTAAATTATGTTGCTGAAAGCCTACTCAGTTGTTATTGAGCTTGTTTGTTCATGTAGAAGTATGTGGGTGCATGCGAGTGTGTGCTCGTTTATCAAAGTGCGTGAGTTAAGCCTTTGATTGCATTGCCACAGTGGTAGATATTTAACAGAGAGAGAGAGATTAGTGGCTTTTTTTGTCACAAAAAAAAAAAATTGTAACTATTAATCGTAATAATAATGATAAATTATTATTTCTCTGTTAAATAATATATAAAAAGAAAAATACATTAATAACAACAAAAAATAAATAAATAAAATAAAGAAAAAAATATTAATTTAGGTTAATTTTCATTTATTTAACTTGATTTATTTTGTTAAATTTTATGTAAGTTTTTTATAAAAAAATTAATGAAAATATTAATATTAAAAAAAAATTATTATTATTTTAATCGCCATCATTGTAATGACAAATCGTCAGTTCTTATTTTTATTGCAAAAAAAATAAAATTTAAACAATAACAACAAATGTTAATATATATAGAGTGTGTTAAACTGCAATGCTTCTTATTAATAATTATTTTCTTTCTATTGAAAATATTTAATAAGTTTTTTTCTATTTCTATTTTTATTATTTGTTATTTATATTATTTTTCTTTTCTATTCTATTATATTAATTTTTATTTTGTAAAAAAATATATATTGGTAAAAAATTTAATGCAATTATTAAGAAGAAAAAATCATTTCATTGTCATTTTAATTATCACAAATTTTTTCTGCCAAAATTATTATACATATTTTTTTCGTCAGATCAACCGCACCTGCATACATTTTTAATAAGTTATAAATAATGTAATTCTTACAACTTTTAATTTCCTGAAAACCTTTAAAGGTAAGCCGCAAAAAAATATGAAAATTCAACAAAAATTTTATGATAAAAAAAAAACAGTTTCCCCACAAAACCTCTTCAGTATTTAATTAAAATAAACTGAGTGGAAAATTTTTTATGCTTGTAATTAAAACATTTTATTTGCATAAAAGTTGTATAAGCATATACGCACATACATACATACATACATATGTACTTATAGAGAGAGACACATGTGCAAAAACTCAACAGCATTTAATTGAAATAAATGTCAGGAAATGTGATAAGCCAGAGATAAATTAAAAAAAAAATAACGAATTTGCATAAGAAAAAAATTGTGTTTAAAAATATAATTATAATAATAAACTAGTTAAGCGAACTATAAAACAATAATGAGCTGTAATATGGTGGTTGCGTATACGCAATGACATTTAAATTCATTGCAACTACTGTTTAACTAATTAGCGCGTTTTCATATTCTGGAGAACAAAAAACTTTTGTAACAATTTATAAATTTTAATGCAAAATTACAATAAAGCATTTGCTATGTTGTTGCAAATTAAATGAATTTTACCAAAAGCTTGTTTTTCTTTAATTTTTATATTACGAATATTTATTCATATATTTATTAATTCAAATTTTTTATGCACACAACCATGAATAATATATTAAATTAATAGTGCAAAAATAGAGCATAAATATTAAATTTCCATATGAACAAATATATGATATATAATTCATTGCATTTTAAATATTTATTTTATATATACAACTTAAAAAAAAACTAGCCGATTGGTTAGCATGACGTTCCACCATTGGGAAGGCCAGAGTTCGAGTACAGGCTTCACAAACATCGAAAATTATAGAAAATTAATTTTTCTAATAGCGGTCGCCCCTCGGCAGGGCATGTGAAGCCCTCCGAGTGTAGTTCTGGCTTTGCAAAAAAGCTCGTAGGCGGCTTAGAATAAAGTGTAGGTCCCTCGAAATTGTGGGTAAAAACATCAAGGCGCCAAAAAAAAAAACAAACTGGAAGAGGAACTCAGCCGAAAATCGCTTCAGCGTTTACAAAGAGTCAAATACACATAATTAAAATTTTTTTTACATATTTATTGTCAACAAAAATATTAAAACAGACTACACTTTTATTATTTGACGTCACAAGATGCTGAGTTTACTTAGCCAAACCACAGAAATTTACACAGTTAAATTATCTTAATGATCACAACGAACGTCACATACTATATGTATGTATATATATAATTTTTATTATGTAAATATATGCAATTAGAGCAACAATTAAGAGCATATGCATGACCTTGCATAAACGCAGAAAAGTTTGCTAAAAAAAGAGGTGTAAAACAATGATGAAAAGCAAAGAAGGGAGGAGGAATCGCTTAAATGACAGCTCTGTCGAGTAGAAGGATTCTTCTCGGCTCATAGCACATTGCTTGTTATGTGTTATGTGCAAAGATAAGTAAATATTTACACATTTACACAACTATTGTATACACATACTATAGGTGTGTGTGAGCATATTTACATTTAAAATATATGCAAACCTTTGTAGTAATTTATATGTTTGTCAAATGCAAACAAATTTAATCAAGGTGCACAAAGAGACAACAGAGTGAGAAAGGCGAGCGAAAAGCGTAGGCAGTCAACAAGATAAACGGCATACTACAAGCGGTAACTGCATAACTGATATGATATTTGTATTAAGGTTATAATTATGCATTCCAGCGATATTTTGAAATTATAAACTACTAGTTCGAAGCTACTTCCTTTTGGTTTAGTTACAAGTTCATAATATATTAAAGTCAAGTGAATCAGCTCCTTGATTCTGTTTATCAAATATTATATTTTTTCATTATTTTACTGCAATAATTATTACATTTACCCGCCCAAAATGTTGGTTCTCAATTCCTCGCGTATATTTATTTATTTATTTATTTATGATCACTCAAAAGTTTGCATAGGGTGCCCCGATTTTAATCATTTCTTTTATATTGAATAGGTTATACCTTGAAAGTGGTCACACCAAAAGTGAGAAGAAAATATTTAATCAGGTGGATGGGAAAAGGTGGGATGATACTTTGATTTCAACGCTACCGACGCATATTCCACTACCACGTAAGGCCCTTGGGAATTTTTTTGCCTTTAATATATAGCATATACTTCGGAATTCGGTCCCATATAAAGTTGAAAAATAAAAAGCAGAAATTCTAACCGTAAGAGTGAAGAAATAGATGTGGCTTACAGTCAATTTTGTATAACGAAAACATATTTCAAACTTAAGTGTGTTGTAATTAGAAGATCAGAGGGTTTCTACTTAGCTAAATTATTAAACTAATGTATGAATACTCAAATAATTTTGAGTCGATGTTTAACGATTAGTGAAAAAAGATCACAAAAATACCTTAAATTTAGAGATATAACCAAATGAAGTATTAAGCGATAACATTAAAAGGACCTGACCCAATGCGATGCAATGGCTGTGCCAACTTTTCTTGACTCGCCTTACTTTAAATGCTTGAATGACCAACAGCGCTTCCAACGCTGTAAAAACTTCGGCCAAAAGACTACTCTCATAAACACAGCTAAATAGAATAAATATCTCTTAGAGGCTTTGCAGCTTCAAGAGCTTAAAAAAAAGAAAGTATTTAGACTAGCTATTCTGTTTTGACAGTTCTCACAGCAAAGTAAATAAAGCCAGTCGACATTGAGCCATCACATTGACATTTCAAAACGGTGCTCTCACCATGTCCACACTCAGACATGTCTTTCCTTACGTAAATGCGAATCCAGAAACGATGCTTTGCGAGGATGAAGGGCTAAAATAGTTTTTATATTAAATCTGAATGTTTTTCGGAAGCATATTTTGGTTTTCAGAATCATAGTTTGGTAGTAAGCGACATTAAAAATTCAACTCAAATTACAATTGTGTTTGGTAGCAATTTTATATGACTTGTTTCTGAAAGATTTCAAAGCAAATTTGTAAACTCGATTTGTCTCAAATACAATACTTCTTGCTGTATATACGTATCCTATAACACTGAGAGCTTTCGTGGTGAATACTTCCCATATTACCCACTAAGACATGTCCCTACTTCAAGTGTGTCCCTTCGAGTTGTTCTCTCGCTCAACTTCGAGAACACTCGCATCGTGCTGAATTCATTAGTGAAATTATTGTCTGCGGTGCCGAATTCATATTATTAAAGCATACTTATATTTATATTACTTTAAGAACTTCTTTATTAAGACAAAAAATATATTATCTTTTGCTTTTTAGTTTTCTAAAAACATTTTTGAGAATTCTGCATACTGCTTATTTTACTTTTAAAGTATTTTTTTTTCTAGTTATATATAAATGTGCATAACTGCAGAAAATTTTTCTATTTAAATTGCAATTATTTAACTACTAATTTAAACACAAAAACGTAATTTCTTTGAATTTCTTAATTATGAATAATTGTGAAAATTTAATTATATTTCAATTAAGTTACGCTTGAGGCAATTCTTTTGCGTTTATACTCTTAAGAGAAACTATGGAAATTCTTATATACTTGCATAAATAAATAAACATATGTACAAATATATATCAGTATAATATATACATACATATGTGTGTATGTATGTGCGCTACACTTTTTAATTAAATTAATATGTGTTTGCTTGGTTGTTAATTAACATACAAAAAAGGCGAAAACCTTTCTTTTCAACTAAACACACACACACACACACACACTTAATTATATGTATATATGCATGCATTTAGATAATCATAAAATAAACAAACTGACACCGCATCCTTTGATTTCGTTATGAATGCGTGTATATTTTTCAGAAAATAAGTATATACAAATGTATAAGTATATACATACATATTTTTATATGTATATAAAGGGTAATTTTTATAGAGGTATAGAACTTTAAGTTGGCATTACTTTTCAAGATGGCGACCGATTTAACAGCTGTCAAGTGATATATTCTCAGTTTGGTTTGGCTAGAATAGAATTGAATAGACTCACGCCTCAAAAACGCTTGCAAATAGTGCAATTACGAGATTACCGTTGTTCCCGATTTTCATAAGCGAATTTTGTTTAGCAATGAAGCGCACTTCTGGTTGAATGGCTACGTCAACAAACGAAACTGCCGCATTTGAAGTGAAGGTAATCCTCAAGTGTATGTTGAAACACCGTTACATCCAGAAAAACTGGTGGAATCATTGGTCCGTACTTTTTCAAAAACGATGGTGGCCAGAACGTTACAGTCAATGGTGATCGGTATAGAGCCATGATTACTAACTTTTTCATTCCTGAATTGAATAACCATGATGTCCAGGAGATGTGGTTTCAACAAGACGGCGCAACATGTCACACAGCTCGTGCCACAATAGATTTATTGAAAGACACGTTTGGTGACCGCCTAATTTCACGTTTTGGACCTGTGAATTGGCCTCCAAGATCTTGTGATTTAACACCGCTAGACTACTTTCTGTGGGGCTATGTAAAGTCATTGGTCTAAGCGGATAAGCCACAAACGCTTGACCATTTGGAATACAACATTCGCTGTGCTACTGCCGATATATGGCCACAAATGTTGGAAAAAGTCATCGAAAATTGGACGCCCAGATTGGACTACATCCGCGCCAGCCGTGGCGGTCATATGCCAGAAATCATATTTAAAATGTAATGCCACAAGTTTATCATTCGGATAAATAAAATTCATGTCAATCGAATAATCCATCGTTGTTTTATTGTAACTTAAAGTCCTATACCTCTATAAAAAACACCCTTTATTTAAAATAGTGCGAATTTTTCTCTGTAGTATACTTTATGTGATATGCTATGTAATAATTCTTGATATTTTTAAAACTACAGCAAAAAAATTTTATTGAAATATTTTTTTAAAATTTTCTGTTAATGTTAGTTTTTCCTCAATTATATTTTTTTTAGAATAATTTTTTTTGCTTCAGAAAAAAAAATAAAAAAATTTCAGAAAATAAATTTGAAAATTACGGAAAAATGCTAGTATTTCCTCAATTAAATTTTTAAGAAATAATTTTTTTCGGGAAAATTTAAAAGTGTGGAATATTTTTTTTTACTTAAATATTTCTTTTGTTTCAAAAAGTTTTTTTTTTGCTTTAAAATATGAAATTTTCAGACGAAAATTTTAAAATTCACTGAAAAATGCTAGTATATTCTCCATATTTTTTTTTTTACAAACATTTTACTTTTTCAAGAGAAATTTTAAGATTTGTAGTATTTTTTTTTACTTAAAAAAGTTTTTTTTTGCTTCAAAAAGTTTTCTTTATCTTAACATGTAATTTTTTATAATAAAATAGAGCAACATGTAAAATAAATTTTGAATAATTAAAAAAAAAATTAAAAAATTTTCTTTTTTGAATTGATTTAAAATATTTTTCAGAAATAAATTAGTATTTTTAAAAATGGGTTTTTCTTTACTTCAACATTTTTTTTGCTTTAAAATGTATATATTTTTTGATACTAAAGTTAAGTAGCATATGAAAAAATTTAAAAAAATATAACCTTAGGAAAAAAATAAATTTTATGGAGCAATGCTAAAATTAAAAAAAAATTAGGCACTTCAAAACGGTTGTTGTGATTTAAAATAAAGTTTTTTAGTGAAATAATTAAGTGCCATATAAAATAAATAAATGCTAGATTTAAAAAAATGTATTTTTTGAATCAAACTTTAAATATTCAGGAAAAATTTAAAAAATTTGAATAATATTTGCTTTACTAAAAATAATTTTTTTAGTTCAAAAGTATTTAATATTAATTTAGTTTTTTTAGTGTTAACGATATTAGGATCCTTATATATATTCATAACTAGTTGTTTTGCTTTTTACGGTATATGTTTTTCTATATTTTTCAAATTATACTCGCATATATTACTGTGTCAGACTTTCTACAGAATGTACAAAAAAGGATGAAATCTTATGAAGACATATTAAAAAGCCGATTTGTTTTTCGGATTACTCATTTTCATGTACAGCTTTCTTCATATTCTCCACTCTTTCTCTTTACTCCGTATAGTTCATGAAATAAAATAAAAATTATTTCAGCTACGTAGATATTCTAGAAATGACAATTTTCACAAACATCTTGCTTTTTTCTTGGAAACGCTAATTCTATCTTTATCTTCAAATGCTTTTTAATTTCCTGTTTCTAGAATTTGAACACATTTGAGAGATAAACATTAATTAAACAAGTGTTTAAATTAAGTAAAAAATATAAAATAAACAAAATAATTAAAAATAAATATTATAATACCAAAGACGGAAATGAAAAGACTGTGTTAGCAAACTCAAAGCGAGACAGCAGTAAGCGTGCAATGTTACGGAGCTAAAATTAAAAGAAAAACGTCGTGGAAAATAAAAATAATGATTTACGTTTGTCTAAAAGCGAATTATCTTTTTCTGCTGCAAGCAAAGGCGATGTGTGCTATCAGTGATTTAGCTGAAAAATTGAAATTTTTTTTGGATAATTGAATTTTTTTTAGGAAGATTAGGTAATGTGCTTTTTTGACTACTTCCAAAATTTCGATATCAGTTTTCTTTTTTATGAATATTAATATGATAACTGACTCTACCTTTTCTTGTCATAAACTAACGAAGACAGTAATGATGGCCTGATACCAATGAATTATATTATACTTATTTTGTCTTCTACCAAACAATTTTCAAAATACTCATGAAATTTGAAAAATTATCGTTTCAATTTTATTTTAATATTACGTTTTAGTCTTTGTAAAATTTAGCGTTTCTCATTGCAATTAATTTATTTCGGTAGAAATTAAAAAATAATTTAAAAAGGACTTGTACACATATTTTTGTGGAAATTTTAAACTTTGAATTTGTATTTCTACGTAGATAATATTAAAATTCTTTTAATTTGTATTGTAAAATAATTATACGTTAAATAATATTAATTTCTTGATAAAATTCTAAAGTATCTAGTGTTCGACAGTTGGATTTAGCAAGAAAACTTAATAAAATTGTATAATTTGTATACTGTGCTTTTTTTTATTAAACGTCCAAAGCTATAACATTATTAATCTAAACAAGAAAGAAGGGCTGTCTACCATGCCAGGCCAAAGTCTTTATAACTTTCATGAACATATATAATTGCAAAATTCCATTTAGATAATTTTCAGTTTAAAAATGAACTGCAATTTACATCTGTAGAATACCAAAATTCACGCACCTGGATGTTTTCTTTATGGATTATTGACCCAATCCCTCATATGTGAACAAATCGGTTGTATGGGGACTTAATTATATAGTATTTCGCTTTCGATGATTTTCAGTACCAATATGCAATTAATAATACTTGTGGATAATACCAAATTTCATGCTCCTAAATCCATTTTTTTGACTGAGTTTTAACCAAAACCTCACATCTGGAAATATCGATGTATAATTATATATTATATTCGTCCGATTTCAATTCAGTTTGTGTGTATATTATGCCAAATGTTACGTTCTCAGATACTTTTTTGGCGGATTTCAAATCTAGTAGTCCGATCCGGCCGGTTCCGACAAATGATTGTTAAAACGCATAGGTGCGTCTGACTACTAAGCTTGGTTGGAATATGTCAAAAATTGAGGGACTAGTGAGCACTCAACAAGACGGACGGCCAGACTGACATAGCTAAATCAATTTAGCTCGTAATTCTGATACGAGCTGTATAAGTTTCGGTGTGACTATCTTTTCTCCTTTTGGTACTTACATACTTGGTACCAAGGTTAATATACTATCTCATGTATATGAAAGGTATAAAAATATTTCTCTTTTTATTGAAAATCAAATTTTTTTTATCATTTTATGAGGAAACACTTTGCATATATGAAATACAATTTTTGAAATAAATATACCAAATTGCGAACCTTGAGATAATTATGCATTGAGATATGGTCAAACTTTCTTCTGCAGTAAATGAACCTGGTCTCGTTATTTAGAGCTTGATTTAATTTTTTCCTGGAATCATAGCTTATAGTACCATACACGAATCCAAAATAGGTAATTCGGGGCATTAAACTAGTTTAAGTTCAATGTTAATTATTAGATAATCGCACGTGTGCCAGAGATTTCTTTTTGTCAAATATATTTTTATTATACACTGATGTATGTGATCCTCGAAAGTTAGATTGGAATACATTTTGTAAGCAAAGATTATTCTTAAAATATTCAAATTTTAGTTTTATCTCGCTCAAAGAAATTGCTGTTAGATTTCCGAGATCAAGAGAATGACTTTTAATCGGAAGCACATTCGTTTTTTTTTATCATTTAGGTAGATACCATTTTTGTCAGCCCATTCTTCAATTTCTATTAGATTCTCCCTTAATTTAGTTATTAAATCTTCATCAAGCCCGATGGGACGTGAAAAGTATATCTGAGTATCATTAGCACAAAGATGGATAAAAGAAGTTCTGCAGCAGTGAACAAAGTCATTAATAAATAAACTGAAAAATTGAAGCCTTGGGAAGCTCCAGAGATGATTACATCCCAACACTGAACTTGCTGATATCCCTTCGAAAGGTGGCTGCTCATAAACTTAATTGCTTTTGCGTTGAAATCAGAATATCATGGTTTACGGTGTCGAAGACTTTAGAGAAATCCAAAAGTAATAAGATGGTAAGTTAGTTATTATCGAAAGCAGGACGGATGTCATCAATGATTTTCAACACAGCTGTGGGACAACTGTGATTGAATCTATAGCCGAACTGGAATTCACTCAACAGATTATGGAGACGCAAATGGAAAAGTAGAGGTGGTTATTACTTGAATAAAAACGTGCTTGAGCATAGGAAACAGATTTGATTTTATACCTTATAAAAACGCACTTTATAATATCTTCTTCAGTAAGCTCTCATTGATGCAGATACCTTTGCATGAGAACTTATTCCAAGAAAGTATGAGTTCATCACACCAGCGTCAATCGTACAAGTTTCCACTTGTTTGGCACAGACACCAACTGATTTTAGATTTGTCCAGAATATCTTTGAGAGAAAATCAGTTTTAAATTTTGCACCCAGGTAGCCTTTTTTACTTTTTCGCAATTCAAATTAATTCATTAAACAATTTTCTTTTAACACCATGACATAGAATTTTATTAATTAATAAGAGGATTTTACCCACATTTGATAATTCCAGTATGAATTTGCATTTAATATGTATTTCGTTGTATTTGTATGACAATATATATATTAAATTTGTGTTAAGAAATAAATTAGATGAGGGTAGTTAGGTTATAGCCGGCTGCCTCAGTACTACATTCGACTTAGACAATTTTCTGATTCATCATTTTTTATGTACAACATAATTAATAGTTCTTATCATAACAAGGCATTAAAATCCTTATCCTTATATATATACTAGGAGAAGGTTAATGTGAAGTTTTTTTGGAATATTGACGCAGCCGTTCCAGATATATGACCATTTCAGTGAACATTGGCCGCTACCCATACAAAATACATGCAACAACAACAAATACATGTACAATACCAAAATACGCGTACATTACGCTGTATGTGGTGTTGAAAGAGAGAAAGAAAGAGTGAAAAAAAAATTAAAATAAAATTCAAAAAAAATTTAAAAAAAAGCATCATAAAAAATGTTTGGAAAAATAAATTTTAAATAAATTTGTTTCGTTTCCTTTTCCAAAAAAAAATCGAAAATTCAAAATCAAAACAAATCCTTCATACAAAGCTAGCAGTTTACATTAGACTTTTTTGAATTTTTAATAAATTTTGAAAAAATGTTTTTCTCCTAAATGTTTTTACACCTAGCTCTGAACATTTCTCCAATTCGAAATAAATAATTGATAGAGGTAGGTAATATTTTCGAAATAAGCAATTAAGTTGTGGCAAAAACAGACACAATGAATTTTTATACATTTTTCACAATTTTAAATTTATAGTGTTTCCAATATTAAACAACGAAAAAAAAGTATGTATGTAACACCATAAATAACAAATTATTGCTTTGGAAGGTAAAACAATATAGTTTCTTAATCAAAAATAGCTAAGCAAAAGCACAAAGCAGTTATTAAAAATTGAGAAAATATAATCAAAGAGCAGTGAATCTAAAGAGGAAAGAAAGAGAGCAGCTTGCAGTTAAAAAAAATATATATATACATATATATATATATATATACAAGTATATGCAATCTTATATGTACACAATTTTAAGAAATTTGAAAGGATTGAGTGCAAAATGTCAGAAGCCACCAGGACACAACTCTCGTTGCGTACAAATATATTATTAAACACACGCATACATTTTCAAATCTCGATCTTTGTTGAAACCAAAAAAAAAAAAAGAAAAAAAAAGAAGTAACGTTATCTACTGTGAAAGTTATTGAAGTGATGCTGATAAAGAGATTGTGACCGATATAAATATTATAACTTATATCACGCAACTTTCACCACAATCTTGGTGGTTAACTTATATAAAAAAAAAAAGTAAAAATAATTTTCAAAGTTATAAAGCAGCAACAAACTGCGAATAAATGTCTGCGTCGAATATTGACCCACCTGAAGAGTAGCAGCTGTAGTCAGTGTCTGCGGTTTGTTGGTGATGCGCTGTGATCTATCGTCTGCCTGCAACGCTTCGTTTATAGTGGCCATAAAGATGAATAAAAGTAGAGAGGAATAACTGAAACTGAAATTTTTTGTTGTCGTCGATGCAGCTACAAGAGACTGTAGTCCCGCAGTATATTGGTTTATATATGTGTGTGTGTAACTACTTTTGCCATTTCTTCATTTTACTCTTTAAATATTTATTTATTGTGCTGCACCTGCAGCGTTGACTTTTAGTATGCGCTATTTGTTGTGACATAACCTCATTGAGTGTTGGTTTTTATATATTTTTATTTCCAGTTTTACTATAATTTTTATTTCTATTTTTTTTTTTTTTTTAATCTTGTCATTTTCCTTTCGTAGTGACAAGGGGTTGTTGCTTTTAAGCGTAATATATTTATGCAATTCAATTGAATTGAATTAATAAGAAAATATTTATCTTTATTTATGTATGAGCAAATATTTACATACGTACGTATGTATGCTTCTGTTATGGTAAAAGTGAATGTAAGAGTTTTAGAATAAGCACCATCGCTTTTAAAATATAAGTTCTATACTACACGTTGGAAAATTGTGAGACTATTTCAGTTATCTGAAACGAGCTTTTCGAAAGCAAGACCATAAACTCGCTCGATCCCTGGCCTGTGATATTTTCATTGTGAAAACTGAATTGATTTTTTATTTAAATTAACATCAAATTGCGTTAACTAATTCATTGTGATAAGTCTTTTTATTTAACTAGTAGATTGTTTTTTGAGGAAAAATCAATTTCTAATTAATTTAATTTACTCTCTTCCTGGTTAATTATTAAATTGAATCGAGCATAAGAGTTCCAGTGAAAAAATTGGCATTCGACTGCATTAGACGAGTTGTTAGTATTGCGTAATGCCATTCGTAAGGCCAGGGTGCTGTATCCGACCAGCATCAAAAATTAATAAAAATTAGTTTTTCTAATTTCGTACGCCCTACAGCAAGGAATGTCAAACAGTTCGAAAGTGTTTCGGACATGAAATAAAAGCTCCTCCTTAGAATAAACTGTTAGTCCTTCTTTTGTTGAAAAGATATCAAGACGCGCACCACAAATTTAGTAGGAGGTTGGCGGAAAATCGCTTCATTAGTCGCTTTTGTACTTTGAAGCTAAATAGAAATAAAAACTTTCTTAAAACTTAAAGGTTTGGAAAATTTTGCAACCTTTTTTTTTTTTCAAAACGAAGAAAAGGAAAATTCCACTGAATAACGCAAAACTGAGAGAAGATATTTTAAGAAATTTTGAATTAAAAATCTGTAGAAAAAAATTAAACTCTAGTACTTCAGTATTTTTTTTGCGAGAAAACCGAAGGCTAGATTATTTTAAATTATTTTTGTAAAAATAAAAATTATCAGAAACAATTTTTTTTTTTTTTTTTTTTTTTTTTAAAATTTGAACCGAATGTATTTTTCTTTTCCTTTTTATAAGTGTACGCACGTAGTTGGTATATATATATTTATCGACGCCAAACTAAGAAAACTGAATATGGCAAGAAGATGCATTTTCCATACTCCATTCATGCAAGTATATGAAATGGCACACAATCACGAGTGTGTCACAAATTGAGTGCAGTGCAGTGGCTTAACAATTGATTGCTGACTTTATTCAATTCTCTGACTTGACTTGCGGTGATTGTTATTGTTGTTGCTGCTGTTGTTATTATTATAGTTGTTGGATGTATTTATGCGGTTATTATTGTTATTATTGGTATTATATATTAAATGAAAACACACATACCAATATAAATGTTTAAGTGTGTGCTTTCGCCCGTGCTTGCTTGTCTCGGTAAGTTTATATGTAAGCTTGTTAGTTGTGTGTGTATGTTGTGGCTTGACGTTGTCTGACAAATTTTGCAAAATTGCTAACAATTGAAGCATAAAACAAGCAATGAAGCAAACAAATTTCAGGCACACGCATACAAGCACAATCATAGAAATCTTAACAACAAATATACTGGTTTGTGTTTGAGTGCAATAATTGAGTGGATTGCAGTACATGACTGGAAATAAAATTTATTTTAAAATTTACTTTACATTTTTATTTTATTCCTCTGTAATAAACGTAAAATTTTTCCTCAAATTGACTCGCTACTTATTGCCATCATTATTAATATAAAATGTCAAGTTAAGTACGGATACATTCAGTACATTCATAAGTATATAAGTACAGAAAATATTGGTCATGGACCGCACATTTAACACAGACAGTGTTGCTGACGGAGTTGCTTCCGCTGCCACTGCTCTTCCACTCAACTGCTCCTCCATCATCGAGGCACTTAGCACAATTTACGCAATTGTCGACACTTAAGCCGCAAAAATTATGTCGCATTAAACACTTTAAGGTGCTGCGTGGAAGGATCGCGAAACTAACTCGACCCTCATTGACTCACCCTTGCAATACCTCAGTTGAGTTGGTTGGCAAAAATGTCTGCTTGATGAAGCATAAGTCCAAATTATTATCACGTCTTGCCGGTGACTTTTTTATGACTTGCCAACAATAATGGTTACAATAACAATGACAGCATCAAAAAATCATAATAATAATAATAATATTGGTGATAAGGAAAAGTGGTTTCATATGTATATGTAAATATATATGCATATGTGAGTGCATGTAAGCATTAGGGTGTGAGGGAAAATTTTGTAAAATTGTTATCAGACTTACTTTTAGTTATATTTTAGTAAATTTTAATGATACTTTATAACTTAAATAAAAAGCAATTTACAAATTTTGAAAATTAAAAAAAATATACAAGAAATATATTACTTTTATATATAAAAAAATAATAATAAAATAAACCATTTTTAAATTTAACACTTAGTTTAAATCATTTAACTACAACTACAACAACAAAATTTAATTATTAGAAATTTAAAAAAAAATTTAGTTTAAAAAACGAATATAAAAACTTTATATATAAAATTATTATTTATTTTTATTAGAATTTAACTACATATAATTATGTAAGAACATACTAATAAGGAGGCCAACAAATAAATTGAATTTTATTTTATTAATGAATTGAATTCAAGTATAGCTAAGAATTTACTAGTAAAATTAAAAAGTAACGCATGTAAAGGTTTCAAAATAGATAGATAATAAGAATGGGCTTCTTTTTGTTATGCTAAATAAAAGCAGAGGATTATTCATTTAATGCAGGGCATCTGTCAAAGTTAACTTTCAAACCAAACATGTTTTGTTTTAGCTAAAAATCAGGAATTTATAAAAATGGATCACTTAACAAACGCATAACGTGTTAACATTGTTGAAACATACTACCTATAAAATAATTAATTCAAATGTGAAAAAATTATTTTAAATGCATTTTACTTACATTTATTTTGGAAACCGCAAAATGGACAACCTGCAGTATTGCTAGTATGACAGTACTTATGCGTAATATTATAAAATTTTCAAGATTAATGTAAACTTAAAAAAAACAATTTCCATTAATTTTTGTATTTCTGGCTCATATTTAAACAGAAAATGTGTCTACGTTAAAAATATGAACTCATATGTGCACTGTTTCCTGTTTAAACTTGTTATTTAATACTTTTAATGATACGTATAGGCAGTGGCGTCTTCTTATACAAAAATTCACCATCACGAGATTTTGATTATTTTCACGCTTAGCGCATTGACTTCTTAATGCATCTCGTAATTATTAAAATCAAATTTCCGTTAAGCGAATATTTTGCACAGACAGGTCGCAAAACTACGCCAGTCGCGGCACGTGTTTCCATGTGAAACGTTTAGCTAGTACCGATTTCATTGGAGAACAATGAGGAACAACTAATGGACGATAAGTGTAGCTTGGCAAAGTGGAGTAACGAAGTCATTTTCAAGCCAAAGGTTAAAATGTCTTTTTATATGGATGCTGAAAGTCCTATTGAATTTACAGCGAGCATTCGTGAAAAAAATGTTGTACTAGCATTCGATATATTTTTCGTCACCTTGTAAAGAACCATCCATTTCCTGCTATAGGTACATAAATCTGAACTCGTAAATAAACTCCTCAGTTTATATGCAACGTTTCGAAAGTCCATTAAAAATAAATTACGATGATGTTATGGCCGTTCGATGAATGACTTCGAAGGAAGTGTTACCTACCTCTAACTGTAATATGCCTACTATAATTAAAGTGAAACAAAAACAAAAAGTTGTTTCTAAATTAGAAGTTGACTGCCTTGTAGCTATGTTGCATATTACAACCGCATGATGAGAGGCGCAGATTTGGCAGATTAAAAATCTGTAATATACGACATGTATCGGAAATCGTAGGAATGGCAAAAAGCAAAAAATTATATTTCAAAATTTTTACGCGAGCTGTTGTTAACACCTGGCTAGAATACACACAGCAAAAACACCGATTAAAGCAGTGCTCGTTTAGGTTTGCCTTGCTCGAACGCGATCGATCCAGGCAACAAGCCTTGCGGATTGCGATCAATAGAGCTGAAATGAATTCGCGGCCGCTCGCTCAAACCTCGATTCACTGAAAAGGTGGATCGCGATCGGATTTTTTTATCGATCGAGCGAACGATCTGATCGCGATCGATTTACTGGTATGTTTTTCGTTGCGTTTTAACTGTGCTATGTCAAATGTGGATTTCTGTTAAGCTATTATCTTTTTAGCAAGTTAAAGGACTTATGTTTGATGAAGTAAAAAAATGAAATGTATGTACATTTCTATTATCAAAATGCAATGCAAAGAAAACAAGAAAAAATTTGCATTTCTACAAATACTCATATGTGTATATTTCAATTTGTCACAAAACTTAAAACGCAAAATATTTGTTTAAGAACCAAATATAATACCAAGTTATTAGGAAAATAAGAAATGGAAAATGAGTTTTATCAAATTACCGGTAAAATAGAAATTTAAACATAATATTATTGCAATATATTTATTACTCAATTTCAATATTAATACATCTAACATTATTATTCTATTATAAAAAAACTAAGTATCTTAACCAACATCGCAGGCGCCATGTAAATACCAGAATATCAAAGTTAAGAATCGAGTCGATGGCGATCTGTTGCTATCGAAAATCTTTAGCAATTCTTTTTTGTCTGATCGCGATGCTTGGATCGAAGAAGACGCCGTCGCGAACGAGTTTCAAAGTGATTTCGTTGAACTGTCGATCGTTATTTAGCGATTCGATGCGAGACAGTTTTTCGTACTATGTGTAAAATTCCGCTCATTAAATATGTTTTGCGGTTAACCGGAGTCGATGATAGCTGTAAACTCACAACACGCCAATGTTGTAAACATCAGCAAAACGATTACGAACGGATCGTTTATATATTGGCGAACATCTCCATATCGATGAGAACATCGTCGGTGCATACATTGCACTACTTAAAATAATGAAACCAGTAAAAAAGTACGTCAGTTCTGGATGTAACAGTGCTTTACGGTTGAAATGTTTAGCAACTTATCACAAATAAATTAAATTTGTAAGAGATAAAACGAATAAACCAGAGGTTTTTTTAGTTTAAGAAAAAAATTTTTTTGTTAGTAATTGAGCCCCTTTGGCATTATAGATCACATCTAAAAATATTGCTGGGATTATATATCCGAGGATAACGGTTATGATATCTGACTTGTGACTAATGCAAAACATATTATATTTAAGTCATATAATGGTTCTTGCTGTCTTAATTATGAAAACTCGGCCAGATTTCGAAAAAAGTCAGTGGTGACAAGCATTGTACCTATTTATTTAATAATAAATTCTTACTAAAATCATAGATACATACAGCGAAATTAATTCTACTGCGTTTTTGTTTACTAATTTATTTATTTATAACGAAAGTAGAGTTGAATTTTTTTATATATTTTTGTATAAATTTTCGAAGTAAAAAAACTATGAAAAGAGATAAAGAATTTTAGGTAAAAATCAAATGCAAATAACCTCGAATGGTTTATGAATAATTATGTTTTTCTCAAAATTATTTAATTTTAAGCTTATATTGAAATTATTCTAAGAACTACATGTAAAATGAATGCCTTTTTCTTGTAAATAAATGTATGTTTTTCAGTGTAAGATTTTTTTTTTTTTTATTATTTTATATATTTAATTTTATTTGTAGAAATAAGTACAAACAAGTTAATATTATATATATAATAATATAATATTATATATATAAAATTACTTCGTTGGGAAAAAAAAATAATTGAAAGATATTGGAAAAAATTTAAAATTTTTATATCGTTTTTTTCAGCAACGTAAATTTATTGCCATGTTTTAATTAAATATATATTTCTTAATTGTTTTTCTGCTTCAAGTAGTTGCTTACATTAAAACCTATTTTTAGTGCGTACACCCTAGTATACCTAGTACACATTCACTTCTCATCGAGTAGCAATAGAGTTATCAAATGAGTAAGAATTTGATGAAAACTGGTGGCCTGTGATGCCTGACTGAAGGGTGCAGTGCATACTTTGTCTGCGGTAATATTAACGCACACACCTTACGCTTACCACCTTTAACCATCCCTACAAAGGCAACGCATCTTATGCTACATATCCCTCACTTTAAAGGAGCCTGTGGCTTTCACCACAATACCCAACCGAATCAGTCAACCGAGAAACGTATTTATTGTGGTTGATTATGCGTTGGTTGTGGTTAGGTAACGTGTAATATAGTGCATAAAATGCTACATAAATACACATATATTTCTACATATACTTGTACATATACGTATATAAACATAAGTATTACACGCTTGTGTAAGTTGTTTACAGTAAAAGTCGATGAGAAAATTATGCCAATTGAGGATGTTGAAAATTATATACAGTAAAAACCAAATTATTGAAAAAGCATTTGCTGCATACTGATGCCAGCGGGATAGGGGAGCAAGTGAAAACGAAGAAATATAGCTAAGAGCAGGAGCAACTAAGAAAGTATCACTCTAAGCAATCTCTTAAGTAAGTAGCGCAACATTGTTGCTTATAAAAGGTGTAGGAAATTTTATATGTGTGTGTGTGTGTAGCACGAAGGTAATTTCGTCTTTCATTACAATTTAAGCGACAAATGCATGAATGGGGGTAAATACAAAATAGCAAAGGGAAAATAATAATAAAAAATTAACAATCAACCACGCTCACATACATTAAATATTCACATTTAACAAACCACTCAAATGGAATGGCTGATATGTATTGGAAATGTAAAGAGTATATTTATTCCAAAATAAAAAATGAAATAAATTTGTTGTATGATGTATATTTGTGTACGTGTGTTAGTTACTACAGAGAAAGAATTAACATTTTAAAAGTATTAACTTTTGAGCAGCATTTACTTGGGGAAATATTTTTTTACGCATCAGCTATTCTATTCATAACCAGGATAATTATATTTCACAAGTCAGGTGTAGAAGAAAAAATTAAAGGTTTACTATACGTTTTTATGTATTGTGTTTTGAAGATTTTTATATCAATATTTGACACAAAAGTAAAGCAATATTTATCGCATACAACGAACTTTCAAGAAAAAGCATCAGAAAAATATGTTTGTAAAGTTTATTTCTGAAGTTTGTACCTTCTTGAATTTGAGAGCCGTGACAATTTCTAATTTTCTTTTGTACAGAAATACACGGTACATGTGTTTGTGACTAAATTCATCCTGAACGGCTGCGTGTGTGTCCAAGGTACTCGAGAAAAGTTAAGCTTATATTTTAGCAGAGTTGCCACCTGTTTTGAATTTCTTTTATGTATAAACATTTTCTGTAAGTGTATCTGTGACCTAGCACAGGCCGAACCGGCGGAAGCGGTTTTGTTGAATGTTTGTATGTGTGTGTTCAAGTGGGCTCAATCATGATTCATTCATGATTGATAATTATAGAGGAATAGTAAAGATATCTGCTATACCTAAGCTTTTTGAAGCCATTGTTACTGCTCAATTAACTTTTTCCATCTTGCTCTTAATCTCCAGTTCCCAGCATGGGTTTTCCAAGAGAAATCTGCTGTTATTAATTTGCTGAAATTTGTTACTCACGTTTAAAATTGTTTAAGGGAAAACAAGAATACTGATGTTATATATATTGACTGTAGTAAAGCATTCGACAGAGTATATATTACTTATTAAAAACTAGATCTTCTTGGCTTTCAACTATGTCTTCTGCAATGGATATCTTTCTATCTCTGTAACAGAACACATAGATATCATCTGGTGTTTCGCAAGGTAGCCACTTGGAACCGATTCTGTTCTTGTTATTTATTAAAGATTTGTCATAAATTATAAAAAATTCAAAGATTTTATTATATGCTGATGATGTAATTCTTTTCCAATCATATACCTCAATTAACGAAAGATGTTTCTTACAAACCGATTTAAATAACTTGTTCTATTAACCTTAACAAATGTAAAACCATGTTATTTACTCGAAAATAAACAACTTCAATCTTGATATTAATACAACTGTTAGGCGGCTGCGATAGCCGAGCGGTTAGCATTGCGTACTGCCATTCGGAAGGCCTGGGTTCGAGCACAGATTCGAGCAACATCCAAAATTATAGAAAATAAATTTTTCTAATTGCGGTCGCCCCTCCGCAGGGAATGTCAAGCCCTCCGAATGTATTTCTGACATGAAAAAAAAGCTCCTCATAAAAATCCATCAGCCGTTCGGAGGCGGCTTAGAATAAACTGTAGGTCCCTCCATTTGTTGGTATAAACATCAAGAGGCAAAACCACCTCGCTTCAGCGGTTACAAAGCGCCAAATATATCTATATATATATATATATTAATATATATATATATATATATATATAAGTATATTGAAAGCTAAAGGTGCCCTTGCCTTTAAAAAGCGATGCTCTAAAGAATTCAGAGACCCTTATGTTAGGAAAATACTTTTTACGTCATTAGTAAGACCAATATTGGAGTACGGTTCGGCTGTATGGAACACTAATTATAAAATCCATTCTGATAAAATTGAGTCCGTTCAAAAACAGTTTTTTTTTGTTCGCTTTGCGTCATTTGCACTGGGATTCCCGCCAAAAATCTTTCTCCGCATACTAGTCGCTTAAAACTTATAAATTTACCCACTAGCCGTAGAGAAATGTTAGGAATAATTTTTTTAGTCAATCTTCTAACTGAACCGA
This sequence comes from Neoceratitis asiatica, assembly GCA_030068015.2. Lineage (NCBI taxonomy): Eukaryota > Metazoa > Arthropoda > Insecta > Diptera > Tephritidae > Neoceratitis > Neoceratitis asiatica. The sequence continues at coordinate 10,463,311 of CM061528.1, forward strand.
TTTGCAGTTCATTTCTCTTAGGTAAAGTAAATTTTAATGCCCCCAACCGATTATCACGACAATTCAGACCACTATTCTTAAAATCTTGAAAATCAAATTTTGAACTTTATGAACCGTTTATGTCAAGATTTCAATTGTTATTGCAGACTAATTTTTCGTAACAAAAAATACTATATTAACTCACTAAATTTCTATTTAAGTATACAAAATCTTTCAACTGATGAATTTGTTTTCTTAACAAACTCTTGGGTAACCGCTGGGCTCAATTAACTAATAATATTTACCATTCGACAAAGCTATCAGCTGGATTTAAAGTTAAATTTAAGAAATATTAAAAAATATATAAAGTGTTACAATAAATAAGGGCACCAAACTGAAATACTTTAATATAAGAAAGATCATAATGAGAAAATATTTTTCGTTCCTACCTGTTTGAGAATTTTAATTTAAAAGAGTTCATATGACATATTATATATTATTATATGGTTATCATATTATTGAGTTTTAAAAAGCATAAGCTATAGAAATTTTTGTGCAGAGTTGCCACCTGTTTGAAATTTTTATTACTATTAATTTGAGAAGTTAAAGGTATCAAATTAGAGAGAATTATGAAAGCTAACACTGCAAAAAGCTTAAGAGGGATGCCACCTTATTAACACATTAAAAACAATGTGTTAAATTTACAAATTATACAAATTGTTGATACCCAGTTGAAGACATTGAAGTCTGTCTTAAAGCGTAAATATTTGTGGCAAGGGTTCACAGCTCTTCAGTTGATTTGTTTAATATATTGTTGACATAAATTACACATTTCCTAAAAAGTTTTTGAAGATATTGCAAGCTGTTTTAAAAATTTTAATGCTTGTGGCTAAGAAGATTCTCAGTGAAACATTGTTTTCACCAATTTGTCACATGGTTGAAAAATTTAATTTTCGACGAGGCAGAAAAGTTGCAAATTCGGCTTTGAAATTTCTAAAATGTAGATCCTAAAAATTCAAAACCGACACTACACTAAATAAAATAATCTAATCTTACGAAAGTTAAAAATTCTAGAATTTATTCAATATTGCTTTGTTATAGCAATACAATCCAATGTATACTGTAATATTTGGTTTCATCGGCCTACCGATATCTATATATAAGTTATTTCAAGGCAGTCTCAAAGGGATTTATTTTTTTTTTTTTGATCTCTTTGTTTAATATGACAATTTTCTGCTCTTTTTGGATAGTTTTCCACTTTGGGACTGCCGCCGAATAAAACACTTTATTTTTTGACAATTTTAGGCACTTTTATTATTTTAAATCATTATTCACTAATTACACTACTTACACTAATTACACTGCTTCCCTGACCTTAAAACTATGCGCGCTTAAGTACTTTTTTAGCGACGACCCTTTGGGTACATCGAGCGGCTAACTCGAAGCGTCGGCGTGAAGAAAAAGTATTTAAGCGAAGTGTTGGATCATCACAGCAGCAGTTGATTGATTAGTGCAGGCGGTCAGCCACCGCCGCATGCCAATAAAATGCAATGCCTTCTTACAACAACCACTGATGAATATTTATGTAAGTATGTCTGTTTGTTATTGGGATAACACAGAGGCATACATACAATATTTACACTTAATGCTGGTATACTTCTACTGCTGTGTTAACTTATATAAGTTCAAGATAGAGTATTTCTTTTTATTAAGAAAAATCAACTTTTTTTCAATTTAACTGTATTCGAAGGAAATACAAAAAATTTAATATTTTTTCTTTTAATCAATTTTCGTAAATTCGTGAAAATATGTGCCTTACTCATTTCATAGATTTTCTACCAATTTTTCTTTCTTTTAAAAGAATTTATTAATTTCTATAAACTCTACTTCATTTAGGGGCAATTTTTTTTTTTTTTTTTTTTTTTTTTTTTTTTTTTTTGACAAAGAAGAATCGTATATATGAATTATTTCTGATTTCTGAGAGAACACAGTACTCAAGTATTAATCAAATCGACTAAGATTTCTGGTCTATTATATTTCACTTGAGTTAATTCAAGCTAAGATTTTACACGAACAAAAAAATAACCTCATTATTTCCTTCTTTTCTTATACATATTTTTGTTATATCGTGCTCCAGCCCAATTTGCATTAATTTTTAATAAGTGGTTTAAAATTTATTTTTGTCTTGTGGGACCAATTTTATCGAAACCGACAATTGTTCTTGTCCATACTATACTACGATAAATATTTAATATGTAGTATATGCAACCCAGCCACATTTGAAATCTCCAAGGGCATTTCCTAAGCATTGGTTAAGTGATGTACATGGTTGAGTATACGTAAATGTGTGTGTGTGTCACTCTTGTTGCCCAAAAACAAGTGTGTCATTTGTGGTTAACAGATGCGTGCGGGTGCGCATTGACCAGCAGCAAGTAAGATACTAGGAATTTTGTGGTATAATGGGCGTATCTAACCATTGTTGCCTGTATTGTTGGCATGTCAATAGCAATTTCACTTTCTTGTGGTTTTCAATAAACTTTTACTCTTAATCGAGTGTTGGTAGAAAAGTTGATAGTACAAGTTGAGAGTACATGTATATGCATCGCGCATATATGTTTTATATACAAATATACCCAAATTAACATATGCATGTATTTATAAAACATATAATCAAAAGTAGTTTTACATATTTTTAGGTAATTGATTGTGTATTCGTTGGTAGAGTGTCTCGTGAATGTGTATTAGTGGTAGGCCAATTCGAAAATGATCGCAGTATGTTTGTGGTTTCCTTTTTGTTACTTGCTGAATTCTAGTTAAAAATGTTTTTGATTGGTTACTTTACCCTAGAGGCATGCAAAGTGAGCATGTGATAGTGCGTTTAGAGGTTCGAGTTAATTTTTTTCTGGACTAAATAACATTTGTACAAGATTACATGTATTTACTCACTTAAATAATAACTTTTCATAAAATTGTATCATAATTTGCTGGTTCTATTTTATGTAAAAAAATCTGTTTACAACTAATTTTTTATATTTTATTTTATTATTATTTTGATCTAAAACATTCGCAAGAAACAGACAATTTTATTTTTTACTTAATTTTATTTTTTATTTTATTTATTTTATTGTAATTTATTTTATTTTATTTAATATTATTTTATTTCATTTTATATAATATTTTTTATTGTGTTCTTTTCTTTTGTCCTAAAACATTCGCAAGAAAATGAATATTTTATTTATAATGTTTTTTATATTTATTTTATTTTATTTTTTATTAATTTTATTTTATATTATTTTACTTTATTTTATTTTATTTTTTCTCTTCTGGTCTAAAACATTCGCAAGAAAGAGATTATTTTATTTTTTACTTCATTTTATATTATGTTGATTTTATTTTATTTTGATTATTTTATTTTAATTTATTTTAATTTATTTTTGGTTTAAAATATTCGCAAGAGAGAGAATATTTTATTTATAATTTTACATTATTTTTGATTTTCTTATTTATTTTTTTTAACTTTATGTAATTTATTTATATGAATTCATTTCAATAAATTTTATTTTATTTTTTTAAATGATATGATTTAATTAAATTTTTAAATTTATTATATATATATTGTTCTAATATTTTTTTAAATTTTAATTTTAATTTTTAATTATATTTTTAATTTAATTTTATTTAATTTAAATTTATTTTTGTTATTCTATTTTATTTTATTTGCCATCTATTTACTTTATTTTATTTTATTTTTCTTTTAGTCTAAAATATTTACAAGAAAGAGAATATTTTTTTATTTGACTGTATTTTGTTTTTTATATATTTTATTTAATTTTTTCCCTTATTTTATTTATTATATATTAATTTAATTTATTTATTTTATTTTATTTAGTTTAATTTAATTTAAATTTTTTATTTATTATATATTTTTTATTTTAATTTTTAATACTTATATTATTTTAATATTGTTTTATTATTTTTTATTTATTTAATTTTATATTAATGTATTTAATTTTGTTTTATTTCATTTTATTTAATTAAGTTTATATTATTTTATTTTATTTTATTTTATTTTCTATTTTATTTTATTTTTATTTTTTTTTTTATAATTCTTTTTTCCTTTTTGATTTTTTTTAAATTTTATTTATTTATTTATTTATCTATATTATATTTTTTATTTTTTTTATTTTTTTTTTTTTTTTATATTTTATTTTGTTTCGTTAATTTTTTTTCCATTTATTTTATATTATAATTTTATATTAAATATTTTTCATTATATTTTATTTGCTATTTATTTTATTTTATTTTTGTTTTAAAATTTGTTTAAATAATTATTATTTTTTCTTTCAATTGATAATTTTTTTAAATATATTTACTATATTCCACTTTATTTTATTTTATTTTTAATTTAATTTATTTTATTTTGTTTTATTTTATTTATATACATGTTATCTTGATTTATTTTATTATATTTATTATATTTTATTATATTTTATTTTGTTTTATTTATTTTGCAATTTTTTTTATTTTACCTTATTTTATTTATATTTATTTATTTAAATTTATTTTAATTTTAATTCCTCTTTTTATTTCTTTTATTTCATATTTATCTGATATCATTTTATTTTATTTTATATTTATTTTATTTGTTTAGTTTTAAAATATTCAATTTTGTTTTTTTTTTTTGTTTTTTTTTGATATTTAGATTTTTCTTTCTGTATTTTAGTTTATATTATTTTGTTATACTTTATTTTTTAAATTAGTTTATTCTATTTCTAGGATTTAGAAATTTTATTTATATATTTCATACTATGTTATATAATTTTTTATTTTAGTTTAATTTTTTTTCATTTGTTTTTATTTATTATTTTTCCTTCCTTTTCCTAATTTCTTTCTGCTTCACTTTACTTTTTTCCAAATCAATTGTTGGCAACTGCTCTTCTGTAGTAAATATTAGCTTCCCGCTTTTAATAAATAAACAAAACTGCTTAGCGAAAGAACTCTACTTAATCACAGAAAATCGCCACCAACGCCATCACCAGCATCGACTTAGAGTTAATGGCTTTCTATGATTTGACTCATGTAATTAAATATCCGCACGATTGGCACTTAGCAGCAGCATATACCACTCGAATAAGCTGAATGTTCTCGATTATGATTTGTAATTCAAATGAAGACTTATTTGTACAAGCCAAATGGCAAGTGCAACCAATACATTTCCACAAACCACATCGCCTCGCTGAGCTTTACGACTTCCGATGTATGTATATAGTAAGTGTTTGAAATTGTCCTCAACTTCTACCAGCTTGTGAAAGCTGATAAACGAAAATCAATAGGAAAACAAATAAGCCAAAAAGTGAACTTATTAATAATTCAAAAGGGAAATCTACTTCATTCGATGAAAATACACACAAACACATGTATAGACGTTAATATTTCCAAAGAAATATCTACAAACATATTTCCCTAACACATACTTGTACGAAGGCCTAGTACTATTGCTAGAGCTTCGACAGCTGAAAATATTTTAAGCGCATAGAAAACGCTTGCTGAGCAATAAATTCCCAATCAAACTATTTAATAATAATCGAGAAGCATCCGAGCTATGCCACTGTGGTATGTGATGCGGTCATCAGGCTGTGGTCGCATTTAATAACTTTGGCTTACACACACACACAGAAGGATGTGGAATGCGATATACTACACACATTCATATTCAAACATATTTGGAATAATTAATATGTGTTTGTGTTTGTGAGTAGTAATGCTTGTTGGCTTGGTTGCATGGTTGCGAAATACGCTGACAAATAAAAGTAAAAGAGAAAAGCCAATAAGTAAAGTAATTAGAATTGGAAAGTAGAAATGTGGTGAAGAGGTATTTAAGTGATGGATTATATTGAGGATATGGTTGCTTATAGAAATGACTTTTTTCGTAATCGATGATTTAAGGAAAGAAATTCACTGAATTCACTGAAAGTAATTATAGAAAATTAAAATTTTGAAGCTTTAAGAAAAAGAAGAGTTGTTCTAAAATCAAAATTTGTTCTATAAAATTACTAAAAAAAGGTAAATTTTTTACTTTTAATTTAAAATAATTTCAAGATATAGGAAATTTGAACAATCATATTGTATGCCAATTATCAGTACAGAGAAATGTCTCTCAAGAACGGACCGCCTAGAGCAAGATTCTCAAGAATTTCCCCTGCCAACCAGCACACAGATATCGATAGGAAACTATTCAGCGAAAACTATAGATCAGTTAGCATGGAACTGTGGCGCCGACTACGGAGAAATTTGGGTACTCACAATGCGTTAATCTGTTAGTATAGTGGAATCGTTAGTTCAGCTTGAAATGAAAAGTGAGTCGATTTTCTGAGCCATTTAACGTTTGATCTCGTAGTAGTTGAAGAGAGCTTAATCTGCAGCAGAGAGAGTTAGACAGCAGAACACAGATCATCAAACTCCAACAGCAGAGCAGAGCATCAGCAAAACACCCAATGAGACTACCAGTATATGGGGTATATTAGAAGACCCAGTAACTAGTTGTTATGGTTTTCTACATTTTCTTCAAATTTGATGGTTAAAAAATGTTGAAAAGTTCTAGTTAAATTTCGACTAATTAAAAATATTAAATTTTTTATTAGATTATATATTTTCAAATAAGTCGGCTCCGCGTCCACTTTCCAAATAAAAAGTTTTTCTAAACCATTTTTTCAATCCCTGGCCCACTTTTTTTTTTAAAGGTTGGTCCACATTCCGAAAAAAAGTAGTAATGTTCGTTTTTAAGTCAGAAAAAAGCTCACGATGTACCAAATTTTAAGTAAATCATATTATTCATACAATTTTCGATTTCAATTTCCATTTCTCGGGAAAAAAATATTCCAAACCGTTCTCAAATAAATTTAAGTAAATATTTTAAGGTTAGTTTATAAGAAGAAATCAATAAATAGAGGGAATGATCCACTGGAAGAAAAGAGCACTTAATTTCTTCAACGATGGGCCGAAGCTTTTGTAGAGAACTATCCATCAGTACAAGGTTAGGAATTCAAGACTATCGCAACGTTCTTCAGGTGGAAGTTGCTGCTATCAAGCGAACGATAGACACACTGCTTCGAAGTGTGGTTTCTATGTGATAGGATAAAATTTACTGAAATAGAAAATCAGATATTTCTGTTGGTGAGTTACAGAATTGCGAAGCACTGCGGTTGAGGTCACATATATAGCACCACCGCTTCCTTAAGACCGGATAAAGCGAAGATAAGCGCTTCTCTGTCAAGAAAGCTTCTTTATATCCAAAAAAATGAAACTTTCACACTTTTGGGGATTTTATTTTTATTGATTCCCACTCTTGTAGTTCTTTGCAAGCAGATATTGAATAATGTATGAGCATGACTGAGAATGAAAATTCTTACCAACTCGAAGGGGTTAACAGGCAATAGGCGAATTTTTCAATATGTGACATGCACTGAGAAATTCACTGATTGAAAAGTGGTACAGCATTCAGGATATTTTTTCCATTTCTGATTTCACAACGGACGTGTCATCTGTAAGCATTTGCGATTCTCTAGGATCGGCCACTTTTTACTAAAATAACCTAATGTAAACCTTTTTCACACCTGCTATGTTATAAAGTAGGACAACAATGTGTTCTGGAATTTTTTTTTTGGTCTCAAACGGGAAGCAAAAAAAAAAAAATTCTTCTGTAGTGACATCCCTTACCACGAAGCTAGTGGACGATTTGAAGCATAAAACCTACAATATTAAAATTCAACTCTGCTTTATATTTATATTTATTGTTTTTTTTTATAAATATTGTTTTTTTTTTCAAATCTATATGTATGAAAGAAACAAATGTTAATTGCTATGCTTATAACTAGAAACTTCGGGACCAAATTCGGTGATTCGAACCAATTCGGATTGGTTTCAAGCCAAACAAAAAGAATCCCAAAGAAAAATGCCTGAAGTGAACCAGGGATCGACTTACCGTATATATTATTCGTTTTATTTGAGATTATTTACTTTTCAGAACTAGATGACGATTTTGTGGATATCAAAAACTATTAATAAAATTATGTTTATGGTTCCATTTGTTAGAATTTTTGGATGAAGGCATCTTGTCTAGATATATGTAGTTAGAACTTTTATTTCCCGGAAATGGACCATGATGATTTGCTTGAAATTAAATATGTTGATAGCTGAAGCGATTTTTGAATCTTGATGGTTTTACCAATAAATGGAGAGACCTAAAGTTTATACTAAGCCGCCACCGAACGGCTGATGGATTTTTATGAGGAACTCTAATTGTTCATGTCAGAAATACTCTGGGAGGGATTGACATTCTCTGTCGAAGAAAAATTAATTTTCAATAAACTTAGATGTTGCTAGAACCTGGACCCGGACACAGGCTCTCCCAATTTTAGTACGCAATGCTAACCACACGGCTATTGCAGCCAGAGTGGCCAGCTAAGATTAATATAAGGAATAATTTATTTTAGAAAAAGGGATCTCAGATCAACAGTTCGATGAAAGCTGGTATGATGTAAATGAGCAGATATGTTTAACGTGATTATATATAAGTATATGTTTGATTAGAGTAGTGGCATTCTCCAGTTACTCTGAGGTATTCATAGTCAACCTTTTTCGTAATTTTTTTTTCAAAAATTTCTAAATCAGCAATATTTTATATTGTGGTCGTTATATTTTTTGCATTTACTCGTATTAGCACATGCCACCACTTACAAACAACAACATGCATATTTGCAATTTAAATTAATTACACATATAAAATTTCTTGACATTTTGACATTTGCACCTAATTGCTTGACATGCATGCAATTTTTAATAGCAAAACATATACATATATACTCGTATATAAATATATGCAAGTATTACTTGTCATTGTGGGTTTTACATAAGACAGGCGTGTTTTATTGTCATAAAATTTAAATTAATAACAATGCATCAACATTTGATGAGAGAGCAGGAGAAGGAAAGGAAAATAATAAAATTTCAGGTTTTGTATGTAAGAGCATAAACAGGTGTTGCCAACAGAACTTTAAATTGGCGCAAATATTTGTGAGTCAATGATTTATATATGCACGAGCGCTGTGGTTGGTAAGCTAAGGCTGGAAAATTTGCAAATATGTATATGTATACTCACATACTGCCTGTAGATTTCCAGTTTGTGGTAAATACTCACCCAGCCATACAAACATACTATATGTTACTTACATGTACTCAAAACCGCAATACCCGTGTAGGACGTCAAGTGCGTGCAGTGAAATTGAGTAACGTGCATATGCGACAAGTGTGCTAGGATTCACAAGGGTCCCAATCAACTTCTTTTTCTTGAACCAATGAATAGTTAATTATAATAAAAAAATAAAAAAATTACGATAAAATCAAAAAATGTGGACTGGAAATCTGGAAGAACCAATAGTAAGTTTCATACTATGCGTTTCTGTTCTAAACTCAAACCCAGCTTAAAAGCTATGGCGGAGGAAATAACACCGGATAAACTCTTATTAAGTACAATAAAAACGTAAAATTTGGGACACTAATTACACCTTTGTTTTAGCTTTCGCCTTTCAAAGATGAAAGGTATATTTTTGGGGATATTTTTAGCTCTTTTTCTTCTTTCTACCTTGTTGTGAATAACCGTTTACAATAGTACACAACTGCTTAAAAAAATTGCTTATATATATCAAATGCCCCTAAATCTTAAGAAATGTAAAGAAATGTAAAGTTATGTGTATCTCCCGAAGAGCCATACATACAACTACTTACACTATAGATAATTACAATTTGGAACAGGTTCACCGTTTCATTGACCTGGGTATCACTATGGACCCAAAATTGAACTTCACACATTGGTGTGATAGTCAACAAAGCCAAAGGCATCTTGGGTTTTATAAAACATTTCAAAAGAGTTTAACGGTCCTTACTTACTTGTTACTAAAGCTTTGTATGCAACATTGGTAAGACCTATTCTTGAATACGGTTCTGTGAATTGAAACCCGAGATATTAAGTCTACTCTGATAGGATATAGTCTATTCAAAAACAATTCCTCCTCTTTGCCTTAAGAAATATGCACTAGTCGTCTGAAATTTATCAATCTCCCTACTCTCGCCAACTCTCAGGAAATGCTTGGTATAATTTTCATGGTTAAAATAATAACAGGCCCAATTTTTAGCCCCCTTTTTCTCTCAACTAATCATTAAATAGCATTTTATATTTAAATTAATTCTTAAAAATTCAGCTGATGATTTTTTGTTCTGAACTTTTTAGTTCTCGACACCAAAAAAAAACCTTCCCATCGTAACTCGGTATTAATGAAAAACAGAACAAATTCCGTACTTCATGTGGACAGCGCCCCTCGTGCGGATGGACGGGAGGTGGGTAAACCGTTGGGATTAGTTAATTAATTAAAATATTAATCAATACAAGGAAACTGCAGGAGCTATAAAGCATCAAATCCAAATTGGCAAAAAATTGGCGCTAGTAAAAGCGTTATAAGATTTAAAATTATAGCGACAGACGAGTTAATCTGCATTAATTTCAATGCAATAATTTTTTAATGACAAATTGTAAACTTATTCATATGATGGTTCTTGTTACATTAACAAAAATCATGAATTGAAATCTTAAAAATTGAGTTTCCAAATGCTTTTTTTGTTGGTTTAGGAAAAATTTAACATTTTTTGTTGGATAGTTTAGATATTTCTTTCCTAAAGTACAATAACCAGAAAAATTGTTGCTTCTTCAAATTTCTTTAAGTTTTTACTTTTCTTGTTTCTAAATAAAATCGCTAATCACAATAGAGAAAATATGGAAGTTGATAATAAGTTGAGCATAGCAAATGTTGAGTTCAGCTAAAAGTAGGAAAATTTGTCTAAATTTAATTATATAACACTCATATTCATTTAGTTTTCGAGTAAATACGCATTAAAACTATTAGTGCGCATTAATGCTATCGTGGGTCAATTCTTTTTTTTTATGTCTTCCAGCTTAAATTTAAGTATATTTAAAAATATTTTTTTTTAAAGAATTTAAGAAAATTTATCTGCATAATGCCAAAAATGCTCATGGGTTTACCTCAAGCACCGTTTCTCACACACACACACCCTCTATTCCAACACATCAGTATATGCGCGTTGGCTCACAACTATATCGCTGTGTGTGCGTTTATGCGTATGTGTCTACGCCCTCTACGCGGCTGTCATGTTAAATCTTAATTAAATGCAAAATATACAGCTGATATCGACAAGAAACGACATAATATGACAGCGATAGCAAGAAGACAGCAATAGCAACAACAACAACAACAACAACAACAACGAACTAAAACGCAAAACAGCAAATATAGCGGTAAATAAACAACGCGGAACAAAAACTCAAATAAATGCATAAACCGACGTCAATACTAGCAAAAGCAACAACAAAAACAGTATAACAAAACATCATTGTTGGTTGGTCGATAAGCAGAAGTTTGAGTACAAGTGTGGTAAATGCTTACACGAGAGGGGCAAAAGGGGCTGAGGGGAGCACAACAAACGCCGGAAGTTAAGATTTCATTTGCTCGCCATTGTTGTTGTTGTCGCATACAATTGCGTTGATATCCACTTTGGCATTCAATTGTTGTTGTTGTTGTTGTTGTTGTTGTTGTTGTTGTTGTTGTTGTTGTTGTTGTTGTTGTTGTTGTTGTCGTTGTTGATGTTGATGAGTATTTATTATGACAAGCAATCAAGCGGGCGGTAACAGTTGCTGAAATATCCAGCAAATGACAATGGCAGCTGCGACAGCGGTTGACGGCGCTGGGTGGAGCGGGCGCAACAAAGAAGAGTTAGCGATTTGCTCTTGCATTTGCCGCTTACGCGCCCCATTTGTCAACACTGCAGTGCGTATTTCCTGTGGGGGATTTCGTTGGAGCCAGCAACAGCAGCAGCAGAAAAAAGTCTTGTGTTTATTTATTTTGATGAAACCTCACTTGCCTGGTTGCCTGACTGATTGGCGGATTGTTTGGTTTGTTGACTTGTAGCCGGTAACGAATACGTTGGCGCAATATTGTCTCGTTGTCGCCGCATTGTTAGCGCAAAGCTTTGGCGCAATGCGACCCGCACGCAAGTTCGTTGTTAGTGCAAACAAAGTTATCAGAATTTCAGTTTTGCAATGGCAGACGTAATAATAACAAGAACAACAAATGGGGTTAATAAATGCATAGAAGAGCTAAATAATGCTTGTTGCAAAAACTAGGAAAAATTTATATATTATTTTCTTTTCTTCAGTAAACTAAAAGCAGGAAAAGTTTTACATTTTTTAAATTGAATATGAAATAGCCTAACTCAGTTTTTAATTTTTTTAATTAGAGTAAAAACTGTAAAGCTTTACATTTTATTTCGTGGTACTAAGTGAATGAGCTTCATTCAAAAGGCCTATTTTGTTAGAATTGTTTGAATTGAATATTTTGTTTGTTTTTTGGAAGTTTTAGAATCTATTTAAATAAAAATCAATGCAAATTTTGTTGAATACCTTTAACTTGAGAACCACCAGATCAAATTGCACCAAATTTTTTAGAGTTATAAAAGGATATTAGCAGAAGGTTAATGTGAAGTTTTTGGAAGACTGGCGTAGCCGTTCCAGCTATATGACCATTTTAGTGAACATTGGTCGCTGCCCATACAAAATACATGCAACAACAACAAATATATGTAAAATTAAAAAAATACGCGTACATTACGTTGTATGTGGTGTTGAAAGAGAGAGAGAAAAGGAGTAAAAGAAAAAAAGAAGGAAAATGAAAATAAAATTTTAAATAAATTTAAAAAAATTCTGTTAGGAATATAATTTTTTTGAGTAAAATAAATATTTTGACATTTCTTCATACAAGTTTATAGTAGATTTTCTTGCTATTTTGTATAGGTGTAGTAAAGCACGCTGGGATCATCTAGTGATAATATGAAAGTTTCGCTCATTTTTTTTAATTATATTTTTTAGTAAACTAAAGGTTTAATTGTTTCAAATTTTTTATTGAAAATTTTAAAATTTAACATAAAAGGCTTAACCAATTTTTTTTTGTGTTTTTGTAAAAAAAAAATATTTAAAATATTTTTTTGTTTTTTTTTTTGTAACGAACCAAAAGCTTTAAATATATTTCAGATTTTTATTAAAGTTTAAAAAAATAAATAAAATTACTGAACTTTTTTTTCAAATATTTTTTAATTTTTTTTTTCTTTATACTAAACGCTATATACATTATGCAGTCTTTATTGAAAATTTTAGATATAAAAGTAACACCATTTAAATAATTTTGTTTTTAAATTCTTTTTTTTTCAAAAAAAAAAAAAAAAATTAGACTGGAAATGTTTTTTTTTTGTCATATTGATATTATTGTTTTTTTGTTTTTTAAATTTTAAAATTTTTTAGTTAAAGCTTTTTTACATTTAATCACCGATGAGCAGTATTTTGCTTTTATATGATAATTTTGTATCTGTATGCATTCAGCTTTGGGCCTGTATACAGTGGCGGACAAAAGTCTACAAACCCCCTCTGTTTTCGTTGAATTGAAAGTTCAAAAGTTTTATTGGAAAATTTAACGATACATTTTATTTCAACTTTTTTCCTTTATCATAAAAAACCAAGAAAAATATTTTTTTTAACATAAAATAGTGAAGCTATGACAAAAAAAGCGTAAATCCAACATTGAAAAGAGTCTACAAACAGTACATACATAACTTATCTTAGCGCAAATTGATTAATATCAGGTAACGTGATCTTTATAGTATTTAGTTGGTTCACCGTTTGCATTAATAACAGCTTGAAGCCGTCGTGGCATCAAAGGTACTAAATTTCTCAATTCTGAGGGAGTAATACTGTTCCAAGCTTTAATAAGGAGTTCTTTGAGTAATGCTGAGTTGGAAATTTGATTTTTTTCTAATTTTTCGTTCGAAAATCTCCCAGACATATTCAATAACATTCAAATCTGGGCTTTCAGGTGGTGTGTGTAGTTACCTTGGAGCATGATAAAGCAACCAATCCTTAACAATATGTACCGTGTGCTTTGGACCGTTATCCTGTTGAAAGATCCAGCCTGCGCCAAGCTCCAAACTGTACGTACGTCACCGAAGGCTTCAGATAAGCTTCCAACAATGACTTATATTTCAACCGATCCATATTACCCTCAATAAAGACAAGATTTCCAACTCTAGATGCCGCAACCGCTCCTCAAGCTATTACGTTTGCCGCCACCACGCGTCACTGCTGGTACTATATTTTTGGCGTTAAGTGCATTGTTTTCTATTCTCCAAATTTTTCCTCTTCCATCAGTGCCGTATATATTGAACTTCGATTCGTCTGTAAAGAAGAGTTTTTGCGAAAAATCCATCTTTTTACCTGCCGTTTTACTGCGGAAGCCGTTATCGTTCAGAGCTCTTCGAATTGTTCTTAAATGAACACATCTTCTTGATGAGTTTGCGATGTTTTCGACTAATTTGTAAGCAGTAGCCTTAGAATCATCATTCACTTCCTTCAGAATAAAGCTGATATCTCTTCAAGTAAGCTTCTTCGGGCGGCCAACACACGGCTTTTTTTCGGTTGATCCATTTCCTTCAAAGTTTTTTACAAAGGTCTGTACCTTTGGTGGACTTAAGATTAAAAATTTTTAAATTTCACCATACGATTACTTCATTTTTCTGTGCTGAATAACCAAGACTCGTACGTCAATGGACATTTCTCTTCGCGGAGCTATTGTTGACGCTAATGTGTCTAAAGCACAACTAAATTCAATACTAGCAAATTGGAAAACATAATTAAAAAAAAATAGTAAAAAAAGGGTACCTAACCGCCATAACAATACAGCATATCGACATAACGCTAGTAAACCTGTGGTGTTTGTAGACTTTTGTCAAGGATATTTTTTCGTTTTTTCATTTTATTTTATTTTATGTTAGAGAATGTATTTGCTTTGATACATATGATTAGAAAAATATTTAATATAAAACTGAATACCTGCATTTTTCAGCAAAGTGATAGTACTTTATACACAGCGAATACAGGTGATGTTTCTAGACTTTTGTCTGCCACTGTATATATCCATTGCTGTTGTTATGTAAAAATGCTCTTAATAATTTTTTTTATACCTTTCATGAACATGAAATTCTATATTAACTTTGGTCCGAAGTATGAAAGTACCATAAAGAGAAGAGATCGACCCACCGAAATTTACTTATATATCGATCGTATCAAAATCACGTGCTGAATTTATATAGCCATATCCGCCTGTCCGTCTGTATGTTTGAAGGCAAACTAGTCGCTTGATTTTTGAGATATTTCAACTAAACTCGATAGGAAGATGCACCTATACGTTTAAACGATCACATGTCGGAACCGGCCCGATCGGGCCACCATATCATATATACCTACCACCATGAAGTTTGGTATACTATAAAAACAAAGCGAAGTGCAAATTCGTCCTGAAAATCATCGAAATCGGACGAATATGACATATAGCTCCCATACAACGATATATTCAGATGTGAGGTTTTGATCTAAACGCAGTCAAAAAAGACGGTATCCTACACGGATATTATAAATTCCATATTGGTAGTGAAATTCATAGAAATCGGATTACTATGTCACATAGCCCCCATACATCCAATTTGTTCAGATATGTAGCTTTTGGTCAAAAATCCGAAAAAAGCATCAAAGAGCGAGGAGGTTTGTGTTATACAGAAATTAACTTAAGTTAATATTGACACAGAAAATCATCGAAATCGAATTTTGCAATTTGCAATAAATATGATATGTTCATGAAAGGTATAAAGACTTCGGCGTGGTGTTCTTTCTTGTATAAAATTAAAATTGGTTTAAAAGACTTATGTCAATATGTAAGCTGTATATTGAAAACAAATAATTTTTTTAATCACGTTTAGTAACTATTACTGATATTAGAGGCGTTAATATATATATATATATATACATATATTTTTTTTTCAACTAATATAAAGGGTGTTTTTTATAGAGGTATAGAACTTTAAGTTGGCACTACTTTTCAAGATGGCGACCGATTTAACAGCTGTCAAGTGATTTATTCTCAGTTTGGTTTGGCAATTCATCGTGAATAGACTCACGCCTGAACCACGCTTGCAAATAGTGCAATTTTATTTCGAAAATAATGGTTCTGTGCGGAAAACGTATCGCGCACTACGTCCATTTTAACGATGTTTAGCGATGAAGCGCACTTCTGGTTGAATGGCTACGTCAACAAACAACAAACAAAACTGCCGCATTTGGAGTGAAGGTAATCCTCAAGTGTATGTTGAAACACCGTTATATCCAGAAAAACTGACTGTTTGGTGCGCTTTATGGGCTGGTGGAATCATTGGTCCGTATCATATTTACCTCATCTTTTAAAAATTTGAAATTCAACATATTTTACTTGTGCCATGCTTATATTTTCATATGTCCATAGAATTACATATTTTCTGGCTGCGTATAGTTTTTTTTTTTTTTTGAGTCATAGTAGTTTAAATGTACATAACAATATACAAGTAGAAGTGCATGCGAACAAGACCACAACATAAAACCGACAGTAGCGCGAATTTCGCTCATATATATGTATGTATACCGTAAATTAAGTAGAAAATGCACAGCTGTGGAAAGAACCACAACCACGAAGTAATTTGACTGACTGTCATATTTCAGGATTTTGATTGTCAACAATTATGCGTGCACAAACACATACAAATGCATGTTCCAACCGTACTTTTGCAGCGTTTTGTATGTACACATCTCAGTATGTATGTATGTATGTGCACACTTTCATTGTCTTGCATATCGTTTGTTTTCATTTAAATTATTCTGAAACGTCTACACCGCGTTGCGCTTCATTAGAAAACGCGCTGTCTCCGCATATCCTTTAATAACAAATAGAGAAGTCATTTATACACATACATATATTTATTTATGTAAGTTTGACTTTGTGCAAATGTGTTTGCAAAAGTGTTTATTTGCGCTCGTTTACTTGTAATTATTTGTGTATGGTTTCATGGCAACGAAATTTATGCTAAAGCAGTATTTGTACACAGCTACATACATACATACGTGTACATATGACAACAATTTATTTACACTTGTGAAATATTTACATATGAAAATTTTCCATTTGCTAAAACATAACGTAGTGCATACCGGGTTTACAGAATCCCTTTCGATGGTAGCGGAGCTCTTTGTTTTCTCAAGTAGAATATTTGCGCACTCAATTTCACTCATTTGGAGTTAAGTGATTGAAGTTTTCTCAAATACATTTATCTTTAAGTTTAATGATGGCGCTCGCTAATTTATGGATGTTCAGCTCTTTGCGTGGTAGTGAAAATTAATGTATCCGAAAATTGATTCTAATCAATTTTTTTTTCAAGATTTAATGCAATTTTCTAGAAAGAAAAATATATTTCTTTTACAAAAAAACAAAAAAATTATAATAATAATGAGACGGAATAGGTTGAACAGAAGATATTGAAAAAATTTGTAAGCTCTTATTAATTTTTATCATACTCGTATCATATTTTTTAAAATAGAAAAAAAAATTTTAAAAATTAGGAAACAATATAAAACTTTTTGATTTTCTAATCAGAGAAATATTTGGTTTTTGAAAAATAAATACATATATAAATAAAATTAATAGAAAAAGCATCTATTGTTAGCTTCACAGTTTCTTCAGAACAGATTAGAGATAATATTTTCTATAAAAAATTTGCTTTTTTAACAAGTTTTTTAATTACACTGTTCTACAAGAAATTATCTACATACACTCTGTGACACTCTCAACTCGCAATTAGTTTTCAAAAGCAATCTCAAATTCTTCTCAAGACCCCTGAAATTGTCAAGTTCTGATCAAACTTGTTTCAAAGAGAGCAAATAAATAAATAAAAAAGGTGAATTTTTCGTTTCTCATTTCTGCGCATGTATATAATATTTTTTTAAATAATTAATGCAAGTAATTAAAAGTGCCGTAATGCGAGTACAAAGGCCAAAATGACGCATTATAATATTAGCAAAATTTTCTTTCGACCCTACAGTTGGAAAATCCACTTAGAATCAATTATGAGTTTTGTTGGATCGCTTCCTTTTGTTTATGCTACACGGAAAATGCTAACCATAAAGCAATTCCAAAATGTCAAATCATATTTCTGCTTAGAGTAGTGTAGGATAGGGGCCCGTTGGCTTGCTGCATGTCGTCCTACAACACAATGTATCGTCAGGATCCCAATAAGCTTTCAGAAAATATAAGCTATTCGAACTTCTACTACGGACAGATTTCTGCCAAGTTTGTCTTGAATCATGACAGGTCAAGTTTAATCCACATCATAATACGGCCTGCCTGTGAAAATATTACTTAAATACCAATTTTAGGTTGGCTAGAGACATCCGAATAACTACTGCTTGTACTAAGCTAAGCAAGCTCGTTTTCCCTACGGTTCTCCTCCACGTCTCTGTGGTAGGAGACCTAAGCTGTTCTCTTAAACCGTCTCCTGGAGGGAGTTGCTTGTGTGGCTGTCACCGGAGATGATGTAGATGTATTTAGCAGGTTCCATGAGGTTCGGCCTAGAAAGGAAAACTTCACAAAGAAACATCTCCCCCTCCTGATCCTCCACCTCATCACTCATCCCAGCCGAAGTATCATATTTGTTTATCCATTCATTCAAGTCGGGAATCAATGTCATAAAAAGTAGACACGCAGCGATCTGGGCTACTTGTTAGAAGAGGCCAACTCTCTAAGATGATTAAGTGTTCTAATTGTTGACAGCCACACTGTTGCTCTTCCTTTAAACGATGCAAAAATCCAGCAGCAGATTCGGGACCTTTTTTTTGGCCAAAGCTATTTTACAGGCATAAAGAGCTATGAGGAGTCCTTATTATATCTTTCACTGATAGCTCCTTAGCAGTTAAGTTATCTGATTTCGATCATTTGCCTCTGTATTTTACGATTAAGTTGTCGACGTAGGCAGTAACAAAGTCAGTCCACAATTAAGTTTCAGTAAGAAGTGAGTTCATCTTGAAATTCCAGAAGACAGGTGGTATAATATCTTAATGAGAGAAACAAATTCTCTATTGACAAGTCTGTATACTCCAGATCTCCTAACATTAGTGGTCACTGTTCTACAACGATACAGCTAAATAATGAAATCCACTTGTGTAGAATTCACACCTAATTTTTCTGATGCAGATCTGATAGTAATTATGGAAAACATATTCTATGGTCATTAAAGAACTTTAATTAAAATAAAGAAGACACAAAGAACTTTTGCAGCATATAACTGAAGGAAAATTCAGTCGCTCTTGACTATAAAACACTGACATTGATATTTCATGGACATGAAACACTTAAGGAATTCTCAGTCCAGGCCATTTGATATGTTATCAACCATCGGAACAATTTTTAAACATATTTCTCTTTAATAAAAATGCAATTATTGGATCGGTGGTTTAGTTTTTCAAAGCCTTTAGAAAGTGTTTTTTGTCTTTCGTCCACTGATGAGCCAAATTTGCCCTCCCTGTCTATATTGTGGCCATAAATTATTAAAATTTTCCAACTTAAAACAATTTTTTCGCTAGTTCTTATTTAATTTCTTATTATTACTCTTATTAATATTGAAATTGAACCGATATAAATAAAAATTGAAAACAAATATTTTCAACAACTCACTGCAATGAAAATATAAGGGATTTTTATAGAGGTATAGAACTTTAAGTTGGTATTACTTTTCAAGATGGCGACCGATTTAACAGCTGTCAAGTGATTTATTCTTAATTTGATTTGGTAATTCATCATGAATAGACTCACGCCTGAACAACGCTTGAAAATAGTGCAATTTTATTTCGAAAATAATGGTTCTGTGCGGAAAACGTGTGCGCTATCCAATGATACGGACCAATGATTCCACCAGCCCATAAAGCGCACCAAACAGTCAGTTTTTCTGGATGTAACGGTGTTTCAACATACACTTGAGGATTACCTTCACTCCAATAGCGGCAGTTTTGTTTGTTGTTTGTTGACGTAGCCATTCAACCAGAAGTGCGCTTCATCGCTGTGCGTTTTCCGCACAGAACCATTATTTCGAAATAAAATTGCACTATTTGCAAGCATTGTTCAGGCGTGGGTCCATTCATGATGAATTGCCAAACCAAGCTGAGAATAAATCACTTGACGGCTGTTAAATCGGTCGCCATCTTGAAAAGTAATGCCAACTTAAAGTTCTATACCTCTATAAAAAACACCCATTATTTATGACCCAAAATCATATATATGGAAAAATCGGTTGTATGAGACTATATAATGATAAATAAATAAAAATGAATTTTCTCCCTTATTTTTGTAACAAGTATTTTTTTAATATATGCCCATAATGCCAACTTAAAGTTCTATACCTCTATAAAAAAACACCCTATATTTTAATTACTCAAATTTTCTTTGCCATATTTAAGATCTAAGACAAATTTAATTACTAAGCCCATTGCAATTGCAAATTTACTTTTGTACACACACCAAAATTGCTTTTAAATATTTATTGAAATTAATACTATAATAAGTTAGCAAAGCGCAAATCTTTCTCTGTTGACCATTCAAAGCACCCACGACAGTGTTAACGGCGACAGTTTCCAATTAACAGAACTCACTTTAATTGGTTCGTTGAGCTTGAAAATACATACATACTAAATTTAGTAATGTTTAATGATTTCATTCAGTTCACTAAACTGGAAATGAATAATGAAAAATAGAGACATGATGAAATGAAAGCAAGGGACCAAAGTAGTCGATCGATTGATTGTGGCATAATCGCTGTACAACATATATATAATTAGCGGCAGTTAAAGCATGAAATTTACAGTGCACACCCTCATCTCAGCGAAGAACTAGGTACATATATATTTAGAAATTGATGAAAAATCGATATATTAACAAATGGTTATAATGAGCGACATACACGTACAATAAAGGGACATGGGTGTGGGGTTACTTATATTTAGACTGCATGACACGTGTATGCGACTCGAATTAAGGTGCGTTAATTGCGGACATATCTAAAAAATGTGCTTCAGAGGTTGTCAAAGTCACGAATTCACAGATCTCGTTTAGTGAACTCAATTGTAAAATATTGGAATTTGCACTGCTTTAATCATCGCGATTAAAGGAAGTTAACTTTTCAGAAAATTTGAGTAACTTTTCAATTTCAATTAAATTCGAGTTAATTTTATATATTGCCACCGAAATAAAGCACTTCCATTTTTCATGTTGTAGGCCAAAGAACATATTGAGTTAATTAAAACGCAATACCAAAACCAAACATCCGCCAGACATATGGCAAACATAGACACAACCCACAGTGTTGACTATAAACAAAGCTAAGTAAATATACTTGTATACAGACACGGATAGAAACCAAAAAAGGAAAGGCGGACATCCTTTATTTTATTTATTCTCTTTCATGCACTCGCATTGACCGCCTACATCAGTGATTAAATTCTATAGACCAGCAGGTACATTAAAGAAAAGAAAAAAGAGAAAAACAATTAAATTAACTAAATAAAACCAAACTAAATAAAATTCAATTAAAATAAAAACTTTAAAAAAAATAAAAATAAAATAGATATAAACATAACAAAAATAAGGCTGTAAAAAAGTAATAAATAAAAATAAAATAAAAATAAAAATTAAAAATATTAAAAAATAGCATAAAATAAAAAGATATAAACTAAAGTAAAAAAAAAAAATAAAATAAAACTGAACTAAATTAAATACAATTAAACAAAAAACTTATAAAAAAAATAAACGAAATATAAAATAAACACGAAAGAGCGGCTGTCTTCAGTCATGCTGAAGTCTTTATACCTTTCAGGAACATATCAAATTTATTGTAAATTTGCCAAATTCGATTTGATAATTTATCATAGTATCAATATCAACTTAAATTTAAGTCTGTACAATACTAAATTTCACGCCCTGAGATGCTTTTTTAAAGGTTTTTTATAGCCAAATCCTCATATCTGAACAAATAATTTGTATGGGTGCTATATAATATAGTAATCCAATTCCGATGATTTTCAGAACCAATTCATCATATATGCGTAGTAAATCGAGTTTCAGTTTCTTAGATACTTTTTTGACGGATTTATAACCCAAAATTTCAAATCTGAAAAAGCGGTCGTATATATGCTATAGTGGTCCGATCTGGTTGAAAAATTTATAAATAAAATATAAAATGAAATAAAAAAGGTAATAAAAGCTATTAAAAATATAATATAATATAATATGATAAAATTTTTTTTATGAAATAAGATAGAAAAAGTAAATTAAATTAAATTCAAATAAATATAATGGCATAAAATATAAAAAAATAAATTAAATTAAATAAGTTAAATAAAATGTTATAACAGTAAAATATTTCTATATAATTATGTTTAATTAAGGGTGAATTTAGAAAAATTCGATTTTTTTTAAATATATTTTAATTTTAGCTATTAAAAATATGCCTGTGAGAGAATTTTTAAAAATTCAAATTTTTTCGGATATACAGATATTTTTCGGACGCAGCATCCGAACCGGCTCGGCTTTTACGCGAAGCTATAAACGCATTTTTCTTGAAACTGTCTTTTTCAAAACGATACACACGATTTCTCAAGTTCTACTGAACCGATTTACTTGAAATTTTATCGAGAGTTATATTTATAGACTTCTCTATGTCTGGAACTATGCTCTTCCCAAATTTATTTTTTTTGTATTCTTAAAAAATTCGAAAAGTCAAAAAAATGTTATATAATTTTTTTTCAAGCAGTCGCCATTTTGTGAAAAAATTTTCCAACTTTTTAGTAGTTCCAGACATTTCGAAATTCCACTAGATTAATAATATTTTTTTCAGATTGCTAGAAAGGCTAAAATCGTTGGTATGGTCACGTGACAATTTTTCACGACTCCACACTTCATCAGATGTTAATTCGTGGAATTAAATTAAAATTTTTTTTTTTTTGTATTTTTCCTACGTTAATAAATGACCTATAAAATGATGGTTGGGAAAAATATTGATTGCTTTCTTTTTACGGAACTTCAAATATTACCTAAAATTCATCTCTCTAGACTAGAATACTAGTTAGTAATTTTTGGATGTGTTTTAAAAAAGAAACAGGATCTTCTTTCAATTTCATTTTTTCACATCTGCTTTCACATCCACCAAAATATATATGTTACTTTCATCCAAAATTTCAGCCATTAATTTGCAGGATCAGCTAGAACTAGTTTGTCTTACTTTTTTTCTGTTTTTTTTTTTTTTTAACGAGAAGGCAACTGCAAGTAAAAGCGAAAAATCCTTTTCTTCGATTTAGGTCACTTCTAACAAAGAAGTTGTGCTAACTAAAGTCTTGATTGCTGGTAATGAACATAAATCTAACTTTTTCTTAGGAAAAGCAAATGAATAAAATAAAAACATTACAAAAAATTAAGGTAGAAGCAATTAGAGAGGAAAATATCAATTAGCCGTTACACACTCAAAGTGGAATTGAAAAGGACATCTCTTGAAAAAATTAAAGGAAGAAATCTCTCAGTTTCTACAAAAGCTAAAATTGTTATTTCAAATTGATTTTAAAGAAAAAATAAATAAAATAAACGAGAAAGATGAAAAAGAGTTGAAAATATGAGTAACACAAAGTCACAAATAAGTGTTTTCTCGATTTTGTTTGCTTCAGCTTTTTTCTAGCATAGTTTCTGTGCTTTTTAATAAATGAAAGTGACTTTATGAAGTATGAATTTTCATTGAATGTAAAGGAAATATAATTAAAAAACATCATTAATTGACAGCATTCAGTTATTTATTAGTACAACAGTGCGTATACGTAATTTTTGTAACTTAACTATGTAGGAATTCGTCTAAAAAACTATGTATTTTTATTCGTTTTATTATTATCTATGTAAATATTCATTTATTTGTGTTAAGCGCAAAAAGTAAAGTTGTACAAATACATGTTGTACTACAGAAATTTGCCCAAAGCCAAGATGTAGTGGTATATTTCGTGTAAAAAGATAGATATGGTTGTAAACACATCTTTATTTCGCACGCCTGCAGGCCAATATTGAAACATGTGTAGGGACTGCAACAACAATACTAACAAATAAACGTGATACTAAAGAAATTCCATACAGAAAAAAAGTACAAGCGAGAGAATAGCGAAATAAAAATAGAACAAAAAAAACGGAAACGCAATGAGCATTCAAGCTGTCCGATGCTCAATAGCTGCCGCTCAGTGTGCAGCCAAACAGCTCAATGAAAGTTGAAGTACAAACTATTGCTGATATCGAGCGACCACAGACTTGCTTTTTAATATATATGTAGATATATATGTATATATATATATATATATATATTTCAATGTGCAAATATATATTCAAAACTGCTTATTTGTTTATGCATACCATTAACATTCTTAACATAGTCACTGCTTTATGTTTCACTCTTCCTCACCTTCCTTGCTTTACTAGTCCTTAAAGAGCTCTCCTCAACTGCCACTTCTGTGCAGTGTTGTTCAGATGCCCCAGAAATGCACACGTGAATGGACAACGGACAGAAGTGTATGTTATGTATGCATGTATGTGTTTACACTTTTGTCCGTACAAGTGCCAGCAGCAGCAGCTTGTATGTTTATATGTATGCAAGTAGTTATAAGTGCTTGCTTTTCCTAATGCTTAAGTAGTTTTCGTTCTTGGTTTTGGTGCTTTCTGCTCTATTTGCATTTTGTTCCTTACTTTTAGTTGTTGTTTTTGCAGTTGCATGTTTGTACACACTTCATTCTTGGCCGCTGGTAAGGTTTATGTCGGTGTTGGCATTGTTGTTATGTTTGAAGTTTCTGTTCTGTTGTTGTTATTGTTGACGTTGTTGGCGAGTAGTACGTCCGCAGGCTAACAATATCCGTTCATAAGTGCGCACAATGTACACAAGCAAATATGGTAGCTATGCAAATATTTGTGTATAAATATATATACATATATATGTGTATGTGTATATTATTTACATATATGTGTATATATAGATGTAGCTGTTGCTGTCATGTCCATTCACATGTGCTGCGCCTGCTGCTGCAACTAGCAACTGATATTTTGCTTCCCTTGTCAATTTACTTTTGTTCTCTTCATGTTTGCTGCTGGCATTCTACATACATTTACATGTTTTTATCTATGTATTTGTTAGTATTGTAATTGACGAATGCATGTTTTGTTGCTGTCACTACAACTCATGTCTTTGTTCAGCTAGCAGCAACATCAGCATCAGCATCAATGATGCAAATACCAGCCGCATGTACAACAAATAAATCAAATAATAACTAAATGATGGGTGACAGAGAAAGAGCAGCAAAAAATATATATTTTTTATTAAAAATAAACTCATATTTCTTCATTAAGCTCATGGAGTACAAGGACTTTCCTTTTAGAGTGCCTAATTTCTCATTCATATTATAATTTTTCTTCGTATCATCACACATTTTGGTATGCATTTTTTTCTGTTTCTATGTAAATGAAAAATATTATTCATATTTTTTTTTTTTAAGATTAAGATATTTTAAAGCAAAATTGTAAGATTTTACACTAACAGGTGTCGTTTGAAATTTATTTTTAAATATCTTTGAGATTGTACACGTGTGTTTTACCTTAGCATCTTTCCAAACATGTGATTTTCAATAAAAAAATTTTGTTCTTTGAATCCGTTGATTCAAATTAACCTCATTAATTTTATCGCGTACTGGCCGCAACAAGAAAATTCTTTTATATTTATTTGTTCACTTCCTTGTTTTTTTTTTTTTTTTTTTTTGATGGCAATGTTGCATTCGGTGCGTGTGTTCCAACTGGTATATGTTTTGAAAAGGATATGTTCCTCAGGATGCATTATGCGGATATTCTGTAAAAACGGTTGTCACCTTTCTCTTTAGTGCGCCGAGCGGAATATCAACCCAGAGTGTTTGGTGTGCTATGTTGGCGTGCGCTATGCAATCCGGTCCCATTGGGTAAAGGTGGCGGCGCCAATTGATTGGGCACCAACACACACTCGCCAGAGGAGTATGCAGGCGGGTGTGTAGCTTGCGGCCTGGCTCGTTTGTACAATCTTTTAAAGCGAAAACATCTTTTTTTACGCGTACTATCCTTAAGTGAAGTAAAGAAATAGAAAGAATTCGTTTACTAGCCAATTAAGGCAGAGAGTGATAGTGGGCAGTTGAAGCTCAGGAATTTTCATTTCTCTATTTTTATGTGGCGGAACCGGATTTGGCAACAGCATCATCAGAAATAAGTATCATTATTGTTTGATTTTGTTTATAAACGCTTTGTGTCGACAGTGTCATTCCTATCGTTTTTCTTTATCCATATCTTTGGCATCCCGCACACAGAGCATAGTCGCACACTTATTTTTCCTATGACTCTAGTTCCCATACCTTCCAATTTTGGTTGAGTTCTATTGCTAGTGTCTCCTGAGTCAAGCTGAGGGCGAAATGTATAAAGTCTTTATTCTGGCCACTCGTGCCCATATCCAATTCGTGTTCATAGTAGTATTTGAGAATTTCATCGAATTCTCTCTTTTATTCAGGTTTCTGAGACGTAAAATTAGGGCATGCCACGTCCATAAGAAATGTTTTTCCACCCCTAACTTTTTGCCATAAATTCCATCGTTCTTCAATAACAAATATAACTTCAATTGCAAATTAAATTTTTGAATTTTTAACGCTATATTGAGGGTGAGCATGAACTTGGTACCATTTACTTGTGATCAAAGGAATGTGTGAACCAAGTTTCATAAAAATACTCATCCCTCTGCTCTCACTTAGTTAAAGTGTGCAGTGATGGATGTCCTGGCAAGCCAAAAGACATAACTAAATTGATGCGTTTCGTCATTCCGTAAGCTCCATATCTATACAATGTTTTCTTTTTTGTGCTTTCCATTTAAAATAAATAAATTTTTTCATGAAATTCCTTTTTTATTATAATCATTCAAATTGCCATCTCGTGAATTTTTGTAAAATTCGATCCATTTTAAGTAATTTTCGAACGCTTTTGGCACAAATTAAGCGGCATCTCAGTCATAACTAGACGAATGATGGTTTTCAAGTGCTCAAGGGTCAAAGGTTAATCCCATTAACACGGTCTGTCACGTTGCCTCCCAAAAAAGTTCAACGGTGTCAAACCGCACAATCTCGGTGGCCAATTTATACCGCCAAAACGAGAGATTATACGCAGCTGAGAAATATCAAAGAAGTAAGGTCCAGTCACACCTCCGGAACATCGAGCGCACCAGATAGTAAGTATTTTTAGTGTAATAACCTCTCTTCAATTTATAAAGTATTCTCGGAGTCTCAAATGCGACAATTATGCCTGTTTACGTATCCACCGAGAGTGAATGGCTAGCTGGCTTCAGTTGTTGTGTGAGCTGGATTTTAGGTGTAAGTCCAAGTGCAAAATACGTCATAATTTATCGTAAGAATGTACCAGTTCTTGAGGGCGTCGAGAAATAGACACATTTGGCTACATTGTCACTTACAGCAGCGATATTTTAGGTGGAACGAGCAAAACGATCATGCACAGACCTTACAATACTAACTGAAACCGATCCAGTCTCTTCAAATTTCTTTAAAATTTTACCAATTATTGTCTGATTTTTAACTAAAACTAAACATATTCGGGTTGGCGTTTAAGTTTGAGAGATGTCAGAATACAGATCTGCACTTTGGAGTCAACTAAATGGATAATCCTTTATACATATCTATTTCGATTATTTTATGCCGTTACATACAATAGTTAGCTGAGTAAATCTAATATACTCGTTATGTGTATTAAGTATAGATTTAAGCCATGAAAATAAGTGTGTAATATATCCATTTCCCGTTTTTCCTTTGCTGATTGAAGTCCCTGCTTCTCTTCGTGCAAGTAAAGTCAGCCTCCACCTTCCAAATGGTAGACACTCACTATATCATCTTTCGGCAGTACACTCGCTTTAGCTATGGCACATCGCACATTGTTTTCGGGGCTCATATATTCTGCTAGCCAGGTTTCTTTATGCTGCTTTAAACAGTCACTGTTTACTTCGTGCTGCACGAAAAGGACTTTGCTAATGGCTATCTCCGTAAATTTGTATTATCTCACTGTACAGGCGTACAGTAGCTCTGTGGCCATTTTTATATAAAATATTTTGCTTAAAAAAATACCTCTTTGGTTTGGCAACTAAAATGAAATTCTGATCTCTGGTTGGGTGTAGTAAACAATGGTGCCGACTCACCCGGTTTTTGCGAAACATTTATATAAAATATAGCTCTTTCCTTCATACATCTGCCTGTACTGTAGCTGACAAAATTATTTCTATGTTAACTACTGCTCACAGTAGTCCCAATTATTAGCCAACTTAGGGCTATCTATAAATCACCCTAATTGTAGGCAATGCTTTTGATCTTACTTATAACTAATTATTAATGTTGCCTGCAGTTAGGAGCAATAGATTCAATTATTATATAACAACAATTTGTTAAGTGAATATAACAGGGACTATTTTTCGGTTAAAAACATGTGGAAATTTATCACTTTAGGAATATTATTCTATTTAGAAGTAACTGGTGAGAGTAAGAGATCTAAGCAAAGTGAATGGGAAAAATAACTAAAAATATATAATATGAAATAACGGTTAAAAATTTCCTCCAAAATAATCACTTGACTTAATTGAATTAAAAGCATGTATCTTGAACTTATGCAACTTAATATCGGAAAAATTAACTACCACACATTCTTTTATCTTCCGATTACGTCTCGCACTTAGTCATATCAACTTTTGTTTCCAACATATACACTTACCATATCCCATTTTCTCCTTCTAACAAACAGTAGCAGTCTTCTCTTGCTTGACGCTCGTCATTTGTTTTTATTTTTTATGATTTCGGATTAAGTGCATTTGTAGTGTCATAAATTAGACTTAAGTGGATAACATACATACATACGTGGTTACATATATGTGAAAATGTGTACAGAAAAGCTTATAAACTATGCAAATATAATTATATATATATATATATATGTGTGTTCATAAACACGAAAGCTTATGTCGGTATGGTTTTAAGAGAATTACATTTTTGGCTAAATAAAGCTAAAGTCACCCTAGCAACCCAGCAATCCATGAGATGAATGAAAAATGTCAACGTCCAGCGACGAGCATCATTCTCGGGCGTCAAGCCACAACGCAAGTCATACCCAGCTAAGCTTTTGTGCCACATATGGTTGCTTATTTGTATTTGCAAGCTTATTTCTATGTTTGACATTGGCTTAAATGCAATTTGTAAACAAATTCATTTTGTGGTTTTAGTGCAAATATTTTATGAAGCGGAAATAAAATTTTAAGAGCGCACACACGCCCACACATACATAGGGCATAGATTTATGTACAAAAAAAAAAAAATATAAAAAGCCAAAGATTTTGTTCTGGTATGCATATATGTATATATTTGTATATTTTTATACATAAAGACGTAAGTCTTCTACACTTTCTTCTTATTCTTTTCACTTTTCTCTAAAATTAATTAGACGTGACATTGATTTGACATTTTGACTTGAATTTATGCTTAGTCTTTTGGCAGTTGCTCAGCAGTTGGCTTTCAGTAAACTTTTATGACACTCAATGCGTAAAATATATACACCACACTTATATGCATGTGCGCATATATATTTTTATATGAAGAAGAAGAATTTCCCCTTTTCATAAAACTGACCTTTTGTTTTTGATTTTATTATTATTGCTGCTTGCTCTTGGGATTTTATTATAATAATCTTTCCATTTTCCGAATTTACGAGCGCTCTCTCCGCGCACTATCAATCCCGTTTACTCTTATAGAGTTTTTTTCTTTGATTTAACTACCTTTTTGACGGTTTTGGTTTTAATAGTTTTTGCTCCATTAATTCTATATCTAATACGGAGTATACTCCGCCTTCAGTTTATTTCGTGAGCCGTTACTTAACCGCTATTTCACACTTCATTTGTGTTAATAGTTGTAATTCGGAAGTGATTCTTTCGACTTGACGATTCTTTGGTTCGTTGCGTTTTGAGTGTTGCCACTTTAATGAAATTATTTGTGGATAATTTGGTTGCTTTCTTGGTAATTATCTCAAGTTGGTGTAGTGGTTTATAGCCGATGACGGAGAACAAATGCGGATTTTTTTTTTTTTAATTAAAGTATTTGTGCTCTTAGTTTTTAAAGGATGTTTGAGGCAAAACCTCATATATATATATAAACAAAAACGTTTATATGTAGGCTATATGATATAGCCCTTTGATTTCGATTTGCAAAACCGGCATTTATTTGTTTTAACGTGTGTATAATACAAAAATTTGGCGCGCCTAAATAAATTTTTGACGAATTTTTGATGCAAAATCATATCTCATATCTGAACAAATTGGTTTTATTAGAGCTATATGTTATAGTAATTCGATCTTGCCGATTTCGACAAATGATTGCATAAATATAAAAGTATAGTTGTGTACCAAGTTCGGTTGAAATATCTCACATTTGTTTCGATACAAACAGACGGACAGACGAACACGGCTAATTCAACTCAGCTCGTCATTGTGCTCATTTTCTCACAACTTTTATGATGGTACAATGACGACGAATTCTGTATAGAACTATAAATTTGTTGCCAAGCATTAAAAATATTTACCCCTAACTACCCAATTTTAGTGGTATTTTAGATTCATAATTTTTAATTTTAATGCACAGTTTTAAGCACTCTCATTATATTGATTGGGATTTTTTCAAAACAATATGAAAAACAGTATTAAAACATCAATATAATTGCGATTATGAGCAATTAAAGTTCCAAAAAAATGTATAAGACAATTATATTGAAAACTCTTTTCATCGTTGACTTGTCGATGGCAGCAACTAAGGTTAGACTTGTTTTAATGAGCTCGCCAGATTTATTTTTTAAAAAAATGTATCAAAGAATTTGTACAGTTTTTTAGAAATGGAATAAAGTATAACAAAGTATGAGAAAAGTTAACAAAGGTGAGTCTGCTATGAGTAAACCAAGAGTTTACGAGTGGTATAGCCGTTACCAAGAAGTCCGCAAGCACTGGATGGGCTAGCACATTAACAATAAAATCGCAATGAAAAAGTAAAAAAAAAAAGAAATAATGTTACGAGCTATTGCAGAATTACAATAAGCGAATTCGGTGTGGATCATGAAATTTTTCCCAATGCTTCGGGTATGAAGCGCGTGGCAGTAAAATATATTCTGAAATTATTGAATTTTGAACAAAAACAGCGGCGATTGTAGATTGCTCAATGGTCACTTGAAGAAGTCAACGACGGCGCAGAATTACTGAAAACTATTGTAACAGCTGGCGTTACATAGATTTAACGTTAAAGTTGTGCTCACCGCGTAAGTGATTTTCGGACAAGTTCCACTGTAATGTTTTACTGTAATTTGTGGTATGCATCTTGAGTTTTTTTTTCAGCAATTAGAAATGCCTACAATTTATTCTGAGTTGCCCACGAATGGCAGTTGGAATTTTATGAGAAGTTTTTTTTTCATGTCGGAAATATACACGTAGGGCTTCGTAACATTCCTTGCAGAGAAACGGCCGCAGTTCGAAAAATAATTTTTTTTTATTAATTTTCTATAATTTCGAATGTTGGTCGGGCCAGAACTCGAACCCATGACCTACCACATGCTAACCACTCGGCTATTGTGTCCGCATAGTGCATGTTGAATTTCTGTTACCAGGATTCGGGGATTTTAAGAAGCGCTGGCAAAAATGCATAATCTCTAATGAGGACACATTCTGAAGGCGACACCATCAATGTGAACGAATACGTAGTATTTTTTTAATGAAAATTCTTTCCTTTCGAATAAAGTTCATTCACTTATAATTACAAAAAATTACAGGCTGAAATAAAAACTTAGCAATAAGCAATGAATTCTTGTTATTTATCATATAGCAACTACAATCGATGCGTTCAGATATAATTTTTTGTGTCAAAAGTTCGTCAAAAAAGCATCGAGAAGCGTGAAATTCGGTATTCTATAGACGTGAATTGAAAATAACATTCGCACTGAGAATCATCGAAACTGAATTTTGCTATTCGCAATAAATCTGATATGTTCATGATAGGTACAAGGATTTCGGCATTACTGACGACAGATCTCCTTTCTTGATTTCATTTAGAAATTTCCATTTAAAAAATATCAAAAAGTTTATGGACATATATTTTTATTTTTGGATAAAATTTTAATTTTTTTATTTTTGTTTTCAGTTTAGTAAAATATATCATTTTTTTGTTTTTATTTTCAACATTTTACATTTGCAATTGCAATTATAGTTCATCGTGCTGGGAACTATTCGAGTTTAGTCAGGTTAGAAATGTGAACCCTATTAACATTTTATTTTTTGTTGTTGTATTTTTTTGTATTTTTTTTTTTTTTTGTAATTTATGAAGGTACAACATCAACTAAATACAAATATAATTCATTAAATGTGGTAGAACGTGACCTTTGCAGCTTTTAAATAAAATTTTATTGAAACTTTAAACCACATCTCTATGCCCTAGCGCCTCACCACTCTTTTGCATTTACGTCTTTAATCCTTATATGATAATATGATAGTATAATACTGAAAAACACATAGCTGTGAACATATTCGGATATTTGATACGATATTTCCAATATAAACTGAAATTAATGCGAAATATCGTACGAAATAAAGAAGTGAAATCAGTTCCTAAAAGTTTAAATATGTGTATGATGAGTGAAACTAACGATACTGATAGATGAGCGGACATGACAGATGAACTGTAACGAAGGACATTAGTGAACAAATATAATTCAGTAAATGTGGTTGAACGTAATTTTCGCAGCTTTTAATTAAAATTTTATTGAAACTTTAAACCATATATTTATAATTTGCTATATCCAAATACATTAAATGTGTATGTGCATACTGCAAATGCATTATAGTAGTTTATGCGCTATCGACAGTAACGATAAGACTGCAACAATTCATTATTGTTCCAACTTTAACCAAAACATTTGTTTCGAATTTCTACTTAAATATTTACATTCTGTTAGAATCAAGCACTTTGTCTATGTCTCGCTCTCCAACACTCTCACGAGTAACTGTCAATTAAATTTTGATCATAACTAATTTGAAATTTAAATTTTAGCAGTAGAGAATGTGCGTCAGTAAATTGAAATGTCAAATGATTTATTTATTAATAGTTAGGCTATAATTGAATTTTGCTAAAGCTTATTGCAATTGCCAGACTTGAATGGCATGAAAATAATAAGTTTAATGCCACACATATGCACTTAGTATAATTTGTATGAAAATGAATGAAAATCAATCCAACATATATATGTATAATGCTTACTTGTATGTACATACGGCATATGTTCATACATATATACTTGTAAGTTTGTGTGTTGCGTTTGTTGGCGCAAATTGCTAGGCACTAATAAAGATTATAATAATATGCATACATTTGTGTAAAAGCTTGTAATTTGCACAATTTTTACTATTTAAACAATGCAAGTTTAATGCAGAGCAAATCTCTATTTATTCATTATATTCCCACTATAAGCTTATTTATTTAAAGCTCCACCAATTGCCGTTACTAAATTTGAAATTAATCCTTTAGAGTTTGATTTCGATTGAAATTTGTGTTAAATTTGCTTTTGTAATGCAAATTATAATAAAATCTCAGCGAGATCTGTTTAATTAAAATGTCCAACACAGATGCTTGAAATGAATTAATTTGATTACGAGTATGATCTGCAGAAATGTTGACACACAAATATATGCAGATGTATATTTAAATGACCTGCAAGGAAATCTACTAGTTATGGACTACTGTAATACCAGTTTAAAAGTTTCAACTAATTAGTTCTTCTTCTTTTATATTGTTTGCGTAATATGGTGCACAAAAAACAAATTATGCAAAAATGCAAAAGCAACAAACTAGTAAAATACTAGTCTAAACATGAACTTTAAAAATAGAAATTCAATCAAATTTGCATTAATGAGTTAAATGAGTTTCTGTTACTTCGCTATTAAACTGATGAGGTTTTAAAATAAAATTCGCTTAAAAAAATATCGGTTTTCAACCGCTCAAATTTTTACTCATTTCAATATATTACCCTCCGTCATAAAAATCAAACTGAAAAAGTTTAACAAGATTTTTTGAAATTGATTTTGGAGTAAGCTGTAACATTTTTATCAAATATTTTTATCTATCATCAACAGACCAGTAAAATACTAGTTCAATAGAGTGGTTTACGAATTATAAAGAGGTCTTTATAAGTTTTTTTTTTTTTAATGTAAAGATTTAAAAAATGAATGAATGAAAGAGTTGCCAACTGCTTAGATAGGATAGGTATTAAAATTCAATAAAAGTGTGCATATAAACAGTTTTTATTAGATTTTGCATCAAAATGTAAAGTTTTGCAAATCTTTGAGTCAAACATATCCTCGGAAGGGCTGCCAACTGTTTCGATATTTCTCTTTAGAAATTATAGTTCAATCAAAGTGACGATATAAAAGAGTTTTTATAACCTTTTTTTTATTAAAAAGGTAAGGTTTAAAAAATCTTAGAGCCGAGCATGTTGTCAAAAGAGTTGCCAACTGTTAGATTTTTATGGTATCAAAATTCAATCGAAATTGCCATAATAAATAGTGATTATAAATTTCTTAACAAAACGTAAAGTTCTACAAAGCCTTTGAGCCAAACATGTTCTCGGAAGTGTGGTCAATTGTTTCGATGCTAATTCTTTAGATTTTTTATCAATTAAAATTCAATGAAAGTGGTCATATAAAACTAATTGTATAAGTATTTTTCATCAAAATGTAAACGTTGTTGAGATTGATGAGCTTTTGAAAAAAAAAACTCACTTGCTTTATTGCTAAAACTATGGTTTGCAAATCGCACCCAACAAAACAATGCCCGTTCTTTTTCTATGAGAACGCAGCAGGGTGTAGATATTTCGGCATAGTTCGTTTAAAATTTTAAACAACAATGACAAAGAAGGAAATTTTATCAAATACAATCCATGTTATGTATCATCAAAAATTCGTGGGGAGTTGGAAATAGTGAAGCCTGCGAAGCGAATTACGCCTTTGAAATCAAGCTGAAGAAATTCTGACTAACCTACAGACTTTTGGCTACAGACATATGTGGTTTTACAGTTCGTCGCCGCCAACACTATGGTGGAACATACAATAATTTAATTAAGTGTACTTCTGTTCGTTTCATAGAGTGGTGAAAGTAATTGATAAACTTTTAATATTGCAGAGTGCATCGAAGAGTGGTAGAGCAAATTGTTTTGTCAAAGCAGTGCATAAAGGCACGTTATCCAAGACATTGCTCCTAAAGCTGCTTCAGGAAACAGGATCAAGGTAGTTTGTTATTTTCGGCAAGGTTGACTTGATAGCCCTGGTGTCTCACTACTCTCTTGCATTCACGTATTTAATCACTATATGTATATCTATTTAATATAATTTTGCCTATTACCGCTAATACTGAAAAACACATACTTGCGATCATAATCGGATATTTGAAACGATATTTGTAATGTAAACTGAAAATAATATGAAATATCGTATGAAGAAAGACGTGAAATGTCTTCCTAAAATTTGTGTGTGATTAGTGAAACTAACGATACTGAAGTGGGTAAGCGGACATGACTGAACTGTGACGAAGGACATTAGTGAACGGACGGACCGTAATGTGAAAAGGCCTTCACGATTTTGGGGCTGATTAATTCGGGCTATAGTCAGCATTGGACGGGAGGATCAGATGTGCCAGCTTCAATTTAATGGAGGTGAACTGCTATACCGGTCGAAGCAAGATACGATGGCGTTAGTGAAGTGCGAACGAACAGGTAGACAAATGCATTAGGACAGTGCGACAGACCTGCAAGGGTATGGTGATTCTGGACCTGGATAAATGAGGAGTAAAAGCTTTCACGTAAAGGCAGGATTATTTTTCTTTTGTTGACACGGTGCGATTCTACATCCAAATTGAGCACCAGTGAATCCATCCGAATCCGACGAGCGATGTGCTGGTCACAAGCATACCCAAATGTATTACAACGCCATTATCGATCTGTTGCTCTGTGTACCTTTTCTTGGCAGCAAGATTAACAAAATCTTTGAGGCAAACATGTTACCGGAAAGTTTGTCAATTGTTTAGATTTTTGAGGAATTAAAATTCAAAAATAGTCACAATATATGGTATTATTTCAAACCTTAACGGTAGGGAAACAGGACATTTATTTACTATCTGCTCACTGCTTGGTATTTGGTAAATAAATCTATCGCATGCATTTAAATTCCAACACAATATTTTACGATTTGATTGAATTTAAATTCAAGTAAAAAATTCCACAATTTATCTGATACTTTCGAGTGTGGATTGTTTTAACAATGAATAGACTACCATCACAAAGTTTCATTAAATAGCAAAATAAAATAAAATCACGAACTTTTCATAATCTTAAGAAGGAGAAATACACTTACCTATAATAAAATGTCTATTTCCAGCCTACTGAAGTAATGATAGCTAAAAAAAAAAAAAAAAAACACAAAACCCACTAAGCACACATTTTCGCACACACATACAATACACTTGCTGGAGCTTCCGCTGGATTCCGCATAAATCAGCATCAAATCTTAGTAGCCTTTAACAACTTAGACGCATTTCTTTTATGCGCTACGCATAACCATTAGTATGGCGGACACTTCACGCACACACACAAACATATACTAATACACAATTTACATTACTTTACGTACTTGAAATCATTTTGTGTGCGCAGAAATTTATTTTATATCATTTGCAGTATTAAAAGAAATGAATGAATGAATTTCTTAAGTGCATGGCGGCAAGTATCAGAATGGAGGGAAGCGCGTAGTGCAAGGAAAGAAAGTGGTCAGTAAGCGTATAAAATTTTTGTTGCATGAGCGGCGCTAAGCTGACTTTATTGAATTAATATGGAAGGTTGAAATCTTTCTTGAGTAGCTTAGTTGCGAAAAGTAAGCGACTGTGGGCATTATTTTCTTATAACAGGATGTTGGGGAAAATTATTGTTATTATCTTCAACTAGTTTTTATTGATAATAGCAGTGCGTGTGTTGTACTTAGAAAATCAGAGAAATTATTTGAAGAATAACTAAAAAAAATTACTTAAAAAATTCTTACTTAAAAAATCTAAAATTACCGACAGTTACAATAAAGAAGGCAAACGAAAATCGTTAAATAACAGAAGTTCTACACTGATGTGATGATGGAGCTAGCCGAAAAATGACAAACGATCTCAGATAAAAATGGTCAATATGTACTTAATTAAAATTAATTCCCAACAAAAAAAAAAAAAAAAGAGACACGGAGACTAATGATATTATTGAAAAGAATTATTGATGGCATAAAAACCAAAAAAATTTAAAGTATTATGTAACTTTATTATTTCGTACCTCATGGTATACGTACATCTGTCCGCCTGTCTGCTTGAACGCAAACAACTTCCTCAGTTTTTGAGATATTTCAACAAAACTTGGTTGACTGGTGCAGATGTACATTTAAACGATCATTTGTCGTAACCGTCCAGATCGCATATATACGACCGATTTTTCAGATTTGAAATATTGGCGTATAAATCCGTCAAGGAAGTACCTACGACCGCAATAGCAGAGTGGTTAGCACTGCGCACTACAACTCGGAATTCCTAGGTTCGAGTCCAGGTTCGCGCAGCATAGAAAATAAATTTCTCTAATTTCGGTCGCCCTCGGTAGCGCCAAATATATTTATATGTATATATATACATATATAATAAACTGAATATTGATTCTGAAATTCATCGAAATCGGAAATTATGACATATAGCTTCCATAGACCGATTTGTTTAGTTGGTACACTTTGGTCAAAACTCAGTCACAAAAGCGGCTAGGAGTGTGAGATTTGGTATTTTACACAAGCAAAATAATAAAGATGTTGGTACAGAAAATTATCAAAATCAGAATACCATATCACAAATGAACCGATCTATCCAGATATGAGGTTTTGGGTCAAAAATCCGACAAAAAAGCATCTAGGAGCGTGAAATTTCATATTTTACAGAGATAAATTCAAGCTTGTGTTGCACTGAAAATCATTGAAATCGAATTTTGCAATTTGCATTAAAATTTATATATTCATGAAAGGTATAAAGACTTTTTTTTTTTTTTTTTGAGAGGAACACTTGGAGGTAGACCTCAATTGGAATATTTTATTTCTCTAATTATGAATGTTGATCTGGCCAGGATAAAAATCACGGTCTTGTGCATGGTGACACGTAACTAACTAACTTCACTGCTACTACGGCAGTCAGTCAAAGGCAGTCTTTTAAAGCTTTTAATGGTTTTTTTCATACTTTTTCTAGTATTTTTACAATAAACCTTATGAACTTTCAATCCAATTCCATTTTCAGCAAGAATCAACATTATATATTTAGTTTTATTTGCAATGTAAGTGCTCCTTTACGAACCGATGCTGTTACCAATGTAAAAAAATATGCAAGGGGCGAAAAATATGGGAGAACTCCTATTACTACTGTATTTTTTTCATATATCCTCAAGTACGTACACACATATACACTTGAGTAACTAAAAGTGAGTATTAAATTGGATTAAAATGCAGAGAATAATGTAATTTATGAAGAATGTATTGCATAATCAATATTTAATATGCACATACACTTACATGCCAGATATGTTTATATATACATACATATAATATATATTAAGAACACATGTTTAAGGTAACGCTTGCAACAAACGATGTCTTAAGATGGCAAGCGTATTGTTTGTAATGGTTTTGTTGCTATTGGAACCCTCACCACAGATGTACATACAAGTACACATAAACAAAATTTACACACATCTTTCTACTCATATGAGGTATGTTTGTTGACTCATTTATTTAATGGCAAAATTAATGTTTTCTCCAGCACACATAAACACCCATGTCGTACATACATATATACTCGTATGTATATGCATATATTTCAGTTAACATATCTTTAATGAGTTTTCCAATTAAGTTTGCTATTAGCAACACACGTACACACGAATACAAAGTTTTGCCTTGACTCAAATATAATTTCACCTCAACAATAAACCTACAACCCCAATGCCGGTCCGATGGTTGGGTCGAAAGGTCCTTTCTTATGTTTATTCATACATGTGTATGCATACATACGTCTATACAATATTTTCTTAGAAATGTCCATTTTGCCTTGGCTTTTGCAATTTATGCACACAAACATACTCGCATATACTTATATATGAGCATACTTATGAGTCTATGTATGTTTGTACTTTCTTTAACTGTATTTAGTTTATTGTATAACATGCAAATTTATAGCATTATTTTGGAGTTTATGGAGTTTAGGGAGTTTATTGCTTAAATGTTATTTTAAGTATATATTTATATGCATATATATGTAGTTCTTTGCGTGTAGTTAATGCACGTCGGCTCTTTTTGGCTAATGATAATAAATCAGTGGCAGGTTATGGTGGTTAAAGTGAAAATCTTAAATAGCTGAAATATATCTGTGAAAGGCGAAAAAATGTAATTAGCTTATGAGGAAGATATTCGGTTAGCTAATTAGATAATTAAACAGTAATGAATGATTGCAGACATTTATGGGCATATATTAAAAAAATACTTGTTACAAAAATAAGGGAGAAAATTCATTTTTTTTATTTATCATTACACACATTATTTTTGATACAAAATATGATCCTATATAGTCTCATACAACCGATTTTTCCATATATATGATTTTGGGTCATAAATAATGGGTGTTTTTTATAGAGGTATAGAACTTTAAGTTGGCATTACTTTTCAAGATGGCGACCGATTTAACAGCTGTCAAATGATTTATTCTCAGTTGGGTTTGGCAATTCATCATGAATAGACTCACGCCTGAACAACGCTTGCAAATAGTGCAATTAGGAGATTACCGTTGTTTCCGATTTTCATAAGCGAATTTTGTTTAGCGATGAAGCGCACTTCTGGTTGAATGGCTACATCAACAAACAAAACTGCCGCATTTGGAGTGAAGGTAATCCTCAAGTGTATGTTGAAACACCATTACATCCAGAAAAACTGACTGTTTGGTACGCTTTATGGGCTGGTGGAATCATTGGTCCGTACTTTTTCAAACACGATGGTGGCCAGAACGTTACAGTCAATGGTGATCGGTATAGAGCCATGATTACTAACTTTTTCATTCCTGAATTGAATAACCATGATGTCCAGGAGATGTGGTTTCAACAAGACGGCGCAACATGTCACACAGCTCGTGCCACAATAGATTTATTGAAAGACACGTTTGGTGACCGCCTAATTTCACGTTTTGGACCTGTGAATTGGCCTCCAAGATCTTGTGATTTAACACCGCTAGACTACTTTCTGTGGGGCTATGTAAAGTCATTGGTCTATGCGGATAAGCCACAAACGCTTGACCATTTGGAAGACAACATTCGCCGTGTTATTGCCGATATACGGCCACAAATGTTGGAAAAAGTCATCGAAAATTGGACGTCCAGATTGGACTACATCCGCGCCAGCTGTGGCGGTCATATGCCAGAAATCATATTCAAAATGTAATGCCACAAGATTATCATTCGGAGAAATAAAACTCATGTCAATCGAATAATCCATCGTTGTTTTATTGCAACTTAAAGTACTATACCTTTATAAAAAACAACCTTTACTTCAATAAACCATCTAAAAACGAGAAATTCTTTAATGTTACACATATTTATTGAACTAGATTGTTTCTGAAAATCATCGATTTACAGCCCACACGCATTGATTCGTTGAGATATGAAGTTTTGTGTCGCAATTCCACCAAAAAAACAACCAATAATGTGAAAATTCGTATGCTAATCAAAATTACACCGCCAAAATCGAATTTCGCATTTGGCAATAAAGTTGATATGTTCATGAAAGGTATAAAAACTTCGGCATGACCGAAGACAGAATTTTCTTTATTATATTCCTATACTATATGGAAGAAGTTTTGTATGGATCGCATAACTGCAGTAGATGCATAAATACTCCCAAATCAAAAAATATATTTAACTTTTGATTTTGATTTAATATTTTTACTTTATTTTCAAGTTAATTTGTGAAAGAATATTACGTTTAATATTAATTAAAATAACTAAAAAAAAAAACGTATTAATTTATAGGTCAAAACAGTGTTTTCTAAAGTGTGGATCACCCTCAAAAAACCCTCTTTTGTTAATAATAAAAAAATAATATGTCCTTAAAATTTTTTGCTAATATTTTGTGTGTAGTAAAGAAAAATTGTTTATTTTTTAAGTAGCCGCTGAAGAGATGTCGACCACTTTGGAGGATGGATTTTTTATTGGAACTTTTTATTTCATGTCAGAAACACATTCAAAGAAAATGATAATCCCTACCGAAGGGCGACCGCAATTAGAAAAATTAATTTTCTATAATGTGGAAATTAATTGAACTTGGACTCGAAATCTGGTCTTCCAAATGTTAGTGCGCAATGCTAACCACTGGGCTATTGAGATCGCTCAACGACGTCATTCTCAAATAATACCCAGTTATATAGAGATTTGATGATTGCCAAGGCATTTAGAAGAAGATCTAGTTGCTCAAGTAAAAAAGAGCAATTTTATTTCCATGCATTTAATTGCCGACGACAACCTACGAGAGAATAACATCAGATGGAAATTTCAAGGCTACCAATGATTTTGTCTCAATGATAGGGTGTCGTAAAGGTTTGTTTACACATATTCAGGAATTAGCAATTAACTGTGCCTCAAGCTTAAATATGACTTTGTAAGAATGTGTTAAGTTTGTAAACTACATAAAGTCTCGTCCACTAAATAGACTTTTTATCTAATTATGTAAATTCTAATGTATTTCAAGAAAACTTAAAAAAAGAAAACTTTTTAAAACGTCTCTTTGAGCTAAGGGATGAAGTCTAGGTGTTACCTTTTAAAAAATATGCATTTTTTTCATTTAAGGATAATTTGCGGGTGGCTAGGTAGCTTATTTGTACGACATATTTGCTACAATCAATAAA
Source organism: Neoceratitis asiatica (assembly GCA_030068015.2). Lineage (NCBI taxonomy): Eukaryota > Metazoa > Arthropoda > Insecta > Diptera > Tephritidae > Neoceratitis > Neoceratitis asiatica. Next base: position 10,505,447 of record CM061528.1, read on the forward strand.
TTGAGTATAAAAATGCGTTTAATGCCTTTTGTACGTGCGAAACTGCGTACTCAACCTTGGTGTACTTAAAAAATAAGCACTGTGACAACCAATCCCGAATCTAATTTAATAATATAAAATTATTAAGTTCTAATATGAAATTACCAAGTGATGAAAAACAGCATCATTCGTTGCATCAAGGTGAAGATTTGTAAAACAAAATTGACATTATTTACTATAAGGATCAAGTGAAGATTGTGTATTGTCTTAAAATACTTGTGCTTTAGTTTAGCAAATGAATAACATGGATTTTTGATTTTATTAAAAAATAGATTTTTTTTTAGATAAATGGTTTCTTTTATAAAGTGTGTCGCAAAAAAAAATTAAAACTCATACCAGAGCTTGCTCAAAAATTTGTTGGAAAACACTTGGTTAGAAGATCTTGTGATGAAATCTTTGTGATGAATATATCTCTCTTATTTCCGCTAATAATTTTAAAAATTAGTTTGCAGTTTAGTATTATCAGTTTATAATTCAGAATGAAAGCAAAAGTATGACACGCTAAAATGTGTCAGGAAATAATTTTTCAAGAAAAAAAAAAAAAAAAAATTTCCCAATAGCTTTTTTTATTCTGTTATTTTTCAGTGATTTACGAATTTTAAACTCGGCTGCACTCTCTACGTAGAGTATACAAGAGAAATTGCTTTCGGCATGCTTGTTTGTGCTCACGATAACACCAGTGTGGATTGAGATATATTAATGAAACTTGGTTCACATGTGGCTTGGATCACGCATGCGGATGCGATTGCAAATGGATTAAATTGGACAAAGTTTACACACACCTCCCTATATAGCGGTAATTTTGAAATTTACGAAAACGTAAAAATTGCATAACTAAATCTACAATTAAAGTCACATTATGAGTTTTGGAAAAAAAATTCTGAAGTATGGCGCCAACCACCTTTTGGTAAAAAATATTATCTCAAATACTACTAAATAAAATACAGAAACTTTCGTACTTATAATTTATATGGTAACGTTTATAAATTCAATTAAGGTACAATCGGTCAATAATTATACTTTTTCCCCATTAGACCGATTTTTTTTTAGTTTCTAACCAACGCTTGACTCAAGCTCGAATATTTAAGATTTCACTCGACAGAAAATAAATAAACCATAACATCGAAACTACTGGAACTCACTACTACCCATGTCAGTAATAGTTTTAAAAATGGTTATCAAACCGATGTTATTTATACTGATTTCAGCAAAGCATATGACAATTCACTCACACTCAATAATTTACAATAAACTCGATATGCTTGGGTTTCCACCATGATTACTCAAATTGATTTCATCATACTTGTTAGGTAGAAAGCAAAGAGTAATTTTTAACTCTAGTACTTCACGTTAAATATCAGTAATATTTGTTGTACCTCAAGGCAGTCATCTCGGTATCTTACTATTTCTCTTATTTATTCATCTTTAAATTAGTTCGTTCTATAGAAGATAGAGAACTCTTGCAACTTGACCTAAATAAATTAGTAAGGTGGTGTGATGTGAACTGTATTTCGTTAAATTTAAACAAGTGTATATATATGTCCTACTCTAGAAACGCTTTGCAATCCTTTGCCTATATGATCTCGTCACAAAAACACAATGTTGAGCAAGTTATTGACTTCATTGGCTTGGGTGACACAATGTACTCTAAGCTAGATTTTAGAAATAATACAAATTCCTGTAGTAATAAGGCTAAAGGAGTCCTAGCTTTCATTAAGCGGTGGACTAAGGAGTTTATTGATTCATATATATTGCTAAATTATTCTACACTTAGGCCCATTTTGGAATATGGTTCCAGAAACAATTCTTATTATTCGCGTTAAGGCATTTGCATTGGGATGCGAATAAAAATCTCCCTCCTTATGAAAGCAGATTAAGGCTTATTAATCTGCCTTCACTGCAGAGTCGACGAGAGATACTTGCAGTTTTATTTTCAAATAAGCTGATAAGAGGTATTATCAATAGTCCATTCGTGCTTAGCGAGACTAACTTTGGTGTCCCTTTAAGACAATCTAGATACTTAGGTCCCTTTCCTTGTATTTATTCAAAATAAATTTTGAAATGCCCAACCTATTCAGATGTTCGTGTAACGATTTTAATTCTCAGCTTTGATTCTTCTGACTCACTTTTTTGTGTATAGAAATATTTACTGAGAGTTTTAAACTTATGAATAATCTCTTTATTCTCAACGTTTCTTAATCGCAAATTACTTTATCATTACTCTAAGATACAAGTTTAGCTATGACCTTCTGCGGTCGGTCTCGGACTCAGGACAGTCTGGTCTGTACCTGGTTTTCGGTCACCGGTCTGTTGAATTTTACGTTTATCCATCAGTCGCGCTCCTCGATCGTTTGGGCGGGAGGTTGGGAAAAGCTTTGTGGGTATACCACTTTCAATAGGGCTTACCAAATATGTTTTAAATTTTCCTTGTGAATTTTTTTAGCTTAACTGACTGTTCGAAATATATCTAGTACTTCTTTATTAACTTCAATTTTTAAATTAATCGTATTTTAAATTTTACTCTTTTCTAAAATCTTGAAGTACTTGGAATTCATATATTACAGCCCGATATTGAGGTAATATAATTTGTAAAATTATAAACCGCTAAGTTTCACTCGATAAAAAGAAAGTAAATCAATTGAAAATTTTAAAATCTTTAACGAATTTTTTCATATCATAAGATTTTTATTGGATTTGTTACTTCTGAAATATTGTAATAAAATTTATTTTCCCAAATAAATTTAGCTAAAAATGGATAGATTTTTTTTAAATTCATTATGAAATTCAAAACTTCGTGTAAATTCAGAAAACCAATAGCATATTGTATTGTAGAAAATAAACAATATTTTATGCGATCACCAAAATTTGCATATTCCTTTATTTGAGCATCCACAAGCTACGAGACAAAACATATATTTTTTATTTAAATTTTTCTAATACGAAACAAAGCGTAACCACAAAAAAAACTAATGCAAAACAAATCACAGAGAATGAGTTAAGAATAAATGAGTTTTTAAACAAAAAAAAGAACGAACAGAAATGTTAGCATTCATTGAAGTTACCGCACCGCAAATCGAAATAAAAGCCATTGAACAAACGTACACCGATTCTACAGAGCAATAAAGAATTGAAGATTGGCGCAAGCGAGGTGCACAAATCGATGCCTCAACTGAAACCAGAAAATATTCTGAACCGCAACAACAAACTGAAATAAAGCAAATGGTGCAATACAAACAGTGAGAACAAAATATACAATGAAAGGACTTTCAGATAACGGTGAAAACTACAGCGGTGTTCTGTAACTTCGACTAGCAGAAAAAAAAGACGTATGACAGGTCAGCGCGAGTATCCGCCAATGGAAGGATAAGTGCCAGGAGCGGAAATAAACTGAAAAAAAAATTGAAAATACGAAAACAAAAACGTCATATGGAGCGCTGAGTTTGAACAAATAAACGTTTGCACAGCGACACAGCCAACGGTAGATATGGTAATAGTGTTTGTAATGGAAATTTCAGTTTGCTCTCTGATGACGAATTTTTTCTTTCTAAAATATTTTTCATCTCTACTTGTATATAGGAATACGTATGTATGTATATATGTAAATATGAGTATGTAAAATTAACTATGTTAGTGTTTGGCATGAAAAGGCATATGTCGCCATGCGGTTCGTAGTATCAGCATATGATCGTGGCAACTTCATACGCTTATAAGTGCTGAATTTTACTTGTGAAAGAGGCTGCCAATTCCGAATCGGTGTATGAGTGTGTGTGTGCATATGATGAACAGGCGTGTGAAAATGGACATGAAAATACTATTAACTTTGACGTTGGTAACTGCGCGCATAAAATGATTTTTACCGTTGAGAGGGTTAACGGTTGGGCAATACGCAACCGGCCGTTGTAGTGGCAATTAAGTAAAGATTTATTTGATTATTTTTACTTGACAAGAAAAATAAATTAAAAATTGTTTTACTTCAAGGGTCATAAATAAATAATTTAAAATAAATTTGTAAGCACTTATACACAATTTATATTTAATGCAGTTAGTGTTTTTATTGAATTAAATATTTTACATTGATTATTGAAGAATTCGTAAACTTATTTACTGAGTTGATACTATTTCGGCATGGTGCGATTAAAGTTAATTATATTTCGAACTGAATGCTTCCTCTTTATTAATTTCTATTTTGGAATTTAGTGGATTTTTTAATAAAATATTCATTATTTTAACCAGTATGCATTTGGCTACTTACAAGGCAGATAAGATAATTTTTTGTTGTTATTGCCTTAACTCTAATGTTCATTTCTCCTTTTTATGCTGAAAAAATCATACTAATTTCAAGCTATGCATATAAAACGAAATAAAAAATATAGTTTATAATAGATAAACACATAGAGAAACTAATTTCCTGCTTTACTCTGACTTAGCACCAGATCACATATACATATATGTAAAAATAAAAATAAAAATTTTCAATTCAGCTTTAGAATGATTTTATTTCTTTAATCTTTCTCAATATATAAGTAGTACATATTAGTTGTTTTAAATAAAGTTATGTGAAAATTAAGTAACTAAATCACATGATTCAGATTATGTCATTTGATCACATATATAGCTTGTAGGTATGAGCATCGTATGATGTGATGTGGTTTTAATTGATATGATAGCTTAAGTTATGAAAAAGAGTTACGGCACAGTAAGACACACTACAAGTAAATAAATAAATACAAGTTTTATATACAAATTTTCATTTAAGGTCTGTAACTTAAGAAGCTTTAAACTATTATTTAACAAGTGATGTGTACCATGTGATGTGATCATGACAACTTGAGCAGAAGATGAATTACAAACAAATAAGGGTGTATAAAAATATTATACAACTATTTGCCTAAGACAGTTAATAAAGCGACATTTTAACATTATCACATTAATGATGTGATGTGGTTTTTTAATTACAGTGAATTTTTGAAATAATAAATAATATATAAAATATAAATAGTATTACTTGATGATTTTTGTTTAAAGATGAAAATCGTAATGAAAACATTTAATTTTTATCTTATGACATGATGAACTCATGTAAAGTGTGATGTGGTATCAAAAATTTATTTTGTCAAAAATATGAAGACAAACACCACAAATTGGAGGAGGAACCCGGTCAAAAACCGTTTCAGCGATTGTAAAGTGCATACATACCTCGATTAGCAGAGCCATCATTTTAGTTGTTGATTATAAATTATTGTAATGATAAGCTCTCCTATTATACCCTATTCTGTGTTTTTGTTACATATATTGCAAAATTAATTGCATATAAAGGTAGATTACTCATACGCCGTGTCAACACAAAAAAGTATACTAAATAATAAATTCAATAAATTAAGGTGAATATTTTATAGTAATGTTACATCTGCCATAATTCATTTAAATTTTGTGCTCCTTTACCCTCCTATCCGCCTATTCTTTCAGACAGCAGTTGGTATTCCAATAAACTTTATGCATGTCAATAATAAAAGGTAAAAAAAAATTGAAAACGAGAATGTGTAAAAAACCCTTCCGCTTGAGAACATAACAATAAAACATTTTTAGACGAAGGTAGAGCACTTACGGACTGACAGTCAAAGAGCAAGGAACGTATAGCTGCAGTCAGTCAAATTAAGTTTAGCAACACTATAAAGCGAAAAACGCAAAACCCACAATCCACCATTGACCTGACCGAAAAGTAATTTGAAATGAAAAGTTTTACAAACCAACAACAAGCTGAACAATAATACAACCACAGCAAATATAGCACAATTTATTGTTGCAACAAAACGTGTTTGAAAGTAAAAGTGTATGAGGAGAGCAACACTAAAAATAAATAATAAAAGAAATAAATATGAAAGAAGCGAGAGAAATAAAAATAAAAATAAAAATAAAAATAAAAATAAAACCATATAAATTTTGCGTTGCTTTCAAATACTTTCCCGCGAAAAATTTCAAGCAACTTTCAAAAAGAGAAAGCGAATAAAAACTTTTATTGAGTGCTAAAAAGCGGATTAAGTTGAAGTGTAACAAAAATCATCTGAAAATCATAAGCAAAAAATTTTAAAAGAGAAATTCAAAGTGTGTAGAAAATGTAAAAAAAAAACGCAAACTTCTTGCAGAATTTGTAAAGTTGTTACATGTAATTTCGTACATACACATATATTTATGCAAGTCAGTGTGAAACATAATGATGTAAGCATCACCAGAAAAAAACGAAAAGCTTAAGTGGTAAAGTGCTAAATGCGGCTAACAAATTGCTTAAGTGCAGCCAAGAAGCAAAGCATAGCAAAAAATATCATTTGAACTTTCGAGCGTTAAGGGCATTAAAACAACTTTTCAGCACTTAGCGGTCCCAAAGGGTAACTTGTGCGGCAGAAACTATAGATGTCAGTCGGCGAGCAGGTAAAGTAAAGCAAAATCTGTGTTGCATCTGATAGCTGTCTTGTGGCAGCCATCAATCCATAGTATATATGTTGTATGTGGCATGCTAATTGGATTGAGTCAAATAATTCCGTATTGAATTTACTTCCAATAAGAAAGTATTGCTTTAAGTTGTAAAAAATACTATTTTGTTTCTTTTCAATAGTTCTAGTTTGTATGACTTTATCAAAATGTGCCACCTTGACTTTTTTATATGATTCCCATTTCGATTACTGATGATTCAGCAATAGTAAGGCGGTTGGTTTAACCTCCACAAACATAATATACACACATATATTTAGTATAAGGTTTAGGCAAAAAAATATCAAATGAAATATACTAAAACAGAATAAAAAATAATATAAAAGAAACAAAAAATATATTAAAGAGAAATTAAAATCAAAATAGAATAAATGCAAATAAAATAAAATAAGTAACATAAAAAAATTAAATAAAAATAAAACTAAATAAAAATAAAATAAAAGCAAATCAAATAAAATTAAATGAACAAAAATAAAAATAAAATTAAAATAAAATAAAAAATTAATAAATTATACTAAAATAATATAAAATAAATTAAATAAAATAAAAATTCAAAAATTAAAACAATCAAAAGAAAAAAATATTAAAAAATATAATATATCAAAATAAAATAAATAAAAATAAAATAAATAAAATAAAATAAAATAAAAAATACAAAAAAATTAAAAAAAAAATTAAATAAAAATAAAAATGAATAAAACAGATAATTCAAATAAAATAAAATATAATAAATTTAATTTAATTTAATTAAAAAAATTAAATTTAGGATAATATAATAAAATGTAAATCAAATAAATTAATTAAAATAAAATAAAATCTGTCACCATATTTTTTTTTTTTTTGAAAGTTAAAAAAGTTCAACAAAAATCTGAGAGGTAGAAGTTATAGCCACTTCGGAAAACAATACGCTTTCCCACCAAATATTTTTCCAGACATCATTATTCAAATTGAATCTGAATTTGGGATATCTGCAGCACAAACGAATGGTTATGCCATTAGGTTATGAGTGCTGTGGGTTAACTTAATGTTTTAATGTTAATTTTTTTGAAAGAGCATATATAAAGTAAACTAATTTAAAATTTAGTAAATTATTTTAAATTAAATAAAGTTAAATTAAATTTAATGAAATATAATAAAGTAGAGCAAAAAAAGAAATTAAATTAAAATAAAATGAAATACACACAATAAAAAATTTAATTAAAGTTCAATTTAATTAAAAAAAAAACCTTTTAACATTCCATTTAAGTATTCTTATACTTTTATACCTTGAAATTCGAAATTTTGTTTTTCGATTAAAATATATTTTTGTATTTATTTAGAACAGCTAGAAAGTGTCAAATACAAATTTCATTTCAATAGAATTTCCATGAATTCTTTACTTGTGTCTGCGTGTTTCTGCAAGTGCCCTCAAGGAGGAATTGAAGCGTGCTTTTCAATAAAAGCATTAAAATTGCTATAAAATCCTTTGCCCTTGCAGTAGTAAGACCGAGAACTATTAAGAGCTTTTTAAAATTCGTTTACTAAATTCATTCAGAATAGAATAAATTTGGCACTTGTATATTGCCTATGGTCTCTGACTAAAAAATGTTCAAGTGTTTGGAAACACTTCTCGTTTAGCAATATTTTTTTATATCATATATTTTATTTTGATAATGAAGTTATTTATCATAAATATGTTCATTTTCTGCTTTAAAAATCTGCTTAATTCACAGAAAAATAGTTAAAATTATATAAAATAAATTCGGTTTTTACAGAGGTAAGTAATCATTTTAAGTAATAAAATAAATAACTCAACTTAATGATTATTTATTCATTCTTACAATTTTGTTCAGAGAATAATAATTATTTTTCGAGATACACTCAAACAATAATCGGGAAAATAAATTACTGAAAAAATAATCATTATTCTTTGATTGCTATTTTTTCTCTCAACATATCGCTCAAACTCAGATTATAAATTTTCAAGGAAATTTTCGAAAAATTTATATATAATTTTATGAAGTAAATGGTTGAAAAAAGAGTTATACAAGGATGGGTGGTATTTTGAGGGGGGGTGGAGCGATCAAAGAGTAATGATTATTTTTCAGCGATATTTTTTCGCTCACAATAATAATGATTAGTGTTTGAGTATTTAAGTAAAACTCAAAAATAAGTATTATCAACTAAGCGAATTATAAAAATCATCTAAACAGAATTACTAAAGATCTGAAAAGAATACGCAAGCGGAATTCTTCACTAAGTTTTAAAGAAAAATTGTGTAAAGAGAATCAAAAATAGCGGCTAAATATTAGCGCACTTAAAGTTGTTGGTTAGTAAAAAAATTGAATAATACAACAACAGATTAAATGGCAGGCGTGGGCTCAGTTGGTAGAGCACTCACCTGTGATGCCAGAATCCGTCGGTTCGAATCCTAGCAAAAGAAGTCTGATGAGGAGATGTGGTGATCTCCGAAACAGCTGTCACTTCTACCATTTTTTCTTTGTTGTATAACAATATTCAATGAAAAAATTGTGTTGTTAAAAATAGGCCTTTGAATACAGCTCATTACTTATAAACAAGAGAATCAAAATAATTTATAATAAATAATGTGAATTAATTAATTTTATTGAAATTAAATTGAATTGGCATATTTTTGCTGAATGCTCAATAGAAATTTATAAGAAATAATCATTAGAGTCGAAATATTTTGAAATATGTAATTCGAAATATTTTCTAAAAAAAACCAAATAATAATTTTAAAATTTACTAAAAAAATATACATACAATTTTGTAAGTACCACAGCTTTTCATCTATCTAATTTTCTTTCTTTTCTGACAAAATAATGCGCTTTCTAATATGAAATATCAAAATAACTCTAAAAATTTATTATTAACTTCCCCCTCAAATATACAAAGAATTTCCATAAATTAATTTAAAACCACAAATATAAATGCAAATACTTGGCAAGATGCAAAAAAATTAAATTACATATAAAAATAAAATAAATATATAAATATAAACTTGAATCTGTCCAGTAAAATGTACCTTTGCAGCTAAGTAAAATCTTTTCTCAATATGTAAATTTTCCACTTCAACTCAATTTCACAAATCTGCATGCTGCACTCACCATTTTCTCTAAGTTGGCAATTTATTTTATGAGAAAATTGCAGCATAATCGCCTGGGCACACACACGAACACATATAATATGTGTATGAAAAGTATATTTATATGTAAATACATCTAAACCCATAACTCTGTGAAAAAAAATTTTAACTTTTATCTTGAGGAGAAATTTTTGAATTATTTCATTTCTGCACCATACGTAGAGATAAGCCTGAAATTTATAAATATAAAATATTATACTTACTCGCACATACTTAGCACATCCTTGTGAAATTTCTATATTCAAATGTTTTTTTTTTGTTGTTGTTGTTTATTTTTTTGTGACATATAGTGCAATTACTTATGCCAAATACATAAGTACATATGTATGAACATACACACACACAAGCACAATTGATTTGTGAAATTTTCGCCCACAGAAATATTATTTGCGCAATGGAAAAACGCTTACCTGCAATGAAATGGAAAAGAAGCAAGAAAAGCAGTTATTAAGTGCAAGAGTAAAGTTTTTGCTGGAGCAGGAAATAAATAATAATGTATTAAAAACTTGCTTGCCTGCAAGCAAATATATATATACACATACATACTCATATGTATGTTATGATGAACTTTTCAGTTGCGTATAACATAAACATACACATATACGAGTTTGCTCACTCGTAATTATATAAATATGTATATATATACGAGTATGTGTACTCTCATGTGCGTTTAAGTAATTGCATATTTGCTCACGAACTTGCACATAAATATATATATTTAAAATATAAAATCTCCCATATGACACAGCCACACATCCTCTTATACATATTTACACTCTTATATATACATATGCACACACTGAAACATTTGGCAAGTGTAAATCCTGCAATATCTTTTAATGTGTAAATCTGCTAAATTGCATCTTGAGGCAATGAATCTGCTACTTTTTTATACATATATAGGGTGCTTTTTATAGAGGTATAGAACTTTAAGTTGGCATTACTTTTCAAGATGGCGACGGATTTAACAGCTGTCAAGTGATGTATTCTCAGTTTGGTTTGGCAATTCATCATGAATAGACTCACGCCTGAACAACGCTTGCAAATAGTGCAATTTTATTTCGAAAATAATGGTTCTGTGCGGAAAACGTATCGCGCACTACATCCATTTTAGCGATGTTTAGCGATGAAGCGCACTTCTGGTTGAATGGCTACGTCAACAAACAAAACTGCCACATTTGGAGTGAAGGTAATCCTCAAGTGTATGTTGAAACACCGTTACATCCAGAAAAACTGACTGTTTGGTGCGCTTTATGGGCTGGTGGAATCATTGGTCCGTACTTTTTCAAAAACGATGGTGGCCAGAACGTTACAGTCAATGGTGATCGGTATAGAGCCATGATTACTAACTTTTTCATTCCTGAATTGAATAACCATGATGTCCAGGAGATGTGGTTTCAACAAGACGGCGCAATATGTCACACGGCTCGTGCCACAATAGATTTATTGAAAGACACGTTTGGTGACCGCCTAATTTCACGTTTTCGACCTGTGAATTGGCCTCCAAGATCTTGTGATTTAACACCGCTAGACTACTTTCTGTGGGGCTATGTAAAGTCATTGGTCTATGCGGATAAGCCACAAACGCTTGACCATTTGGAAGACAACATTCGCCGTGTTATTGCCGATATACGGCCACAAATGTTGGAAAAAGTCATCGAAAATTGGACATCCAGATTGGACTACATCCGCGCCAGCCGTGGCGGTCATATGCCAGAAATCATATTTAAAATGTAATGCCACAAGATTATCTTTCGGATAAATAAAATTCATGTCATTCGAATAATCCGTCGTTGTTTTATTGCAACTTAAAGTTCTATACCTCTATAAAAAAAACACCCTTTATATTGTTTGCTTACAACTGCCACAACCTTTGCACTACTGTTTCCTTCCGCTGCTTGCTTGCTGTCGTAATTACCAGGTTTATGTAGCGCATGCACATGTACACATACATATATGCAAGAAGCAGTAGTGGCTTGCCTTGCTTGAATCACGTTTTCGAGCAACTCTTTGATTTGCATAAACATAATTACATACATGTGTATATATTGTATGCATGTATGCATATAGTTTGTCATTGCATACACTTGTGTCTCCGTGAAATTCTTCCGAAAAACGATGTTAACTTTCCACTTCACAGTCGCACCCGCCGCTTAACTGCCTGCCACCACTGTTTGTTGCCAACCACTAACGATGCATAAAATTTCAAAATTTTCATTTGCATTTTATTCAACTTTACCTGCAATCTTATACGTTCTTTTATAGATTTACATATTTACTTTGTGCACATACGAGTATACTCATTTATGACATACTAGAATGCTTTCGAGCAGGGTAGGTCAAAAGGTTTAGGGAAAAAGTAAGATTTGAAATTAAATTTTAAAAGAGTGAAAATTCAAAAAAGCGAATAATACAAAAAAATAAAATAAAATAAAAGAATAGAAGGATAAATAAAGAGTAAAAAATATTTATATATTTTTTAGCTAAAAGATAATACTTTTAAATATTTTGTTGGACAGTAATCGTTAGTTAAGCTTAACTATATTATATATGAAATTGGTGTCAGAGTAGTCGCTTGGCTTGTGTTCTCCAAGTTTTTTGTTACTTCAACAAATGAATTCCACACAAGTTGTTCCAAAATGGTTACTGAATATAAGAAATCAGTTTTTGGCTATTAATAATACCTGCTTTTATCATTATTATGTTTAGACCAGGAAATTTTCGTGTTATATAAGAAAAACGTTTTCCATTTGGTGAAACACCCCCAAAAATTGTTTCATTAAAACCAGTTTAATATTCAAGGGGGGCTATGGAATTTTATCTCTTGATGGCCGCAATAAGCGAGTGGTTAGCATTGTGTTCTACAATTTGGAAGACTTGGGTTGGAGTCCAGTTTCGAGCAACATCCAAAATTATAGAAAATAAATTTTCTAATTACGGTCGCCCGTCGGCAGGGAATGTCAAGCCCTCCGAGCGTATTTCTGACATGAAATAAAAACTCCTCTTAAAAATCGATCAGCCGTTCGGAGGCGGCTTAGTATAAAATGTTGGTCCCTCCCTTTGTTGGTAAAAACATCAAGACGCAAAATCCCAAATTAGAGGAGATGCTCGGCCGAAAATCGCTTCAGCGGTTATAAAGCGCCAAATATATAACCAAATGTGGGATTATTACATCCTGTTAATCTCGTTTTTTCTAGTGCTGCGCGTCTATCCCTCATATATGTTTCGTGTGTCCACTTTGTAATTATAATATGAAGTTAATCATCTTTAGATCTACACAAAATAGTCGCCGAAGATTATTTAAGTAGTTCAAAATCCTTAATCCAATAGTTGAATTCTACTTTTTTTAAAGTTTTTGGCTCTGCAGAAGCTAATTTACGATATCACTTTAGCTAGACACTCCACTTTAGGTTTCTTTAAATGATCGTTAACGAGTCGAACAAAGAGTTGGAGCCGGTTCGAAGTGATATTTTATTCCCTCCATTACCGCACCTCCTGAGACTTCTTTTACCACTTACTCAGGTGTCAGGTGTTCATAACACATTCGTAAAACGATTTGAGGTGTCTACGGCTTGTTTTCGCCTACAATTTGCGATATATTATAAGCTTGCTGAATCTTTTGACTATTTATTCCCCTAAAAGTGTAACAAAACTCGTGTGAACCATCGAGACAACTTCTTCGCGATCAAAATATTATTTCATAATCGATAAATTTATAAAAAGGTGATAAAAGATTGAAGGTACTTCCGAAAGTACTAAATACAACAACAAAACTTCATATAGAAAAAAAATATTTTCAGTGTTGCCAATGGAAATCTTATTCAAAACGACTACACAGGCCTCTACAAAAAAAAAATGTTTTTTTTTCAATTCTTAAGTTGGGTTATTATACGCATCCTTGTGAAAATCTCTTAACTCAAATAAAGGGAATTGGTTTTTTACAGATTTAAATGTACGTGATTGATGGGACTATATTCCAGAATTGACCTATCGAGTCTAGTGAAGAGTAAGTCTCATTTTGTTCTACCAGCATAATCACTTATGTCATGTATAATTGTCTTTTGAAGCATCACCTAAATTAATGAAGTCGGTTACTTCTTCAACATTGCGATTATGTATCATATAGACAAGATGATGGAACAAAAATTTCTTAGAGAAGAACATATATATTTATTCAAAAATTCAAGATCCACAACAAGAAATTCGCTCAGTATTGGGCAGAGCTATGTGGAGCAAACAACATTTTAGACAAAACTCACCCATCAAAAACTTGGTTGAGTAAGAGGAGCTGCAGCTCTGAAGCAAAAAAGTGCAAAATTCTACAAGAGCCGTCAAATGTCGGGATATACCGATGGAGTTAAATAAATTGGTCTAGTTGGTAAGTAAAAGCTTCAGTTAATAAGATGAAGAAAGCAACCCAACCTGTCAGGGGCAAGCCATCACTACTTACCTAGTGGAAATAGTGAACATTTTTACTGGGGCTGCCAAAGGGGAAAATTAAAATTTAGGAATTCCTATAGAAGCGACAAATACCAAGGAAACGTGCCCAAGTATGTGAGGACATGCAAAGAGGAACTTTACAGACTAACATATGTAGAGAAAACTCCTTTGGTTATGCAGCCGTAGAAAGGCCAGCTGGTTGATGACATCGTCGTTAATAAGACTGTCGTTATCAATTACATTGACAGTGCGTCTAACTCTTAGAAATTATGAATAAAGTGTAGGTATTGTTCGAATTCATGAAGTAAACTGTAAATGTATAATTAGTGTGTCCGCAGAGTGCAAGCTATAGGTCGAGCTGAGCGCCAAAATGATGAGTAAGAGAAATATTCTATGGAAGATGATACATAGCAATCAACACAAAGCCGTTCGGAGCCGATAGTAAAACTTACCGATGCGAAAACACTGGTTTTGAACGTGTTTTCCTCATTCACTCCAGCGAAATTGCGTTTATTTGTCCGTACTTTTTTTCTCATTTTTTTTTGATCTAGACAGAGATTTTTGAATAAACTCAAGAATGCAATGCAATTTTCATTCGCGTATTTTATAATGGTCTAAGCAGATCCTTGCTTACTGTTCCATTTAAATATACCTCCAAATTCACTTATTTTTTTATTTATTGAATGAATTCATAATATCTTTCTTAAAAAAAATATAAATTATTTTACAATATAAAAAAATATTTAACAGAGCTTGATGCAAAATATAATTTATCTAATGCAGCGTGATCCGCGTCGATCGGAACCAACTTTGCGCTTGGTTCGGCCTTGCGCTCAACTCAGCTTTCATCGAACCCTCGATGGGTACCCTTAGGATACACAAGGAAACATAGTGAGACTAATACCAATGGCTTAAGTGCGGATGCCAGCTCCTTAAGTACCACTTACACTGAAACAAATCTGAGAAGAAATATTTTAATATTAATCGAAAGCCTCTTGACCAACTCATTTACCTTCATATATCCAGACACAGTCGAAATGGGTTCTATACACATAAAGATATCACATCAAAAAGAAAGAGTGTAAGACTCCATAGAGTTCATTTATATACTAAAAAAATATTCATGTAAGCTTATATCATTAAGCATAAAATTACATATTTTTCCAAGTACTCCGGTGTGTAAGGATGCCTTGCAGGTAATGCCAAAAACTAGCCTGCACTTTTTAGGTGTAAGCAAATTCGTTCATCACAAAAAAAGTAAATGAATACTCTTACACCCGCATGTAGCTATATTTACATACAAGCAAATATAAGTTTACATATATCGCTACATACATGAAATGCATTCAATTACAGGCTATCATGTGCTCACGTTAACTTTCTGGCACATTTCGGCCATTACCTTTTTAGTAAAAGCATATATAAGTATAATAGTTTGTGTGTAAAAGTCAAAAAAGATAGTATTTTTTGTGCAAATATACATATGTATATGTTTTCATATGGGCGTTAAAGCGTAAAGTCTATGTTTCCATATGCGAAAGTACTTGTATGTATATACAGTTGTGCTAAGAGCTTAGAGTCACTTACATACCTATATGAATGCGCATGTTTACTTACATTATGTGCATATTTGCATGTGTAGATATACATATATATGAATTTCTATGCATGTTTTTTGTATAGAAAACTTCAAAAAACTGAAATTTTTGCTTTATATTCGCACATTCACTTTTATGACTGCAACTAAAGTTGTTTGTATGCATAGAGCACGCATACATATACACATACATAACATATATTTACGTGTGTATATTCATATGTATATATTTATTTTTAATCTTTTCTTTATTTATATTTATTTAAGTTTACATTCACACACTTGACCAGCTTCACTGCTTAAAGGCGTTAGCTGTGCGTGGAAGCCACAAACTAACAATTTCTCTTAAAAATTCAAATAAATTTGGAGAAAATGTAAGTTTAAAAATTTAACAAATTTACAACATCTGAAGAATTTCTATTTCTTCGTAGTTGCGGTGATTTTTGCATCTGCATTAAATTTTGGTTTTATTTATTTATATATTCTTTCAGGCCATTAAAGCCATTAAGCAAACCTTAATATTTTCTGTAAGAATTTATTTAAAAGAGCTGTAAATTTAAGTCATTGCACATACAAATAAATGAATTTTGATTAAAATGGCAAAGATTGAAAAACTAAATGATTTAAAAAATTTTATTTCAAAATTTAAAAAAGAAAAAAAAATATTTTTATTACTATTGATTCAGTGCGCAATAATATGCATGGGTAAAATATAACGGCAAAGTTCTGTTTAGTAGCCACAATGAGACTGCGTATGTTAAGTATGCGCCGAATTGTACTAAGCATTTGTTTGGGTGTTAAATAAGATAAATGAGAATGAATTTTAGCAATATTTTGTACGCTAAGAAGCTTAGAGGACGGTAGAGGACGAAGTATGATTGGCAATAAGCTCCAAAAAGATTAAATACCATTCAAACTCATTAGGCATCTACAGAGGGCTTAGATATATTTTATTGCGTTCGGTGCAGCGAGAATTCAATTAAAAGGAATGAGTCATTTTGATGGAGAGGCTAAAAGGTATTATTTTTATTATTGTTATTATTTTTTAATAACAATTCGAATGACTTTGGCGGTTTTTTCCCAGTATAAGGTTATTTGAAAAGTCCTCGGCCGACCACAGTAAAACACATTTTTTTAGGCAAAATCCATTTTTTTTACTCAACATAGTTGACTTTAAGGTTGACAAATTGATTATGGTGACACTCCAACTTTTCGATCCTATTTTCGTAAATTTTGTTTTTCGAAATTTTCGAAAATTTCTTCCCAGAGAGCATTCTTTTGAGATCTGAGAGCAGGAAATAGTCGCTGGGGGCCAGATCTGGAGAATATGGAAGCAATGTGGAAGCAATTCGAAGCAAAATTCATAGATTTTTTTTTTCGATTTCACTGAATTGTAACACGGTGCTTTGGCTTTGTGAAAAGGCGCCTTCATTTTCTTTAAATGCGACTGTTTTTCGGCGATTTCGTCTTTCAAACGGCTCAATAACGCTATGTAATAATCGCTGTTGATGGTCTCTCCTTTTTTAATGAAAATTATTCCATGCGCAACCCCAAAACACAAACACTGCTCCGAATCATCAACTCGTCGTTGTTTTTGGTCAAAAGTGAGCTCGCGCAGCACCCACTTTGCACAGAGATTTCTCATACACAAATATTCGTCAGTAATATTATGCACATGTTCAGTGAATATCTTTAGAAAGCCTACTATTTTATTGAATTTCAATTTACGGTTATTAGAAGTCATTTTGTGGATTTTTTGATGTTTTTGTCGGTAACAACCTCTTTTGACCGCCCACTGCGTTCACCGCCTTCGGTGCTCATTTCACTACATCTAAACGTAGCATATCAATCCCTAATGATTGATTTTCCTGGAACTGTGTCGTCATCAAGTCAAGCTACTGCTTCTACTGTATTTTTTCCCTTCAAAAAGCTGTATTTTATCAACACGTAAAATTAATTTTTATTAATTTTTTTCACAATAACAGAAGTTGCTTCACACAAACTGCCATAATTCACAAAGTACTTGACCCGACAGCTGCCAAATTTATAAACGCGTCTTTTGAAGGTTAGGGCTAACTAAAAATCGTATGGCGCTCTATGTATGAGGCTGGGGATTTTCAAGCATTGTACAGCTTTACAGGTATGGAAACCGCCATTTTGTTTGTTTACATTCGAAAACAGCTGAAATCACCTGATTTATTAAATTTCTAAAAGCGACATTTTGTCATTTGTTAATTCTTTCATTGTTCTCTGTATTTATTGCGCAAATTTTTCATTCCAACGATGTCCGCATCATCGAGTTTGCCTGTCAACTTGCAAGAAGCCGTTATGATTTTCTATTTGACAGTAAAATTCTGAAATTGACAGCCAAATGCGAGTTTGACAGTTTGCTGCAAAATACATAAGATTCCATACTTGTAAGCCTCTACGATGCTTTCAAGGCTCAAAAAAGAAATGTAGTTGAATAAAATTTTCTTGTTTTATAACTTTCTATCTACTTAAATTGTTCAAATTATTTTTCTGGCTTATCATTTTATTTCATTTTTTTTTGCATTTATATTTGTATAAAATTTTTTTTTCATTCAGCGCTTGAGTTTATGATTCATGAGCTTTGTTTGTCACATTTTGGCTTATTTCCAGGAAAAAAAAATATTTTTCTTATTCAAAATTTATCTGACCTTGCGGTTCCTAACATACATTGTAAAATATATATGCATATACAATAACAAAACAATAATTTATCAATTATGACTTATGAGACCAAACATCAGCTACTGTGCCACTGTGGCACAACTAGAGTGCCAACATCAATAATGTGGCACGTCAAAGCGATGAAATGTGGCACGTGATGTAAATAAAGCTGAAAAGTGTACACTATTACATATGAAAATTTATAAACTGAATATAAATATGAAAATATGTGCATACGTATTACAAATACATAGAAAAACCATAGCAAACGTGTGGCGAAAAGTGAAGGCTTATGAAATGGAGAAAAAACATAAACTGACTGATGAGTTTTTAATGAATGTGTGAAGTACATAGAGATATACATATGTACTTGTTTATGCAGGTATATATATGTGTATGCATGTATATATGATGTGCATATCAATGTTTTTATATTCGGCTTGACTCAAATTGACTGAGTAAAATAAAAAAAATATGACTTTTCTTGGATACTAAATGTATTAGTTTATGTTTGGAATGAAAAGTAGCAAATATTTTTTCCTTATTTAGCAAAAAAAAAAAAAAAGTGAGCATCAAAAATATGGAGTTGGAACTACTTTTTTGGTAATATTATTATTTTCTTCTTTTTTTTTGTGCAAACAAATTATATAAAATGTTTCTTTTTGCTCTATTGTTTTATAAAATTTCATTAAAAAATTAATATTCATAATTTTTAGAATTTCATTAATAGAATCAATAAAATTTCACTGATTTAATATACCAATTGAAATAAACTCGGCAATTGTAATAAATTCCATAACATTGCAAACGAATTTAATTTCTAAAATACTACGCATCAACAAGAGAAGCCTGCTCATGGCTACTTCTACACAAAGTCGCGTTGGCAGTGGCAACAACAGCTGCTCGGGGGTGTGGCAAAGTGCAATGCAACGCATTATGTGCAACTCAGTAGCTGCCAACAGCCATCTAACGCTGTTGTTGTTGTGGATGACAAAATGACAAAGTATTTGCAATGAAAATAATTTTTCTTAATGCAGTAAAAGCAAAAGCAACAACTACCATAAAAATCAAAAAAAAAAACCAAAATTAAATAACTATAAATGGACGCAAATGGTGGAAACTTTTTAATACCTTGCATTCTGTTGTTGTTCTTGTTATACCTACTACCAATCCATTTGAGAGAGTGTCAAATGAGTCCGACAAATGTTACCATTTCGCTGATTGGACGGATGTAGAAAATGAAAAATGATGCACACAAATAGTAGCGAAATGAAATAAAAGCTCTACAAAAATGTGTTGACAACAATGAAAAAAACAACCACCAGCAAGGCTACCAACACTGGTGACTAATGCGTAGCCGTGCAGTGTGCCTCCTTATTCGCCCACTCGAACACTTTTGGTCATTTGTGGTAAAATGCATGCTGAGTGGCATGAATGAATGAAAAGTGCATTTAAATGGTAAATAATATGCGGCAGTAGCAAACAGATGATGCAGCCAAGGCTGCTTATACTGTAGGAAATGCACTGGAGGTTTGCCTCAGTGGCAATTACTTCTTCAAGAAGAAATAAGTGGTTCTAGCAGTTTGGTAAACTTATTGTATTTTCTTATATATATACAAACCTATATATGTTGGTAATTTTAAGTTAAGAGAAAAAAGAAAAAAATTAAGGCCACTGAGAGAGGGAACTTTTCTTTTTGTTTTTTTTAGTAAATATAGTAGTAAAAAAAAAATTCCACAAAAATTGTACTTTTTTTAAATTTACAAATAATTTTTAGAGTAAAACAAGAACTTTATAGAGATATGAACTCAGATGTTTAATTCACTGCAGCCTACTGCTTATTGATATGCCGAAGTTGGTTTTTCACTTTCGAGTTCTCAGGGAATGCTTACAAAAATGTTTGGAAATGAAAAAACAGGAAGAACGCACAGCAAGGAAAAAATCGCATAATTAGAAAATTCTGAATTTCCTAAAAATTGTACGAGATAATCTATAGTCGGTCTTTAATAGGTTAATAAACATATTTATTTGTCTGATGAGGTAAAAAAAATAGTACAGGATATTACAGAATTGTCCATGTCTTAATCTTAATTAATTAATTAGACAGTGAGTAGCCGCTCGGATGGGGCACAAGACAAGAAACGGAAAAACACAAATTTTGGGAAAACTTCATCAAAGGAGAAAGTAGGGTTCAAGTGGACTCAAATATTCCATATTCTTCTTATTCTTCTTCTTCTTCGAACCCGTTTTTACAATTTATTTTGTGCGATTATGGTTGACAATAAAACTATAGTAAATTTCTCTACGTTTGACTCTAACAGTCATGAGACACCAGTAAAAGGCGGGATTTTCTTCATTCGGTTCGTTCAAGAAAGTGGATAAAATTTCGGTACTTAAGTGGCCAGAAACGATTTCTTTTTTACATATGGTACAAGCAGCTCACGACTTTCGGTCTTAGACCGAGGAGGCGAGTTAAAAGGAGAAAGCGAATCCCCTATGGTATGTGTAGGGTTTTGGACACACCACCGCAAAAGTAATTCTGTTACAAGAGCGCCACTGCTCTGATCTACCAAAATGAGCAATATTTTTGGATTTATAAATATGAGATCCAACTGATATGAATGCGGCAGCACCATCAAACACGATAATACTCGCCAATTGCATGATCTAATTTTAAATTTGGTGGTAATTCAATATATTTCCAAAGTGTTTTTGATAGTGAAAACCATTTGGTCTATGCATCATCTTTTATAAGTCGCCGTACATATACAAAACATAGAAAACATACACGCTTACGATTTCTTAACATTCAAATCGTACCAAAAGATTCCTTCGGATAAAAATTCTTTAGAGTATTCAGTGCAGAACTATGGTGTAAATACTCATTTAGTGTTGATCGGCTCGAAATATATGCTTCCGATTTCGTTGGAGCTATTGTTATTGTATATCAGAATATATATAGCAGGGTAGAGTAACTTCCACAGGTTATATAGATTATTCTGCTTAACGAGTTCTAATCTTGAGTTCAGATTCAATTTAAAATTTTCTGTGAAATACTGTAAAGGTCAGTAAGTTAGTATTTTAAGGCATTAAGTGAAGAAGGTTCTCAATGGAATGCAGAAGTCATCGATGCAAGCCAGAATTAATAATAGTTTCCATATAAACGATTCCAATTCCAACCAGATTCAATAAATATTCTACCTTCGATTATCACTTCTTCAGATAAATTCATTTCATTTTACCTTTATCTTCCTATTTTTTTAGGAATTCGGATGGAATGAGGATTTCCTTTAATCTCACGATTTTATATAGGGTTTCGCAATAAGAGTTATATGATTTCTTAAAAAAAAACCTAACTGTTAAGGAAATTCAAATGTTCTTTTTTTAAATCTGAAGTACATACGATGCAATTGAGTTCTGAATATAATATAATTCAAATAGCCTCCAGGACTTCTTCTGCAGGAACAAATTTGACAAACCCAATTTTTGAGCACTTTTTCCACTAAATCAAGTCGTATGTCATGAAAAGCACGTTCAATATTGACTTTTAAAGCTTGAACAGAGTCTGGTTTATTGCTAAAGACTAATGACATCAAATAACCCCACAAGAAGTAGTTCAATAGTGTTAAATCATAACTTCTTTGAGGCCATTCAATGTCACAATTTCTTGAAATAATCGAATCTCCGAACCTTTCTCACAATAACTCGGTTGTTTCATGTGCTGTGTGATATGTAGCCCCATCTTGTTGGAACCAGATGTTGTTAAGATCAACTTCTCCTAATTGTGGCCATAACAAGTTCGTTACCATCGATCTATACCGCTCTTCATTGAAAATAACGGTGCTACCAGCTTTTTAATGACGGACCGATGATTCCACCAGACCAAAAACCACACCAAACTGTCAATTAAGGTGAATGTAGTGGTTGTTCATGAATAATGTGTGGATTTTGTTCGCACCAGAATCGACAGTTTTGTTTGTTTACCGCACCACTCAGATGAAAAATCATCAAATTCACGACGTTTATGGTGGTCCGTGGATGAAATTGTAGATATTACTGAATGCAATGGAAAAAAAGACAGATCACGACATATTAACAATGGCCAAACCGACACTTAGAAATCATATCATCCCTATTAAAAAACCCTTTATTTTATTCTTTAATATGAATACCAAGAATTCCAATATGCACAAAATAATATGAATATATATATATAACCGTCGAATGCATTTAATGATTTTCGTAAACTTTTTTAAGAGATTTTTTATTGTCATACATATGTGAATAAGACGATGATTACTACATTAAACACTTTCTTGTAGTCTCTTATTCTGCTTTTTATTATTTTTATTTTATTTACCTACTATTTTTTGCCGACAATAAACTTTAACATTTACCTACGAAAGCAAATGAATGCATTGCTGCTACTTACACACAATCAGCATTAAGAGCATTATAAAAGAAGGCAAGTAAATTGTGGCCACTTTTCATTTATTCAATGCCAACCAACCAACCAACCAACCAACCAACCAGCATTGCAAGTCAACAGTAAAATTAACGACTTTAATTAAGAAATGTACACACACATACACGAGCACATACATGCAAATGTATGCAAATGATGCGCAGGCACAAAAGTACGGAATAACCTACATAAAATATATGGTTACACTCATATGTATGTATGGGTATGTTTACATATAACTATATTAATGTATATACTACATATGTATGTAATGCCATTTAAGTGCCTGTGTGTGAATTACATACATACACAATTCTCTTATGCAAATAAATAAATGTAGAGCACCACTCAACGGTTGTGTCAAAGACAAATGTTTATTGCCAGTGTTGCCAGAATTAAATAATAAATTTATACGAGCTTAAATTCGGCAGTGGCGTAATTTATAGTTGATTAAAAAAAATTATAAAGAATAAAAACAAAAAAATAATAATTTTAGCGGTAGAATTAATATTTCCCTTTACTCGTAGAGATATTTTTGCGAGGCCAACCAGACCTTTGCTTCTTAATCGCTGAAGGTGTAGATATTCTTTGATTCGGGCAACGAAAGCTACTAACTTTTTGCTGAGGCTTGCACTCTGGTATCGAAAAAGTCAATTTAAAACTTCAACTGTAACTATGATTGTTTAAAAACAGCTTCTGTTAGATCATTGGACATGCGGGTGCACTTTCTTGTGAGAAAAAATCCTATTCATAAAAATGAATCATTCGCTAATGACTCAAATATATCTTAAGAACCTTCCATAAAGCAGCAAACTATTCTTCAGGCCCTGAAAATCTAAAAAAAAAAATCTTTTTTCTATTTTCTTTTCAATTTATATAATTAATTTGCTTAAGCTTTAAATAGCTTTGTTTGAAAAAGCTTTTGAAAATACAGAGAAAAGGAATGCAGGCTGGACACCTCCACCTTCTGCTAAAACGATAGGCAGTGAAAATAACATTGAATTGGGTTCGATCATCTCGGATTGATCCTAGTTTAGTGTCAATAACTGTTACCAGAAACAATCGCTAAAGTCGCAAGTCATTTGTCTTAATATGATCCAATATCTTCAAGCTAGTATGTGTCGTTTGATACAAATTACAGAGAAACTGCGCCTCGTAAGCAATATACTGAAAACATTGTTAATGCGTTGGCTTCACTCACAACCGAAGTGAAAGAGCCTCGCCGTTGTACGTGTCTTAAACACAGTAATCAATATAAATCGGTATCTGACGCTTGTGTGAACTTCGTTAAAGCTGATGCTAATGATGACGTCGCTACTTCCGAAATTCCTGCTTCTATTGAGGTTTTGAATGCAATAATGGAGAACACGTCGTCTTATGCATCAGTCGTCGCGCACAATAGTTCTAATTAACATATGAGGCTACTAACATACTTTCTAATACAATTCCATTTGAGAGCAGAGCAGCTGAATAAGGAGTACCAACAATCAAGCAAATTTTTAACCAGCGTAATTAATCTTAATCGCGATACATCTACCAATAACCATAATCACGATTGGATAAAGGACACTGATAAGCGTTGTAACAAAAAATTATTTACATGTATCGGATCCAACAAAAACATAGCATATCGTAGAACTTAAAGTTGCGGTTGCTTCACAATTAAAGTGGCTTCATTTAGCTTCTTTTCAACCATCAGTCAGTCCTACTGACATCTCCCCCCATGTGGAAAAGAACTCTGGAATCCATAAGGATATTTTATCTTGTTTCAGTCTGGTCAATAAGGATGTCAGGCGATAAGGGCTAGCTTGAATAGCGTTAACTTCAAATTGAAAGTTCCTAAAAATTTATGTGCTAAACTTCTTAGGCCGGAGATTTGGCCCGTTGATGTAAACTTACGTCCATTTCGTTTTTTCCACGTAAACAATTTCAGTCGGGCTAAACATAATGTCTGAAAACTATAAAAAAAACTTTGAAAATCTATTTCCACAATGCATCTGGAATGAGGAACAAACAGCAACTTCATATTCTTTATTAAAGCTACGCACAGTTATTTTGTTGAACCAAGTTTCTGGGAGCATGAAGTAGTGAGTTCTTAATTCAAAAGTTATTTCAGAACAAATAACGTGTCAGGCCGCAGAACAATTTCTAAACTAAATAATAAACGTTTTTTAAGCTCTAAGCTCCAGTTGACATTCAAACTCTGAAAAGTTTAAAATTTAATGAAACAAATAAAAAACTCAGACAATTGACTGTTTGCTGGAGGAATACCATGGCTCTCCTACTCATTATTGGCAGAGAAGACAATTTTTTTAAAAGTTCTTTTTGTACTTGAAACGTGCTCGACCCTACTTTACTTGCACACTTGCCACTTGATCGCTATTAGGCTAAAATTCTTTTGTTACTGGTAGCAATGTTCCGAGCAATCCCGAACATATATTCCAATCGTTTGCACTGCTCACACTTATGCTGTTAGTGTTAGTAACCACTTGCTACCCCTGACTGGCAATGACTGTCTTACTATATCTCTCTGTTCTGTGTTGCCCTTCATTCTCTCTTCTCGGATTCAATGTTGACGGAACACTATCTATGAAACCGTCTGGATGTGCTGGAACTAAATAAACTAACAGATTCTGAATCGATTGAGCAAACTTTAACCTTCTACTTGCCGTATACTTCATAGAAAAAAGTAAGAAAAATCATTATTAGACATTAGAAAAATCTACTCGGAGTCATTTTTCTTGGGAGCAAATACTTTTATGCCGGAAATAAAATCATATCATTGCGATAGCTTGCAGAGGAATAACTACTTTCATAAATAATATTCTAAATTTATAAGAAATTTCTGTGATAGACTAAAGGAGCTTGAAAAAGAAAGCAAAATTTGACAAAGTATTTCATAAAATAATATCTCGCAGATTAAAGCCTATATTTACAAGTACATTGGCAACACTGATTGCGAGGAAGCGCAAAGGTCAGAGCATGGATAACCCAGTATTGGATAGGCAACTTTTTCCTTGCTGAATGCAGCTCTTTTAAAGCGGATATTCACTTCGTTATATCTATGTACATATGTATGAATATATAAGTACATATATATATAAACTAGCTGATATGTAAATACAATTAAATGTATGCCCTTGCATATATGTATATATGTACATAAACACTTGCGAATTCAATGCACTGCTGCTTCAATTAGCTGACTGGGTGTTGGGCACTTTCTTCGCCAATCGCCTACCAACGTGCATTCGCGCACACACACATATATATGTACGACTATTTACAAGATCCGCAATGCATTACTCACATGTGGACTTGCACAACTCGGCCTATTTTATAAGTATTCACCAACTTACATACAGACACACACACACATGCATATTACAACACATATGTACATTATGGAAATTATGTATGTGTATACACATACATGCATGCTTCTCTCCCTACACTATAAATGCCTGTAATCAAATGTGTTTATTCCTCCAATACAAACCATTGGTCATCGGTGTAGCAAATGCCGCTGCGCTGGTTTCACTGCTGGTGATGGTCTCGGTTGTTGGTGGACTTGGCACAATTGCCAATTGAAATTTCGGTTTATTGCGTATGACCGCGCCCAATTACGACAGCAACAGCGACGATCTGCTGTGCGGCCACTACCAATTTACTACAACAATAACATAAGCTTATATAGTTGTTGTTGGTTACACTGTTGATGCCATTGTTACTATTTCAATCGCTGTTGTTGTTATTAAATACCCGTCCGTGTTATGTATTGTTGGTGAAGGTGATTACGGCTAGCGCTGAGCTCAATGTTGCCGCTGGCAGGCAGCAATCGCATACATTAATTTAAGACTTAAGCACTTTGCGGACATCATGCGCGCTCATAAATACATACACTATATGCATAAAGTCGTGTAGTCATGTATGTGTACGAAAATTTATGTTAGGCTTGCCAGTGTATTGCGTGCAGGAAATGGTGTAAAAAAAATTAATTTAAAATTTTTATTTATTTATTTATTGAAAATTGGAATATCATTTAAACCAGGGGACCAAGGGTACAGTTAATCGGTCCTAAAAAACGATCGGAATCTTCATTTCAGGAAATAATGGTGCAAAATAGTAAGCTTCAGTATTATTGACTGTTTCTGAACAAATGAAAAATCAAAAAAGACTATTTATTTAAAGAATAAAAGTAAATTTGTGAATAAGCATGAAAGCTATTAAAAGATTTAAAAATATTAAATTTAAAAAAATTGAAGTTATGTTCCAATTTTTTTTTATTGCTTTTCTTTCAACCAATTTTTTTAAACTCCTAATTTCCCTTCAATTTTCCATAAGTTTCTTGAATTCTTTCAATTGATTCTATTGAATAATATGAAAAATTGATTTATTTTAGTCCAATTAATGGTTTTTAAATTTAATATTTTATTACTGCAATGCCGAAATCCACAAAATAAAAAATAGAAAAACTCATATAAGAATAATTTTTATTTTCGAAAATGTCTGAATTTTTTTTTTTTTTTTAATAATTTAAAGTAATTGATTCGTTAAAAGATTATTTTCGCTCAAGAGAAAAAAAATTATCTTAGCTAAAAAACTGAAAAATAATGGTGTCTTTCGTATGTGTTTGTGATAATCACATATCTGAACACAAAATAGTTTATGGCGTCTTGATCAGATGGTCAGATGTACAGACGGGTGAACAGGCAGACGGACAAATGAATATGGTTACGCAGCTCTTTGAAGTACTCAACATGTATAATTTCATACGTACCAAATTTCAAATAGTTTTCTCACGAATGTTATAAATATACAATAATAAAGACATTAGAAATTTTATAAAAATTTTAAAACATTTAAGGTTTTTTAAAGTTTTTTTTTTAATTTTTTATTTTGTTTTTGCAATTTCTACAAAAAATTGCATTATTCAACTTTAATATTCTTTCTGGAAAGATATTTTTATTTTTCCTTGAACTCAGTCCGGCGTCTAAATAATGGAATGTTGAACCTGTATTGCGTGATTTCCTACTGGGTGTACTGGTCTTACCATACTCATGCAAAACTACCCTGCAGCGAACTAGTTAAGTACGAAATATATGGCAGATGTACAGGTTAGTGTAATAATGCAAACTAGTAGATTTCTAGTTAACAACTTGTATTTTTCCCTGCAGGGTAAGTACATAAATATATGTAAATACACTTACTATATTGTGGGTAGTGTAAGTGTGACTGTACATTGCCATTTAAATTAAATTAATTAATTTTTGAAGGCCTTAATCATGCTCATTTCACGCAGTATGTGTTCACATGTTTGAGCTGAGCGTCTTTGTAAATATATATATAGTAAATGGCTGTATGTTATACCTAAGGAAATTACTGCTGCAAACCGCTCCAACTATCATTTTCGCCTGCACCTTGCTCGACCTCTCTGCTATATTTTGCTCTGTGCTCTTTGCTTTAATTACTATTTGATTTCATCGAATGGTCAAGTAGTCAAGTGACCAAACACGCAACCGCTGAGTGGTTTTCTTTATTTAAATGTATTCATATGAATACACACATAGTCCAATTGAACACATTTGTTTATGCACTTTTTATACATTAGTCAATGATTAAATTTTTAATAATGAAAAAAGTTAATGAGTGTGGGTTATAGTTTCTCCTTAGTGTTAGTATTGTTTACATAAATTAAAGTAAAAATTAAAATATGAAAAATAAGTAAAGTAAAAAATTAACAAATCAAAGAGTTAATATAAATAAAAAATTTTAAGACTATATTTTCTGATCTGCTAGTAGCTGAATGTTCATGGTATGGGTAGCTTATTTGTTTATATTTCACAATTTATTTATTTATTAAATTCAATATAATCTACATTAAGCAAGATATTTTTATTGTCCCAGGTATTTCAATTTTCTAAACCGTATTTTTCCTCAAAACAAACCAATGTTTCTTTGGCCTACTCGACTTCCTTGCATATGGCAAATTCCTTTATATAATTACCTCTAAGATGGTTGATACTGTAAGGTAGGTCAATCAATCATTTGAAGTTTGTTTTTTTTGCAAAATAGTCACAAAAAATAGTCTTTGTGTTCTGGTCTGGAATAAAACTTACACACTTGACTCATTATTCTCAAAATTGTTTATGTGTGTTAATACTGAGTTTACACGGGGCAATTCTTGTTGCCGAAACTCTTAGTTTGTAGGGGAGAGGGCGACGACAAAGAGAGCAGCGTACCGACTCTGTTGGCTCAGTCAACACACTTTGTTAATCTATTCGTCGCTGTAAAATTTGTGATTCTTTTTCATATTTATATTTACATTCTCTGAATGTTTGCTGTTATGATAAGTTTAAAATTAATGTTAGAGAATCAATTGAATTTAAAATTTAAATTTATATATGTAAATATAAATATCTTTTTTTTATTAAAAAATATGTAAAAACTTGTAATGGGACTGTATAGCAAATTGCGAAAAATAAAACGAAATGGAATGGCAGAAAATTGCAATGAATCCGGGTGATTGTGAAGGGCAATACCAAAAGAGAAATTGTCTATAAAAACCAACAAAATATTAGTGTGTAAGCTTTGTCTAATGGAGCTATCTGTCTATTTGTAAACACTCAGAAATATTCTTTTCTAATTCCAAGAATATCTCTTTGTTGAGGTGAATTTCATTGAAATTCTTTAAACACATGTGGAATCTTCCACACGTACGTCGAAAATATTAGGTGAGATAAGTAAGATTTCACATATGTTTAAAGAGTTTCAAAAATTGTACTGTCAGGAAAAGTCTAATAGTCTGAAGTATGCTGTGCCAGAACCTAAAGGCTGGTCATGTAACACAATTACCAGTAAAAAATCTCTCAATATTCATCAAAATTAATACCAAAATAATTATTAATTTTTTTTTCTTTTCTTTTTTTTATTTGTAAACTTCTTAAAAATATTATTTTGATAACAAACATAATTTTTAAATATCCAGCATTAATATCGTTGAGTTTAGGAGAAATCTTTACAAGATAAATCTTAAAAATTCCAGGACATAAAAAAGTGTGTATGCTAATTCAAAATATCCTGAAATTTCCCTATAAACGTCAGAAAACTTTTTACGAATGGCTTAATAATATATTATGCTTTTAAGTCAACTAATTTTCTCTAAAAACTCTCAAAAAAAAGAGAAATTATATTGTGTTATATTTGGAATTTATTGAAAAATAAATGCAAATGTAAGAGACAAAGCATGTTTTCCCAATTTAATAAGATCATTTGTTAAAAGCATTTTTAGATAAGCGTAAAATGACAAAAGCTTTTCTGAAACACCTGCCAAAAAAAATTAGAAATCAAGCTTAGAGAAAGAATTTTTACAGGCGTGTTAATATACTCGTACTTACATATATTTAAGAATAAATTGAAAATATAAAGCACTAGAGTGCCACCTCTTTTTAATAGAATAAAACAAAAAATACAGCAGCAGAGACAGCAAAAAGGTTTAAAATGCATGCCAAATGAGAAAAAAGGAATAATGCACAACAATCTACTTGAGTGCGAGCAAGTGAATTTTGGCAACAGCGCTCAGTCATTCTTCTTCTTCTACACACTAACGGCTAGCGCGTGTGAATATCTCTACTCCACGGAGAGCTGTGCTGAAAAATCGTTGCTGACAGTTTAATGGATCGAAAAATTATGCGCCTTGTCGACACATTAAAATAAAAATTGTGTAAACCTAACGCTGCGTAGCGAAATCCCTTCCTGCCATCTTTCCTTCCTATCAACCCGTACACACTGAGGCAAGTGTGTGTGAGTGACTAAATGCTCGAGTGGCGTTGAAATGAAGTGAATCTATGAAACTGCAAGTGACAACGATGATAGCTGAGTATCATAGATATGGACATGGCTGGGTAGCAGTACCAGCAACAACAGCAGTATCGGTGCTGATAGCATGCAGAAGGCTTAAGGATACAACATTGGAAATTCTATTACGTCGAAAGAGACCAAAAATAAGGTGAAGGACGATATTCATATATTTTATGTAGATCTTTTTTTTTAAATTCATTGGTTCGTGTTGAAGCTAGTGTGCGTGCTACAATTTTGGCATTGCTAACAGCTAAATTATATATAATATAAAGGCAAGCAATATTTTTAGGTATGTTAATAAGAAATTTTGTAAATAAATAAAATGAAATCATTTGCAAAAATACGAAGGATAAAAATTATAAAGTTCATAAACACTGAAAAATTTGCACAGTAATAAGAAGCTTAAAATAACTAAAATGCAAAACAATCGTTTTAAAAGTGGTTTCTTCGATTAAATGCAGGCAAACATAAACTGACTTTATAAAAATAAAAATAAAATTAAATAATATTACAAAAGAAAAAATAAAAATAAAATTAATTAAATAATATTAAATGAAATTCAATTAAATAACATAAATTAATATATAATAAAATAAATAAAAATAAAATGAAATAAAATACCAAACAACAAAAATAAAAAATATTAAATAAAAAAATTAAGTAAAATAAAATAATACAATATAAAAAATAAAATAAAATAAGACAAAAAAAAATTTTTGTCTTCGGCCATGCCGAAATCTTTATACCTTTCATGATTATAGCAAATTTATTGCAAAATGCCATTTAAATTAACTGAGTAGCACACACAATTTTCATACCATCAGATGCTTTTTTGGCAGCTTTTTTACCCAACAATTCATATCTGAACTATACTTTATATGTTAGTAGTCCCATTTCCATGATATATAGTACCAATATTTTGTTTATTATAATTGTGTAACACACCAAATTTTATGTTCTTAACTGCTTTATTTATGGAAGATGGGGCATTGTATAGAAGATCACGCAAGTGAATAAGGTTTATGACTGCCATTTACCTGGGAGTGGCCAGACACTATTCTTTTATATAGTTCAAGCAGAGCACGACTTCCAGTCTTAGATCAAGTATCCTCTGGGTATCCAGCAAACATCCGTTTGGAGGCGAGCTAAAGTGAGAAGACGAATCCCCTGCGGTTGTGCGTGGGGTTTGGGACCAACCAAATAAAAA
This sequence comes from Neoceratitis asiatica, assembly GCA_030068015.2. Lineage (NCBI taxonomy): Eukaryota > Metazoa > Arthropoda > Insecta > Diptera > Tephritidae > Neoceratitis > Neoceratitis asiatica. The sequence continues at coordinate 10,537,377 of CM061528.1, forward strand.
CTATACTCCGATGAAAAATCAGCAAATGCCTCGGATGAGAGATCTCCCTTTTCATGATGACCCCTGCAAACGTTTAAAGGATCGTGATTTGAGGGCATACACCTGGAAAAATCCGGTCCCTTAATTGGGAAGGTTCCGCTGCCCAGCTGGTTGATGTCCTCGTAAGACTAAAGGCTGACATCACCGCCGTTCAAGAAATGCGATGAACGATACAAGGACGGAAGAATGTGGGTCCTTGTGAAATCTACTACAGTGACCATTTAAAAGACCGCAAATATGGTATTGGGTTTGTGGTGGGAAAAAGACTCCATCGCCGAATCCTGGTATTCACCCCGATGGATGAAAGTCTAGCCGCGATTCGCATCAAAGCGAAGTTCTTCAACATATCGTTGATTTCCACTCACGCCGCGTCAGAAGAGAAGGACGATGTAACCAAAGATGATTTCTATGAAAACGCACTTATGAACGCCAGGATGGCCAAAGAAGGTATTTTTGGTGCAACGATTGGAAAATTCAGCCGCCACGACGAAACATCCCCAAACGGGGTGAGACATACTGATTTCGCCGGGGCCTGAAATCTAGTTGTCTGTGGTATCAGATTCCATTGTAGCAGCAAACATACGCACCCGCCTCTGTGCAGCAAAGAACGCCCGTCAACTAACCCAAGAAAGGTTTGACGTCGAAAAGCTGCAATCGCAGCAGATAGTCGGCAGTTTTTCTACTCGGCTTGCATAACTGCTCTCTGAGAGCACTCATCAGTAACTAGATATAAGGTAGCTGTGGAACGAAATAGCAAATTCCTTGCGTACCGCTGCTTCGGAAACAATTGATTCTCAACAATACCACAGAAACAGCTGGTACGATGAGGAATGTCGAACTGCAGTGTAGAAAAAGCAGGCTGCTTATATCGCAACTTTGTGATCGACTACAACACATGCGGGGTGGGATAGATACCGAGAGTTGAAGAGGAAAGTGAGACGCATTTGGAGACTAAAAAAGAAAAAGGCCGAAATGCGTGAGTATGAAGAGCTTGAGAAGCAGACCGACAAGGGTAGTGCATTGTAACTTCTATAAGAAGATGCGGCGAGTTACAGAAGGTTTCAAGGCCGGAGCATACTTGTGTAGGAACCAAGGAGGTAATCTGGTGACAAATTTCCAGAGTATACTTAGTGTATGGAGGGAACACTTCTCCAACATGCTCAATGGCAGTGAAAGTGAAAACCCCGGAGATGGCAAACCCGATCTTATTTTTCGCAGCGATCTTCAAACGGTCTTATTTTTAATCAGAATCATGAACATTTTCTTCGATCTATTGATCTGTGATCCCTTTCCTGAAAAAGTATCGGGTGTGTTAATCTACGTACCAAAATTTCAAGTAAATCGAATAATGAATAAGATTTTTTTGGAATAGTTTGGTCAATTTCCCGGAAAGCTCTGCGTTATTCAAGGAAGCTAACTTGAGAATTTCAACAACATCGGCTTGGTTATTTCGGAGCATATAAGCTGCATACATACGCACCCACCAATGCCATAGAGATGGTGTTTCATATTGCTTACCACTTTCTAGCCACTAGTTGTCTACTGTGCCTGCCCGAATACTTTGTGAGTCCCACACGCCACAAGTTATGTCATGCAAATTTCATTACTTCCTATGCGATGCGCCACAATTTTGTCAATTTGTTTTAAGCCAACATAATAAACTAACGCCTAGCAAAAACAACAAGCAAAGAAGGCAATCAAAATTATTTTTTTGGGGAAAATTGAAAATGCATGGAAACAAGTTTGTGAGTATCCGAAATATGCAAGTATATTTATCCTCGCGGAAAATGTGAAAACTTTTATTGAAAACGAAAATTCAGCAAAATCTGCATACTTCAAACTTAACAAAGCCACAAATGTGAAAAGTGGGTAAAAGCGTAGTCAATATTGGAGAAAAGTGTCAAAAACCGCCAAAAAAAAAAAAAAACAATAATAAAAAATTAATAAGCAAAATTTTTGCTGCTTAAAAGTTTCGGCGATAACCTTTTAAGCCGCCTGCTGCCACCAACACATACAAGTTAAATCAAATGGAAACTATTGGAGGGAGACTTAAAGAATGGTTGCCAATGCACGCGCCAACCAATCTCCTGCTTTGTCATGCATATGACAAGGATAGAAAACAAAGTGGCTGCGAAATGAAGGAAAAACACATCAGCATCAGCGCATTGTCAGAAAATGTTTGGATAATTTTCATTTAGCCAAGTAAACCGTTATGGCAGCGCAAAACTTTTTTAATACACTATCGATGCGAAAGAAGGCTCTATTATTTTGGCAATTCCAATAACGCAACTGACAGCTAAAGCTCGTTTGTATGCACGTGGGCATGTGTGTGTATGACCTAGTGACTAAACAAATTCAGTAACAACGAACGAAAGTGAATTCAACAACCAACAGCAACAACCACAGCTCATCTCCTCTCAGCCTCTCGAAAATTCCACTCTAATCTGACTAATGGGAAAAAAACAAAGTAAGGCAACTGACAGCGGCGGGCAATGACAAAGGAGCACTTCTCATTTATGTTAGTTCGATCGACGATAATTACGTGTGTGTGTGTCATTGCGCTGCCGCGTTAATAAATTTCCTCGCTTATTTTGGCTTAATACCAAAATTGATGGCATGTCATTAGCAGTTAGTGGAAGTTGGTCCAACAATTTTCACTCTCCACTAACTGGCAATTTTTCCATTACCACATAGACGAGCATAAATGCATAACCAACTAAGTGTAAGTAGCATATATGTCAGTGTTGAAGTATTGAGTTGGAAACTGAATTATGAGATTGTGCACATATGTTTCATAATGAAATTTCGTGTTGATTTTTGCGTAAATTTGGTGCATGTGTTTAACATTTTAAAAGAGATTGCGGAAAAAAATATTACCACCACTTCTAGCAAAGTAACTATTGATACTTTTTAAAATTTGTATAAAATTTATTAAAACATATATATTCATTTCAGTAAATGCATATTTAAAAAAATTTTATACAAAAATTGAAGTTTGAGATAGCGATAATTATTGTTATTCGTCCAAAGAAGGGTTTCCAAACATTCACTTCAGAAAATCAAAAAGTACTAAAAATGAGGAATTTGTTTCCTCAGCATCCTGCAAATTAAGTGTCAGATTATTTCAGCAGCTACTGGAGGAAAAATAAGCATCAATTCGTGATTAAGTTTTTTCAAAATAAAAAAGTCGCGCATAACGAGTATGAGAAGCTCTCCGATAAGTGTAATGCTCGAAAATTCTAGCCTGAGAGTGTACTGAATTTATGGAGGGAGCACTTCTCCAACCTGCTAAATGGCAGTGTAAATGAAGTAAATAGAAATGGTGAAACCGATTCTCTAATCAATAACAATAGAGCATTCCTTTCATTTTCCTTCTGATAAGAAGTCCGCAGAGCAATTGCCCGTCTGGAGAGCAACAAAGCGATGTGAGAAGCTATCTGCTCACGGCTGAGTAATTCAAATATGGCGGCGAAGAACTGGCAATTTGCTTGCTTCAACTTTTTTTGCAGAATATGGTCGGTCAAATGGGTGTCAGACAATTGGAATCTGCTGCAATTATCGATCCTCAATAGCGTATGTAAACTCTTATTGAGAATCCTGTGTGAAGTATTAAAGCGCACCGTCAACGAGCTGATTAGAATTAATCAGTGAGTCTTCTGGTCTAGCAAATATATAATTAACTAGATATTTAACAAATCTTGGGAAAATATTTTGAGAAAAAGATCGACACTGCCTTGTAGAGCACAAAAAAAGCTCCAAATCTGCCTGGGCCTACGAGCTTTTCGGTATTTAATGAAGTTCTAGATAATTTAACTCTTCTTCGTATGACTTCCCCAACATAGTGCTGAAGACAGTAAAAAGAATTAAAAACTAAATGGTTAAACTGGTTTAAGGAGGGAGAATCGAATGAGTCTGGAATTTGAATGAGGACAAGACGAAATATCTAGTGTGACCAAACAGACAGTTGGCAAATTCGCGTCTTAACTGCGAGGTCGTTGATGACCATTATATATCTGAAGTCGTGGTTCTGTCTATGAGGAAACAGCACGGATATTAATTTCGAAATCGGCCATGGAATGCAACGTAGAATCAATCTTGTCAACAGGTGCTACTTTCGACTGTGTAGGAAATTGACAAGTAAGGTCCTCTCTCGACAAACATATTCCAAAATCTACTCGTCACTCATCATTTCCGTCCTCTATTGTGATACAGAATAAAACATTTAAGCTCTGAACGTATTCGATGCAATACATGCTAGGCGAAGCAGGAGAAGAGAAAGGTATCCACTTCGGTGTCGACATATTGTTAATTCGGCTCTAGCCGTCTAAGTATGATCTACACTAAAGATGAAAAATATTATGTATGGCAACCTAAAGCTTTGGTTATTAAAAGAATTCAAAGTTTTTAGACTGTCTTCGCTCTGCACTACACGATTTATCAGAACAATCATGTTTTTTACGAAATACAGCTTTCGGGAAGTGAACGGAGGAACTAACTATACAAAAATTTCGTTATTACGTTTCGATTTACTTGGAATTTTCCATATCATTTAGGTAGCCTTTAGCTTAGATTACCATGCCGAACAGATATCTTGCTTTTAAGTTTAACATGGTGAGCACTTTTTCTCCAAAAAATGGCTATGGAACCTATCAGTTCTAGAACTATTGGTGTGCGTGAACTTTTGGCTTGATGAACACATATAGTTTCCTTTCCCGGAAGTAGACCACGGACGGTGGGTATTTTTTTTTTTTTACATTTGGCATATAATAATTGTTTTTTCAGAGTCTGCACTACTTTATAGTTAAAAAAAAAATCGTTAATAACGACCTCAGCTATTCATACACACATTTTCTATGGCATTCATGCTTCAGCTGACAGTTTGAGTGAATTGTGTAAAAGTGCATGAAAATTTGTCATCATAATAATCACACCAATGTAACCGAAGTAAAGAGTCATTAAATCTTCGCGCTAAAAGCGCTTCGATAATTATCCTTAAAGATTGTGACAGTAAAATCAGCAAATTAACTGTAATTTACTAAAGCGCTTTTATCGTTTTAACACTAATGTCAGTTATTATGGGCTGATATGTGGATGTGTTTATGTGTAAAGAGTCTTAAACTGATATACGCATTGAATTCTGCCCTGGAAATTAGCGAACTTAAGTTTTCAAGGATGAAGTGGAATTTTTGCAGCTACTTTTTGCCTTATTCTACCTTCCGTAATAAGTCAATGAAAGCGTGAAGAAATATAAATATTCCACATTTGCAAGATATTTCTACAATAATTTTTTTTTTAGAATCACAAAAAAAATATGCGCACGACAAAGGGGGCATCGAGAAAAGAAGAGGAACTGAGCAACACTAAAGAAAAATATAAAACAAAATATCTAAAAAAAAAACAATATAAAACAATAAAAGGAGCAATGCAGGGCACTTATATACCGTTAGCCAGCGGAAGTAGTGCGCAGTTATCAGCTAAGGGGTGGAAAAAGCAGCAGCGTAGAGTTGCTGCACTCAACTCGGTGCCACTGAGGCGTACAAAATTGAGTGCAATATTTTCTAGTTGAAATAATGATTTAAGAAGCACTTTTTGGTGCGTTCATGCAGAAATTTCTGCTTCCGATAAGTAGCGGATAGCAACAACAACTGAACGACGTCCCCCCTTAAGTGGCAAACGAGTAGCAAAAAAATCGCTTTGAATGCCGTAAGCCAGCTATTTTTTCCAGTTAAGCGGGAAAATAGTGAAAGCAACGCCTCTAACAGTTCAGTCGGGTGGATGAGGAAGCCAGCAAGTGTAGTAATATACAACAGACCAGCAAGATAACCAGTCAACAAACAGTGATGAAGTCAGCTAACTAAGTAAAAATTCAAAGTACAAAGCAACTATAGTCATCCTGAGACGCGAAACCGCTGCGGGCGGAAAAAATATGTTGAAGCGCCAAAGGAAGCGAGAAAACTGCAACGCTACAAAAATTGTGCTCGTATCAAGGCCAGCAGGCAGCTGGCATTGGTGAGGCCAGCCATTTTCTTCTAAAACAATCGTCTATAAAATGCACACCAAATAGCTGAAGGACAGCTGCATTCCAAGGATTTTGCTTAGACGCAACCAAGCTTATGCATGAGCACACTTACTTAATCCTTTTTATTTGCATTTTACATTATACTTGAGAAGAGATAATTTTATACAAAAAAAAAAAAAAAATACAAAATAATGTTGATGAGTGCTTGCCTCTCTATCTCTAGAAGGCTAAGATATTATTGCTCACGTCCTTAATACCGTGCCAAAGTAGACGCAAACTACAAGGATATTGCATTGCGCCAGTCAAAATTAAAAAAAAATCTAATAGCCTTATTTATGTAACATATTACTCTATATATTTCTTAAATTGCCATAAAATATGTGCAGACTTTATTTTCTCTAATGCTAACAGCTCTGATTTATATTTTTATATGTGTGGCGAAGTGCTTTTGTCGTGAGTTATTACTTTCGGGCTAATTTACTGAGCTTGCATAGCAATTATCAAGGGAACGCAGTGGCGCATATAAGTAATTTCGCCGGGTGAAAATTGATAATGCAAGCCACAGAAGTCAAAATTGATGAAAGTTACTTAGCGACACATAATACTTACAATCGGAGGGGTTAATATACCCTGCCTGGGAGCAACCGCATTTATAGAATTTTTTCTATATATTTTGCATTAAGGTATTGTGATTATTGTATTATATTTGATCCAAACTAATAATTTTGTTGTTTTAAAGTTTTCTTAAAAATTTTAGTTCATATATTATTTTTTATGACATATTAATAAATTAATTATTTGATTTAAAAATTTTATTAATTATATCATTTTAATTTATTTTATATTTTTACATTTCTTTATTTAATCATTTAATTTTTTTTAATTATATTTTTATCTTATTCAACCACATTTTTTGATTATTATTCTTAAATTTATTTAGAATTTTTTATTATATTTAATTTTTTTATTATTTTTAATTATTTTATTTTATTTTATTTTTTATTTTATTTTATTTTATTTTTCTTCATTTAATTTAACTTAATATAATTTTATTTTTTATATTTTATTTTATATATTTTATTTTATTTTATTTTATTTATATTTATATTTGTATTTATATTTATATTTATTTATTTATATTCATATTTATATTTGTATTTATATTTATATTATTATATTTTATTTTATTTTTCATTTTATTTTTTTAATTTTATTTCAATTTACTTTATTTTATTTTTTTAATTTTATTTTCATTTTATTTTATTTTATATTTTTTTTAATTTAATTTTATTTTATTTTATTTAACTTTATTTGATTTTATTTTATTTCATTTTATTTTATTTTATTTTATTTTATTTTATTTTATTTATTTTAATTCAATTTTATTTATTTTATTTTATATTATTTTATTTTAGTTTATTTTATTTCATTTAATTTTTTTATTTTATTTTTTTATATCAATTTATTTAATTTAATTATTATTATTTTTTATTATATTATATTTTTTTTAATTTCATATTTTATTTTATTAGTTTTTTACTTTATATGATTTTATATTTTATAATTTACTTTATTTTATTTTAATTCATTTTATTTTACTTTATATTATTTTATTTTATTTTAATTTATTTATTTTATTTCAATTTAATTTATTTTATTTTATATTAAATTATTTTAATTTATTTTATTTCATTTAATTTTTTATTTTTATTTTTTTTTATATTAATTTACTTTATTTAATTATTATTTTTTTTATTATATTATATTTTTTTTAATTTCATATTTAATTTTATTATTTTTTTACTTTATATTAATTTATTTTTTATAATTTACTTCATTTTATTTTAATTTATTTTATTTTACTTTATATTATTTTATTTCATTTTATTTTATAATATATTAATTTTTAATTTTTTTTTAATTATTTTTTTATATTTAATTTTTTTATTTTTTTATTTTATATTATTTTTTTTATTTTTATTTTCTTTAATCCATTAAAATTTTTTTGTTTTATTTTATTTTAGTTTGTTTTGTTTTGTTTCATTTAATTTTTTTGTATCTTTTTTTATAAGATTTGATTGGATTTTATTTAAGTTTAGGTATTTCTTTCGGATTATATTATATTTTTTTTAATTATTATTTATTTATTATGTTATTTTATTTCATTTCGTATAAAATTGTTTTTGTATGTAGTATATAAGTACTTGCCTTTACAGTTCAGGTATCTATGGTGACTCTAATCAGATGTGCATTATTTACACATACACAAATATGTGGGTGAGTGTTAAAGAACTGATAAAACGCATAGCTTTCGGCAACAATACGACTACAATTTTTTTAATCCAATCAATGTATTTTCCAAGCGATTGAACAATGAGAAGACAAATTGCTTGTGCGCACAAATAAGGCAAAAATTTTAAATTGGAAATGAAATGCAAGTAACTAGAAGAATTGAAAAGCAAGCATAGGAGTACAATGTCGATAAGCAAAGAAATATATTGTGTGTGGAAGTGAATGTAATGGAGGTGAGCGGGGGAGTTTAAATATGAATGAGTGAGGTATATATGAGTGTGTGGAAATACAGGAAATGCTAGTGAAGATATTCTTATGGAATATATATTTTTTGGTGCGAATAAAAGATTTAGATAATCCCTTCGGTTTAAAGAGAAATACTGGAAATATTCAAAAATAATTTGTATGACGAATATGGAAAAAAATGACTATAAAAATAAATTTTAATTATAAAATGGAAAAAAAGTACATCAACTCTTAACAAATATTTTATTTCTCTTTATTTTATTTTATCAACATAAGGTTATGCATACGAGTTTTTTAATTAAAAATAAGTTTAATTTTCTTCCAAATAGGTTTTCATTTATTTACAAATAATGCATTTCTAAAATGCTTTCACCACCCACACATGCCAAACATTTTGTATAACAGCAACTCAGGTAATTTACTGCAACTATTTTCAACAGAGTTACTTAGCTTCATTCTTCACCGTTAGCTGGCACATTTTGTTTCCATTTTTTGCACTATCTTGCGCTACACTTGGCAAAGCTTTATTTGTTAGTATTTCGTTTTTAGCCACTTTCTTACAAATAAATCCACCAAAACGCAGTAAAAACGTACGTATATATATGGAAAGCAACATACAAATTTACACACATATTAATGTACACATAAATTCCTCGCACCATAAATACAAGCACACACTCAAAATACTTAAGTGAATTCTCCAACCAAATGCATTTGACGGGTGCAGAGACATACATCGAACATTGAAAATAGCTTCACGCACAAGCACATACATACACGTAACTTATTTGAGAGAAATTGCGAATGCCGCATTGTGAAACGTTTAAGCGTTCAACGCATTTAGGAAATCAATAAATTTTTACAACGCTCATTGCAATTCACTTTGCCTTGGCACAACTATTTGCCGTCATCCGCCATTCACCATTCGCGTTTTACCATTATCGCTCTAGCAGAACAATAGATGATGATGGCACTTTCCATCTTCTTAACATAAAAATGCAGCAGGCATATATGTATGTGTGGGTGTAGAAAGCAGGATGTTGGTGAGAAATAAAAAATACAATGAAGAATATAAAAGCAAAAAAAAATGAAAGCTTGTTTTCGCAATTGTGTATGCGTTTGTGTGTGTGTGTGATAGTTGTGGCCTTTAAGTGTTAATACGTTAACACTATATTATTCGCTCCCATAAGTTAACGGTATATTTATTTCAATGTATATAAACTTATCGTTAGTACGTTCAGTGCTCAGTGCACAGTGTGTTGCTTTTGAAGTGAAAAGTTTTGAATATTTCGAAATAAAAAACTTGGACTTTATAGCTATGGATATTAGCAATAAAAGCACGCAAAGTTTGGTACTTAAGTGTTACCAATTAACACCTAAATTGTAGCTTCGTAGTTCATAATTCTGATTCCGAAGATATAAATAACTTTTATTCACACCACTTTGCAGTTTCCAAATTTAATATGTACTGAAGTAATTCAAAATTACTTTTGTTTTGCTTAGTTATAGGTAAATAATTGTTAAAGGAGCTCCGCTATAAATCCAAATTGCTCTTGAACCTGTTTGAAAATGGTTCGGAACTATTTTCTAATAGGGTATAGAGAACTAATTCTAAATTAATTATAAACTTTTTCCAAATGTTTAAACCCAAATTTATGCAATGAGTCGTTTTTATACTATTCACAGGCATCCCTGCAATTGTGACTATGAATGCGTTGTCACTAACAGCCGAACGTCGCTGCTCTGATACACACGTAGGCAAAGTGACATCGCCAAGACGAGAGACGAGACATATTCGATGTGGCACCATCTTGTTGGAACCACATATAGTTCAAGTCGTGTTCTTCAATTGTTGCCAAAAAAAAATCAGTTATCAAACGACCATAATGTTCCAAATTGACTGTGACAGTCGACAGTCTCGTCGTTATCGTTTTCGAAGAAGTAAGGTCCAATTAAACCTCCGGACCAAAGAGTTTACTAGACAGTAAGAATTTTTTTTTTTTTTTTTTTTTTTTTTTTTATAAACCTCTCTTCAACAACTTGAGGATTATCGGAGTCCAAAATGCGACAATTTACGTATCCACCGAGTGAGAAATTTTCATAAATATCTGACTTTTAACGAATACAAAACATGTTTTGTTTGACAGTTAAGTTTGACAGATATCAAAATGCAATCCTACACTTTCGACACCACTTAATGGATAACCTTTTATTGGTACTCGGCCAAAAATCGCCTCAGTGGTTACAAAGCGGCAAGTATATATAGGGTTTTCCAATAAAAGTGATATGATTTCTTTAGAAAAAAAACACACTAATTGTTAGAGTTCAAAAGTTTTTTATTTAATGTGAGGTACAATCGATACAATTAGGTTCTGAATATAACATCATTCAAATGGCCTACATGATTTCTTTTGCAGAAACGAACTCGATGAACACAATTTTCGAGCACTTTTTGCACTAAATCCAGTCGTATGTCAGGAAGAATTTTAAAGCTTGAAGAAAGTCTGATTACTAAAGACCAATGACTTCAAATAACCCCACAAGAAGTAGTCTAATGGTATTAAATCATAACTTTTTGGAGGCCATTCATTGTCACAATTTCTTGAAATAATCGAATTTCCAAACCTTTCTCGCAATAATTCGGTTGTTGCGCGTGCTGTGCGACATGTAGCCCCGTCTTGTTGGAACCAGATGTTGTTAAGATCAACTTCTTCCAATTGTGGCCCTTAAAAGTTGGTTATCATCGATCTATACGCTCTCCATTAACAGTAACGTTGATTGCACCAGAACAAAAATTAGACCAAACTGTCAATTTTGGTGAATGTGATGATAGTGCGTGAATAATTTGTGGATTTTCTTCGTACCAGAATCGACAGTTTTGTCTATTTACCGCACCACTCAGATGAAAGTGAGCCTCAGAAGATGATTTTCTTAAAATAATCGTTATGGTTTTTAAATTGTTCTAGGGCAAAATCAGCAAATTCACTTATGGTGATCCATGAATGAAATTGTAAACTTTACTGAATACAATGAAAAAAATGGCAGATTATGATATATTAAAAATACCCAAAACGGCATTTAGAAATCATATCATCCCTGTTGGAAAACCCATTACAAGTACATAATACATATATGCCAACTATATAATTGAAATATATTTACGTTTATATTGGCTTGTATACAATAAAAGCTCACAAACTTGCCTGTTTTTTTTTTCACTTTTTCAACTGCCTGCAGTTTCGTAAACTCTCTCCCTTTATCTTTACTAGTCGAAAAATATTTTAGACCATTTTCGGAATTTTTGTGTTTTTTTTTAATTTTTTTGGCAACCATTTACTCACTTTGCTCTCTGATATACAAGTATAAATACAAATGAACGCATTACTGTATTGTATATAACAGGTATATAAATATATGTATGAAAATGTGAATGGTTGTAGGAAAAGCCATATATGTTACGATAGATGAACTGATATAAATATGTATAGATATTTTTCTATATGTATACATATGTATAAATTCATACTATAGTCAGTTGGATGTCTGCCAATTTGGCATTGTTCCAAAATCGATAGTTTCATTGCTTAAATTAACTGTCACTTGTGCCGAAACCGATTTTTCTCCACATATTCATTTTTTTATACAGATTTTGGGGCTTTACAGCTTAAAGTTTTTTTTTTTTTTTTTGATATTTTGTTTTAGTTCAACGCTAGTTTTATTTTTTGTGAGAATTTCCGAAAAGAATTTAATAGGTTTTGGTAAACTCGTAAATTTGGAATTTTCATTTCAAATATTTAAAAATTTTAAGAAAACTGTGAAATGAAATTAATGTTTTAAACGTTTCGTCCTGACAAAATTTAATTCGTTAGAAAAGCAAAAAAGTATTTTCCGAAAAATTAATAAATTTTTTATTGAAATAAATTAATTACAATCCTTTTTAATATTATAATTTTTTTAACAAACAATTGTGTAACATTTGTTTAAACTAGATAAATACTTATAATATAAAGATTTTAATTTTAGTGCGCCAGAAGTTTTAAATTAATATATTTATTAAAAATTTGATTCGCCTTATAGATTTTGTTCTTATTCAAGTAAATTTTAAACACATTCCATATTATTTTTATTTCATAGATTACAATTAAACCTGTAAAATATTAAATTGCAATTTCCCCGAAAACACTTTCCCACTTCCCCAGCCTGCAACAAATTACAGGATATTGATATATATTCTCTACTCTCAATTTAAATTCAATTCAAGCGAAGCAAATCACTTTAATTGCCTGAAATTTATATTAAAGTTGTATGAGCTACTTGCTTTACTTTGCGCAAATATTTAAATACAAGTGTTTCTGACAACACACACATACGAGTATGCATGTGCATATGTGCCCTACAGGAAAAAACACTGGTTGTTAACTAGAATTCCACTAGTTCGAATTTTTGCAGTAACTAATTCATCTTCCATCTTTTTTCCATGTAAGAAACTATTTTTTATTTAGCCTATTTAACAAGGCTATGTCACTGATTAGAAAATTAAACTCAGCCATGGTGTACTAGAAATAACACCAAAAAAACAGTCAATTGAAAAGTCCCCGGGCTACCATGGTAAAACACATTTTTCTGGACAAACTCATTTTTTTATTCAACATAGTAAGATTTAAGGGTAATAAACTGAATATAGTAGCGACCATCAAGCTTTTCGATACTATTTTGGTTGTACGATTTGTACTTTACTTCAAAATAGGCCTCAGTTTCGGCGATCATCTCTTCATTCGATGAAAATTTCTTCCCAGCGAGCATTTTTCTGAGATCTGAGATTAGGAAATAGTTGCTGTGGGACAAATCTGGATAATACGATGAATTCGGAAGCAATTTGAAACTCATTTCTTGAATTTTTGCCATCGAGTTTACTGACTTGTGGCACGATGCATTGCCTTGGTTAAACAGCATTTTCTTTTTCTTCTATTGCGGCGACTTCGTCACTCAAACGGTCCAATAACGCTATGTACTAGTCGCTTTTGATGGTCCTTCCTTTTTCAAGATAGTCAATGAAAATTTTTCTATATGCATCCCAAAATACAGTCGCCATAACCTTGCCAGCCGACTGTTGCATTTTTCCACGCTTTGGGGCGGCTTCATCGTGTGCACTCCACTCGGATGACTGTCGATTGGACTTCGGAGTGAAGTGATGGAGCCATGTTTCATCCATTGTCATATATCAATGCAGAAACTCTGATTTATTACGTTTGAGCATCTCCCAACACTGCTCCGAATCATCAGCTCATCGTTGTTTTTGGTCTAAAATGAGCTCGAGCGGCACCCACTTTGCACAGTGATTTCTCATATCCAAATATTCGTGAGTGATTTTATGTAAACGTTCATTTGCTATCTTTAGTGTGCCTGCTATTTCATTTAAATTCAATTTGCGGTCATTCAAAATAATTTTGTGGTTTTTTTTGATGTTTTCGTCGGTAACAACCTCTGTTGTACTTACACTGCGTTCACCGTCTTCGATGCTCATTTCACCACGTCTAAACTTAGCATACCCATCCTTGATGGTTCATTTTACTGGGGCAATGTCCGGAAACTCGTCGCCATAAAGCCAAGTGTTTGCTTCAACTGTATTTTTTCCCTTCAAAAAGCAATATTTTATCAACATGCGATATTCATTTTCATCCATTTTTCACAATAACAAAAGTTGATTCACTCAAGATGCTATAATTCACAAACTTATGATCCGACAGTTGTCAAATTTACTCACGCGTCTTTTGAAGATTATGACTAAGGAGTTAAAATCATGAATTAGTTAATTCTAGTAATGTCAGGCCGGGAACTTTCCAATTGACCTTCCCACTGCTCGTGAATTACTATGCAAGCAACGTACTGGTATCCTTTTAACTTTCAATTATTGGTTTTTAACTAGAGTATTTGTGTACTAGTCTACCTTTTCACTGCAGGGTGTGTATTTAATTGTACCCACACAAAAGTTTTCGTAGCCACATTTTACTTTCAAGAAGATTGCGGCCACATCATTAATAATTCAATGTGAGAATAAGGCGCCGTTGAAGACACTTGCGTGCATTGGCCTGCGGCATAAACATATATACGTTTTTGTGGCTAACATATATATGTATTTATATATATTTATGTACATATGAATATGCGTGAGTCAGTAGAGTATCCGCTGCCATGGACACATGTTAATTATGATGGCTTTTATTTGGGGTCTTATGGCACGACAGAGTAGAAAACGTTACAAAAGAAATTGAAAAATACACCTCTTATGTACGCATTAGGATGTGTTTTGTATGTCAACAAAAAAAATTAGACTTTAAAAAGTAAAAACTAAAGAAACCATTTAGAATATTGGTAATTTATTTGATAAGGTTGTCACTTAACTCAAAAAACTTTTATATAGGAAGAACTAGCGTTCGATTTAAAAATATTCTAATAAATATTTTTGTGAAATATTGCCAGATAAAAAATAAAAAATAAAAAGGCTAGGTAGATGATTTGACACTGGCTTCAACGAATAAGAATAATTAGTAACAATATGCATGGAACCGCATAGTAAAACTGCCAGCAGTCGCAGTATACTAAAAAGATGCTCGATCTATATCTTAATCCAAATCATATATACTTGTACTTCCTCGATTGATCTATGATACTATACTCTCCAATATATGTTAATCTAAGCCTTACAACATACTAAATTTCAAGCAAATCCATTTCCTGGATTTCTTTGTCTGAACAAAAAAAAAACGCGGAGCAAAACTTCAGCGAAACATAAAAATATTTGTTACAATAAGGTATATGGTTCACTTCCAGAAAGGAAATGAATTTAAAGTAAAAGGAAACATAAGATCGATTTTTTTTTAATAGATCCCTTGCTCTTTCCGAAAAAAGTGGTCGGTAACTTTTCTTTAAGTGAGAAGCTACCTTTGTACCAATTTTGAAGTATATCGAAAAATAAATTAGATTTTTTTCAGAAAAATCGTTTCCTCATCCACTTCTTGGAAAAAAGTTAATTTTTTCATAAAAACTATCTCCCGGCAGTTTAAAAATAATTTCTAAAATTTTCAAACAAATCAGCCCAGCCGTTCTCAGGTGATCAATTATTTATATTTAAATGAGTCTTATTTTTCTGACAGATGAACACTGTTTCAAAAATATCCGAACTTCATAGGAACACTATCCGCGTTTCAATGAAGCTATCCTGAAGATTTTAACAAAATTGGCGGAGTCTAAATAATGCAGAGATATATATGTACATACATACTTCCATAAAAATATGTGTATATTCGTATAGAAAATTGAACCATAAATACGTTTCGATCGATATCAGGTCCAATTCTCGGAGCAAAAAGTGTTTCCTTTGTTAGTTAAGGTAAATGGCAGCCTATCTAACAAATTTCAAGTAAATTTAACCATAAATTCAAATTTTTAGAACAGATCGGTACCAGTTTCACTTAACAGAATAGAATGTAGTGCTCGTTTTAAACTAAGCGTAAAGTTACTTACGTAAGAAATTTGAAGAGAATCGACCCAAAAATACAATTCTCTACGAATAGATCGGTCCCTGATCCACTTCTCGGCTTTAAGCGTACTAACTAACATAACTATCTTTTATATCGTCTATCACAGGAAATATATATAAGACTCCAAAGTTACCAAACGCCTGTGATCACAGTAACGAAGCTACATATCACTGTGTCTGCAAAGTACTATTGCTTTTTATATTTGTAAACGTACAATTTGACGGAAATAGGGCATTTTGAGCAAAATATGTTATTTGTCTGGTGGTCAAGACTTAAGCGAAAATCAACCGCCTGTAAATTCAATAAAGTACAGAAGACAACACTCATATGTATTAGAGCAGCAGCGCCTACTGAAGCTATAAAAAATATCCACATCTTACTTACGAGACATCTTTTATTAGGCAGGTACGAAGAGAGGCTGGGTGTGCGATCAAATGACTTCTGCAGAAGTTGTAGAGAGAAGAAAGAACCAGAAACCATAAAACACTTCATTGTAGGACTAGGTTAAAATCGTTAGGTGAGGCAATCTTAAGACACTTGAGCGATAAAATAGTTGCAAAGGCATGTCGATCTCACTGTTTTGCTTACTGTTAACATTGGTTTGACTAACGGGTGGAGTTCACAAGATCATCAGTATCATCACAATATGCCCGTTTGTTGTCTTAAATAAGCTGTCATTTCCATATAATCTTATTTAGGATGCGTTTCCATCTAGTCCATCAGAATCTAATACTAAAAACATATCAAATGAATTTATACAACCTAATCGTTGAGGGAAAACTATAAAGAGGTCTTATTTTAAAGAACTAAAGAAACAAATTCAGAGTATACTCGCCATAACCGACTGCCATTCGAAAGGCCAGAGTTCGACTTCTGGTTCGACCATCAACACAAATTATAGAAAATTAAATTTTCTGATTACCGTCGCCACTCGGCAGGGAATGTTAAGAAAATGTTAAATCCATATATTCTCGTTAAACGATTGGCTTCGAAAAAACTTATCATAAGTGAACTGATGATCCATAATAATCAGTACATTTTATTGCTAATATTACAAAAAAAAAAACATATTATTAAATAAATAATAATCTTCGCATTTGTAAAATTAATTCGGTTAATACTTTGTAAGAGAAAACCCTAATATCTTCACCAGAGATTGTGTAGCTTTTACCATCAATTTTCCTAATAAAAAATGTTGATTAATTGAAATTCAAGTCTGCAGACATCCGTGTACTCTTAATTATATTTATCAGGAAGTCGTTAAGAAAGTTCTTCTTAATATTGTATTTTCTATAGAAATTTGTATAATATTTAAATATAATAAGCTTGCTTATAACTAGCTCCTTCACCTTGTAGGGATACACCACAACGAACTGAATCTTTCAAATGCAGTTCAGCAGACTTATACTGCTCTGTAGTATAATCACTTCAAATAATATTTACCGAAGAACACACTACAGAAGCATCAGCTGTGAGCTAACCTCTTCTCATGCAAAAAGATATATCTCAAATTTCACTTGCCCCTACCAGATGCTACGGTCTACGTCATAGTCACTTAGAAGCGACGCCCAAGGTCACCAGAGCACTTAATTCAATTGAGGTCGTCGGTGTTGTTGCTTATTGTCTTTGTCGCCACTTTAAAAGTCTGTAATTATGTTGCCGAACACAACATATCCTTCTACATACATACACCTATATACACCACTTGGCTTGGCTTAGTTGTCAACAAAATTTTACACTCAGTTTTCTAATTTTAAGGCGTTGTGCTTATTAGCAAAATCCGAAACGACAGTTGTCTATGTGAGTAGTAGTAGTATTAGTATCCACGTCAGCTGCACAGGCCGTTCTACTTTTTCTTGTCATTCGCTCTTTAAGGGTCCACTCGAATTGCATGATACCCTCGACAGTATCTGCAATGGAGTGGCTTTTATTGCTTTGCCGGCTCTTCATTGGGCGATCAAGCAAGTACTCGTACTTGTTTAGCTGGTTTGACGTAAATCTTTAATATGGTTGCTGTATATGCCATATAAGAGTATATAACGGGTTATCCATTTTGCGGTTTCCAAAAAAAAAAAACTTAATAAAATGCTTTTGAAGTAATTTTTTTATGTAATTTTTTTATGTAACTCCTTTTTTATAATAAATTTTAAGTCTGGGCATTATATATGAAACACTCCTCGTGAATTTTTGCACACTTCAATCCGTTTGAGAAAAATTTTGTGTGGCATGTGGCAACATTTTGTTGGAACCATATATTGTTCAAGTGGTGTTCGTCAATTGCAGGCTAAAAAGCGTTGGTGATATGACAATATGACCATAACGCTTTATATTGACAGTGACAGCCTGGTCATTATCTTTTTAAAGAAATAAGATCCACTCACATCTCTGGGCCAAATAGCGCACCAGGCAGGAAGTTTTGTTTTGGGTGTAATTACCTCTCTTCAATTATTTAAAGATTCTCGGAGCCACAAATGTGACAATTATGCTTATTTACGTATCCACCGTGTAAGTCAAAGTACAAAATACGCCATAATGTGCCGTAAGAAAGTCTTGGTAATGTCGAGAAAGAGATACAATCGGGTCTTCGGCCACACTTCCCTTACAGCAGCGATATTTCTGATGGAACAAGCAAAATAATGATGCACAGGCCTTACAACATCTATAACCGATCCAGTCTCAATAATTTATTTTTATTTTTTTATTTTACCAATTGCTTGAGTAGTTAGACGTTTATTTGCACCGTAATCTTCTCTTAAAACACGAAACGTGGCCACGTTTGAATCACTGTTTTTGTAGTAGGTTTGAAGAATTGTAACGCATTGTGCGGTTACATAGCGATTCATTTTCATAAAATCTTGACTTTTAAATAAAACAAAACATATTCGGTTTGACAGTTACGTTTGACAGATGTCAAAATATAGCCTTGCACTTTCGAAACCACTAAATGGATTACCCTTTATGTGTATAGTATTTCTATTGTGTGTTTGTGTGTTATCAGCATGGTTGACATTGTATTTTAATACGAATATAATGAGTGATTACTCGAGCCAGCTTCCGAGTGCCCAATTGTATGCTGTTAACCTTAAACCCTACAAAAGCTTGACGTACTAAGATTGACAAATCATTTGGTAGGGTGTTTTTAATTATGTCTATCCATCCATATGCTGGATATTTAACTAATTAAATTTTCACATAGCCACATGCTGTTAAAATTTCATTAACTTGAGTTTCGTAAATGAGCTTTGTCGGTCTTTGACTTTTATTATATTAAAATACGGCGCATGGTTGAGCTGATTTCGAGCAGAAGTTGTGTGAGTAATAAGAGCCAAATAAAATTTAGTAATTTTTTCATTATTCTGCTTTCGAAAATATAATTTTGTAGCATTTTATTTAATAGTTTTTGTTTCGCTATGAATGCTGCCATTTTGGTTTTGTTTTCTTTTTTTCTTTCCTCTTCTACTTCACTTTCTTTATGTTTCGGATATTTTACTTCCCGTCTCTGTTACTTTTCCTAGTCGCTTGTTTTTTTTCAGAGAGAGAAAACTGTCTAGTTGATTGTGCCAAGATCTATTTACCAATTTTTGTTGAAAGTTGATAATTATTAAGCAAAAAATGGTCATCAATTATGGGCATGTAATTTGACATCGCGGAACAGTAATAGAGACACTGGTATCGTTCAAAATAAGTATATAAATTTTTCCACCATCACTCTCTATCTCCATCTTCAGAGAAGGTGTGCTTGTGGTACAAAAGTCTTTCCAGCATACTTTCTAACAGGTGCTGCGTTTCTTGTGGGGGTAGCTGGCGGAATTATGAAAACAATGCTGGAAGATTTTCTTTAGCTGTGTGAACAATAAAATCGACTGAAAAAACTTTTTGTTTCAAGTTAGTTTATAATGGCTAGCAGCTACATCTTACATATACTCGTTTGTGATGTCGGATGAAGGTTTGATTTAATTCGAGGTAGAGTAGTTGTCGCATAGAAAGTTTTGAAACTTCCTTTTTTTTAGATTTCTAGTTAGGCCGGACACAAGTAGAGGAGGTTTTTCTAACTCTCACTCATGATCCTCTCCTTACATTACATAAAGGTCACTACTACTTCTGGCTATTCTGCGTGTGTTTGATGAGACAGTTTGTAGGCTGCAGTTGGTCTCCAACTGTGGTGCAGTATTTTAGAGAAATGGATGTTCGTGGGTTCATTTCACCTTGATCTATCTTTCAGCTCTGTTGTAAATTTCTACCTATAGAGTTTTGTAGTGATTCGCTTGCCAGACGGATGACCCGTTTGAAAATCTCTTCAACTACTGAAATTTTTCTGACATAATACGATGTAAGAATATTTCCTTACTCGCTACCGACGTATATCATGTTGTATTTTCTTTGGTTTCCCGCGTTGCTAGCTATCACAGCAGCTTTTCATGTTAGAATCCTGCCTGGAAAATACTGAAGTAAGCCGCAAGCTTAAAGTATAGATGTATACCCAGGTCAGCATAATAGATTGCGGCGTCCATTCCACCAGCCATTTTTGGTCCGTGCGGATCGCATGTTGCTGCGCCATGTAACCTTCTTTACAGTGACTTGAAACATCATTTCCAACATAAAGGGTGGAGGTGTGTGGTCCATTACTTTTCTCATTCAACTATGCTGAAAGGATCTAGCAAATTCGCCTAACGCCCCCAATCTTACAGTGAATAACGCTGCGAGGCTCTCCACTACAATGTTGATTTGTGGTGGGTTAAATATCCTTTCAAAGGAAGTCTGTGGAGTAGTCCTCAGCATTCTCATGCAGTGAGCTTCCATATGATTTTACTGGGTGTGGTCCACAACACCAAAACACCGCACAATGCGATGGCACAGGCCTATGTAGCATCTTCTTCACACTTGGAATCTTCTTCATTTACATTGAGTTTTCCTCTCATTTACGTTGGAGTCTCCACAATAGTAGACTATCCGAAATTACTTTTAGGCACTTGGAGTATTTTTTAATTGTTAGCTCCACACCATTGAGCCACTGAGGTTTCACTGTGAGGATCTCGTTCATTCTTCTTTAAAGTACAGTGTCCGTTTTGGCAGCATTTACCGCTTAACACCAAGGTGTGGATGCCGAGGAATAATAGTGAGCGTAATTACAATGTAGGGCCTAACTTTGTATAGTCGACCGACCTGGCAGCTTTTGTACTCATCTGTTTTGTAGTGGGTATATGGACGAGATATGGTTGGCTGATTGCTCTGATGTACTTCTCAGTTATTTAAGGAATGTGTGAGCGAGAGAGAAAGAGAGAGAGAGAGAGAGCTATCTTGACCAAAACTTTGGTAGATTAAAGGAAAATACGAAATGTCCACAGATTTTATATTTATATATTTGAAACTTCTTCATGTTAAAATTGAACGTTGTGAAATATTATTTTTGAGCCGCATTCTTTTGACTCTAATAATATGCCCAGAAGAGCCTCATTTGAATGTTGAAGAATACGAGTTGACGAGCATGACTCTTCCTCATCATCTTTGCAGGAAAAATGGTGGAAATAAAATTTAATATATTTAACTAATTTCAAAAAATGTTAAACAATGGAAAATATACACATTTATACCGCCATATTTTATGTAATGAAACTTATCTGAGTACTTCCGAAGGGCTTCAAAAACACAGGAATGTTTAATTGGTATTGATAAACTTAACTGCTGAGGCCAAAAAAATTTATGATCAACTTTTTGAGGTTCTACATTCGCACGTTTTAATATATGAGTTTAAAACCTAATATGAGATGAAAAGTTCAGTGCGGAAGATATGTCCGTAGGATAATAGTAAAAAAATCACACGAAAAGCTCAGTATTGTAAACAGAAATAAAAAATTTCTGTTGAAAAAATTAAGTCACTGCTCAAACACTCCTTTTAACCTCTTTGTCACCATATTGTTCGTATTTAAATTCAAATTTCTACAGACATAAAACAATATTTCATACGTTTCTCGTTCATATTTCCTCACTCCATAAATTCAAGAAAAATATTTCCAATTTGTCTTACCTTTAACGGCGCTCAGTTGGTTGCCAACCATTTGTTTCGCTATGAATGCTGCCATTTTGGTTTTGTTTTCTTTTTTTCTTTCCTCTTCTACTTCACTTTCTTTATGTTTCGGATATTTTACTTCCTGTCTCTGTTACTTTTCCTAGTCGCTTGTTGGTATTCTTAATTTATTGACCTAAAAATTTCCTTTTCATTCACTACTTCCAATGATGTACTACTACTTTGTTGTTGTTGCTGTTGTTGTTGCTGTTGTATTATTTCCCAGTTAAATTTGTACACAATAGCTGCTCACAGAAGATTCACGCCGAGGTCACTCAATGAGATGTTGACTATTGAAGAGATCTGTAAAAAAAGGAAGAAAAAAAATAATCAATTTCAGGGAATTATTAGTGAAAAATACCACAAAAGACTAAATTGAAAGATTATTTTCAATGTTATTGATTTTATTGTCAAAACATAAATAAATTTAAATGCTTATAATTTTTGATTTAACCAATTTTTTTCTTTTTTTATTTTAATTTTAATTTCTTTTTTACCAAAAACTCGTACAATTGTAAGCTGTAGATTGTATTTTCTGCTCCATTTTAAATTCTTCCAAATCAATCAAAACTTGCACGTCTAACAATATTTTGCTTTTAGTCACGCAGATTTAAGAAAATTGCAAAATAGAGAACTGACAAAATCTCATGTCACGCCATGCTATCTTCCTTAAGGATTTCAAGTGGCATCAATTCAATTGTTTGCTTTCTTGAGATTTTGTTGTATTCACGTCGAGTAAAATTTGTTTCAGCTACACATGAAAGAGCATATATGTATGCATACGTATGTTTATACAATAAGCCAAAGCCAAGAGTCTGGCTTCAACTCATCTCAATATTTGTGATATAAATTTCAAATTTGTTTCAGAATAAAATAGTTCAAAGTAAAGGAAAATCATGATATTCTTGCATGTAACTTAAGTATGTATGTGTATGCAATGTAAAATCAATAAATCGAATATACAACGGTATTGATAAATATGCATGTATGAGTGTGGCTAAAGTGGGTTGACGAGATGAATAGAGTTAAACCATGTCACATGGGATTTTCTGCAAAACTCGGCTAACTGACAATCATTTGCCGACTGAGTGACTACGTGTCTCTTAGACTCTTTGATTTACTGCGCTAGCAAGAAAATGCAGGTGGGAGGAAAGTAAAATCATATGAAGACGTAGAAATTTGGCTGAGCTGGGAAAAAATTTAAAATGGAAAAGAAAGTAAAAAAAAAATTTCATTTATATTGATTAGTTGGAATACATTGACGTTTCCATCTTTTAAAGAAAATTTTATTTCCATAGAAAAAAAATGTATTGTAACCATTATATGAGAGAATGGGGCAATGTGTAGAAGTTCTGGCAAGTGAAGAAATTTTTTGACCATTTACTTTTTACATATGGTTTTTACATATGATTCAAGCAGCTCATGACTTCCGGTATTAGACGAAAATGAGAAAGCGATTCCCCTATGATTGTGCGTAGGGTTTGGGACCTACTACATAAAAAAATTGCCCAATGAAAAATCGAAAATTTGCTCGTGTTGGTCTGGCTTAGTGGTGGAGAGGCTTCGCGGCCGAGTCCTAGCATTCACACGGGTGGATAAAAATCTATCCACAATCCACATTAAATTGAAGTTGTTTAACATATCGCAGATTTTCGTCCATGCCCCGAAGAAAGAAGAGGATGCTTTGACCGAACTACTTTCTGTGAGTGCCTAGAAAGCACTTATGACGCTACCCTCGCCACGACCTCAAAATTGGATGGATAAAAATGCATTTTTGGCGCAACAGTCAGAAAATTCAGTCTCTATGACGAAACATCCCCAAACGGTTTAAGGCCGATAGACGGGACCGAAATGTGGTTGTCTGTAGTCCAAGATTCCAGAACATGAAAATTTATCAAGTTAAATGGCTGTCACCGAACCCGATGGTTGTGGAACGGAAATCACTTTCACTACAAAATGGTTTTCAACAGTGTCAGAAAAAGTGTTGGTACGATGAGGAATATCGAACTGTAATGGAAAGAAAAAGGGCTGCCTATCTCGCAACGTTACGGTCGACAAAAACACGTGCATGAAAAGCTGGCCGACAAGGGTAATGTTCGAAAATTCAGATCGGAACATACACATGTAGGGAGGAGTCTCCAATATGATGAAATAGACATTCCAACATCCGACTATGACGGAGTTCGAATATCGATTGCCCGCGGACAAGATGTATGCATCTGCTTCTTTCTTGAATATTGAAATACTGACCAATTGAAGCTGTGAAATGGAATCTAAATGTGCTCTGCTTAATTATAAGAGGGACCCTAGGGTCTGTGCCAACTAACATGGGATAAACCCCTCCTCAATATCGTAAACAAGGTCATATATGGCGTATTGTGTGAAAGATTAAAGCCCACCGTCAACAAACTGATCGGCCCTTATCAGTGTGGCTTTAGACCTGGCAAATCCAAAAAATTCCCCACTCGACAAATCTTAGAGAAGTCATGTTATTGATTTTTAAATTGCTTTCGGCAGCATGATAAGGAGGTGCCTCTATGCCGCTATGTCGGAATAAGGAGTCCCTGTAAACTTATGCGAAATAAAAAGGATAGTGGATAATACCCGAAACGATACTTAAAAAAGTTTCAGACAGGGTGACACCATATCGTGTGATTTCTTCAATTTAATGCTTGAGAAAATAGTAAGAACTACAGAGTCAAGTAGACGAGAAACAATATTTTACTAGAGTGTCCAATTGCTGGCGAACGCCGATGATATTGATATTATTGGCCATAACAACCGCACCTTAAGTTCTGCTTGCTACAAGTTAAACAAAGAAGTGAAGTGAAGAGGAAATATCTCCTGTCATCAGGTAAAAATCCTCGCATTTTCTATGCGGTAGGTATTTATATAATTTCGTCTGTCTTGGAATCAGCATCAACAACACCAATAATGTCAGCCTTGAAATGCAACGCTGAATAGCTCTTGCTAAGAGGTTTTACTAAGAGGTTTTACTAAGTAGACAATTAAAAAGTAAAGTCCTCTCACGACAAGGCAAAACAAAACTCTAAAAGTTGCTCATCATTCCCGTCCTGATGTACGGTGCATAAGCGTGGACGATGTCGATATCCTATCAGAAGGTACTATTAATGAATACCGCATACAGTGGAACGATGAGCTGCACGAGTTATACGATGACCTTGAAAAAGTTCAGCGAATCAAGAGACAGCAGCTACGCTGGCTACGTTATGTCGCCTGAACCAGATTTGAAGGTACACGATGGAGTACCCTGTGTTGGATGAAGAGGAAGAGGAGGGCTTTCTTAGTTGGAAGCATCAGGCGGAGAGCGACTTGTTTTGACTTGATATTTCTCCAGTCCCCAGTGAAGCCATCCTGAAAGGTTGAATAAAATCGGCTAAGTGGTTTTGCTGTGTATAAGTTACATACAGAGAAACATTCATTACTATATATTAGAGTTCTAGATAACCGGGTATCGAGCACTGCGAGCAGCTCTATGTTCGCTCGATACTCGCTCATTGCTCAACTGCTCAGCAGAGCAAAAAAAAATTAATTTTGTTTGTCAAAGTTTCTTTGACGTCTCAATGATTTTTACACTTTACATAAATAAATTTAAAATTAATATAAAAAAAAAGTATTGAGCAAAAACTAAAAGTGTTTATCAAAATACTCGATATGCTCGTGCCCAGCTCGAAAATTTTTCGAGTAATGAGCAATGAGCTGGTGTGCGAGTGTACTGTATATTGAGTTACAATATAACACCGATCTCCTCTGCGAGTGAACTTAAAGTTACTTGGCTGTTCCACAAATGTACTTCGCAGTTTAAATAGTATTTAATTTGGCTGGGACTCTTAGGAAATATCCTTTCGTTATATTAGGTGCAACTTCATACCATAATATGTTACTAACAGGAGCTAAAAAGAAATATTTAATGGAAGAATTTAAGATAAATATTATTTTATTATCGGATAGATTTTGAAAATTTTCGATTTTGCGGTTCAGATTATTTCGAAATTAGCAACATCTATCGCGGAAAGCGTTCGAAAATTTGATTTTCGCAACGGTTTCAACGATTTCAACATAATATTTTTCGATTGTCTACCTACAACCGACTTTTCAGATATTCTATATTTTTTTCTTGTTTGAATATGTTTTTAATGATAAGTATATTTCTTAAATTAAAATTGGTATTCTTTGTGTAAAGGCTAAATTAATAGAAGAAAGCTTAAGCGTGAAAATTCTTGAATCAATAAATAGTTCAAAATAAAGACAGCAACTGAAAAGTTTAAATCCACACATTTTATTAAATAATTTGAAAACAAAAATGTCTCTATTAAATTTAATTTATTTAACCCAAACAAAATATTAGATCTGAAACAATTCTCAACGCTTTAATTTGCGCTCTCCCTAAAATGTTCAATTTAAGCTGCAACTTGGCTTGCAACAAAATGACTCTATTGGGAGCACTGAAAAATAACAACATACAAATACGGAGACTACTAATGTTGATGGAATGAGAAATGGTCCGACTATACTTCATCGAAATAATCTTAAAAAAGTAGTATTTATAACAAAAATAAAACTAAAACTATATAAAAAAAGTATCTTTTATCACTGCCAACGTTCAACGGATCATATGAATATGTACATATACATATATATGTACATATTATACAAAATATATACCTCAGTAACTGAAAAGTACGTGCTGCAGTGCTTCGCTTCAACTCTTCCCATTCGAGCACGCTTTAAGCGCAAATCTTTTTCTGCAGTCGTACACATACATATATATACATATATGTTCATCTTAATGCCAACTCTTCGCACTTTTATTTACATATGTACATATATATATACTCCATAACGATTACGACATCACAAAGTTTGATGTAGCAGTAAAGCAATAAAAGTAGAGGAACAGCAAGCAACAGCAGCAGCCAGCACAAGCAAACTACGCTCACTGGCGCCAACTGTCTAGACAAAGTGCCGCCATATGAGTTATACAAGCATGTATATGCATGTCACTCTCATGTATTGTACCATATGCAGCTGCCTGACGCCATGCCAACTTGATAGTAAACTACAATATTTACTTACTAAAAAGTCATAGCGTACATGAGTAAGGCATAAATTAGTTTATTTTATTTTATTTATTCTATTTTATTTGCAAATATTTATATTTACATTTTTAGTCATTTTAGTCATTTAGCTATTTATTTGCCATTCTACTTTGTTTTTTTATTTGCAATATTTGTTTTACATTTTCCCTTAACAACAATTGTCAATTTGTTCATTGGAATATTTATTTTTATTATTCCATTCTAACTCCTCAACTAATTCCAGCATTATTGTCTAAAAAAAAAAAATGTAACGTATACGTCATGTACTGCTCACGCCTTTTTCTCACTTAAAACATTGTTTAAAAAGTCATAATATATGACAACTAGGTGTTTCAGTTCACACACTAAACGTTCACTTAGCTATTTATATGCACACAAACACACTTTATTCATTGTACAAAAATAAATTTCTTTGATTTAGACGACTTTATTACCTGACTATCCTGCGTAAGTACGTAAATGGTACATTTTCACACGCCCACTGAAGCATATTATTTCTATTTTTATATGTTAATTTCAGCAAGCTTGAGCAATTTCTGTAGAATTTTGTTATACATGAATATACATACATACAATTGCTTGTATATATTCGTAAATAGCATTTAAATACATTTCTCTGCCATTTAAGTATATTGAATTTGCCTTAAGTGGTATTAGGCGGATTTTATCTTAGATAAACATATCTCTTATGACACATCTAAGTAGACACCTACACACCTGTAGGCGATAAAATCACATTTTCAACACCAGTGAATTATCTTTAAATAAAACAAATATTATTTTGGAAAGGATTTGGGTAAATTGATTTGCAGGTTTTAAGGATATTGAGGTAAGATTGTCTTGAATGCAATTTTTTCTTTAGAAGAAAGTTTTTTACTTGCTATTCTTTATTTTTGAAAGAATATTTTAAGGGAAATTTTCTCATTAAAAAAAATTTCGTTAAATTGCTATTTTACTTAAATTGTATTTAATTTGGTATTATTTTAATTTAATTTTTTTTCTAACTTAATTTTTGTATAACACTAGGCAACTAAATTTCAATAGTTGCTTCAATTTGAGGATATCCTCTGAACGTAAATGAGGAAGAGGTTTTATAGAAGAGTTGAGCACCATCTCAATCTGCACTGATGTATCCAAAACGGATTACAGTGTAGTAATCTCCGACAATCTTAAAACCTCCCTTTCTTTTCATCTACCGAATTCTTGTAGTATCTTCCAAGTCGAAGTACTAGGTACAAAAGAAAGCCTATAGAGCTATAATGAATAATAACGGAAGAATAAAGAAAATATATACTCGGATAGCCAGGCCACACTGCTGGCCTTATCGTCACCAACAATAAACTATAGCGTCGTCAACAATTGCCTGTCAGATCATCATCTCCTTAATATGTGCCATAGCAATATTTTCCACAACGAAAAAAAGCTGACGATTTGACCAAGTTGGGGGCAGCTCGCGAGGAATCTGAAGCGAAGAAATAATTTCATGTCCCCTACGAAGGACGGGGAGAGAGCTTCGTCCATAATTTGAACAAATAGCAAAGAGAAGATGGAAATCTATTTCAAACTGTAAGATAGCGAATAAGATTTGGTCCAAGTATAAAAGGATAAAAACCTATTAAATTGGTTTAGGAAAAGTATATTTAGACTTTGGGCCGCAATTACGGGGAACTGGGCACTGGGAATCATCAGAAACCAAACCTTGCATATCTGTACACAAAAAGCATAACATTTAAAAATAGTTTCATTGAGGGCACCAAGTTGTATAAACGTAACAATGAAATGCGATTGATCTTTTCGATAGTGCATCGAAATGGCGCATTCAGTGCTAATTGAGCCCTGGGCTGCACTCCTACCTACTTACTTACGTCCACATATACACATATCTAAATATTTTTTGCTCAAAGAACCTTTCATGTACATATGATGGTTATGCATACGCAACTCGACAAAGGGAAATCAATTTTGAAATTATTTTCCACTGCGAATGGCAGCTGTCAGTTATGTTATAAATAGGATTTTTTGTCAGGCCAAAAATACAAAATACAACCGGCAGGCAATTCCCACACTTTGTTTTCACGCATCGAAACCACACTACTCAAACACCATCAGTTAACCATCAGCTAACCATCATTCAACTCAATTCTTCACCGCACGACTATTTAGCTGAATCAATAGTAGGCGCTTTTGCCACACAACCAGCTGCCAAATTTATATCAAATTGCGCACCAATATGTTTCACGAACATGACATTTAGCCATAAAATGCATTTTATGTCGGAAAATATAACGCGAAAATGGCGAAGAGGCAAGAAATTTATAAAATATGTGGCAGTAGCATATGGAAAAAACAAAAGGTTATATTGAAGCAAAAAAGTATAATAAAAGTTGTAAACAAAAACAATAATTCATAAGAACATTCCCTTGAACGTATGTGGCTGTATGAGTTTGTTACACATATTAACAAATATATGTATATGTGTTTCAAAAATTTCCTTTCCATCTCAAAATTTGAACACCTGCGTTTAAGTGCTCGATTGTGTACGCGCTTAAAAATACAAATGAGGTTATATTTTTACAGTATATGCATGTGACCAGTAGGGAAACAAGGAAACAAAATTGTTATCATAAATGTAGGCAACATTTTGCATATTTTTCTTTGTAGCGGGGTCGCTCACATAATATATTTTCTTTATTATGATCAACTGCAGATTTTGATTGGTAAGTTAGGTTAGGTTTAGTGAATCCTGAAAAGTATATCGTAAAATCTTTAGATATTTAAATATCAGTAATGTTCATTAATGCTTCATACTTTTTGTTTTTATAAATTGCCTTCTGAAATAATTTTGGTGTAGTACATTGGTTTTTTTAATGAGAGGAGTTATATACTTTTTAACATACAAATATCTACATATTTTTATTATTTTTACACCGTTCATGTGCATGAAATGGTATATTAACTTTTTTCCGAAGTATGTAAGTACGAGAAGGAGAAGAGCTGAGTTGATTTAGCCAATTTTTGAAATATTTCAACCTAACTTGGCGGGAAAATGCACCTGTACGTTTAAACGATCATACGCCGAAACCCATCGAAGCGGATCACTATAGCATATATATATGGCCGATGTTTTCATAATTAAAATTTTGAGTCATAAATAATAAATGAAATTTGGTATACTACATATACTTATATGTGGGGCAAAATTCGCCAAGTGTACCAGGTCAAAACTCGATAGGCAGGACCCTTCTACTTATCCGGCCCACTTGAAATTTTTTAAATGTTGAAGGTCACTAAATACACTTTAATTTTAGGCTATTTTGAAAAAAATAAAAAATACACATTGTCCAAAAAAATGCAAAATTTTGCAAAATTAAAATTTTTTTGCACAAATTTTTTATTTTTCTTAAACGGTAAACTTCGTTGGAAAGAACGGAAAAAATAATAAAAGTTTACTGAATATGAATATTTTCGGAAAAGGTTAATAGAAGTTGTGAATTTTAGAATAGAAAGCGATCCGAAGAAAAAGTACGAAATTGACAAATTTCAACACTTTATAACTTTTGAATGAACAATCCTAGAGCAACAACTTGTGTATATTTCAACAAAATCGGAGACCAAAATTTTTTGACCTGGTACACTTGGAGAAGTTTTCTCAATAAAAAGAATTAGCAAATTGGTGCTGAAAATTATCGAAATCGGAACAATAGTTCCCATACACCAATATTTTCAGATGTGAGTTTTGGGTAAAAAATCAGTCAAAAAAGGATTCAGGAGCATGAAATTTGGTATTATCCGCGAATATTATGAATTGTATATTTGTACAGAAAATCGTCGAAATCGGACAGCTATATCATATAGCCCCCATATAACTGATCTGTTCAGATATGAGGTTTTGGATCGAAAAATCCGCTAAACAGGCATCTCGAAGGGTAAAATGTGGTATTATGCACATACATTATGAATTGCATATTGGTAGGGAACATTATCGAAATCGGAGTACTCTATAATTCTATAATTTAATCCCCACACAACCGATATGTTCAGATATGAGATTTCGGGTAAAATATCCGCCAAAAAAAAGAGTCTAAAAACGTGAAATTTAGTATTCTACAGACATGAATTAAAGTTTGTGCTGCACTGAAAATCATCGAAATCATATTCTGCAATTCGCAATAAATTTTACATGTTCATGAAAGTATACAGCCGTTCTTTCTTGTTTTTAATGAGCTGAAATATAAGAACTGAGATTTATTGCTTAATTTTTTGGATTTAAATCTTCAAATTCTCACACTATATGCATATTAATGTAGAATTTTCTCTACAGTAAAAAAATATATATGTAGTTTTTAAACGCTCTTCTTCTGATACCGAGTGGGTGCTTATACCTCTTTGCAAAGTCATCGATTTATTTACTTGTAGCACATAAATGTACGTAGCTGGAAATTTTAATGTTTAGTACATATGTAATTTTTATTTAAACAAGTTCGTATGTGTAGTAGGGTGTCCGATAAAAAAAAGTTCGAAAACGAAAATTATTTTTTTAACATACAAATTTATTTCTTTGGAGGAAATTTTAAAATTTTACAATTTTTTTGTTAGTTTTTTTAAACCTTAACAGAAATTTTTTTCTACTTAAGTTTAAGTTGTTAAAGGCGAAAATTGAATTAAGCTTAAATAAAACTGTTAATATTATGTAACTTATTAGTTATTATTATTAAAAAAAAACTATTAAAATCAGTTTTTAAAAAAATTCAATATTTTATGAGCATTTTTTTCTTTTTAAAACACTTTGAAATCTTCTTAATTTCTTATTGAACCTTTATCAACATTTTGAAAAACGTTTTAACCTGTCTTTAAAAAAATGGATTATAAATGAAATGTAAAAGATTTAGTTATGAGTGCAAAGGTTGAAACTGCAATTAATTTTAAACCACGTAAGTATTTAAGTTTAGTTGCGGTATGAGTCATATACATATATATACCGCTGAAGCGATTTTCGGCCAAGCCCCTCCTCCAATTTGAGGTTTTGCGTTTGATGTTTTTACCAACAAATGGAGAGACCTACAATTTATTCTACGCCACCTCCGAACGGCTGATGAATTTTTATGAGTAGCTTTTATTTCATGCCAGAAATACACTCGGAGGGCTTGACATTCCCTGCCGAGGGATGACCGCAATTAGAAAAATTTATTTTCTATAATTTGAGATTTTGCTC
This sequence comes from Neoceratitis asiatica, assembly GCA_030068015.2. Lineage (NCBI taxonomy): Eukaryota > Metazoa > Arthropoda > Insecta > Diptera > Tephritidae > Neoceratitis > Neoceratitis asiatica. Next base: position 10,569,910 of record CM061528.1, read on the forward strand.
AAACCTGGATTCGAACACAGGCCTTCCGAATTGTATTACGCAATGCTAACCAATCGGTTATTGCGGTCGTATAAGTCATATGTATCTAAATAAAAATTCAAAAAAAAATTAATTTCAGTTTTAAACTAATGTTTTTTTTCTTTTTTTTTTTTGACATTATGAAATAATAAGTTATACAAACTTATTTCAAACATCACCACTAATTCTGAACTAAAGACTTCATCCCTATGAAACATTGTTTTGACTATTATCACAAATTTTATAATTTCATTTAGAAATTCCCTTCCAAAATTTCTTTTCTTAATTTAAAATCTTTTTTTTTTCTGTTATAATTTTTTTCTGATATTTTTTTTCACCTACTCTAATGTATATGTGTTTCTATCACATATGTATAATAATATTTTAGTTTTACGTATATATGTATGTATATACATATGAATTATGGCCGCCATTAATTTGAAACGTTTAGACATAAAAAAAACTGCGTGCATGTTTTGCTTATATATAAGTGCATATATATGTAGAAATAAAAATATACTTTTATATTTATGAGCATATGTATGTAACTTATAAAAAAGTTTAGCATTGACAGCGACATTTATAGGTAAATTCCAATATTGAAAGGCCACCAAAGTAATACATATACATATATGAATTAAGTGTGATTGCTTTTACGAACTACCCCAAGGGTAGTTCATTTATTGCATTGAGGTAAGCTAGTCTATATTTATATATGAAAGACGTAATTGATGATTTCTTAATTTAGTTACGAAACTAAGATAAAATATGAGCAGTAGCATAAAAAAAATTTATGGGGAGCACAAAGTTGAGGAATGCTTCGGGGAGTTGTTAACAAAAAAATTTTATATTTGCTTTGTGTTGATTAATTTTTTTATAAAACAAAAATGTTGTAATTATTAATAAAATTTTAAATGCATTTCAGTAAAGTAGATATATATACATTTTCATATAACATTTTCATATAACATATGTACAATATATACTTGTACTATCTGACCCACTCATTAATCTGCCACAGAAACCCGAAAACATTTCCTTGATTTAGCTATCCACATATACACATATACATATATACCAAATTTTAATAGTTATCAAAGTTCTTCTCTCAACTTTCATTTACTTTACTCAGCCTCTTGTTTGCTCAAAACTTGAACGGACAAGCAAAAGAGCTTAAAAATTAATTCATAAGTCAAATAGCATGAACGAAGGAAAGAAGGAAGAAGGAAGGAAGGAGGAAAGAGTGAGAGAGCGAAAGATTTGTTTTCTGTTTGCATTGCAAATTTTCACATAATAACTTTTTCTGCTGGTTGAGCTGCACGGTAGTGATAGGAAAATCTTTTTCGTACGTTGTTTTTTTTTTTTCAGAATTGTATTTTCACTGCAATTCGACACAAACACATATTGTTATATATGTGGTCTTATATACAATAATGAAAGTTTTACTCTTTGCTGACGCTGAACTTTTTAATTCTTCAATTTTCACATGAATTGCAGCTTATCCTTGATAGTTGAAACATGTAAATACATATATGTATGTAGGAAAAAATAATTATATATGTAAATGAAAAAGAATTGTATTTTTTTTCTCCTATATATGTTATAATATATGCAATTTTATTTTAGTCTTTTTTGTTTTACAATATTGTATTTCATGAATATTTTATTGCACTTCGTTTTTTGCATTAAGCATATTTTTGCTAACTTGCAAACATTTCTGGTCTGGTAACAAATTCTTCGAAATATTATATTATATGACCCAATGAGTATGCTAATCAAGTGCATATGAGCAAATGCGGAAAAAATATGTAAAATAAATATGTTGTTGCGGCAACGACTCTACTAAAAAAAAATTCCTCATAGAAATATTAATTTGCATTTTTAATAGAAAAACCCAAAAAATTAATTTTATTTCATTCATAGAAAAGAAAAAAAATTCAATTTATGAACACTATTATTATTATTATTATTATTATTATTATTATTATTATTATTATTATTATTATTATTCCCAACGGCTCACCGCAAGAAGGGTGCAGTCCACACGACATACATAACTTGTTTTGTTTTTCATGAACACCGAGTCACCATGAGCAGGGATTTGTTTAGTGTCGAGAACTTAAAAAAGATCAGCTACAGAACAAAAATTCATCAGCAGATTTTGAAGAATTAGAGTCAGATATGTCGAATGTGTTCGCATGAGAGCTGAAATCAAAACAAACAATGTAAAGGCTCGCGAAATTCAAAATTCATTTTACAAGTTTTCAGAAACAAGGGGCAAAAATGTCTGGACATTCTAAGTGGAACATTAAATTTTATTTCAGAGAAAATAAGGGGGCTGGAAATGGAGCCTGTTATTATTTTAACTATACAAGTAACTGCGTCTCGCAAGAGTAGGGGGAACGATAAGTTTCAGACGACTAGTATAAGGAGGAAGATTGTACTGAGAGTCCCAATGTAAATTTCCTAAGGCAAATAGGAGGAATTGTTTTTGAATAGACTCTATCCTATCAGAGTAGATTTGATGTCTCAGGCTCGAAATTAATGAGCCGTATTCTAGAATAGTCTTACTAATGTTGTATGCAAAGCTTTGGTAACAAGTAAGTAAGGATCGTTAAACTCTTTTGAACTGTTTTACATAAGCCAAGATGCCTTTGACTTTGTTGACTATCAAACCTATGTGTTGTGTGAAGCTCAATTTAGGGTTCATAGTGATCCCCAGGCCAACGAAACAATGAACCTTTTCCAAATTGTTGTTATCTATTGTGTAAGTAGTTGTCTGTATGGCTCTTTGGGAGAAACACATTACTTTACAATTCTTAAGATTTACAGTCATCCGATTTATTCCATTTTAAAAATTTTGTTTGGAAAACGAGAAACATACCTTATTAAAAGCTTTGCTAGGGTCGTTCAACTCAAGTCAGTTGGTGGTTGTGGATTTTCCTTTAACAAATCCATGTTGAAAATGTGATATAAATGATGAGATTGAATGAGTGAAATGGTCAGTGATAAGTGATTCAGATAATTTAGGAATTGCAGATAGTTTAGCTATATCTTGGTAATTTTCTATCAAAGATCTGCATCCATTTTTATGATAAGACATAATAAAATATTTAAAAAATTAGCGAACAAATTGGAAATTTATCTGACTATCACTGGAATTTTTTTTTTTTTGAAACGTCATAGTAGAAGAAAATCCGGATACCATGCACTAAGAGTTTACGAAACCATAAAATAATATAGGATTTGTTTTTAATCTAAATTAATTTTGCACAAATAAATTTTATAACATTTTCGATTTAAATCAAAGAGCTTGTGTCGCAAAATAGAATATTTTAAATAATATGAGTGCATACCTATACTTTTATAAAGCTTGTAATATAGTGCTTTTATTTTTATTTTTCAAAACTTGAAGTTCTTTTCTTTATACACTGAAATGCGTTTTTGAGCAAATTTTTCAAATAAGTTTAATACAGTTTAGTTAAAATGAGCGGCGCTTTGATCAGTATTCTCATTGCAGCTAGGCCATGATAATTTTGATAAAGCCTTATTAAGATCTCATGGAAATACAATTAATGAATATACCAAAAAAAATATTTGTAGAATTATTTATTAAAAGATTTTTTAAAAAAGTATAACCCATCTGTGGTTTACAAGTTAATTTGTGGCATATTTATCATTGAATTTCATACTTTCCCAAAACCCTTACAATAGAGACAGAAGGAAAAGATGTAGACGCACCAAAATTTTTACCGATTTTATCAGAATGGCAAGCTGAGTGTATTTAGCGTATCCGTCTGTCCTCCTGCCCGTCTGTTTGAAACCAAACTAGTCGCTCAGTTTTTGAAATATTTCAACCAACCCTAGTAGGCAAAAGCAACGGTACATTTATGAGAATATTTGTCAGACCCGTCCAGAACGGGCTACTTTAACATACACACGACCGCATTTCCGGATTTTAAGTCCGTTTAGTATATAGTACACACATAACTTCATACAAATTTTGGTACAGAAAATCATCGAAATCATACGACTGTGAGATATAGCTCCCATAGGCATCTATAAGCGTACAACAAGTTAATATTGACAAAATAATCGAAATCGATTTTTGCAACTTGCAGTAAATTTGGATATGATCAAGATGATTCAGCATTATCGAAGACATCCCTTCTTTCTCATTTGTTCATCTTATCTTTTGCTTACGTGATGCTAACGTAAATTTTGCATACTATATTTTAAGTTAGGCAATACAAACACCTAGCCAAATATAAAAACATATTTAGGCTGAACTTCTCTTCAAATTTGTGATGTGCCTCTTGATGGCTTTTTAAAAAATGCAGAGATCTAAGTTTTTCGAAGCCAACCCCAAACGACTGATGGCTTTTTGTGATGTTTTTTTTTTCTTGTCAGAAATACACTCAGACTGGTTTAAATTCACTGCCGAGTGGCTACTGTAATAAGGAATTTTAAGATTGTACAAACCCCACCATATATAAGTGTGCTTTGTACGTTACATATAAATTCCGACCTTATTATTGAAGGCAGAAAAAATAATTTTTGGATGTAAAATTGAAAATTATAGTGTGATTTTGAGACATTCTCTTTATAGTTTTTGATTCTAGAACTGAGTTTGATCAGTTCATCGGCATCAATCTCGGTATAACTCAGAAAACGTACTAAGAGTCTACAGTGTAGTTTTCTCTGGCATATTGTTAATCTCGTTTATGTATGAGTCAAGTGAACGAATGAAAGGTCAAGCACAGGTCTAGGTATATATTCGATAAAAGAATCTTGGAAGCATATTACCTTTTTATTTATTTATTATTTATTGTTTAGTCAAATGTAAGTCTCACTCAGCCAGCATCTGGTAATGAATTACGTAATTTAATATTCTCTATATAATAGTATATATGAACATGTGTATACACGGGTATATAATCGTATATGTGCATATGTGCAGAATCTTTGTCACAGCAAACCAAACCCTTAAGTGCTACTAATGCATGAAACGTGTAACCGCAATTAGCTGGTTGATGACAAACGGCATGACATGTTAATGTGTATGTATGTGTGTGTGTGTTTACATATATTTATATACAGCATACGTATGTATTAAGATGGTTTAATTCGTTTGTGAAGTGCTACTATTACTTGCTTATAAATAAATCACAATAATACATCATAATTAAGACAACCGGAAAGCTAAAAGTTAACGCAGCTTAAACGTTAAATACAACAGTACGAACAGCAACAATTTCTAACAAGCAATTTCTGTGAACAAGAAGCTAGTGAATTAAACACTGAATTAAATTCAAAATCGAAACAAACAAACGCACTTGAGCGCTCAACATAACCGAACACAGTACAGCAGTGACAATGAATTATTCAATTGATAAGGTTAGATTTGTTTTTGTTATCCTACATATTTACAAATATACACCGTTATTGTAGAAAACACAGGAGACATTGTTAAATGCAAACATATACGGCCAGAGCAAATATCATGTTGCGAAAAATTCCCTCATCATGTTGATGCTGCAAAGCAACAAAACCTATTGAGTAGTGAAATGCTGAATGCAATTCGGTTTATACCGTATGATGTCATTTCTAGTTATATTTTGTTGTGGGTAAATATTTGATATAACTTAGTTTGCGTTTGTTATGCATTATAGAAACACAAATATAAACACTAGCATTTATTAGGCGCGGTAAAATTCCACACATACATATATGTATATAAGACTCTCTACACATATTGCTGCATACATAGGGGTTTGCGGTATTTGAGCTTTATTGTTCAATATCCATAAGGTATTGACCACAAGCGTATAGATTTTATGTGCAACTTAAATCACAGTTATTATACATAGATTGCTTTGGTTAATGAAAATTACATAAAAATTATGTGGAAAATTACGTAAATTGCACATTGGCGATAATTACTTAAACACATGTAATAAAATATGGTAATTCCACACTAGATCTAATTAGAAATAAACTTAAGCCAAATAATACAAAAATTTGAAAAACTAAAATCTAAATTAAATTAAAAATAATAAATATAAAAATAAAAATTAAAAATTAAAATTAAATAAAAATAAAACAAATAAAAATTTATAAAGAAGTAAAAAAATAAAAATAAAATATAAATAAAATTTAAACAATATAAACAATATAAACCAAATTATAATAAAAAAATAAAATAAGATTACTTAAAATAAAATAAAATAAAATATAATAAAGTGAAATAAAATAAAATTAAATTAAATTAAAAAAATGAATTAAAATAAAATTAAATAAATTAAAATTAAGTTAAATAAAATAACTTAAAATAAAATAGAATAAAACAAAATAAAATAAAATAAATAAAATAAAATAATATAAAATAAAATAAAATAATATAAAATAAAATAAAATAATATAATATAAAGTAAAAAAATAATAAAACAAAATGAAATTATATATAAAATATTAATAAAAAAATTTAATAAAGTAAGAAATAAAAAAATTAAATAATATGAATTAAAATAAAATAAAATAAAATAAAATAAAATAAAATGAAATGAAATAAAATAAAAGGAAATAAAATAATATGAAATAAAATAAAAATAAAAAATATATAAAAAATAAAATAAATAAAATAATTATTATAAAATAAAATAAAATTAAATTAAATAAAAAAATTAAAACGAAATAAAATTAAATAAAACAAAAGAAAAGAAAATAAAACAAATATATTAAATATATTACTTATTTATTTTATTTTATTTTATATATTTGAATTTATTTTATTTTATTTGGTATAGTTTATTTTAATTTAACAATAAAATAAATAAATTGAAATAAACTAAATAAATAAAATATTAAATGAAAAAAAAATAAAAAAAAATAAAACGAAATAAAATAAAATATATTAAATAAGTAAAAAACAAAATAAAATAAAGTCATAAGTGATATAAACTAAAGAAAAATAAAAAAGAATAAAACTAAATTTTAAAAAAATATATATAAAAAGTAAAAAAGAATTAATAAAATTGCTTTACTTTTTAAGATTTTTTTTGTTAAATTATGTTTTTACATTTTTTTACAAAAACGCCTTGTACTCTGCTCTTTAAAAGGGCATATATGTGAACAATTTTTTGTTTACTTCTACATAGTTACATGCGAAGTCATGTGTGGTTGTGGGAGCTGCCACTTCATGGTATTGACACATCAATCAGTCAGTTGGTAAATCACAGCATGTTTTTCACTTATTTGAACACGAATCACTCAAATGTAAGTATATGTATATCTTAGTGTATGTGATGGCACGGTAGCCTGACAAAATCAGCTGAACAAATCGGAGCAAGTAAATAGAAGTGAAAAGCACAAAAATAATGATAAAAATTTTGTGGAAAGAATTGGAGAAAAATTGTCTCATCAGAAACAACTTTCATAATATTAAAAATAGCATAACAGTGAGTATGTTAGTGACTCAACTAGATAAATATTGAAGAGAACTCCGCCAAGCTCACACAAATAGAGAGATTTATGAAAAAGTGGGACATGAATAAATTTGTGAGTACTTTTGCCATAAACTCTTTTCACAACTCTTTGCACTTTCATTAAGATACATTTACTTTCTAGTTCTCAGAATAAATGATTTGATAATTTTGATTTTAATTTATTTGCTAAAAACAAAATTATCAAGTCACCCAGAGAAAACGTTTCACGCAATACTTTAATAATACCTTTCGCTATCATAATACAAATGCAAATTTAGGCAAGTTGTAGACAATGTTTTTTAATTATTTCTTTTTCAACCAAGAATTGTTGCCTACATTTAGGAGGATATTTTGTAATTAGATTCTTACATAGCCAAAGATTTGTGGAATATATTACAAATTTATTTCTTTAATGCGGAAAATGTATTCATCTTGTTCTTGCTCATTTTATGCTCATTTTAAATATAAAAAATAAATGATTCGCAAAACTTAAACTTATTGCCATCATTGCGATACAAATCGTCGATGAGGTGTCTGTTGAAATGAAATATGGCAAAGACACACGATTGTTGTTGCCACTGCCAACAGTTATGTAAAAATACGATAACAACAACGAGGTGGTGGGCTGATGCCGTAACAAAAGTGAAATCTTGATGCTAAACGCTCGAGCAATGAATTTTGCAGTTGACAAAAGTTCGAGAAAGTTTCTAAAGTAAAAAAAAAAACACAAAATGAGAATATAACAAAAGAAATACAAAAGTACAGCCTACAGTAAGGAATAACAAGCAAAGAATTAAATACAAAGAAAACTTAAATAAGAAATAAACTGAACAAGTTACTGACGCAGACGTTTTTGTGGACAAAAAAAAATGTCAGCATATTACAATGGCGCTTTTCGTGTGATTGTGCTTCTTTATAACATTACACCAATGAAATTCTGTTTACTTTTTTTTAATTTTTATTTTCTAATTTCTGTTTAGCAAAAAATTTTGCAATTTTCTTTTTGCACTAATTTCTATAACCTATTTAAATATTTGGATTTTATATATTTTTTCTTTAATAACTGTTATAAAGTGTAGTTTACTTTCAAGCTTAATCACTTTTGTAATTTTGAAGGTTAGGTTTTCCTGAAAGATTATTTAAATGTTTATTTAAAAAAAGGCTTTTGTTATTAGTTTCAGCTCACTTTTCGGCTCACAGTTTTTGAATAGTCCTATTAAAATATTTGAATAAAAAAAATTAAGCTTGTATTTAATTTCACCTGAAAAAGTATTTCTGTTTACCTGTACGCGTTGTTGTACCAGGAAAATATTTGTGAAAAACTTGCTTTACAGATTCGTAATAATAAGTGAAAATTTTAATGTACGAAATTCCCCACTGAAATAAATAAAATTTCCTGTTACTTTGAAAGGAACAAATTGGTACAGTACTCAATATACGTAGTGTGTTCAAAAGGAAAGGTGAGTTTTGATTTTTTTTGTCCCCTTCAAAAAATCCCTCTCGGATATAATATACTTGTGCCAATGCTTTTTCCAATCCTCAAAGTACTTCTGAAATTTGCTTTTCGGTATGGCCATCAGCTCTTTCTTTGATATGGTTTTATTTTGGCCAAAAATTCACGAATAAGCATTGATCTGTGAGCTTGTGCATTATCGTGATGCTGAATCCAGGATTTGTTTTTCCACAATTCCGATCATTTGAGCCGTATTGCTTCACGCAAACTTTGCATAACTTCCTTGTAGTATTCCTTATTAACTGTACGACATTTTGGCAGTAATCAAATACTCAAAGAAAACAGTGAGCAAAACCTTCACATTTGATCAGTCTCATCTGGCAGTTTCCATTGGGATGATTGGGCCTTGGTTTCGACGTCATAACCATATACTCACGTTTCGTCACCAGTTATGATCCGTTTGAGCAAACCCGGATTGTTGCTGACGTCATTCAACAACTCCTGTGCGATACTAATGCGACATTGCTTTTGCTCAAAATTTAGTAATTTCGGATTAAACTTCGCTACGACACGTTTAATGCCCAAAACATTCGAGAATTTTGAATGGCATGAGCCAATTGATATGCCAACATCCTCTGCAACTTCCCTAACAGTGCTTCGATGATTTTCAGGAACAATTTTTTCTCACTGTTTCGATGTTTTCTTGGCTTGTTGAGGTGTTTGCACCTCCAGAACGCTCATCGTCATCAACATCATCTCGGCCTTCTGTAAAGCGCTTATAGCACTTACATAAGTAAACACTTTTTTGAGACTAAGTGGACTCTGTGAATGTCACAGTCAACATTTCAGGCACCTTGGAGCCCTTTATTCCATATTATATTATTCCGTTCTTTGATACATTCCTTTCAAAAGTAAAAAATCGAAGAGCACACAAAAACAAACTACTAATCGAAATTGGCTCCTAATGCAAGCACATGATAAACATATGTGTCCGATTATAACAAAAGCAAAATATCGATAATCGAATGTACACAGCCCGCGAAAAAATCAAAATTGACGATTTCCTTTGAACATACCTCGTATATCCCCATAAATTTTTTAACGAAAATTTTTTCATGTTGAAAAATTTCATGAAAACATGCCAGCCGGATTCGATTAATTGAACTGTAAAGAAAAACTAATGGCAAAAGTTACCACTTGTTAAATTTTCCGCAAAAAAAAATTGTGAAAAACTGTTTTCACCCAAAGGTAACATTTATATTTGTATGCTTGAACATAAAACCATACATTTGGATATGAAAATCGATAGCATAACATGCTGTTATCAGTTTGATATTGAATTCGATTAATTTTTGCCACAAAAAAAATGCAAAAAATGTATGAGTATTTGCATAAGAGTTTCAATATGTCCCGAAAGAATTTACAAGCGACTGCACGCAGGGGTCTAACAAATTCAATCTACATGTACGTTATTTTTTTTTTTTTTTTAAGCACGTCCATATCAATGCAGAGGGAGCTCCGAAATTCATTTTGCATTTTCGTTTTATTTGCGAACTGCTTGTATCTACATATATATTCGCTTTTAAATTATAGTAGTTTTTCTTCCTTACGTTGAACATCGAGTGTCCTCTGCGGGCGCACTGCTGCTGTTGTTGATCATTTTTTAACAACTTTCGCTCGCAAAAAAAGTTCATACAAAATTTGATTCCCCGAAAAGTAATATGTTTTTAATTGGAAATGCGAAAATGCTATGTTTTAAGTATTTAAAAAGTGATAAGCTGAGTGAAGAGAGCACATGCATTTGTGCATTTTGCGAAATTATTATTTTTTTTTTTTTTTTTTTTGTTGGAAAATTTTCATTCATACACGGAATTTCTCATAATACCAATGTCGGAATAATGTTTTGGTAATTAACAACGACCGTAATAGCCGAATAGTTAGCATATTTTTCTACAATTCGGAAGGCCTGGGTTCGAGTCCAGGTTCGAGCAACATCCAAAATTATAGAAAATTAATTTTTCTAATTGCGGTCGCCCCTCGGCAGGGATTGTCAAGGCCACCGAGTGTATTTCTGACATGAAATAAAACCTCCTCTTAAAAATCTATCAGCTGTTCGGAGGCGGCTTAGAATAAACTGTATGTCCCTCCATTTGTTGTTAAAAAACATCAAGCGCGAAACCACAAATTAAAGGGGGAACTCGGCCAAAAATCGCTTCAGCAGTTAAATAAATAACTATATTTATATTTTATATATATAATTAACAATTGCTGGTAATTCTAACGGTATAATGTGAATTTCAAAGGATTTAATACATAAATTTCAGGTAATATGCAGCAGGTGTCACCATGAAATAAAACTTACTTTTCTTTAACAGAAGCAAAAAAAAATATTAAAATAAATAAATCTAAAAAAAAAAATACAAAAATTGTTCAGTGTACTGCATTGCAAATGTGCGGTATGAGAAATAATAAAAACCACTTACACACACAAAATGGCAATTAAATATTGCCGAAATAAAAAAACGAAAGTAATAAATGTTGCCATGACAATTCAATCAATCGCCTGTTAGTATGCAATAAAAAATGCTGAGCATGTGCCCCAACACTTGACACGCACATAGCTAGAGATCACGTTCTGTAACATTAAAAATAAAAAACGAAAATAAATATAACGTAAAAAATAAAAATATATAGTTATTTTATATTATTTAAATTTTTTTTTTTATTAAAAATTTATAAGAATTACATGTCGCGAAATAACGTAAGAAAAAAATAATTTTTACTGCAAAAAATTGCTTCGAATCTTCAGCTGCGGAATTTCAGCAGCACTGAAACAAATTTATGGAGCCTAGGTAGTTACATAACTTTTTATTGGTCTCTACTTTTTTTATTGGTCTCTACTTTCATATTTTATTTCAATTTACCTCTTATTGTTGTTGTTGTAACAAAGCCATAAAAATATGTTTCATAATTTATTAACAAATTTTATTCGACTTCTTGCTGTAATGTAAATGTCGTGGGACAAATAACGAAAAATGAAAAGTATTTCAAGTTCGATAAAGCGAAATAAAATTGGAAATTTATATTTTCAGGTCACACATAACGACTTATGTGAGTTACGGATCATAGAAAATGTAATAATGTGTAAATATGTTATCTCTGAAGATGAGAAATTTTATTTTAACCGATTTACTTGCGAACGAAGAAAGAAAGATTTTTTCAAAAGCCACAGAAAGTTATCGAAATCTTCTCTTCACAATAAATGCTGGTACCAGAAATAATAGTACGATACTGAAAACTAAAAATCCCTAATTAAGATATTTCGTATAACCGTTTTCGAAAAAGTCAAAATTTTATCAATATATAATAAATGAAAAATTTCTCACAATTTTGTTAAGTGATTGTTCTAAATTTTTCATATGTTTTAGATATTGATACACGCAGCACCTTCTAGAAGAAAAAAATAAGAGCAAAATCGTTTAAAAATATTCTTCCAAAAAAAAAAATTGAGGTTACGTTCAAAATTGTGGTAGTTTGAAATTTTAGGAACGCAACGATCCTAAGACATTTTTTTTTCAAATTCCTTATTCAATTTTCTATAGGTACTTTAAATTTTCACAAACAGTACGTCGAATTGAAAATTAATTAAAACCCGATTTTTATATACAAAAACATTTTTCTTTCTATGATTTCACCCAAGAATTAACCAAATACGGAGATTATTTGAATAATTGATAACAACAAAATACAAAAATAATTAAGCCAAAAAAAAATTTCAAAAAAATCGTTTTTTAATATGAGGAATTCAAAAAAAGCTTTCCTAATTCGGGCTTTGAGCTTTTAAGTTTGCGAAAATTAGATATAATTTTTATTGCTTTTTTAAGTATTAAGTTTTTGAAGTTCTTAAACTGTTAATTTTTAATTAATTAAAAGTTCATATTATTAATTAATTTTGTTGACTTATTTAAGCCTTTAATAAACGTGGAATTTAATTTCAAAAGTTATAAATAAATATTAATAAAAATAAAAACAAAATATTTGAAAACTTTATGGAATTGAAAAAAAAATCGAAATAAAAACAAAAACAATTTTTTGCTGTTTTTAACCAATTTATTATTTCCAGTAGTTGAAACAAAAATCATGCTATGTTTTAAATATTTGAACTAATATTAATAAAAAATGCATTAAAACTAATTAATCTACCTCTATTTAGGTATTAGCTTATTATTGACTTTTTTCTCGAAATTCCAATAAGGTGTGTGGCCTCGACAAGTGGGTCTTCAGAAACCCTAACAGGCATTTTATTCCTCATATTAAAGTTAGATTTTACCTTTCGACGCCTTAGAGTGAAGTACTGAGGAAAGCCTATTTTAAACCAAAAATTTCAATATTTACTACTTTTTGCGGTAAAATATAATCATTATTAAAGTGATAAATTTAAAAATTTATTTTTAGACACAAAATAAGAAGTTTTTGAATTTAATTTAACTCACATTTAAACATTTTTCTCGTACCACTCTTAATAACCTTAAGAATAAATTTGTATACCTCAACAAATTCGTTTGGCTGTTTCTAAGAAAAAACAGTAGCAAGTAGAATTTGCCAACAATAAAAATATGAAAGAAACAAATTTAAAAAGAAAAACACTACGTATGTATATAAATATAATTGAGTTCAGGGAATAACGCTCAGCTGCAACTCGTCTACTGTCTCTAATGCCAAGAAGCCTTTTTCTGTTCCACCTCCTCCTTCTAGCCACAAAATGTATACTCACTTCAATTTATAGGTTATCATGAGTTAAATAAATTTATGGAAGGAACGACGTAGCATTTTCGACAAAACACAGATACATAGGTACACTTATAACGGTTAAAGTAGCGTTGGCATAGAAATAGCCAACTGGGTATTCGTCCTTCGCACCGCTGGCGGCGACGCGCCTAAAATGAGACGATACGAAATTATATTTATGTACAGTCGAAATATATGTATTGTATATATACCGGTAGGCATTCATAAATATTCCACAGCCAGCTTATTATTTCCGCTTATTACAAATATACACACGCACATACTTAAAGTAGATGTACATATATACACAGGTGATTCTTTATAATGCTGCGTAATATTCGAAATTGCTTAGAGACCCTGAGGTATGTAAATAATCCAACCGAAACCACAGCCACTACAACAATAACAATACAAACCGCCCAAGAATGAGTGTTAATAAAAAGGGATGATCGTGTTGTTGGCGGTTTACCAAGAATCGGTGACTCGTCTAAATCTGCAACGAAACCACAACAATTTGTTGGTACAGGTAAGGCAGATACATGAAATTTGTTGTGCATACATATACGAGGTGTATTCAAAGGAAAAGGTGCAGGTTTTGCTTACTGTTTTCTTTGATTATAATGGTGTGGTGCATAATGAGTTCCTGCCAAAAGGTCGTACAGTTAATAAGAAATACTACAAGGTACCGCTCAAACGATCGGAATTAAGGAAAAACAAATAGTGGATTCTGCATCACCATAATGCACCACCTCACACAACAATGCTTATTCTGTAATCATGTCTCAACCACCGTATGCACCAGATTTGGCTCCCAGCGACTTTTTCCTATTCCCAAAACTAAAGAAACCAAGCGACCAAGCAAAAGGAAAGCGTTTCGCCACAATTGACGAGATCAAGACAGAATCGAAGAAATAGCTGATAGTAATAACGAAAAGCGTATTTCAGAAGTGCTTGAAGTAAAAAAAAAAAAATTCTTTGAAAAAGTATCGGCACAAGTGTATTATATCCGAGGAGGATTATTCTGAAGGAGACAAAGTAGATATTGATGAATAAACAAGTACTTTTCGAAAAAATTCACACCTCGTATATTTATTCATACGTGAGATTTACTTATAAGCTCCGTTAACTTTTCACTCGCTTCAGGTGGCAAGTTAGCTCTCAATTCAAATTTCTTCACTCGTGTGTGAGTAAAATTTTCGCGAAATTTTATTTCTCTTTCTTTTATTGCTTAAAAAATGTCCAATGCCATCTCTAATTCTCTCCACAATTTATTGATTTGACATTTAATTTCATTTCATAGAAATATATTTCTATAAATGAATTGGCATTACTTGTGGGAAATCAATTTTATTACGCATTGGCTGAGAGGAAAATTACATTTCTGTTGGCAATTTACGTTTATTAGAGTGAAAGCTGACTGCAGTTCCCTTTTTGCGTTAAATGAGAAATTAACTTTGGTATCAACATCATTGCATGTATAATATAAGGGGGGTCACAAGTCGTCTGGAAAATAATAAGCGATAAAGTAGAGCTGAGGGCGCATACTCTAAAGAGGTATTTTTATAATTTCGCTTCACATAATCTATATAAATGGACAGTAGAGCTAACACTTATTTCTATCGCTCTCAACGGCAGCAGATATATTATATTACGTCTCTTATATACGCGAACTATTTATATATTATATGACATTTTATTATCCTTAAAGCGTCTAAAAAACGAATACGGAAAAATGAATCCCATTTTGGTACGCGGTACCTCAGCTTGAAATCGCATTTCTCACTTAAGCAACTGAAACCCAAAATGGTAGAAAAATTTTGAAAATCATTTTTACAACTTTAAAACACAGTTTTGCCACACGCCTCTGACATTTATGTTCCTATTTATGTGCTCTTTCCTACTGCTATTCAATGCTTTTTTTTTCTGTGGTGGAAGAGGGAGAGAGAGTGAGTTAAATTATTAAATTCCAAAAGGGAGAAATTTTTGCACGTTTTCCATATAGGAATTTTTCATCAATGTCACTGCTCCCTGCTATTTTCAACATCAACGCTGGTATTTTTCATACTCCATACTCTTCTGCGAAAATTAAAGAAAGAGTAAAATTCCAATGCATGAGTGAGGACAAACGCGTCAGAGCGTAACATTTACTGCATCACTTACCCAGATATTTCACATTTTCAAATTTTCACATCAACATCGAATAGCAATGTTGTGCGCATGTAGTTTGATATGAATTTGAAAACTATTTTTAATCAAATTCTAAATATTTTTTTCTTTTGTGTTTTAGAAAATTGAAAAATTCAAATTGCTAAATTTATAAATATTTTCCTTTGCTGATGCAGTTGCACTTTTTGCACGTGGAAGAATCGTGTGAATTTATTTCTCAAAGTTGCTGCAGAATCTTTTCAGAGAGTTAGATATTTAACAGTTTTTTTTTTTTTAATTTGTTTTTAAGTGACCAAGTCATTTTGTTAAGCCATATAAATATCACAGAAAAAATAAATTAAGAAATAAATTTATATTTGGAACCTTGGACTTTTTCTGCCAAGAGGTGATCAAATTAGAATTTTTTATAATTCTAAATATTGGCCTGATTATGATTCGAAACTCAGTAGCAGGCACCGCTAACTACAAGGATATTGAGGAGCTTGACTGCAAATCAGGCAATCTCAACTAGCGGGGAGTTTAACGTAGTGGCGAATGTTAGGCAAAAGTGACTTTAACTATAAACAAATCGTCAAAGGAATGAACAGTATCAAGTATTTCTAATTTCCGTGTATAATGAAACTAAAAACAGGAATGAACCGCCGTCTTCGACTATGGCGAAGTTTTTATACCTTTCATGAACATACCAAATTTTTTGACATTGCACAATTTGATTTGGCTGATTTAAAGTGTCAATATTAAATTGAAATCACATCAGGTAGAATACCAAATATTGCACACCAACAAGTCGGTGTAAGGGAGCTATCAAGTCAACTGAAAAGTCACCGGCCAGACACATAGATGGCAAAATTAAAATTAATTAATTAATGATTTTTATGTAGCCCTAACCATCAAATTACGCGTGTATAAATTCGACAGGTGTCAGATCATTAGTTTGTGAATTATAGAATTTTGCGTGAAGTAAATGAAGCGTGTTGATAAAATATTGCTTTTTGAAGGAAAAAATACAGTTGAAGCAAAAACTTGGCTTGATAACGTGTTTCCGGACATTGCTCCAGCAAAATCAATCATCAAGGATTGGTATGCTAAGTTTAGACGTGCTAAAATGAGCACCGAAGACGATGAACGCAGTATGACGCCCAAAAGGGTTTACCGACGAAACATCAAAAAAAAATTCCCAAATGATTTTGAATTACTGTAAATTGATATTGAATGAAATAACAGAAACTCTAAAGATATCAACTGAATGCTTGCATCATATCACTCATAAATATTCGGATATGAGAAAGGTATTTGCAAAGTGGGTGCCACGCGAGCTAATTTTTGACCAAAAATAACGATGAGTTGGTGATTCGGATCAGTGTTTGGAGATGCTCAAGCATAGTAAACCCGAGGTTTTAAGTCGATATGTGACAATGGATGAAAATTTGCCCATATAATTTTACTCCGAAGTCCAATCGTAAGTCATATGAGTGACTGCACGCGATGAAACCGCTCCAAAGCGTGAAGCAACGCAACACTCGACTGGCAAGGTGTCTATATTTTGGGATGAGCATAAAATAATTTTCATTGACTACCTTGAAAAAGAAACGCCCATTAACATCGACTGTTACATAGTTTTACTGGATGAAATCACCGAAAAAAGGTCTCATTTGATGAAAAAGAAAGTGCTGTTCCACCAAGACAACGCACCGTGTCACAAGTCAGTAAAATCGATAGCAAAAATTCATGAATTGGGCTTCGAATTACTTCCGCATGTACCGTTTTCTCTGATCTGGTTCCCAGTGAATATTGCCTTAGATCTCAGAAGAATGGTCGCTGGGAAGAAATTTTGTAGAATAAAAAGGTGATCGCTGAAACTGAGGCCTATTTCAGAAGACAAATCGTACTAGAAAAATGGTATCGAAAAGTTGGAGGTTCACCATTATCAGTGTATCACTCTTGAATTGAGCTATGTTCAATAAAAAAAAGAATATTGCCAAAGAAACTTGTTTTACTACTGCAACACTCGTCCGATTTCGGATGATTTTCAAAACCAATACACATATATGTGTTGAAGACAAAAGTTCAGGGCCTTCGGAACTTTTATGACGAATTTATGACCCGAAACTTCATGTCTGAAAAATCGGTCGTATATATGCTAGAGTAGTCCGATATGGTCGGTTCCGATCAATGACCGTTTAAACATATACATTCATCTGCATACCGAGTTTGTTTCAACCAGGCGGGCGGACGAAATTAGCACAGCTCGTCATTCTGACATGGTCTGTATAGATTTTGCGGGTCTATCTCTTCTCTTCTCTTTTGGTACTTACATACTTCTCACCAAGTTAATATTCCATTTCGTCTACATGAGAGGTATAAAAAACAATTAACCTGGATTTGTTTCATGGAACACAAAAGCTACTAGAAATGGTTAAGTTTATGCTTAAAGGAAAGTGGCTAATATTGAAAATTTACTCCCGAAAGGGTTGGTCTTCAACTGACCTCGATATGAAGGCTTATAAACTCCAGTTGGTCCAAGAAGTAAAGTATCGTTTCGCTCAAGGAGCTTCATATGACAGAAGATAACTATATTTACTGCGACATTATATCTTCCGTTGAAGTTCAGTTCTACTTCGGGGCTAAGTGGACAAGCAAAACTGTCATATACGCCAGTCGTTTAAGGCCTATTCATAACTTGAAACATGAAGTTAAAGTCGCTATTGAGTACTGTATAATCGAAATAAAGTTGAAAAATTTGATCCAGACGAAACAGAAGAGGCTTAGGAAAGCTAGCTGTGGTAGTCATGTGAATGGTTATTTTTTTATCATTAAACGTAATGTTAGTGCATTTCAACAAAAGCAAAAGTATTGAAATTATGTGAGCTTCTTTTTTATAATAATTTTGAAGCGCGATTTCTTCGTATTCCATCCGATATTCGTGTTAATTAAGATAATTAAAAACAAGAATAAACTCATAAAAATTGTATTTAATGCTAAAACTTTTTAATACAATATAAAAAATTTCAAAGCCATTACGCCAAATCAACTTCACCTGCAAGTCATCTACTCCGATGCTCTTAGTTTCCGATGACCCCCAGGCAAGTTCGTTAAAAGTAAAAGAGCAAAGTTAACTTTTATCAGAGTGCACTTATGCTAGTGCACTAGTGCTAATGCTCTTTTCCCAATGGAGTGATTATAATGTCATTATATTGCTGCATGACTTGTAGTTGTTTTATCAAAATTTTACAATTGTTATTGGTGTATGACCGGCGATGAAGTTTAACTTTTACAATGACAGATTTTTATTTTTTAATTTTTAATTGCAAAAATGCGAAAAAAGTTAATAGAAGTTTATTTCAAGCTAAAAAAAAAAACTTAAAAAAAATATAAATAAATTTTTCAGTGAAATTCTTTTCTTTTAAATTAACTACAAATAATAAAAATTTCGAAATTTTTATTAAATTTATCTATTTACGCTGTTAACGTTAAGAGAACTCTCCAACTTATTATAGCGGGAAATTACCACAAAATTATATCAAATTTCTAAACAATATTTCGATATTTATGCATGGACATACTCCGTACTATTACTGTACATATTTTTAAATCTAGTTCGAAAGAACTATTCTGCCCTATTTTTCAGCGATTTCTTATGTTATACATTTCAACAGTACAAAACACTTATTCTTTTAAACAAAAAAAACCTTTATTGTTTATTTTCTAATATGTTTGCTCAATTTTAAGCGCAGGAGTGCGAAAAATTTTCAGAATATATTTAAAGAAATAATAAAGTATCGTTAAAACTATATTTTGAAAGTTTCTATATCTTTCTTTGGTCTCAAGAACCAAGCACCATTAAAAATAATAATTATTTCTTGACACCTGTCAGCACTTCGCCAGCCCACATTCGACTAAAAAATAATGGCAATCGCCATAATGTGACTCCTGGGAAATATGGAACAAGGAAAAAAATAAACGAATTACAACGGAATATTTATACAAAGTGGCCAAAGGCAACGAAATTATGCAACTTGAAATTTCGTGCGCAGAAAATGTGAAGTCAATGAGCCAACTATGTTTGAAAGCAAATAAAGGTTTACTATACACACATACAATTGTATATCCAAAATATTTATATATATATATATATATATATATATATATATATGAACTCTATATTTGCTTGTAAATAACTACATTAAACCCTCTCTAACGCCACGAATGTTACACCACCATCTAGCCTGGTAAGCGCAAAACATATTTTTCAGCTTACAGGCAGGTGGGCAGTTGGGCGTTTCAACCAGTCAGCTGTAACTTATGCGATACTACAATTAGATAAACTATAATTTGAATAAATTAATTAAGCTGTAAGCAGTGAATAACATTAAGGGTAGTGAGAGGTGGTGAGGTTGAAAGATAAATTAAATGCAGATTGGAAAGACTAAACCAACAAGTTTCGGGTATACAATCTGTATTGGGAATATCAATATGCATTAACACCTCTAACACATACCTCTGTAGGGTAACACAAACATATTTACAAATAGTAAATGTATTATTATTAAAGTGAAAGATGAGCATTGTGCTGGTAGTGAGGGAATCGAAATTAGTTGCTTTTGTCCGTTTGCTGAATTTCCAACACAGAATGGTTTCTAGTGAGAAGCAAACTGCAGAAAATTTATGGTTTGAAGGAAAATTTTAATGTGGGATTTAAGGTACGAAAGCCAAATTTTGCGAATAATTTATCTGAAAGCAAAGAGAATAGAATAGAAAAAATATTTAAAACTAAGAACAAAATTATCAGAAAATAATTGTTAACGGTTTTAAGGACTTGGAGTGCCAATGAAAGTAAACTTTTATTAAATCGTATTAAATTCGATGCTCAAAAATTTTAGTGTATATACATACATACATTTTGCTTACTAAAATAAAAAGATGTTTTTCAAAAATAGAAGAAAAAAATCATAAAGAAAACTTTCTTATTTAAAATTTAATGGATTGCAGATGGTGGCAAAAATAAAAAGAATCTTGAATTTTCCATTTTTATAACGATTAAACCTGGCAATTTGACCCGGTTCATTAAACGGTTCTGGAAAATTTTTGATCGATCGATCTGTTGATTTGCAGCAGAGTTAGAGGTATACAAATTTCTAAAAATATTAGACTCCCCATCAATATTCGATTTGTATCCGATTTTTAAAAGAAAGAAAAATTTTAGTTTCTTCACCGTTTTCAGTTTAAAATTTAAGATAAAAAAACTGTTTTTTTTTTCTTCAAAGTACCAGAAAATGCCATTTAGGAATTTTATTGCACGTTTTGAATATTCTCCACAATTTTCAATCCGATAACTGGTAGCTAAGATATCGGTGGTTAAAGTCAAAAGTATTGTTTTGCCTCTCAAATGGACATTTTCGGGACAAATCATTGTAGTGAATATAAAATTTTTATGTTTTCACGTTCACAAAAATAAAATACGGTATGATCCAGCTCAAAAAAAAAACTTAATATAAAACAACATGAATTCAAACTTGAATAATCAGGCCTATACGATATTTAGACTGTCGAAAAACTTTCCAAAAAGACGAAACATTTTAAAATGCTTACTTATGTTTTATTTCTAACAATTGCTCGATAACGGTCACTTTTAACAATAGTTTACAAAAAAAAATAGGAAAATAGAATCTTAATGATTCAAAATGAAATTTTTATGATCGCCATATGATCACATCTATATGTGTATGCAACTTGCAACTGTATTTGGCCACCTCGGTTTTTGCAGAATTTTAGCCAATTTAGCTTTATTTCCATTTTTGTTTTCATTAGCAATCTTTTCTGAAGTTTCTGTAAATTTGCCGTATTTTAATAAATGATTACACTTTCTCAGGTGTTAATAGGGCAACTAGTGGATTTTTTATGAACAAAATTTTGAAAATAATGTTCTGAATGATGCTCGTTTCTCAAACGTCCAACAACAGAGTAGTTAGAAGTGCGTACTACCAGGCGGATGGTCAGAAATCGAGTCCAGTTCAGACTAACATTTCAAAAAATTAAGTTAGTGCATTTTTGACATGAAATAAAATTCCGTCAGCTGTTCCAAGACGGCTTAGTACGACGATTGCCCTTTTATATTTCCGAAATATTTTCCATTAAGATCTATACACTTTTGCATGAATTCAAACAAATTGTCGAGGGACTGTTGCCACTCTGATTGTGGTATCTCAAAAACATGTATTCGGAAGGCAACAACCACCTCTTCAGATAACTGGAAATCAAATGGTTGTTTACTACTCAGAATTTACTGTTCTGCATTGCTCTAGTGGATCGGTTCAGACATGTCCAGTTTAAAAAAAAAAAAAAAAAAACCATTTCCTTGGAAGTGCTTCGGGTTGCGCGACCAACTTTTGTTGGATTCGGCTCATCTTGAAATACCTATACAGTCAACTGCTATTTACTTTCGAACTCAGAAGCCTTGACAAATTATGGGGGAACCAACGAGAACAAACTGTTTTCAATCAATTGTTCATGCAATATTGAATGTATGCTGGTCCGACTAATGCATATAGAGTTGTCTCAATCCCATGATGGATCACATGACGACCTTGTAATATCAGTTTACACATAATATTAATAGTTTGCGGAACAACAATTGCTTTTCGACCTGGATTGATGTCAATATACCATCGCTAAGCATTAGTCCTTGATGAAGCTTCATCGCCAAGAATTGAGTTGAGTTCAGCGATGCAGTGTTGCTGAGTTAAGCCACGTCGAAAGATATAAAAAATAATCACATGAAAATGTTCGCGATTTAACTCCATTTTTTTTTTATAAGTTGCTGTAAACAACACGTATAGCTCTCGAATGTCAAAACGTTCTGAGTATGTATAGCATCAAAAATGTTAAACTTTAAGATAAAGTTATCGGTTTCCAGGTCCTTTAATTAGTTTGAAGAATGCCTGCTAATCTTCTCGGGCTCAGAATTTGACTTGTTTTCTTAAAATTCTGTTATCATTGGTTGGCATACGCAGTAAATATTGTATAGGGAATTGTCACCGATATTCAGAATCGTACTTCTACATTGCGCAGGTTATAGGCATAACAACACAAAATTCCCTCCCACGCCTATTCAAATCAAGCAGAAGTTCATGTTCAGAAGTTCTTTTTAAATGTTGTTCTAATGGAGAGCTTGAAAGTTCTCAGATTACATTCGTTTACCAATCCGGAATAGCTTATAGAGTAATATATTAATTAAAAGTTACGTAGCTACCTGGAGAGTTTTTTATGTGGCATCACAACGCCATATCACCTCAGCCTAACATAACATATAGCTAAAAAAAAAAACAATAATTATATATATATAGATTTTGTTTGGTCACTAATGTTATACCAAATTCATTCACCTGGCTGTAACACTCCATACTTCTATGATCAGATGAGCAAATAAAAGATATTTATTATGTCTTGTTTAGTCATCTTTATGAATGAACTGCGACAAGCCAGCAAGATGATACAATTTCTTGTACAATATATAAGAGCTTTCTTTACTAACTGGCTATTAAGGGGACCACAATGATCGACCTCACCCCTGACAAAGGTATTCAGCAATAAATATGTATAAGTGGCGCTTTTCAACCTTTGAAGTGATTTTTTAAAGAACACCTGCTTCAATTTGTGATGTGTGTTTCAAAAAAAAAAATTTTCAACAAATAGAAGGACGTGTAGTAATTATTTCCGCTATTTAAACCCCAATTTATCTTCTATGGCTCTTTGCACGTAAATTGTACAATGTAAACCGTTACTTAATTCTGAATTAAGTCTTCTCTTCTATTCGGTTTACTGCCCAGAACTTCTTTGAATCTAGTGAACTGATTTCCGCCATTTTATATTTCCCGAGAAACAAATTAAATAAGAGGAGAACAAAAATTAAGCCTGATATAATAAGCTAATACAAAATGCGTTCTGAATAAATAATATTTTCTTAACTAAAATTTTTTATAAACTTTTTCAGCCTTCGCATGCACTTCCTGGTTGATGATGAAGAAAACAATCGCCTGTCGCCTCAATTCAAATAGACAACATTTTTATAAGCTGACAAATACGAAAATAAAGATGATGAAAAACATTAACGGTAAACAACATGAATAAAAATGGTGCAAATTAAGTTAAACGCCGCAGCAGTTAAGGTTGCGTAGACACAGCAAAGTAGGAAAAAATGCAAGAAAAGAAAGTACTTCGGCACTTTTATATACTCATAAGTACGTAGCACAAAGAGGCACAGAGGAGGCACAGAGGAGGCTCTTATAAATATGCACTGGCATGTATGCACACTCAGCCACAACTTCGACAGGTGCGCGCTGTGAATAAAGAATCACCGTCGTGGGAGTGAAGGTGAGTGAGTGAAGACACTGCTGGATTTTCTTACACACAACACGCAATGATTCTCAACTTTTAGACTTCCGCAATTCCGTGCCGTGAATGTTGGTGTGCCGAAGACGCCAGCGGCAGAAGCAGCAGCAGCATCAGCCAACACACGCAATGCGGGCAAACCAAGGTAAAGCCACGCCTGGTGATGCTGTTGTTGTTATTAGTCATTTTTGCTGGTATTGTATTACTTGTTGTTGTTATTGTTGTCGTCATTACTTCATTGCTAGCGAATATTGCGCTATTCATTATTCACCAACATTCATTGCCATTGCAGTCGTTACAAGTCCCCCCTACCTCGCTTATCTCTGAAGGCTTTTCTGGCTTCGTCTCCGCAGCTTCGCATGTCGCCTGTCATCTGCATTGCTGATAAGTAAATCCGATTAGAACTGTCGCGCTTGGCCGGAAACTTCTGCTTCTGCCTGTACTTTTGTTGTACTTTCACCGGCAGCTACTACTGTTCATTTTGCATTTTTATCCTGCTCTTCTTACTCTTTTTCTTCGGTTTCTCCCACTTCGATTACCAATCTCTTCCCATCGCGCTTTTATTGGTTTGCTTCCTCGGCCACAATGCCACAGCCACATGATTTCCACTTAGGCTTGGTTTCTTAAACCGCTTTATATATTTTACTTTCTTCTTCTTGTTGTTGTTATTGTTATGTTGTACTGTGCTCTTGTCAGCAGCAACAAATTAGGTAGTGATGATTTCTGAGATATTCTCATTGGGGAGGCTTCCAAATTACATGCCAACGTCATGGTTCGAGCGACGACGAATCTCTTAAATGGCAGATTGGTATCGAGTATATAGTGATATACTTACATATGTATGCATGTGTTTAACGCAGGAAATGCACAGTGTTCTCAAGTAAAAAAAAAGTTTTTAATTTTAAGGAGTTAAGACGAAAAAATTAAAATTCTTTTTTTCGATAGATCAAAGGTCGATAATTGAAGTGTATCAGTCCCACAAAGGTATCAAGCTCATTATTTCAGCAAATTTTCGTAGAAGTAAGATACTTTGATAGTGAAAATTTAAGATATTCATTAATTACGGGTTTCAAAAAAATCCAAATACTCTCAATATCAAAAATCAATTTCTGTTCTCAGGATCTTGTTAAGCGCTTGTTCTGAATTTTGGATACGAGTATGTGCTAACACATAAAAATTAGAATAATCGCTTCAGAAAATATCTACAGAAAAAATTATTGATGTTTAGAAAATTTTGATTTTCCGAAAGCGGAAATGAAGAGAGATATTTAACTCAGAGTATTGAAATAATCAGAATTAATCAGAATCGAACGGAAACCTACAGTATGTCGAGGAATGCCGTATTGCAGTTGAAAACACAATCAGAGGGAATCTTACATTAGATATCGTTCGGAGCTAAAAGGAGAAATAAACAGATTTGAAAAAAAAGTGATGAAAGATGCAGAAATACATGCTTTTCGTAAAGTTGGAAACGCTGTAATTGAAGGGAAAAATTTACGAAAATGTCTTGCCTCGTGGTCATATTTACTTTATGAAAGGAAGTTTTTATTGATATATTTAAGATGACAAAGTTGAGCGCGAAGCTATAAGTTAAAATAAATGACCAAATATGCCGTCCATGACGAAGAAAGAATAGTAGTTGATTACGGTTTACCCACCTCCCACCTATCTTGTTTTGTTTTTCATCAATGCCGATTCATGCTGAACAGAGGTTTGTTTAGTATCGAGAACTAAAAAAGTTCAGCTACAGAACAAAAATTCAAGAGCAGATTTTTAAGAATTAATTTAAATATAAAATTTTATTTAATGATTAGTTAAGAGTCGACAAATAAGTTTTCTTAATATGAAAAAACGAATCAGATATGTCAAATATGCTTCAATGAAAGTTGAAATCAAGACACAAACAATTCATGGGCTTCTGAAATTCATAATTCGTTTTACAAGTTTTCAGAAGCAAGGGGCAAAATGTCTGGACATTCTAAACGGAACCTTAAATTTTATTTCAGGCTAGAAATGGAGCCTGTTATTATTTTAAACATAAAAATTACACCAAGTAATTCACTGCGTCTGGCAAGAGTAGGGGAATCGATAAGTTTCAGACGACTAGTATAAGGTGAAAGATTGTACTAAGAGTCCCAAGGCAAATTTCTTAAGGCAAATCGGAGGAATTGTTTTTGAACAGACTCTATCCTATCAGAGTAGATTTGATAACTCGGGTTCCAGATTACCGAGCCATATTCTAGGATAGGTTTTCCTAATGTTATATACAAAACTTTAGTAACATAAGGATGGTTAAACTCCTTTGACCACCGTTTTACAAAACCCAAGATGCCTTTGATTTTATTGACTATCGCACCAATGTGATATGTGAAGTTCAATTTTGGGTCCATAGTGATACCCAGGTCAATGAAACGGTGAACCTGTTCCAAGTTGTTGTTACCTATTTTGTGAGTAGTTGTTTGTATGACTTTTCGGGAGAAACACATAACTTTACATTTCTTAAGATTTAGGGGCATCCGATTATGTCTTTTTCTAATGGGTGATCCATTTCGAGGTTCCCTACTTTTTTGAAGAAATAAACAGAAAATTCAAATTTAAGGGGGTATGTTTATTATCGTTCGAGAGAACACTTTTTGGCATTTATTTTTTGAAGATTATCTCTTTCAATTGTTTGGCCGCGACTATGTCTCAGATTGTACATCCGTTGAGTCCAATTTTCGATGACTCGTTCGAGCATTTCGACTGGTAACTGGCGAATGACAGGCGTGATGTTTTGCTCCAAGACCTGAATCGAAGCGGGATTGTCCGCATAGACTTTAGACTTTATATATAACTACAGGAAAAAGTCTAAAGGTTGATTGATGCGATATGTGGGGAGTGGCGCCGTCTTGTTAAAACCAATCTTCAACTTCCATTTTATCATATCGCAATAATGGTCGCCATTGACGGTTACATTTTCACCGGCATCATTTTTGTAGAAATATGGACCGATGGTTCCACCAGTCCACAAGCGCGCGAACACATTCTTTACATAACGCGAATTTTCGTCATAAAGTTGAATGATTTGTAAACGAAAGTAGTAAGATAGCTTCATTTGCCGAAATGTAAGATTTATAAAGTTTTACATCATCCGCATGCATTAAAAGTTTTGAAAATTTTATCTGAGAAAATATATCCTGTATAAATAGTGAAAACAGAATCGGGCATAGATGACTACCCTGAGGTACTCCTGATGAAACATTAGCGGTATCTGAAACGGAAATTTTAAGCACAACTCTTTGAGTTTGATCATAAAGATATGAGGAGATCCATTGTAAAAATTTTGGTTGGAAAACCAGTAAGTCAAGTTTCCTGATTAGCAACGACACACAAACTTATTCAAAAACTTTGCTGAAGTCGGTATATATTATGTCGACGCTGCTGTTCTTTCTGAGCGCATTTCTCATATGAGAAACATGAAAAAGTAAAAGGCTGCTAGTCTATCTTCTGAGATACTCAAAAATTAAAATTAAAATTGATAAAGGAGCTGATGCGTATAGTCACTATCAGGTTAAGTGAGCTTAAAAATTGTATTGATGGTTCCTTTTTGGTATATTTAAACCTGATAGATCCTCCATGAAGGATATGTTCATCATGTGCGAAATCTTGGAAAATGCATGACAAAAAGGTTACATACGTTTTAGCGCCTAGTTGGCTTAAAGGTCATCTTAGACAAAAAGAAAAATAACTAACTCTTGATCATTATGTCATATTTTTATATATTTTGATATATTTTCAAAACATAGAATTTAACGAAACAGGGGTTGAACTTTTAAAATATATAATTTTTTTGTTTGCATCTTCTTTGGTTTATGGCTTTTTGACGATAGTAATAAATTTTCTGTTAATTTAACAGATCAACAAGGGTGAAGATACACTCTTTTGTGATATTTGTAAAGCGAAAAGGTTAACATCCGCAGTATAACTACAGCCTTCTGAAATGTGTCAGCATATAAAAATATTTTTTTTTTTTCAGAATCTTAGCAGACGAATAAAAATATGCCCCACATCCAAGCCTCTAAAGACAAAGTTGTGTCATTTAAATTTGCAACATCGCTTTCCATGGCCACACACAAACACACAAACATATGCACATATCCGCACATGCACACAATGTTAAGAAAACACACCGTAATATACATATATATTTTTCATTGGCAACATTAAAAATTATTACCACTATAATTCAGCACCAAACTGCTTTAGATGAGTTAACAGAAAATATAGCTTTCAACGCCATTTGTATGGCAAATGCAAGTGTAAATGTGTGTGTGCGTGTGTACTTACAATATAAGTTGCAATTATACTGAGTGTAGAACGGTTGGACGTGTAACGGCTGCTGCTTTATTTGTGCTGCTTATCTACCGCGTGAAATTAAAAAAGACGAAAGAAAACGAGCAATGAAAGCTGAATCCACTAAAATACACCGAACGACCATAAATGAGCAGCAACAACAACGAGGCCAAAGAGACGCTCAGGAAGTTAGCTGTCGTCGCTGGTGCTGCCGCCGTTGATGGTTGTCGTTAAATAAAGTAATTCACAAAAATCTGCACGTAAATGACGCTGATGACACGTAGACACCATGACTGGCATATTTCTTATTTCACTTTATTATTATTATTTCGACTTCTCCTTAATTTTTTTTTTTTTTTATAGTAAAAAGTTAAAATGCTTCGAAAAGGAAAACTTAAAAGTGGCGGAATGTCGGTTATATGTGTATATGTATATATTGCCTGGTAGTGTGAATGCTTTGCTTTTTTGTGCAATAAAATACTTTTTAGGAATGTTAATTACGGTTTTGCGCTCGTGCCGATTTTCAGCGCTAGATACGCGAAAAGCAGCCGCAAATTTTCACAATGAAATGCGAGAAAGTGTGGTTTGATTAAGGATAATGTTGTGTTTTTAAAAATATGAAATATAATATGGCGGGAGAAATGTAGGAAATTAAAATTTTGAAAAAGGAAATATACAAGTACTTAGGTGGTTTCCTAAGCGGCTTAGAATTGTTAATTAAATAACTCAGTGAGGTGATGAGAATGAAATTGGAAATGGGTACTCTTTATCAGCTGTATAATACAGAAAATATTAATAATGATATACGTATTTATTAGGATGGTCACATTATTTATTTTCAAAACAAAAAAGTGTCTTTGACTCGCATTATTATTATTTTTTCTCTCCCTTGTGTCTTTGTACAATTTTCTTTTTTTGACAGCAGCAAGCACTCTTCGCTAGGTAAATTCACGTAAAATTCTATATCTTTTTTTGCGATGACAAAGAAAATTTAAATTTAATTAAGATATTTTGCTTCGTTACAAGAGAGTGCGACTACATCACTGCCCGATTTTTATATGTTTTATTTAAATATGCTCGCTGCTTCTTAAATGGCTGTGTGTTCTTAATTAGTTTGACAATATGTGCTCGATGAAAAGAGAAATTCCAAAAATATATATATAAAAATAATAAAAAAAATTATAAAGTACAAAAGTACAAAGGCGGCCGCAATAGCCACGTGGTTAGCATTGCGTACCACAATTCGGAAAGCCTGGGTTCGAGTACAGTTTCGAGCAACATCCAAAATTATAGAAAATTAATTTTTCTAATTGCGGTCGTCCCTCGACAGGGAATGTTAAGCTCTGCGAATGAATTTCTGACTTGAAATAAAAGCTCCTCATAAAAATCCATCGGCCGATCGAAGACGGAATAAAATAAAATGTATGTGAGGCACTGATTATAGCGACCCTCATACTTCACGATACCATTTTATGTTCCGTATTTTGATTAGAAATAGGCCTCAGTTTTGGCGATCACCTTTTCCTTTCACGAGATCTGAGATCTGAGAACATGAAATAGTTGCTGCGGGAATTTAAAGCAAAATTCATAGATGTTTGCCATCGATTTCACTGACTTGTGACACGGTGCATTATCTTGGTGAAACAGCTATTTCTTTTTCTTCAAATGCTGCCGTTTTGCGGCGATTTCGTCCTTCAAACGGAGCGAAATGATGGTTTATTACGCTTGAGCATCTCCAAACGCTGCTCCGAATCATCAACTCATCGTTGTTTTTGGTCTACAGTGAGCTCGAGCGGCACCCACGTGGTACAGAGCTTTCTCAAACCCAAATATTTATGAGTGATATGATGCAAGCATTCAGTTGATAACTTTAGAGTGCCTGCTATTTTAATCAATTTCAATTCACGGTTATTCAAAATCATTTTGTGAATTTTTTGATGTTTTCGTCGGTAACATCTTTTAGGAGTCATACTGCGTTCCCCGCATTCGGTGCTCATTTCACCATGTCTAAAAGTAGCATACCAATCCTTGATGAGTAGTGGAGTAGTGTTCGAAAACTCGTTATCTTCACAATTTTTATTTCAACTGTACTTTTTCCCTTCAAAAAGCAATATTTTATCAATATGCGAAATTCCTTTTCGTCATTTTTTTCTCAATAACAAAAGTTGCTTCACTCAACCTGCTATAGTTCACAAACTAATGATCTGAATTTATATACGCGTCTTTTGAAGTAAGGCCCAACTAAAATGCATAATGATTTAATTCCACTAGCGCCTTCTATGTGTCACGCCAGGGACATTTCAATTGACTTTTCTTTTAAAGTTCCAGTGCGATTGAGACTACCGGAAGAATGTAAAGAAATAGTATGAACTAAGAAATAATAGGTAGCAAAATCATAGCAAATGGTAAGATTTGTGAAAAAAAACTTATTAATGTTACACGACGTGAATGCATCATTTTACAAGGCTATTATTATCACTATGGACCCAAAACTGAACTTCACACATCACATTGGTGGGAGAGTCAACAAAGACAAAGGCATCTTGGCTTTTGTAAAACGTTAGTCAAAGGAGTTTAATGATCCTTATGTTACAAAAGCTTTGTATGCAACATTAGGGACACCTATTCTTGAATACGGCTCGGTGATTTGGAACCCTAGGTATCACATGTACTCTGACAAGTTAGAGTCTATTCAAAAACAATTTCTCCTATTTGCCTTAAGAAATTTACATTGGGACTCTCAGTACAATCTTACTTCTTATACTAGTCGTCTGAAACTTATCAATCTCCCTGCTCTCGCCAGTCGTCGGGAAATGCTTGGTGTAATTTTCATGGTTAAAATAACAACAGGCTCAATTTCCAGCCCCCTTATTCTCTCTTAAATCAAATTTAATGTTCCGTTCAGAATGTCCAGACATTTTTCCCCCTTGTTTCTGAAAACTTGTAGAACAAATTTTTAATTTCACGAGCATTTGCATTATTTGTGTCTTGATTTCAAATCTCATTCAAGCACATTTGACAGATCTGACTCGCTTTTTGATATTAAGAAAACTATTTTGTCGACTCTCAACTAATCGTTACATTACATTTTATATATGAAAAAATTCTTAAAAATCAGCTGATGATTTTTTGTTCTGAACTCTTTCAGTTCTCGACACTAAACAAACCTCTCCTCATTGTGACTCGGCATTGATGAAAAATAAAACAAGTTCCGTACGTCATGCGGACAGCGCTCCTCGTGCGTTTGGGCGGGAGGTGGGTAAGCCGTTGGGATTAATAATAATAATAAACAAATTTGTTCTGAAAAAATTAACAAATACCGTCGACCAAACACATTGTATTCACCTGATATGTATTCGGCTGATATTTTTCTTTTTCCAAAAATTTAAATTATAGCTGCGAAGTACCTATTTCGAATAAAAATTATTTTAAGACTTGGTAAGACAGAATGTGTTACTCCGGAGAATCTTTCGTAAATAAATATGTTTAATTCATTTGTATTTTTGCATTTTTAAATCTTATTTGAGTTTTGTTTTATAAACTATGAGACGCGATTTTACTTACTGTTCCATTTCGGAGTGCTGAGTGAGTGTTTAGCGATAATTCCCCTTAGGTTTGTTATATGTGCCGTTAAAAACAATACTACTTTTTTTCTTTGCCACAATGTTAGTCAGGTCGAGTATTGTCAACGCAATTTCAACTCAATCCGATTAAATTAACTCAATATGCTTATTTTGTGTTGTTGCTTTCCATGCATTTTATAACCTACCTAATGTTCTTTTGTTCGTCGGGTGCATAAAGAGACGCCCATTAATCAAATCTTTAGATATTTATATTTTCTTGGGAAACGTGTATGCAAATAAGCAAAATGCCAATGTCTAATTTCATTTGAAACTCTCACAAATAATAAAAATCTAATTCCAGCTTAGAGAGTAGGAGATTATTTAGAAGAACGCAACCGACAAAAATATATTTAAAAAAAAATTATTTGTGGAGATAGTTATATACCTGCGCCGCGACAACTTTTCAGCCGAACAAATTCTAAGTAAAAGAGTAGAGTTTTAAAATAATTTCCAATAAAACGTAATTACAGAGAATATCTGACATGAAATAAATAAATGCTCACCATAAAAATCCATCAGCCGTTCGGAGGCGACTTAGAATAAACACAAATCGGAGGAGGAGCTCGACCAAAATGTATTTCACTGAATTTATTATTTTAAGTGTTCATCTTCGACACCAACTTAGAGCGCAGAGGGAAGCAAATAACTGACTTTCCTCCCTACAAAGGATTTTCCTTTAAGAATAAATTTTTTTAACCCAAAAATATCTTTTTTAGTTTTAATCAAATTATCTTCAGACAAAGAAATTTTTTAATATCTCTCCCATCCAATAATAATATATTAATTATATAATAAAAAATATTAAAAAAGGATTATCCCTTATCCTTATTTAAATACTTGCATAAACATCTGTCAAAAGTTTGTATTGAAAATTTCGCCTGCGGTGCAAATGTTTGTTATGCTTTAAACAAACCTTTAAGTTATGCTAATAGAAATTACAACAACAACAACCACTAAAGCGGATTATGGGCAATATTTGACCAATCTTCAGGGCTTGCATTTCACGAATTTGGCCAATTTCGCTTGCTGGCATGTTCATTAGCCTCGAAATCACTGCCATTCCTTGGGCAAAATGTTCTGTAAAGTCTCTAAATTGCGCACATTTTTTACATTACCGTTATGCCTACGGTTGTATTACATTTTTTTATTTTGCATTAGAAGACAAATTTTTTTAAAATTTTTTTCTTCATTTTGCAATTTTTTGTTTCTTACCATCTACCAAGGTCGGTATTCGCATTAAGTGTCCTTTTCGCGCTTGACTGCATTGCGTTTTGGTTTCTTAGACATTTTCTGGCGTTAAACATTGCCAATTTTGCCACGCTATGTGGCCTTTGCTGAGCATTGGCTTGTTGTTGGCTCGTCTTTGCTCTCTTACCAGCTCAAGCTGATAAGCATAATTTTCGTATTATTTCGCTAAGTAAATGTCATTAATTTGCCCGAGCAGTCACCGTTGGCATCCGAGTCCGAGTGAACACCCAACCATAAGGTAAAATGAGGCAAAAATAAATTATAACTAGAAAACTTAAAAAATAAAAATAAAAATAAAAATAAAAAAAGCAAAATGAAAATGCAAAAAAATCAAAGTCAAATACTTAAGAGGTGCGGGCAGGTGCGGTAAAAGCATTTCGTTCAGTAGTTTCCATTTTCTTACTTTTTTATTTTTAGTTCGTTTTTTATTCAAGAATTTTGTCGAAATAAATTCGTGCTATTATATCTAATATCGTCTTAAGCGTTTATTGTGGGCAAGAATATGATGCTGATGCGGACTAGGCCTACTAGCTATTTGCCATGGATTTTTGATATTAATTTCGTAAGCAATGGTAATTTGTATTGTAGTCTGTTTCCTGCACATATTTGTGTATCGGAGTAATAGCAATTAATATTAACCGAAACGAAGTAATTTTGTTTTTGGGAGTTTGAGATTTTTTTTATTGGGGCCAAGGTTAATAATACTTAATTTTAAAATAAAATAAAAATAAATTTTTGTTGTTCATTATTTAAAAAAAAGAATTTTACATTATATAGTAGATTAGCTCAAATGCGTTAGCAGGTGCAGGAATTTTGTTGAATTTAAATGAAATTGATTGATTAGATAGATATTCGAAGATTATCTGAATAATCTGTTTTATTGTTGAAACGGCTGCCATTCTTTATGCTTTTTCCTTAACATTTAACCTAAAAATCTATAATGTTACTATTTTTTAAAATTTTATAGAATATTAATATAGATATTACGATACCTTTGTCTCTCCATGAAGGACTAAGTCAGTCTGTAATATAATATTATATCTATCTTCCCTTTCCTGTTGCGAAATGGGTCAGACCTGTTGGCACAAGGACTTGTTTCGATGTAAACTACGTTTATCCGCTTGGTGAACATCCCGAAAAGGTGATTTCTAGAGAAGATTACTCTGTACCCACAAACAATAGACTAGAGCAATCAGTCAACTGCCGGCAGCAAGCATACATTAAAAGTAAATCAGTTGAAAGCGGATATGCTTAACTTTATACCGGAAAAACTACTATATATAAATCTACTAAAAAAATCTATATATAAACGATAGTACATCCTAGCGGCTATTATCGACGTATAAGATGCTCTTAATAATACGAACACTACCACAGTGACCTCGTAATTGACTCACCTGAGGTCAGCCAAAACTTACTTGAATCGGGGTATTAAAATCATTTACAAAATCATATTTTATGTTATGCTCTGGCAAACATGCCAACCGACTAACGCGGGTATTACAGAAGGCACTTGAAACGGGAGCTTTGGAATACCTGCAGAAGAGCCATTGCGCCAAAACACAAATATCGCAAAAATCGTAGTAGCATATGGAAGACCATACTAGGGCTACATTCAAGAAGTGTCGGGCAAAACCTCTGAAACACGTGCAACGCACCTGTCTACTTGATATAGCAGGCGCGATGAGGATTACCTCAACAAAAACACTGGCCGCTATGTATGCAGTAACGCTAACAGCTCGCCACCTAAAGGTCCTTTATAGCCGGATACAATACCTTAACTGTGAGGGACATGGCTGCCTAAAGAAAATATTAACTGAACTTGGGCTAAACGGAAGCATTCTGCCTGGTAAATCTCATCAGATTTCTGCTAGACAGCCAAGCGACAAGTAATAATTAAGTATGTCGACACAAAGTGCGAATGCGTGAAAACATATAAAGAGGCAATCGACAGACTATCGCCGGAAAGCAGAACAAATATCACTTGGGTCCTAAGACACACAGATGTAGAAGGAAATGAAAAGGCGAACGAGTTAGGCTGACCGCCTCAGAAATTTCAGCGCCTTCAAACGTTGTCTCAAGCAGTCAAGCTTCCAAATCTACACGGATGTATACAAAATGGCTAACGGAGTGGGCACCGAAATCGATTGCGCTGAGTTACATCTCGCACTACCCTTTAGACCTTCGGATTACTGGAGTATTTTGCAGGCAGAGGTCTTCGCGTTAAGGAAGCTCGTTGAGCTTGCTAATGCTATAAGAAACCAGACAATAATCTCACATTGTTTTACTTCAGAAAATGTTCTTAGAAGCAGAAAGGTAGGGGATAAAGTGGCAGCAGGGAAGCAACTGTCTATCTACTTGGTTCCAGGCCACAACTGCAATGTGGACAATGAAACAGTTGACGAGATTACAAAAAAGAGCCATTCCTTTTGGGATTAAAACAGTACAAAAAAAAACAAAATTCACTAAAGGCTCTATACAATGATATAATGAATAGAGCTGGGTGAATATCAGGTTGAAATGGAATTCCTTAACGGAATCCAACACCATCAAGATAATGTGTAATGATAATGAATGTAATGTGAAGGGAAGCGCATTAAACTAAAGAGCTCTCTAAAGGACTGCAGCACCGTTTTGGGTCTAAAGGCAGGCCTCAACCAATAAGTATCTCACGTAAGCAGAAATTCCATTAGTCACAGTGGCTGATGAAAGAAATGTAGGGTCACAGACACTACTGAGACGCTGGAACACCTCCTCTCTTTCTGTCCGGCCCCTCGTCTTGAACATATAAGAGTTTTGAACAGTATTAAAAAGATTAGAGGAAGTTTCAAAACTAGAAATCTGGGTTTTCTTAAAATTTCGAAAAACCTTTGCCGCCCTGAATGACAATTATTTTAGCATGAATTCAGCTGATATGCATATGACACTAGAAGCGGTCAGCAGTTGTATGTAAGGCCAAGCAGTCAGCCAACAAAATGTTTCCCAACCTTAGAAAGAGATTAGAACTTTTTACAAATACATAAAGGATTCTAAAATTAAGCTTTTAAGTGGAGAAGTAAAATTCTTAGGTCTTTTATGTGATATATAATAAAAAAATGGTAAAATATTTTTTTAATTATTTTTTACTAGCCCTTAAGTTTATATACAGTATATTTATTTTATTTCTACAAAAAAAAAGTAGAAGAATATAAAAATATTTAATCTATGACATTTCCATGAAAGATCATAAAGATTTTTTAAAGAATTCCAAAAAAAAAATTATTATTTTAATGCTCCTACCATGAAAAGTTAATTCAAAGAAAAAATTTTATTACTTGTGAATTTTTATTTTAATGGTTTTTATACACATATGTTTAATACGTACGTTCGTTATGTACGACAAGTCTATTCAAAGGTCTTAAAGCACAAATAACATTTTTCTGACATGCCGATTTACGCTGTTTTCACACACAAATTTATTACTTCGAATTGTTTGCATAACCAATAGACGAGAAATGGCATAACAAAAACGGCGCTTAGACATGCGATAATTCGATAATGTAGAAAAATGTAAGGCTAAAGTAACTAAAAAGATATGGCATAAATATAAAGAACAAAAATAAACATAAAAGCGAATAGCGGAAATTAATAGGTCGGCAGAGGAGTGTGCCAAGGTAGTTGTTTATGGATGAAAAGGAAGTTGAATTTTTTTTTATTTTTCTTTCAACTGACTTTTTAACAGTAGCTTATAGCTGTTATGTCAGCTATAGAATTTTGTTTATACATTTTCTTAATTCTTCTGTTTTTATTATTGTTGCTTTGTAAATATTTTCCAACATCAGAAGCCTCTATTTCGCGCTTTTCATATGCCGACATACATGGCGTATACGTGATTTTAGCTTACATTTAGGCGGAGTTGTGTGTGTGCACACGTAAATAAGCTTAGCTGTTGGTGTTGCCCACGGTTTGCGTGTCAAGCACATGTACATAATGGCTGATAGCCGGAAGAGCGTGCTGCTAGTGCGGCACGAAATGCTAAACAAAGTCGGTTGAAGTACAAAAAAGTAGGTTGCGTTAGAAGCGCACCTTAAGTGATGAGGTGAAAAATTAGTACCTTCTGTAGCCCATTTTAGCCATTCAACTATTGACTTTCATTAAAGATGTTTTTGCCGTTTTGTATTGGCGTTCAAATATAATATTTAAGGCAAACAAAATTAAAGACATCAAACAGACAAGCTACAGGAAAAGGGTGCGGGAGGACGTTAGCGCAACGACAGCGACTCAAGTAAGCTAAAATGACTGACTAATGACTGACTAAGTTTTCTTATACCGCTTACGCTCAT
Organism: Neoceratitis asiatica; assembly: GCA_030068015.2. Lineage (NCBI taxonomy): Eukaryota > Metazoa > Arthropoda > Insecta > Diptera > Tephritidae > Neoceratitis > Neoceratitis asiatica. The sequence continues at coordinate 10,607,732 of CM061528.1, forward strand.
CCTGCCCCGTTTTCCATGTTCTGCTATGAATTCCATATCATTTCGTTTGGTCTCCCAGCCAGCTCAAATGATAATTACATTTAAATTATGTAAATTTACAACACTTTGAAAGTTCTTTAATACACGCTTACTTTTTTCTTTGCCTTGCAGACCTGCCTGTGCGAGGTTAAGGTGGGGCAAAATGTTGTTTGAGTTCTGTAAAGCGAAAACTGATGAAGGTGTGACTTTGCTAGGAAACTTTGTATTCAGCATTGTGAAATTTGAAGGCTCTTTAAGTGTGTTTACACTAAGCATTGTCTTATAGCTACGCGGTGATTAAGGCAAATTTGTGTGGGAAGTAGCTTAGCTGTTTTATTTTGTGTTTGTATTTTTTTTTTTACTTTTTTTCCTTAAATTTCTTTGTCGTTTGTTTCTTTTATTTATTATTATAATTTTTTTTTTTTTTGCATAATTCCGACAGGCGCACTTCTAAAATGTCAAGCAGTATCCAATTCTTCTAGCAAAAATCTAATCAATAAAACACCACAATTGTGTTCACCACCAGTGTGGACGAGCCCCCACCGTGTGGTAAGTGTAATGCAGGAAGTACGCCGGTCGAGCTGATAACAATTTCTTGCGCTGTGTGACCAAATATAAACAGTAAATAAATTTTAATGACCATCTGTAAAATTACTTTGTGTGTAACAGTAAATATTTGCCTTTTTAGACAGTCTGTGACAAAGTTTACAATTTTTGATGAAATACCAGTGATGGAATTACAATATTATTGAAGTCTTAGCTGATAAGCGCTGCTAACTATTTAGTAAAATTTCTTTTCAAAGTATTTTATTTAATCTTTCTTGCCAGAAACTAACAATAATTTAAAAAATCTGAAGCTAATTATTATACATAATACAAGTAAATAATTAACACTGTATCGGTAAACAAAGTAAATACTAACTAAAGTAAATTTTTCATTTAAATTTTCATCATGAAAAATTATTTAAAAAGATCATATAGAAAATAATTATAATTTTTTACAAACAGTTACAAAAATAATAAAAATAAAATTTTTAAAATTTTTATATTTATTATTATCATTATTCTAATACTGCACCCGCTATTTGCTCATTCCTGTATCTTATATCCTTATTCCCACCATAAATATTCGTCATAATCACCCCCACATCACCCATACGGCATGGTGTACTTACCAGCAATTAGCATTGTTTAATTTTGAAGTCTTACAAACTACGAGCAAAATTTTACGATATCTTTAATATGCGAGTTTCATTAAATTCAAATAATATAAAGAGTTTTTTTTAACTTTCACGCTTACCTTTATTTTAACTGCAAAGTTTACGAGCTGTAAAGAAAGGGGGAGCGTGAGAGAGAAAATCAAACTTGTTTAAGAGAGCAGCTTTTACACATATTTACACAGAGATAAAAAGAAATTCAATAATCGTAATTAAAGACATAAATGCAGACGTAAAAAAGTTATTAAAAAGCACGAACATCGCATGTGGAGTATTTAAGAAACATTCGTTACCAGGATTGTCTTGAGTAGCTTGGCTTTATTACCGAAATGTACGCTAATATTAAACTTTATGTGCCAATTTGATTGTCAAATCAATATAAATGTGAAAAATAAAAACTTTTCTTATGCCAGTTGAGTAACTTGTTTTAATACCTATAATTTAGAAATATACTGAATAATATATTTACGTTTAGTGTGAAATAACGCGTATTTGCAAAATGTATAGGCAAAAAAGTCAAAAATTGAGATTTGGTAACACTGAAGAGGAAGCATCGGCTGCAATCTGTTTGTGATAAAATAAAACTTCAACAAAAATGAAATGCTTTACCTTGTACATTTAAGCTCTGACTATTTAGTCATCTGTACAAAATTTATAAAATAAAGAGCAGTGAGTTGTCTTAGTCAATTATTTAGTGAAAATTATTTATTCTGTTTTTTTGCCGACGAATATTATATCGACATTAAACGTAAAAAGCTGCAATAGCATTTAAACGAGATAATTTTGTTAATCTGTGCGTTCTAAAATGCTCGATAAATGGTAATATTCAAAATAAGTGAAATTTAAAAGGATTATAAATAAAAGTATAAATAAAGCAAAGAAAGTGTGTGTACTTATCTAACAAATCGCTTGAAAATTTGAAAATATGTAGAAATAAATTTTTAATTTTAATTTTTTAATGCAAATTGCTTCATGAGAAATATACCTTCTGCTATTCCTTTTATACTGGTTTAATTTAAATCTGCTTTTCAACACCAATTTAACTTAAACTAATTAAAATTAAAAAAATTAAATAATCATAAAATTGTATAACTCACTTTTTAAAATAACTTTTTTCTAATATTTCTGATGCGGTCCGAATTTGTCAGTTTTTATTTTTAATTATTTATTTTTTTCTTTCCTTTATAATATATAATTTTTATTTTTGTTTTTTTATTTAATTTTATTTAGTTTTGTTTTATTTTATTTTATTTTTTTTTCATTATTTTTTTCCTTATATTCTTTTATTTTACTTTTATTACTTTATTTTTTATTTTATTTTATTTTATTTTATTTTATTTTTTTCTTTATTTTTTTTATTTTTTTATTTTTTTATTTTTGTTTTTTTTTTTCTATTTTTTTTTTTTAATTTATTATATAACATATTTTTTATTTTATTTTTTATTTAATTTAATTTACTTTTCTTAATAAAAATTTTATTTTTTTTATTTTTACTTTTATTTTTAATTTAATTATTTTATTTTTCGCTTTACTTTATTTTATATTATTTTTATTTTTATTATTTTATTTAATTTTATTTAATTTTGTCTTATTTTATTTTATTTTATATTACTTTATCTTTTTTTTTTTATTTTTATTTTATTTTTTTAATTTATTTTTTTTTTATTGTATATTAATTTGTTTTATTTTACTTTATGTTGTTTTATTTTATTTTATTGTATTTTTTTTCTTATATTCTTTTATTTTACTTATATAACTTTTTTATTTTTTTTATTTTTCTTTTATTGTATTTTATTTTATTTTAGTTTACTTTATTTATTTTAATTTTTATTTTATTTTATTTTATTTTATTTTATTTTATTTTTTTATTCTGCTTTAGTTTATTTTGTTTTATTTAAGTTTTTTATTTAATTTAATTTAATTTAATTTAATTTTATTTAATTTTTTTAATGTACTTTTATTTTTATTATTTATTTTTAGTTTTAGTTTTTTATTTAATTTTATTTTATTTCATTTTATAAAATTTTGTATATATTTTTTAATCTTACATTGATTACACTTCCATCCCATTTTTCCAAGAACTTTTGCACATGTAGGTTGTACATATAAAAGTTTTATGTTGATAAAAACCTTCTAATTCATTAAAAAAATAAACTTCAAATACATTTTTATGCAAATAGAGAAAAAAAAGCATGAAAGCTTTTACCCTTACACTTTCTTGCCAATAATCGGCTTTTAATAAAAAGGCACTCAAACCTAAAGCAGAAAGTCAGTCAGAACAAAGGTCACACATTTATGAATACATACATAGATAGTCGTAAATATATGAATTAATTTTTTTTTTTCAACATTTTAATAATAATCATTATTGAGCATTTTTCCGCATTTTTCAGCTTTATGAGTTTAAGCATTTTTACTTTCTTTTCATTTTTCCCTCAAGGGCATGCTTTCATTGTATTATACCTCGGATTATGTGACCGCTTTGTAGTTCCACGTGGTTCAGTCTCTCGCTTTGTTTCACAATGTATGTACAGTCAAATATGGTAAATATCTAATAACTTTCATATAAAAACCATATTTATTCCTATAGAATTACCATGAATTATTAATGTATGCATTGTGTAGTCCGCATGAGAGTATGACAAACGCACAACAAATTTACAGATATATACAACACGTGTGTTTAATGTATTTAAAAGCATGTGCACATGTATATGTATATCAATAGCTAAATATTCTTTTCATATTTTTCAATGCTATCAGATAACTTTTTTTCGATTCATTAAGCTGATTGTGGATTAAACAGGATTACAGTTTTTTGACGACGTCACTTCAAAAAAGCTAATTAAAGTGGCAAGCCAAAAATTATGTATACCACGATAAGCATTATAGCAATCCACTGTATATGTTTTACGAAAAAAAACTTTATAATTTTTGGCCAGAAATGCGGTTATATCTCAAATATGAAGCATCTAAAAGGTAATTTTTTGGAAAACTCGATTTGTCGGCTAAGAGGTGAATTCAATATTTCGCTAATTCCATTAACAATAGATGAGAAAATAATCCAATAAATTATGACTAGCAATACGGACGATATGATTTCTAAGTGTAGCTTTGGCCATTTTTAATATGTAATTTTTTTCGTTGTATTCAGTAATGTTAACAATTTCATCATGGCAAGATATACGCAAGAACAACGTTTACAACTTATTCAATATTATTGTCAAAATAATCGTTCTGCAATTGCAACATTTCATGCGCTTTTGTAATTTTATGGACGTAATAATCGTCCACATGTGCTCGCTCTTCGTCGAATTGTCGAGAATTTCGATGGTACATTTTCTTTGCATAATGTTCAAATGCCAATAAAACAAAGAACCGGTCGATATAATGAAACTATTGCTGTCATTCAAGCAAGAGTTGCTGAAGACCGCAATTTTTCTATTCCAAGACATTCTCAAGAATTTGGACAGTTTCAAACCAAAACCTGGCGGATGTTGAGAAAAGATTTGTGCTCGCATCCATATAAAATTGTTCTCACTCAAGATCAGAAGCAATTGGATCCCCATAAACGTCATGAATTTGCTGATTTTGCCTTGGAACAACTTGAAAACGATAACGATTTTTTAAAGAGAAAATCATCTTCTCCAATGAGGCTCACTTTCATCTGAGTGGTGCGGTAAATAAACGAAACTGTCGATTCTGGCGCGAAGGAAATACAGAAATTAGTCATAAACAACCATTACATTCATCTAAATTGACAGTTTGGTGTGGTTTTTGGTCTGGTTTTTTTTTCTGGGATGACCGCCGTGAAGAGGAAACTCTCATGAGTACTGCTACACCGACATAACAGTATGCACGACTTGCAACCTCACAGTTGCACCTACGTACTAAACACCTCTCCACTCACTACCACTCTCCCCACGGAACTATCAATAAAGTATTTCCTCGCGGGACTTGTAAGCTCATTAGCTATTTCGCGTTACTTTAACAACGTGCTGCGATGACACACGCTACCTTAGAGCTGGAGAGACCTAGTCACCAGTCTTCAACATTTGACTGCGGGCGGAAAGTCTAAGTTTCCGCTCCTTTCTCTCTTAGCAGACACAGGGTTATGGTCGGAAAGTCCTTGTTTCCGCTGCATATTTCCATTATTAAGACTGCCACAAATCAAGGTAGGGCAGGCGGAAAGGCCTTGTTTCCGCTCCGCTCAACTGATAGGCTTGATCGGAAAGGACGAGTTTCTGATCCAGGCTAACTTTTGCATTTTATGATATCATTTGCCATACCTCGCGAACTGCACAACATTACAAGCTCTTTTTTAACGGTTCTGGTGCCTTAAAATTTCCGCTTTTCTTAAACTTGTATATATGACTTTCGAAATCATACATATCCTTTGCCAATTTTCAGGGGAAAGCAACATATAAGTTAATAAATTGCTTTCATTCAAAGCCCTGGTGGTGTCTGAACGATATCTCGGACATCGAAACATTACGTGCCCCACATCTTCCTCACACTCTGGACATATTGGACAAGACGCGGAGTTGTCATGGCCGAATCTGTTGAGGTATTTCCTGCAAACTCCATGTCCTGAAAGGAATTGCGTTAGGAAGAAGTCAGTGTCCGCGTGTCTTCTTTCCATCAACCGGCTTAAGCAAGGTATGAGCTCGTAAGCCCATCTACCCTTCGCAGAATTATTCCATCGGTCTTGCCAATCACTTATAGACCAACGCCTTTCTTCGGCAGCGATTTCCCTTCGATTTTTTTTTTTTTTTTTTTTTTTTTGTGAAAGAAATGATTTCACTCTTATTGGAAAACGCTCTACGTCTGAAAATAATGGATATATTTTTATTTTATTTTAGAGGGTAATTTATTTAATATTCATCAAAATCATATTTTCAAAAAAATTTCAAATTTTTTTTGGTTTAACGATTTAATTATTTTTAGGAAAAAAAAATCTCATTGCAGAATAATAATAACAGCAGCTTTTGTTATCTTTGAATGCCGGTTATGACTCTCCAAGAGCGTCACAATGCACTGCGTGAGTGCGATGTTGATGTGCACACATTTGCTTCCGGCTTTAAAAACTGGAAATAATAAAATAAAGCCGACTTCCGCTCACTTCCGGACGCAGCTACGCTGCTAATGCGCGCAAATTTATTAGCTGAAGTCGTGAAGAAGACAAAAAGATAGCAATATAATGAATAAGTATTTGAAAAAAAAAGTAAAAATGTAGAACAATAGATGAAAAGCAATATTTTCTAAAATAAAATAAATAAAAAAAAAAACAATTTTTTTTAAATTAAGTATGAAAATAAAGAAGAACATACGGAAGAAAAAATAAAAAACTATTGAAATGAATTATAAAAATAAAAGGAAATTAAAACTATAATTTTATACTCAATTTATTTAGTTAAATTTTTTTTTTTTAAGTTTTAATTCCATCTCTTTTATTTTACTAGCATAAATGAGAAAATACATCTAAATTTATATATTGTTGAGCTCAAGTGCTGCCTTCACTCCGTAGACAGTGAAGTGCCCGTTCCAGCAGCTTTAGCAATAATCTTCAATTGATTTTCAGCTAAGTAAACGAAACTCATTTGAGCTTTGCGCTCCAGCGCTCCTGCGTCCCTACGCACCATCGCCTTGATCGTCCGAGTACTTTGTTTCATTACAATTTCGCTCGCGGTAAAGTTTCGCAAATCCATCACGTCTTTAAAGTGGCCCAAGCTGAACACACACACACACAATCACGCGCGTACACACTCACCCGCGTACTGGCATACCAAAAGGGCAATAGACAAATACAACTCTATGTAAGTGCGTGCATTAAGTGATAGCAGATCAGCGTAGTAAATGCAATAAATACGTATATATATATATATATATATATATATGTATGTATATATGAAGGAGTATCTAACATTGGTGTTCGTTGAAAATTTTATTGGCCTAGATCGACGGTTTGGCTCGCTCGCGCGCACTATGCGTTTGCTCTTACAAGGCGTTTGGAAATTAATTAGATGCTTAAGCAAACTAATCGCAATTTGTAACGCCTGATTTATGAGGCAGTAAGTAGATAAGGGTTGCCAACTTTGTGCGAATTAGTATAAACAAGAAATGAGTTCTGCTTGTGAGTGAAGGAGATGGCTCAATTTGCTAATGAAATTTATTTCAATTTTTATTCTCTATTTCTTTATAAATAAAATCGCTGAAAATCCTTACGCTTTCAAACATGAAAATGATTTAAAGATACATTTTTTTAAAAGCATAAAATTTCCTCTTTCGATTTATTCTAATGTCATTTGAATTGAAAATTAAGGCATAATTTAAAAGGTACCACTGCCCAACCGGTTGATGACTTCGTACGATTAAAGCTAAAACCACTGCCATACCAGCAGCGAAATGGCAAATATAGTAATGAGAAATGGTAGTTTTTTGTAAAATCTTCTTCTTCTGCCCCTTGGGCGCAGGCAGCGTTTACTCGATCAGCAATAGCCCGACACAAGTTCCTTCTCTTTCCTGTTGGCATCAGTTAGAAATTCCATTTGAAACCAGGTCACTCTTTATATGAGCACTCCATCGAATACTTTGAAAGCTGAAGTGCTTTTATGCATTTGGACGACATGTCAAGGCAGCCTTTTTCGTTTCATTCGCTGAACTATGTCAATGACGCCATTTATCTCGTACAGCTCGTCGTTTCATGAACTTTTGTATTCACAATTTAATATATCTTTAGCAAAAGTTTCGCCTAGGAAACTCTTAAAGTCGACTCATCGGATGTTGAATTGTCGAGAGTGGACTTTACATTTCAGTTTCAAGTTTGATTCTGCGGTAGATTTCAACGCTGACAGTGTTGGTGCTGTTAATACTGGTTCCTTGCTAGACGAAATTACCTATTATTGCTTCAAAGTTATGACTGTCAACAGTGACGTGGGCTAATGCGATGATAAGAGATATTATTCCTAAGAGTTCCATTTGCTTCGGTTCTTTATCTAACCTGGAGAACGCAGAACTTACGGTGCGGTTTTGAATTGGAAATTTTTGTAAAATATTGTACCTGCCGCTCGTATTATTTTCTCCAGTATCAAATTGAAGAAATCACACGATAAAGAGCTTGAAAGTTCTTTTGGTATCGAACGGCTCGGAGAGGTCCTTCCCAATTCTGACTGCACTTCTGATGTTTGCCAGGGCAAGTTTACATAGCGATATAAATTTTTTATGTATATCAAATTCAGACATAGCGGCATAGAGGCAAATTCATATCGTGATGTCGAAGACAGCTTTAAAATCGTTGAAAGATGTGCTTCGATTTTTTTCTTAATGAAGGACTTACCAGATCTAAAGCCACATTGATAAGGTCCAATAAGATCGTTGACGGTGGGCTTTAATTGAGGAGGCTTATCCTACAATTATGGGCGCAAATTATGGGGTCTCCTTATTTTTGATTGGAAAGAGCACATTTAGATTATATTCGCCAGGCATGCATCCATTGCACCATATTCTGCAAAGAAGCTGATGCATGTACCTTTTAGGTCCTTCGCCGATGTATTTGAATAACTCTGGCGGTAAGCTATCGGCTTCCGTCAACTTTTTATATTTTATCGGGCAATCGCTATTCAAACTTCGTCATGGTCGGTCGAAGGAACAGGGGAAAAAATCAGCCTCCATAAGGAAACTTCCTCAAATGGGTTGAAGCTGATGTAAATCAGACATGAGGCATATACGCACACTACTTTCTGAGAGCATCTATCAATAACTCAGTAGAAATGCTTATACGATGAGGAATGTCGCGCAGCAATGGTTGCGATCGATCACAACACGTACGTGGTGGCATAGATACGGAGAGTTGAAGAGGCACACAGTTTGCAAGCTAAAAAGTAAGGAGACCGACATGCGTGAAGAGAAAATTTCAAGACCTTATTATAATAATTTAGAAACCACGAAAGTAATATAGTTACCAATACCAGGGCGGTCTCAGCCTATGGAGGGACATTTCTCCGTGCTATTGAATGACAATGAAATTGCATCACCCGGAGATGGGGAAAACAAATCCCCAATTGATGATGACCTTTGTTACCGTTCCGCTCACCAAGAAGTTCGCCAGATATAGCATTATCCTGATATGGTTCACATTGTAGACTCTTCAACTGAAGAGGTCGTCATTAAAACCAAATTCAATTTCGAGATATTTGAGAAACATAATTTTTTTTTAAGGAAATATACCGAGTTAGAAGAAAATCATGATAAAAATAGATATTTTTTGTATGCAAAAAATTATTCATTTATCAAACTTCCTATGAATACACACTTATTTATCGAAAGTAAATACATATTTATATGTACATACTTTTATGAGTCGAAAAAAAATGTACAGCAAAAGCTACCAACCACAACTACAACTACAACTCAATGCAATTTGACAAATTATTACTCTCTGTCTTGCAGCTTCACAATTATAATGACACACCGACTTTTTCATTATTTCCGTCTGAACCTGGCAGTGGAATGCCAGCAGCGAAAGTCAAGCATGAAGAAATTGCAAGAAAAGGGTGGATGATATACTGTTGCTGCACCGCAAGCGCTGACATTTACAGCTTACTAGAATGACTTTTAAAAATGTGGCGTGGCAAGAATGACGTTGCTTGTGAAACACAATTAACTTGGAGCGCTTTCTTGAACTCTTCCAACGGTGATGTCAATTAAGTTTGATAAAATTACTGAAAAGGTGTACGTGAAATATACCTGATAGTGGTATTTACACTCACATATATTTGACTTGGAAGATGCTTGCTGATACAAGTATATATAAAGAAAAGTTACTGCAGAAGAGCATCTACAGCTGCATTTATATATGAATTATTTTTGTTCTTTTATTATGCTCTACCATCTCATATCCTTCCCAGCAATTGTAGCTGAGGGCAATGCAACATTTTCGCAGCTAGAAATTGTCTATTTATTTAGTTAACAACTTTCAGGGCAGACAGGAGAAAATGATTCAGTGTAACAGCGCGTATCTTTAACACAAGGAGAAATGGAAATTTGCAGAACAAAAAAGGAGTAATAATGATAAGAAAAAAAAGTGAACAAATTAAGAACATGAAAAAGCTATTAAAATTATGAAAGTGTGAATAAGTCATTTTGTCAGTGAATAGTGAAGAAACTTAATTTTGTTACAGCACTGTAATTGGAAGCAGCTTTTCTTAAATTTTCGACTAATTGACTTTGTCGTGTTAGGGTAGCTATATTCTTGTAGAAATGTATTTTTGGAGAAAAATTATTATTTTTTTTTTAAATAAATATTAAAACATTATTTTGCCTTGATTTTCCTAGAACTATGTTGTAAAATTTTAAAGTGGGCCGAAAATAACTACTTGGCTAGTAGTTCTAAAAATACTAAATCGATACCGTTTATTATTTTTTTCATTATGTTTTATGTTTCATTTTAAAATGAAGAAACCGTTTTGGATTGTACTCAAGGATTGGTATTTTTAGTGATTTTGTACAATATAGAAATGATTTTATGTATATAGAGTGTACATAAGCCACATGGTTAAATTATAGTCCTTCTGTGAAGCCTCGCACTCTTTATGTAGTCGAACGTGGCCTTTTCTGTGGAACGATGGAATGTAGATAGGTTGTTCAGTACATGTAGTTTCTTGCAAAATACTTATCTAAAAACATTTTTATATTAAATTAATTATGCTTTTTTTACTAAATTTGTTTCGATAAATTCTCAAATAAATTAACTTTTCACTTTTTCATGAAAATTAGCAAATATTCATGTGAAGAAAAATGCTCCTTGAACTAGACCTCCTCTCTCTCTCTCTCTCTTTTCCTATCCACCGTTACCTACACATGGCAACAAAAGTCTCCGTTCATCTAAGTATATTTGGTTTGCTCTATGAAATGTCGAAAACAATTAATCATTCATCAACTTTTTTACATTATTTTATTTAGTTCAATAAAAAGTAACTGCTACACAAACTTTGGTATCAATAATTAATATAAATTTAAAATGTGATCACATATAAACAAACAGAAAAAGTCAGCGTTCGTTTCAAGAATAATGAAACAAAAGGCTAAAATTTAAAAAATATATATTTGATATATAAAGTCAATAAATTGTTGGATATCTATGTCATTTAATGACTTCTAGAAGGAGGTTTTTCATTGACCCCACAAGTTTGGTTGTTACTTCTGGGCTTAAGGCTTCCCATTCTTCTTCCAGCACGCTCCTAAGCATTTCCTTGCTGGTACGCAGTTGTTTAGCACAGCAACCAAAGCTTAACAATTTCTGCTGTGCGCTTCGGCTCGTTGTCCTGTTGGAAAATAAATTGTTCACCGAGTCCCAGCAATACCGCACTTTCCTTTAAATTTGTTTTCAAAATATTAAGATAATCATGCTTGGTCATGATCGACTCAATAAACTGAAATTTTCCTACACCCGAACTTGCCATACATCCCCACATCACAGCACCTCCACCACCGTGCTTTACCGTAACTACAAAAATTTGCTATTCCGTTTTTCCTCCAAATAATCGTACGGCCTTTTATCCCAAAAATACAAAACTTACTCTCATCTGAAAAAATAACTTTATCCTAAACTCTTGAGGCTTGTTTAAGTGCTCCTTCGCAAAGGTCATCCGCTTGAGATGATTTACTCTCGATATGAAGTGCTTTCTTCGTGCGTCTCTTCCATGAAATCCGGTTCTTTTCAGAATTTTTCGTACTGCATCTGGTCATAATTTTTTTTGGTACTTTAATTTAATGTCGTTTGAAAGTTGGCTTGCTGTTAGTATACTCCAGAAGAATGGTAAGGTTGTGCTCTTTTCTTTCCGTCTGCTTTCTTGGGCGTTCAGAACGTGGCTTAGACTCATAAGATTTTGCTTGTTTTAAGTTGTTTATTACTCTCTGGACGGAGGAATACTGTCTCCCAACAGTTTTCGCGATTTCCCGATAACTTTTACTATTTTGTCACAAACCAACAATGATTTTCCTTTCGACAATTTCTATTTCTTTTCATTTTTGTCAAAAAATTATATGTTTCTCCTATATTTATATATGCTTTAGCTTCTCCCAATCATAATTACTATCGTGTATCATTTAAAATTAAATTCATCATAAATAATTTGTATTTTTAATGCAACAAACCATCGCTTTTTAAAGTAAACGCACACTTTTTCTGCTCAGTTTATTTAAGTAGCGGTACTACAGTCTCGTTAACTCAGAATGACGCAGCTCAAATTCTACAAAATTCTGTTCAAACATTCTTCAAATAATTGTTTTTCAAATAAATGAAGCTAAAATAGTGATTGTTTTAAAATGCATAACTTTTTTTTAGTTGAATACTTTAATAGTGTGAATACTTTAAGAGTGAACGAAGACTTTTTCTGCCATGTGCAGCTAGCTGCGTAGTTTATGAACGTTCTCATATATTTAAACTTATTCATTTTCAAGTGCAAGTTATTCTTCAAATTTGTGATTTTGAGTCATTTTGCCTTACACTTGTGCTCTATACAATAACATAATACCAGGTATGCGTCTTCGCTGAAACTATCAAAAGTGTGCCTAAATGTAGGCAATGTTTTCTGACTCAACTACAGCAATTCAAAAATGCTGATTATATTAAGAGCAAACTAATTCTGTTTGAAAGGTACGCAAACTTAGAAACACAAATGTACCATGGAATAAGCTCAAAGTAAAACAAAAAGTAAGTGCTGTCTTTCACCATGCCGCAGGCTTTTTACCTTTCAAATTTGTTGTATTGCATTTTGATATTAAATATTAATTATCGTATCTGAAAGGAGGCTATACTATAAAATCTTCCGATTTCCATGAAATTTCACACGACCTATTTCAACGATTTTCAATACCAACATTTAGTTCATTATATGTATATATAGTACCGAATAATTCGTCCTTAAATCTTTTATGGAAATATTTAAGAAGAAATTATGACCCAAAATCACATATCTAAACAACTCGGTTTTATGGGTGCATCATATAGCACTCGATCCGCGGTCGATTCAGACAAATGATCAAAACACTAAAAAAAATACACCTTTATAATAAATTTCGCTAAAATATTTGAGAGAAAAGTTTGTGTTAAAAAAGACGCACGGAGTGGCGGACATGGCCAAGTCAACTCAGCTCGTCATTTTAATACGATAGGTATACATTTTAGTGGGTCTGTCTCTTCTGATACTGGTTCATACATGCTTCATGCACTTGAAAGGTATAAATCACCTCTTTATACCTTTCAAGTGCATAAATTACTAAAATACGATGTCTATCATGTGTGGTTTCTTAGTAGCTCTCTGTTTAGTCAAGAGATTTTGCCAATTATCGGGCATTTTTCATATACAATAATATATGTAATTGCTATGCATAGGCGAAATCTAAATTTAGTACCTTGAAATAATTTTTCATTCACTTTTATTTCAATTTCTTACCTTCGAAAATGGCAAAAATATCTACAATTTATTTACACATAAATACAAAATAAATCAAAATTGTAAAAATATTTAAAGCTGTAGCCACATAACATTTCTTCCTCAAAATAAGAAGAATAATAGCACTTCTAATAGACATAAAATTTAACGGAAACAAACCCATTAACCTGCTAGCACAATTTAAACTCCACAGACTAATAAAGCTAACGAACTGAACAGAAACAAATTTAATTGTGTGTGCGAAAGTGCTTTTAACGTATTTATAAGCAGTGCTTGTAAGAAAAAATGGTTTTATACTCTATCTCAAATTAACCAGAATAAATTGACAAAAGAAAAAATTGTTGTAACATTATTTGTATTTTTTTTCTAAAACGTACGTGAATTATATCGATTTGTAGTTACTTATGGAGTCATCATGAAAGATTGGTTTACGAATTTCACAATAAAGTACTCTTGTGAACATTTTTTAGCAAATAAATAGTCCAAATTTCCTAACAGGATTTCAACTTCATACACCAAAGTAAACACTCATCTTGCCGAGCTTTGGAAAATACCAGCACTTTTATGCTTGGAGGTAATTGTTATGTGTGTTAAGCACACCGACAACACTACAACAATTTATTGCATCTGGTAACTATTAACAAGCAAATCTACTCAACTTTCACAAACTAAGCTTGCAGCAAAATTCTAAAGGCATTAATCTGTATTAGTTTACACACGTGCACATGTATGTTGGTATTTTCACTAAAATTGGGTTACAAAAATACTCAAGTGAAGGGTGTTTCTGACTATTGTTTGCTTTCTATAATTTTGTGTTTGTTTTTTCAACAGTGTTTAGATAAAAGTGCTGCTGTGATGCAGTTCCGGTTAACGTTTATAATCAAGCGAAAGCGATTTGTACTATTTTTAATATTGTTCTTGGAAAGAGAAATTATACAAAATTTAGTACAGTGCTTTCTTGTGACTTCTTCCTCTTAACCGCTTACATTATTATACCAGAATCAACAACAGTGCGCTAATGGTTCGCTCTTTTCATCTTTTGCATTGATGCCAATTTGGGATGCCAAGTGAGATCAGGTCCTTATTCACATCATGTTTTCAATCGAGTAGAGGATTTCCTCTTCCTCTGATTCAAACGGGCGGGTAGCGCTTTCATTATTCAGACGACATACCTTTCAGCTGACCTGAACTACGTCAACGTTGTCATATATCTCGTTCAACTCATTGTTTTACCGTAGACTATGCACTCTCCTTCCCCCCTACGCAGAAGTCAACAAATTGTTTCGAAAGCCTGTATTGAAAACTCCTAGTACAGACTAATCGAATGTTTCGACATCGATTACGTTTTTGCATCATATAGCGGGACGGGAGTAATGAGCGACTTGTCGAGAGACGATTTTATTTCCCAATTTCCCCTATACGACCGAGTTTTCAGAATTGATTATTAATATGTTGTACCATTTTTTAGAATTTGCGGCACAGAAAAATCCATAGAAAATTGCATGAGGAATTCAAAGAAATTTATTTCAAATTTTTACATAACAGATTCCTAACATGCTATAAAATTCAAGATACGAAAATATTTAACGTAACCTCGATTTTTCGAAGAACATTTTGTGCCGATATAGTTCTCGATTTTTCCCAAGAAGGTAAAATTATTACATATAACATAACCGAAATTCATATTAATCGCTTTAACTAGAATATCCCAATTTAAAAAAAAAAAGTTATATCTTGATGTTGAGAAAATTTTGATTTCGACTTTTTCGAATTTCCTAAAAAGACGATCGCGATACTTTTCTGGGGCCGATCCACTGCATTTATCATCCAATGGCCTTTATTTTTTGTATTAAGTAATGTTCATTTTAAAATTTATTTTACAATGATTTTAAACTTTATGCAATTAGAGTAACGACCGAATTTACTTATTACCAATTTCTGAATTATATGGTAAAAGTGCTCAATTTTCCATCTAATATTCATAAAGGATGAACCATTCCGAGGTTCCCTACTTTTTTAAATAAAAAAACACAGAATATTCAAATTTAATGGGAAATGTTTGTTTTCATTCGAAAGAACATTCTTTGGCATTTATTTTTTGGAGATTACCTCTTTCAAATGTTGGCCGCGGCAACGTGAATCCAATTTTCGATGACTCGTTCGAGCATGTCGACTGGTAACTGGCGCATGACACGCGTGCTGTTTTGCTCCAAGGCCTGAATTGAAGCGAGCTTGTTCGCATAGACTTTAGACTTTACATATCCCCACAAGAAAAAGTCTAACGGTGTGATATCACACGATCTTTTTGGCCAATCCACCGGCCCAAAACGTGAAATTATCTGCTCACCTAAGTGTTCTCTCAATAAATCTATTGTTTGATGTGATGTGTGTGAAGTGGCGCCCTCTTGTTGAAACCAAATATCGTGGAGATCGCGAGCTTCAAGTTCAAGCGTCAAATAGTCGGTTATCATGGCGCGGTAACGGTCGCCATTGACGGTTACGTTCTCACCGGCATCATTTTTTGAAGAAATATGGACCGATGATTCCACAAGTCCAAAACCACACCACACCGTTGTTTTTTCTTTTTTTGGATGAATGATGAGCTCTTGAATCTCTGCAGGTTACTCTTCATCCCAA
Source organism: Neoceratitis asiatica (assembly GCA_030068015.2). Lineage (NCBI taxonomy): Eukaryota > Metazoa > Arthropoda > Insecta > Diptera > Tephritidae > Neoceratitis > Neoceratitis asiatica. The sequence continues at coordinate 10,624,059 of CM061528.1, forward strand.
ATTGGGCAATTTTGCTTGTTTACACACCCATTGGGCCAGAAATGAGTCTCATCGGTGAACAAAATTTGGCTCGAAAACGGCGTACCTTCTTGGAACTTTTCAAGAGCCCATAGAGCCAAGCGATGTTGCTTGGGAACGTCGAGCGGCTTCATTTCTTGCACAAACTGTGAATTTTACACTTTTACTTTAAGATCTCGACGTAAAATGCCCCAAGTCATTCCGTACGTCAGTCCGAGTAGCTGCGAACGGTGCCGAATCGACTCTGCACGATCTTCGAGTACACTCTCAGTTAAGACCGCCATATTTTCTTCAATACGCGCTGGACATGGCCTATTCGGTCGAATATTATCCAATAATGAATGCTGGGTCTCAAGATGGGCAATAGTGTTGCGAATAGTATGCTCAGTAGGCCGATTATGTCGACCATAAGTTGAGCGAATTGCGCGAAACATATTCTTTACAGAACGTGAATTTTCGTAATAAACCCTTTAAAGCAAATTATTCTAAGGAAAATGTTTCTTACTTCATCAGCCAGCTCAAAACAACAACAAAAATCTCTTAAAATTGAGCATAGCACAAAAATAGGCTTCTCACACCTACTAAAATGTTCAACTTGAATTTATTGAAGCTTAAAAAGCTTGGTCAAATTTTGACACACACAAGTAAAAATATTAAAGCGGAAATGTATTAAACAAAAATAAAAAACTTAGTAGTTGAAATGTAATAAACAAGAACTAGTTTTGAATTTCAAAGTGTTGGATTTTATTAAAAATTTTCTAAAATATGTATAGAAAAAACAACAGCACACAGTACGTTTATTGCTTGCCTTTTTAGCTATTAAATTTCTAAAATTCCACTTGTTTTACTAAGTACGTACGCAGATGCATACATGCACATATCCAAGTACTTCTAAACCATGTGTGAATTATTGCAATTGTTTTTGTTTTTTGTTTTCTGTTTTTTTTTTTGCAATTTTTTTATTATTTTTGCCACTTGCATCTAAACAATTCTTTTCTACACTTATTGCAACAAAATTGCATACTTTTAGTGATAAGCACGTTTTTAATACCCAACGTGAGTGCTACTTGTAACGAACAATATGTGGCACGTGGCAAACAGCTGTCGTTGTTCTATCTAATACTCGTACATAGTTATATACTCATATATAACAAATTTAATACTTTTTAATAAAGTGCAAAGCGTTTTTATATTTATTTTCAGTTTTTTTTCTAAATTTTTGCTCAAGTGTCATATACTTATGTACCTTTATGTGGAAGGAAGGAAAGCTCGTTAGTTGTTACCAATAGTGTTCATTTAGTTTCAAGTATATTATATATTGCGCTGAGTGCAGTGAGATTAAGGACTTGAAAGAAATTACTCTCCTTTGAACTTTCTAAGTTTTTTTTTTTCATTTTAGAGTCAAATAATGCAATTTTGAAAATTAAATTTGTTTTAAGTTACTACTAATTGTTCAAAACTGTATAAGCAAAGATCTTTTTTTACCTAAGCTATATCTCCAAAATTAAATATTAAAAAATTCGTTGGTTGGTAATTAAAAATTCTTTCATTGTAAAGAATTGTCCATTTGGTGGTTTGTAAAGCTTAGGGCTGTATTTTGAATTCTGGCAAAATTAACTGTTAAACCAAACCTATTTTCTTTTGAATAAAGAAGTGAGGAATTTATGAAAATCGATTGCTTAACAACCGCACAATGCATTAAAATGGTTGAAATCCACTACCTATAAAAAAGGTGATACAAACGTTGCCGCGTATCATGCTTTAAGAATGCATATGGTGCATATAACCGTCGAACTGCTCAAGCAATTTTTAAAATTTTAAAGAAATTTGAAAAGACTGGATGAGTTATAGATATTTTAGGACCTATGCATCATTGTTTTGCTCGTTTTGCCTCAAATTTCGCTGCTGTATGTGAAAGAGTAAGCAAAGACCCAAATGTGTCTATTTCTCGAAGTTCTCAAGAGAAAGGGCTTTCTTTCACCTACATTTATATAAAATCCAGCTCACATAACAAACTGCAGCAGCTGACCATAATTACGTCGATTTGGTGCTTGAACAACAATAGTAGACCGCGATTTTTCTAATTAAATTTTTTTCAGCTACGACACATTTCTCACTGCATATAATAGAATTTTGAGGCTCTGAGAATCCTCTCATGATTGGCGAGAGACCATAACATTAGAAAAAACTTAAAGAATTTAGACACACTTCTGTTACGAAAATACTTCTTACGTTATTGGTAATAGCAATATTTGAATACGGTTCGGTTGTGTGGAACCCTAATTTTAAAATCCATTTTGACAAAACTAAGTCGGCCCATAAATTGTTTTTGTTATGCGCTTAGCGTCATTTTCAATTGGGTTCTCGTCAAATGCTTCATTCTTATGGTTAAGCTTATAAGCTTTCTTCTCTTTTTACTAGTTAAAAATCCCTTTGGACTTTGAGACCCTCTTTTTAAGTCTTATGGAACTTTGAGTTCTTCTTCTGATTTACCGTTTTCATCACACTCGGAATTTTCACATATATTTGTTACATTGATTTTTCATGTCCTTCTGGCAAATTCATTTCTTCGTCATATATTATATCTTGTCCAATTACTTCATTTCTTTTACATTTTACATTTTTTTTAATTTTTTTTTTGTACGCAAAACTTTATTTCCACAGGAGTATCTTTCCAATACTTATCATGAATAAAATCGGTAAAACATTCTTCCTTGGTAAAACTATTTTCGAATATAAAATAACGACTTCGAAAAATTTTCTACAAGTCCTAGGTTTTATAATGTGTGGAATAACCGATGAATATGCATTTGATCATGATTTCGACTGGAATTTACCATTGTTTCCTGCCCGATATACTCGTATAAGCAGCACTATCAAACTTTTGGAAAAAATTTACTGCCGGCTACAACCCGTCAACGGACTAAATGCCAATTTGGTATGGAAAAACCATAACGAACATCTATTTCTAAAATGATTCGCTATTAAAATTGTTTCTGCCAAGAAACCTGCTGATTAGTTCGATTGTATAAACATACACCTTGCCATTTCAACGAGGGTTCGGTTCTTGGTCCTCTCAGCAACACTAGTTTGTTGTGGTGTGTATTGCACTGAAAATTCTTGTCTGATAACCACTTCGTTTAGAAAAGTTTTAACACTTTACTTGTATACTCAGTTCCGTTGTCTGAATATTGCATTTTTATAGCTTATCTGGTCCACTTTTCCACAAACTTTTTTTTTCTCTGAATTTTTCGTCAATTTCACTCTTACGCTTCAAAAATATACCTGAAGCCATTTGGTTTTGTCATCAATAAAGGTGGCAAAATCATCCCAATATAATTTATTCGCATTTGTCCACAGACATCGGAATGATTAAGTTTCCAAATATCGGTACTGTTGGGAACTCAATTTCGAGAGGGAGTTTTGGTCTGCTTCCCTTTTATTCTGATCTTTCTGGACATTTGATAACTGATTCGTGCGTATTAAAACAACTTAAAATCCGTGGTCGGTAATTTTTCAACAGAAAAAAGATTCGATCGATGATCTGGAATACGTAGAACTTCTTCCAGCTTTAAATTTGTACCTTCCTTATTTTGAATTCTTACTGTCCCGTTTCCTAAGATTTTCATTAAGTTATTATTAGTTAAATTCAAAATATTTGCTTTTGATAAAGGTAATGTCTTGAATTTGGAATTCATGGTTTCAAATGCTTTCTGCCTTTTGAGCTTGTTTAGCTGCCTCTGCTGATATTCTTGATTCAGCTAACGTTGTGCTAATATTGCCTGTACGTCGAGATCTGCACTCCTTTACCTTGTGGTCGATTTTCCCACATACGTGATATGCATACTTATAGCGTCATTGCTTCGCATAACCGGCTTTTGCTAAGTTTCTTCCATTCTTGTTCATAAACAATGCTCTAAGCATTGATTCATTTCCAGACCGTTTCCTAGCTTCGTATTCTTCTAGCAGCTTGATCTCGAGTATTTCTATCTTCGAAAGCTTTTCCTTGGTTTCTATTGCAATTTTAAATGTCTCGTATTTATCTGGAATACGAAATAAAGCAGTAAAATAATCTCATGATTCAGCTGTTGAATCTGCTTGCTGTAGCTGAGAAGTTTTAAATCTAGACGCTTCATAAACTTCTGCTTTTCACGGCTGAGCAAATTCCGTACGTCATGCGGAAGGCGCACATAGTGCAGATTTGGCGAGAAAACACTTTCAGGATAAAGAAAAATTGTTGGTGGAACACCAGCAATTGGAAATTTAATTTCAGAGATTAAATTACAGATAAACGAGTATATATATATCATTATATAGTCATATATTTACATATATCTATCTATATAAAGTTGTCCTGTCACAGAGTTTGTCCTCGAACTTCTCCAAAACGGCTGAACTGATTTTAACGAAGTCTCATATGCATATTCGTTAGGTCTGCGAATAGGTTTTTAACTATTTTTCATACCGGGAAGTAGGCAGTAGAAAAAAACGTATTTATGTTTCGATTTGCTTGAAATTCGGCACATACTTAGCCTTTTGCTTATACTTGTACCACCTTTCTCGCAGATAGTGGACCATAGATAGAGCTATTCGAAATTTTATTTATGGTTCGATTTATGTGAATGATAATTTCCGGGTTGAGGACGGATTTAACTCAAAAAAAATTCATTAATACTTCGATTTGGTTAAAATTTTTAGATGATATGTCTAAACGGAATACTCTTTTTCACGAAATAAATTGAATTTGCTTGAAAAATTTCTTTACGGATAATTGATATTGACATTTTCGTGAAACCCTTTATATGATAATATTACAATAAAATAAGAAATTTAAATTTTCATTTAGATGATGCCTAATTAGAACTATAATGGTCTTTTGCATAACCAATTAAAATTAAATTTGATATATGCACTAATATTTTCAATTCATTTAAAAATTGATATTTAATCCGCAGTTAATGATTACAGTTAGACAATTTGAAAATTTGTGTGGAATTTAGTCCACATTTGTGGGTATTAATTTAATATTTACTATATGTATGTAATAAGTAACTACCTAGATATTTGCATATGCGTGCATGTTTTCACTTATATACTTTTGCGTTTATTAATTGTGTGCCATTACTCAGTATTCAACATATTTATTACGCACAATTCGAGGCTCTAAAATCATTAATTAATGAATTGATGGCGTAGAAAAGGATATGTGTACATATGAAGGTAATTACTTACACTAATAACAAATACAGACGTAATATAAAACTCGTTGTCAATATATGTTACAGAAAATATAATATGATTTGAAGTTAAAAACTATTTTTAAATCGAGTGCTCAAGCATAAATGTTCAACTTAAACTTAGAGTAAGGTCTTCATACCATAAATATTATATAGTTTGCAGTCAATATGTAATATTTAATTTTTTTTAAGTTTATTTCAATACGAAAACATTAGGGTTGCCTTAGATTTTAGGAAGATAAAATATGAAAAATGTTTAACTAATAATTAAATTAATACTCTTTGTATAGAACTTATGCATAAAAGGATATACATTCTCAAGCGTCACACTCCACTACTACTGAAAGCCATATACTAATGATTTACTTAAATTTTTTTGTCGTTTTCATAATTTTATATATATTTTTAAGTAATAAAATTACATAAAATTCAGAAAATAATAAATTGGCTAGGAGCATTGTATATATTATAAAAGAATATAGTTATATATTTTATACAAAGCTATTTTCCTATTCTTCCGATAATTCCCCGGGACCGGACACATATATGACGCTACTAGAATCAATTCATTCATGATTTTTAGTTACCCCTAACCTTCAAAAGATGGGTGTATAAATTTGACAACTGTCCCTTCATTAGTTTGTGAATTATAGCATTTTGAGTATGAAGCAACTTTAGTTGTTGTGAAAAAATTGGATAAAAAGGAATTTCGCGTGTTGACAAAATATTGATTTTTGAATGGAAAAGTTATAGTTGAAGCAAAAACTTGGCTTTATGTCGACGACTTTCCGGGCACTGCCCCAGGAAAATCAATCATCATGGATTGGTATGTCAAGTTTAGACGAAGACGGTGAACCAGTGAACGCGAACGAAAACGTCAAAAAAAATCCACAAAATGATTTTGAATGACCGTAAATTGCATTTGAATGAAATAGCAGACACTCTTGAAATATCAACTGAATATGTATATCAATCATTCACCAATACTTGGGTTTGAGAAAGCTCTGTGCAAAGTGAGTGCCGCGTGAGCTCACTTTTGACCAAAAACAACGACGAGTTGATGATTCGGAGCAGTGTTTTGAGATTTTCATCCGTAATAAACCCGAATTTTTGCGTCGATATGTGACAATGGATGAAAAAATCGACAGACATCCGAGTGAACTGCATACTATGAACTCGCTTCAAAGCATGGAAAAACGCAACAGTCGCATGGCAAGGTTATGGTGTCTGTTTTTTAGGATGCGCATGGAATAATTTTCATTGATTACCTTGAAAAAGGAAGGACTATCAACTGCGACTATCATCAAATGTTATTAGACCGTTTGAAGGACGAAATCGTCGAAAAACGGTCGCATTCGAGGAAAAGAAATGTGCCCGTGTCACCAGTCAGTAAAATCGATGAAAAAAATTTATGAATTGAGCTTCGAATTTCTTCCGTAACTACCGTATTCTCTAGTTCTGGCTCCCAGCGACTATTTCTTAATCTCAGATCTCCAAAGAATGCTCACTGGGAAGAAATTTCCGCCGATTGAAAAGGTGATCGTCGAAGCTGAGGCCCATTTTTGTAGCAAAGGACATATCGTACTACATTACATTAAATTGTATCAAAAAGTTGGAGGGTCGCTATTATCAGTTTACCACCCTTGAATAAAAAAAAATTAACTTTGCCAAAAAAATGTGTTTTACTATGGTAGGCCGAGGACTTTTCACTTTACCTTTTATGAGCTCTATTATCTCTGTATAGTTAAAACTTTGTTAATAAATAGTTTTATTTTGGTAGATTTTTGTTTTGTTTTGTACGTAAACAACAATGCTACATAATACATAATAGCCATTTGATTCTGTCTGAGCTGTCTTCAAAATCCATAAGCACCATATCTCTCTCCGTATTTGGTGGTTGACCGTACAAATAATTTAACATATTTTTACATAAACAATCACTGTTAGTGACCAAAAATTTTTCGTCAAGAAATTCGTTAATCACTAAACCTTTGGCACAACCTACATAATTTACACCGTCATTTTCTCAGATTGATAGCATTATTTTCGAGCAACATTCAAAACTATAGAATATAAATTTTTCTAATTGCAGAAATAAAAGCTCTTCATAAAAATCCATCGATCGCTCGGAGGTGGCTTAGAATAAACTGTAGGTTTTTCCATTTGTTGGTAAATCAAGACGCAAAACCACAAAATGGAGAAGGAGCTCGGCGAAAAATCGCTTCAATCGGTTACAAAGCGCCAAATATATATATATATTTATAAATATATATAAATTACACAGCCATTTAAGGAGTTGAATGGCTCAATTCTATAATTACTAACTGAAAATTTTGATTGCTGATCTATTTTTCCATGTTTCAAACCTAATTGAACTTGATACTGGAGAAATTAATTTAATCTTAAAAGCGTATGCTACTGACCAACAAGTAACTTTTATTAAAACTTCTTTCGTATTTGTACTTTATAATGTTTTATTTTTATTTTTTTATGTAATTTTTTTTTTTAAATTTCTCATTTCCTTGAGCACATATTGTCAAAGTAACCCACTTTTATTAAGAACACACAGCCATTTAAGAAGCAGCGAGCATATTTGAATACAACATATAAAAATCGGGCAGTGATGTAGTCGCACTCTCTTGTAACGAAGCAAAATATCTTAATTAAATTTAAATTTTCTTTGTCATCGCAAAAAAGATATAGAATTTTACGTGAATTTACCTAGCGAAGAGTGCTTGTTGCTGTCAAAAAAAGAAAATTGTACAAAGACACAAGGGAGAGAAAGAAAAAATAATAATAATGCGAGTCAAAGGCAAGAGTAACAAATAATTAAAAAAAATCTGCGATAAATGAAATAAGAATAATATATGTGACATACACGGGTGAATGAAATGTACAAAGAGATGAGATAAAACGCAGTTATTTACTATATCTGATGTGCTTAAATAGAGAAAAGAAGAGGAAAAATAAAAATTTAAGAAGTTGCAAGTAAATACACCAACCAGTTGACAGTAGAATTATTTTTCCTGAAGTAGTTTAAAAAAAAAAACATATTGAATTTATTGTTCTCTGTTTATTTTCCGCACATAAGTATGCTTGTATCAATTTGAGAAGCATTTGCTACAGGCATCAAATCTCCTTTCAATTATCTTTTGATATATATTGTGCAATATTTTTTTTTTTAATTTACAACTTTGCCTCTCTACATTTTGGCCTTGGCTTTTGTGCACTTTTAAGATTTCGCCGCTCATGAACCCTAACCTCTTGTCGGCAGTGCAGCAATTCTTTATTTCGCCATTACATTACAGCTGACATTTATGTGGAGCAATATATTCATACTTATGCATCTATATATAGTAACACATATACAACTGTATACTAAATAATTAGAATTTCTCTTGTGAGTTGGAGGCGACGGTGTCAGAGCGAGCGAGTCTTAATTGCGCATTTGTCTGCTTGCTAAGCTTATACTATTTATTGTTGTCTTTATTATGTTTTCTCGTTCGTTTTTTTTTTCTCTTTTATTTACCCTGGCTTTTTGTTATTTACTCTTAGGAATTTCTACTCTTGTTATTTCAATTGCGGTAGCGTCATTCTTATTCAGCTACTGTTCTTCCACACGTTTTAAGCGAAAAATTATTATATTTTAACGTCAGTAGTGTGTACACTTTATTATTGCTTTGTGATGAGATTTTTTTTATCTGTTTTGCGTGACTAAGTGTTTCATCGGAGGATAAATGGCCTTATAGAGAGTGGATCAGATGTGTTAAAAACCAGCAACTAACGGTACTAAGCATTTATAGATAGAACTTAAGAGATGGAGTATTTTCCCTTATCTCTCTTCACTCGTCCTCTCATCATATCACTAAAACAGCCTTTCTCTTAACTAAGATAAATACTTTTACTTTACTTTAACAGCTTTTCCTGCTTTTGGAATATGGCACCATTCATAAATGTGGCAAATAATGATCTTATTGTAAAACATCATGAGAAAATTAACTAACACAAAACCAACTGACCAACTTTACCGAGTTGCGAAGCACTTGATCGTCGATTGGGCCACTGTAGTTCTTTAGTTCAAAGTGGTCAAAGCCAATTATTTCCCCGAAGTAACGCATCCACGTAATCCACCTAATCTGAGAGCGCTCGACTCGACTCGTCTGCCATATCACCTTCGCCATAAGAAGTGAGGTTTTGCAGTCTATTTCTGTCCATACAATATAAAGATCAGGAGTATGCCAGATTAAGTAGAAGCACTATATAAAAATGAAGAAAACAGAGTAAAAAATTGTAAAATGCATAAGTTGCCCTCGGTAGAGAAGAAATTCGAGCCAATTTTCGATATGAATAACTACAGGGTTTTCTAATAACTAGATTGATATGATTTCTTTAAATAAAAAACACACTAATTGTTAAGGAAATTCAAATGTTTTTTTTTTTAAATAATGTTAAGTACAATCGATACAATTACGTTCTGAATATAACATCATTCAAATGGCCTCCACGACTTCTTTTGCATGAAATAATTTGATGAACCCAATTTTCGAGCACTTCTTCCTCTAAATCTAGTCGTATGTCATGAATAGCGCGTTCAATATTGACTTTTAAAGCTTGGACAGAGTCTGGTTTATTGCTAAAGACCAATGAATTCTAATAACTCCACAAGAAATAGTCAAATGTTGTTAAATCAAAACTTCTTGGAGGCCATTCAATATCACAATTTCTTGAAATAATCGAATATCCAAACCTTTCTCGCGCTAATTCGGTTGTTGCACGTGCTGTGTGACACGTAGCCCCGTCATGTGTGAACCAGTTGCTGTTAAGATATACTTCTTCCAATTGTGGCCATATCTATAGCACTTTCCATTGAATGTAATGGTTGTTCATGAATAATTTGTAGATTTTTCAAGTTCCTTTATTTACCGCACAACTCAGATGAAAGTGAGTCTCATTGGAGAAGATAATTTTCTTAATAAAATCGTTATCGTTTTCAAGTAATAATTTGTAAATGTTGTTCTTGCGTATATCTTGTCATGATGAAATTGTAAACATTACTGAATACAATGGAAAAGAAATGACAAATCATGACATATTAAAAATGGCCAAAACGACACTTAGAAATCATACCATCCCTATTGGAAAACCCTTTATAGCTGGCTGTGATGGCAGACTTAAACAACTGCTGAGTATAACGTCGTTTTCACAGTCTGAAAGACATTAACTGAGAGCCAAAAAGAGATATCATTCCAGACTCTCTGCCAGTAAGCTCAAAATTTACTCCTTATGAGATCAGCCTGAGCACAACAGCAAAAAAAAAGTGATTTGTAAACTTGTTTAATACTTTTCTTTTCGTTTTTTTTCTTATGCTCATCACGAAAAAACTTTAGAAGACCTGAAAAGGCAGCATCGAAAGTCACCTTCTGTCCATTTTCGAGTATTTCTCTAAAGAAAACTTCTTAACGCGCCCTCGACTAAAACTGCTAAATATGTTGCAGTGGTGTTACGAAAAGTGTGATCGGGAGAGGCAAACGGAAGTTGAGAAGGGAAGATATGCATTAGTAGAAACAGAATGAGAAAGAATTACTTACCTATATTATATATGTACGTACTTCAGGTGTGCAGAACTGCTAGCTTCTAAATCAAAAAGAGAAAACAAATCTGTTCTTTTCAAATAATTTTTCTTTACGTGTAGCCAAAAAACTTTTGAACCTTTTCCCAAAATGCGTGGCATTGCAAATGAAATGCCCATTATCCGCTAGCAATTTAAATTCCACTTGCAGCACGTTAGTTATCTGCAACACACTCTCCATTGTACTTTATGAGCGGCATTTGTGTACAACAATAAAAGCAATAAAACAACACTTCCACGCAGCCAGCAATTTCCATAGACACTACATTAACCCTGCAGCTCCTTGAGGAATATGCCAAGAACGCGTTTTAACTGAGTATTTTACTTATTGTCTAATGCTTTATCTCCCCTCCAACTAAATTTTTCAAGAATTTACGCCAGCACATCAGCAACATGAGAGCCATCAAACAGCAATCTTCATGCAGAACAGAATAAACTCTCAAGTGATGTTCATGCCGCCAACAACGGTTTTGTATAGATGCTGGGTGCTAGTGTTGGTTTTGGTTTTGGTATTTATAAAGATACATACATACATATGTAGGCATATACTATGTATGCGCAAGTGTGTGAATTTGTTTCACCAAAGTAACCTCAACTTTTCGTTACATCATCGAGAATGTTGTTGCCTTGTCACTATATTTCTAATCCTGCAAGTGGGAAAATGCACTCAAGGGCACATAATGCGTGGCAGTGGCAGCTACAGATGCAACAACAACAATATTTGCAACAACAAGAAACTTAAGTGCATTATTTCAATAAGAAAATGAAAGAAGAAGATGCAGTCAGTAGAGGAAGAAGAAGAATAAGGAAATGATGAGTGTCTCACGCCTCACTAATCATTCTGCTCTAGCGCGTAGTTACTCTTTATTCTTCTTTTTCATCTCCTTCTTCTTCTTCTTCTTCTTCTTATTCTTGATCTTCTTCTTCTTACTTTTCTTACTCTACTCACTGGCAGTTTAATTGAAATTTTTAATTTTGCATTTCAACGCGAAAGTAGCAAATTGCAAACGCTGACTGGATAGCATTATTTTGCTGTCTTCTCACTACTTGTTAGTGCATTTACTTGGCTTTGTAATAAAGTATGAAAACAAAAAGTTTCATTTCACACATACGTATTTTCGCATGTCGCACTGTCGCTTTGCGACGTTGACACATTTCACGGTATGCGACAGAGTTTTGACACATTTTGTCACATATTTAGAGTAGAGTGTGCTATGCCGGGCACCTATGTGCTCACATAAATATATGTAAATAAATACATATGCGTAACTTCATATTCATGCCTGCAAAATTTAGCTTCGACTATGGCAACATTATCTCCTAACGAAAATTTTCTTTCCCTACCTCTCTTCCTCTAAGTGCCACCGAAACATTCAAGTTTTGCAATTAATATAATCACTTTGATGTAAGAGTATATTCTTGAAGTTTTGCCCGTTGAGGCTTAATCACACACGTATCAAAAGATATTGATTGGAAAGTGGCAGAAATGTGTATTATAAGTTTCTTAAACTTTAAATAATTATATAATCCGCTGGGAATATAAAATGGAAGCGTTACTTAAAGTAGTACTAAGCTCAGTTCCAGATCATAACGAAAGTTTCTTGAAATTGAATATTATACTATTAATAAAATAACTGAAAGATAAATAATTTAAAAATTAATTAATATATAATGAATGCATATTTTTTAATTAATAAAAATAATATTTACTCACACGAAAATTTCAAGCGAATTATAAAGTAGTGAAAGAAACGAATCTAAATAATTTCAGGACGAAAATCGAGCCAAATGTGTATATCCTTTAATACGGTCCACAAATAGGCATGTTTTGAGCTCTAAAATATCACTTGACCCTTACAGAATTTTGTAGAAACTGCTTCTTCTTTCTGCTAAATTGTTTTTTTATATATAGTAAAAAAACTTTAAGCACTGAGTGCAAAACAAATGAACATAGTTTGAGAAAACGCCGTATGTTTGGGTTGTTAAAATTTTTCTTAGGAAAATAAGAAAACTTCAGTATTTTTTCGCCACTTTCAAAATTTTGAGTCTAATATACAAGTATTCTCAAGTTACCCTTTTTTTCTACAAACACCTGGACTAATTTCCGCCTATCTTCGATATCTATGCAAAGAAACAGGACAAGTGACCCGGCAAGTACCTCCCTACCATAGACAGAAGCACTATCCTGGCTACTGGGATGCACGCATAATCACTGAATATTTCTAAAGCATTTAAAATAGCTCTTCGTGTTAGGTTTTAACAAGAAAATAATACTAGCAGAATCAGTAAGTAGCATTTTCTTATAAAAAAAACAGCAGCCGTCCAATATTTAACATATTTTAATACAGAAATTTCAATCCCGGATTTTAAGTCGTCATGAAAAGTTTTATTAATATTTAGTAATAAAGGATGATCCAAGTAGCGGTACTTTTTTCAATAGTATTTTTTGACAGATAACGAGTGAGTTGCGTCAAGCTGTCATGTTACTCTTATTCAGTGTTTGGCATTTCATCATGGAAAGATTTACGCCTGAACAATGTTCACAAATCATTAAATTTTAATATGAAAATTAAATTTCTGTAAAGAACGTTTTTCGCGCGCTTGTGGGTGGAATCATCGGTCCACATTTCTTCAAAAATGATGCCGGTGAGAACGTAACTATTAATGGCGACCGTTATCGCGACATGATAAGATTGAAGCTGAAGATTGGTGCATCAAGACTGCGCCACTTCCCACACGTCGCATTAATCAATGGATTTAATGAGAGAAAAATTCGGTGAGCAGATAATTTCACGTTTTGGGCCGCTCGATTGGCCACCAAGTTCGTGTGATTTCACACCGTTAGACTTTTTCCTGTAGGTATATGTCACGTCTAAAGTCTATGCGGACAATACCGCTTCAATTCAGTCCCTGGAGCAAAAGATCATGCCTGTCATTCATGCCAGTTACCAGTCAAAATGCTCGAACGAGCCATCAAAAAATGGACTCAACGAATGGATCATCTGAGACGAAGCCGAGGCCAACATTGGAAAGAGATAATCCTTAAAAAAATAAATTCCAAAAAATGTTCTTTCGAATGATAATAAACATTCCCCATTAAATTTAAATGTTGTCTGCTTTTTTTTTAAGTAGAGAACCTCGAAATGGATCACACTTTATAAACCTGTCATCAGAAATGTGAAATCCTAAATTTTAAAAAGACATTATTAAAAGTATTCAATGTATTTATGCAAAATATATTTGTGGAAGAAACTCTTTGCTACCGTGTGACTTTATTTATTTCCAAAAGTTTGCCATGAGTTTCTCTAAATTTAAAAAAAGTCATTAATAAAATACTTACGTTTTCTATTTTTTAGTACTGATAACAATAAATAAAATTAAAAAAAAAACTACTCACCGTATGTTTAAAAATTCCCGTATTATTACATGATTACACACTTAGTGGTTTCGAAAGTTCAGAGTTATATTTTAACATCTGTAAAACTTAACCGCCAAGACAAACATATTTTGTTTTAGTTAAAAGTCAGGCATTTAAGAAAATGAATCGGTTAACAACCGCACAACGTGATAAAATTGTAGAAGTCTACTAAAAGAAATGGTGTTTCAAACGTGGCCACGTTTCGTGCTTTAAGAGGAGATTATGGTGCACATAAACGTTCAAATACTCAAGCAATTGGTAAATATTTAAAGAGTTTTGAAGAGACTGGATCGATTATAGATATTGTAAGGACACCTGTACATCATCGTTTTGCTCGCTCCACCTCAAATATCGCTGCTGTAAGCGAAAGTGTAGCTGATTACCCGAATATGTCTATTTATCGATGTTCTTGTGAGCTGGTACTTTCTTGAGGCATATTATGACATATTTTGCACTTGGACTTATACCTACATCCATATAAAGTCCAGCTTCCCATTCACAACGGCATAGTTATGTCGATTGGGTGCTTGAACAACAAGCAGAGGACCGCGATTTTTCCAACAAAATTTTCTTACGCGACAAGACCCATTACCACTCGGTGCATACGTCAATAAGCAAAATTATCTCATTTGAGGTTTCGAGAATCTCTAAATAATTGTCACACACAAAAAAAACTTACTGTCTGATGAGCTCTTTGGTTCGGATGTGCGATAGAACCTTACTTCTTTGAAAACTATATCGGCGCGAATGCGATTGTCAATTCGGAGCGTTATGCTTACATGATAACCAGCTTTTTTTTTGGATGCAATTGAAGAACATGACTTGGTCAATATTTGGTTCTAACAATATGATACCACATGCAACGCAACACGAGCCAATGTATTACGAGAGAAATTTCCCGGCCGCGCAATCTCTCGCCTTGGCGATATCAAATAATTACCAAGATCGTGCGATTTGATACAGCTGGACTTTTTTTGTGGGGCTAAGCGAAAGACCGTGTTTATGCGGAAACCCCTTTTAACACTTGAAAACCAACATTCGTCAAGCTATAACTGATGCCGCTCAATGTGTGCTAATCAATAGTAATCAATTTCTCGCATAAATCAGGTTAGGTTTTTTCGGCACAGAATTAGCCTGTATCTGAAATAATTTTAATTACTGAATATAACATGTTCCTATCTGCTCCTCCTAGTTACGGCCCCAGCACACACTTTAGTAGCAAATAGGTAATATGTAGAGAGAGTTTGTTGAAGCGTGCATTTTGGATGAACTCGACTAAAGATATAAGAGTATTTATTCTTCTTTGTAAGAGCAAATAAACCATAGGTTTTGAAACCGAATACCATTTAATTCTTGACCTCATACTTTATGACTATTAATTGGATAATCCAAACTTTTTCAAATTTATGCAATAACTTTCGCTCAAGTGGTAGGACCGGTGAGCAAAAATAGAGTCCTTAAAATAATGTGAATAACAAATCCCGTGGAGTTTTCATTGAAGTTTCCTAAAAAAGAGCAATTAAATGAACTGCGTCCGTCATAAGTTGTTTTAAGACAGTTTTCTACAGAAAAAAACTAATAAAAATATAACAGGGAAAATGGATACATAAAGCACCAGTTTAACATTATTTTATAGTTCTAAGTATTAAAAGACGAAACCGAAGTGAAAAAGAAAGCTATGAAGAGTACCAAGCACTGAAATCTCAGTTCAGCTGCTCTGAACTCAGCTTTGAATATTTAGCAATTACCAAAAAATAGGAGAATTCAAATTTAAGAAAATATATTCATTCCAACCAAAAACAAATTTTAACTCTAAAATATCCAAAAAAAATAACAAAACTGTGTTTTGTCCGTTTGTATTTTATATGTAATATTCATACATATTTTTTATAAAAAAAAGAGAGCCTGCAGAAAACCTCTTTATTACTATCGCGAGAAAAGCAAGTTTAACTCTACCGATTATCAGAATATAGCTGAAAAATTATCTAAATATATGTAAATGAATATATGTATATCTGTAGCTTATAGACTCCGAAACCACTCAGCCGATTTTTTGAAAATTTCAGCAAGTCTTCACAGTGTATCTCTGTGAAATTTTGATATTTTTGAAAGAGTTGACAACTGTCATTTAAATAAATAAAAATTCATCAATTGAGAATGATTTAGCCGATTTGGATTTTTTTTATTATTCATAGGTATTAAGTGAAAGTTTTTATGAAAAAAATACCTTTTTTTCCGGGAAGTGGACAAGGGAACGATTTTTCGAAAAATATTTTATTTACTGCTCGATTTACTTGGAAAATGGCATTTGTAGCTTTTACCAAAATTAAATTAAGGATCAGTATTTTTTGTGGGAAGTTGACCTGAGACCGTTCTATACCAAAACATCTGATGTATTGTTCAGTTTACCTGAAATTTGGATCTGGGACCAATCTATTTCCTAAAATCTTATTTATTATTAGATTTATTTGAAATTTGGTATTTCTTCCAGGAAGTGGGTCTAAAACCGACATGTTCAAAAAAATCGAGCTTATGGTGGAAATTTGAAACCAATTTCTTCTTTCATAAAGTGTACCAGATACCGATCTAATCAAGAGAAATATTTTATGGGTCGGCATTGTTGAGTCTTCGGGAATTGGCCAAAACGAATCTTCTATTTCCTTGAATTTTAAAACTTCCGTATGTTTTTGTATAGTTTAACGTATACAATATATATTTTTGCTGGGAAGGGAATCACACGTGAAGAGATCGACGTTTGAAACAAAACAAAAATGCTGTAGGCCAAGAATGGATATTTAAATTATTTTTCGATTGCGAGGCAAATATTTTTCACAACTTTTCTGCTAACATATAAATGCACAAATTTTATTTTGATCATTTGAAAACATTTTTCTGCTGCCGCAATGCCATATGGAAAGTCGTAAAATTGTTTTTTTTTTACACACATCTACATGAATATTTGATTTTTATGTTCAACAGAGTGTACTCGTATGTGTGCAGATTTTTATTCGCATGTACATAGAATTTTTGTGGAGAAAATTTTAAATATTTCAATGACAACCAAAATTGGTTGACTCCAGGCGGGCACACACAATGCTTATAAACATAAATAACAGAGTAGAAAAATTCAAAAAATTTTGACAAAAATTTCGACTTCAAAAAGGCAAACATGCAATCTGCTTTAAGCTTTCACGCCTGAAAGTATACAATAGATATTATGTGCAAATGCTACAGCAGCAGTCAAATTGAAAATTGTTTGAGTGAATGATTACACTGATACTCAGGTCAGCACGTATGTATGTATATACACACGCAAATTGCCATATTATATCAATGCATTTATTTTCTTGAAAATTTAACTTTTTCGCTACAGACTTCGTTCAACAGACAAATTGGCAATTGACAATACACAAATCGATTTTTAACTGTCGCAAAATAAGAATCCTTTGAAAAGCATCCAAATCATAAGAAAAATGCAATAAAAAAGGGCAAGCAGACGGAAAGCACAAAAGGTCGGCTTTCGACTGTGCAGGAATGCGTGTTTATATACAAATGTGATATGCAGATAACATAATATGAATTGTTAGTTATTTATGGAAAATGGCAAAATGTCTAGTCAGTGAAATGTTTATTGATTTAAGATTTTATACAAGCCGATAAATGATAATTTTGTTAAGTGCTTGTTTGAACTAAAAAATGTAAGTGATAAAGTGTTTTTGACCTTATTTAACTTAAAAAAGTAATGAGGATGTATGGAATTAAATTGTGATTTGAATTGGAATTAATTTTGAATAGAATTTTTTGTATGATAAAGTATAAAAGTACTATTTTCAGGCTTAATTTTTTTTTAATATAGCAAAAAATAAATATATTATAATTTTTTTGTTTGTTTTAAAGGCGCTCAGATGAATAGCCATTAAATTGCCTCACGCGAATAATAACCACTAACGAAGTACTTTCGGAGCAGAATCCATAATTTTTGAGGCTAAATATTTTTTTAAATATACCGGTGGATTGATTCTGAGAGTTCATTGGAAAACATGAACGAACCTTCAGTTGAATCGTCCAACTAACGTCATTAGAGTCAACAGCCATCGATGGACCGATTTATTTCCAAGTATTCAGGCTACAATACATGGAGATGGCTTCAGCGTACCTACAATTAGAGTATGGAGGATAAAACTGCTCCCTTTTTCACTCTACTGCCTGTACCTACGGCCAAGATGCTACAAACAGTCTTCGCACAAAATTACGAGTCATTAATGCTTGCCATGGAAAAACTTTACAACTCCGTTGTCTAATGGGTATAACACTTTAAAAAGTTAGAGGTTTGAGAACAGAATACGCGACACAAGACATTATCAAACCTTATCTTATACCTAAGTTAAACATGTGTTCACGCGAGGAGTGTAAACCCTTGCCTAAATTAAGGTTCTGGCTTACTTCTTTTAGTCATTTGAGTTATTTTTTTTTTTTTTTTATACGGGCATAAATGTATATATTTAGATGCATGCATATATGCAAACAGTCAGTAAAGTGAAAAGGTTAAAGTGACTATTGTTTGGAATGTGTTTTATCTTCTTTTCCGATGCAGATTTCCAATATCTTCTTTTATGACAGATATCGGCGGCTTCTCAGATGTCTCGCTGGTAACGGATAAGGACCAGTAGATTACGCTCAATTTTCGATACGAACCTAGTGCTCAAATAAATTCTCCTTACTCCACCACTAGCTTAAGCAGACCAGCAGACAAAGCAAATCGTGTCGAGGTGGAAAATGCATATGTAATGAAGAGGGAAATTCTGAAAACGCTTAAATTCATCGAAAGAAATAGTTCTACTACGCTTATCAAAAACCGGATTCTATCAGACAACAAGGAGGGCAAAAACAAATGGCTGGGAAAGTTGAAAAATCAGCTCTTCAGTCACTAAAATGATCTAGTTGAAATGAGCGTATACTGAATCATGTAATTGAGTACTGTATAAATCTATCACTCGAATCGGAGGCCGATCAATCTATGTACCAAGTATGGTTGAAATATCTAAAAAATTGAGGGACCAGTTTTCGTTCAAACAGATGGACATACGATCCTATCTTCTCATTCTGGTATTTACGTACGTCGTACCGAAGTTAATATATTATTTCAAGTTCAGGAAATATATAAATTTGGAGATAGATTTTGGAAAATAAGATCAAAACTTGTATTTAAATAAATAATATTCAACTGAAACCACAATCAAACGTTTACAGCACCATAATTTTTCACTTAAAACTATCTCTTTTCAATTTCCGTTGTTATTGCTTTAAGACCAACCATTACCACCTCGTACGCATAGATATTTCATTATAATCTATGAAATTCTGTTATCTCTGTGTTTAATGGGTATTAGTTGGTAGTATTTTAAAGATGCAAATAGATAGAACAAATAGAAAGAAGAACAAGAATGTGGTATAAGCACATCAACTTGCTCCGCTTTAAAAACAAGCGTTAAGCTCCTCTACCCCCTTTTACTGAGCACTTGCACATAAACCCTGTTTGGAAATCATATTTTCTTCCATACACTCATCTTCATTCTCATATTTACACTGTACATACACAGCAAGAGTTTATGTCACACAGTGCACTCATCTACTTATCGTATTTCCCATTGCCGTTGCACTTCCTCTTAGATAGATCCTGTTGAAAATCTCAGATTCGACGAAGCTCTCAAATTCAGTGTAGCGTGATAAGGTAGACCACTGTTGCTGTTATTATTGCTTTCATAGCAAATGTTGTTTTTGCTATTGCGGCGGTTGCTTATGTCAGTGCAAATGCTGACGGCATTAAGATAACATTTCTAGATAACGGTAATAACGGTCCTTAGCACAATACTTATTGTAAATCTGTTGCTCATATTGTATCTGTTGTTGTGATAGTTGTTTGTTGCTTGTAATGTTAAAAGCGGAAAACAAAAGACTTGCACTGTAAGACCTTCACCAAGCCAAGCTGCTTAATTAGTATCCTTGCCAGTGCACTGAGTCGTTTTAAAATGCTTAAAGCACTGAGGATTTTCAGGTTTCGCTTTTGTGTTGGTTGCGTAGTAAAAATATTAATTGCCGTAAAAACATGTTATTTTAAGAGAGAAACAATTTTGCACTGTAAATACTAAAATTCTAGATATTATTTTGCTTTGCATGTATGAAGAATTAAAAACTGAAACTACAAGAATTAAATTTTAGTTTACGAAGATTTCAAAGGATTTAAACAACAATTATTCTGAAAGCTTTCATCTATTTTGCATACTAATAAGATAAGAAAGATACTAGTATAAATTAATTCTGAAACTTCGCAACAGCTAG
Organism: Neoceratitis asiatica; assembly: GCA_030068015.2. Lineage (NCBI taxonomy): Eukaryota > Metazoa > Arthropoda > Insecta > Diptera > Tephritidae > Neoceratitis > Neoceratitis asiatica. Next base: position 10,644,700 of record CM061528.1, read on the forward strand.
TCGGGAAGAAGGCAACCAATACGAATTTGACAGTATTATTAAGGGAATTATTTTTATTTTATTGTATGTTATTAATTTTTTTTCTTTTTATTTAAATACATTATTAATTTTAATTTTTTGTATCATTTAATTTAATTTTTTTATTTTTATTTTTTTATTTCTTATTAAAATTATTATATTATTTTTTAATTTGTTTTTTTTTTTTAATTTTATTTTGTTTTTTGCTTTAATTTTTTTTTTTTTTTATTGAATTTTATTTATTTCATTTTATTTTATTTGATTTGATTTTATTTTATTTTGTATTAATTTATTTTAATTTATTTTTTTTATTTTATATTATTTTATTTTATTTTTTTTATTTTTTTTTATGTTATTTTACTTTAATTTGATTTATTTTATTTTACTTTATTTTATTTCATTTGATTCCATTTTATTTTATCTCCTTTTTTTTTTTTATTTTTTTTTTTTCATTTGATTCCATTTTATTTTATCTCCTTTTTTTTATTTTATTTTTTTTTTTTTTAATTTGATTCCATTTTATTTTATCTCCTTTTATTTTATTTTATTTTATTTTATTTCATTTTAATTCATTTATTTTTATTTTATTTTTTATTTTATTTTATTGTATTTTAGTTTATTTTATTTAATTTTATATTATTTTATTTTATTTTAGTTACGTTATTTGCATTTTATTTTATATTATTTAATTTTTTTTTACTCAATTTTATTATATTTTTTTTATCTTATCCATTTTTTAGTATATTTTGTTTTATTTTTTAAGATAATTTTTTTTTACTTTATTTTTTTTAATTTTTTTTTCATTATTTTTTTTTTTCTTTATTTCATTAGATTTTTATTTTTTATAATTAATATTATATATTTTTATAGTCTACCACATTATACACTTAATGAACATTTATATACCAGAATTTTTTGCTTTAATGAAATCTCCCCTTATCACAGCTAAAGTAGTGATTACACCACTAATGATAAGCCCATAAAATCCCAGAATTTTAGCCGTATACAGTAATACACGATATGTGAATATGATTAATTGCTCCGTGTTAATATTCACTGAAGTGCAATAGATTGGAGCTATACCTGCAGTATGATATTATCGTATCTATATATACATAAAGGTAGATACATAAATCCGCCTACGCTTTGATGTTGTCGACAGGTAAAACGTATTTTAATTTGATGTGCGTTTATATACACGAATATATTTTCTAAACCATACATTAATTTTCATGCAAAATGCCAAAAAAAAATTTGCGCATGTTACCGAAATTACCATAAGCTATCAACTGAAATAAGCAAATCAAATTATGAAATCTGAAATCTGATATCTGATGAAACACCATTAAGGGCACTCAGAAGCTGCGTGTTTTTTGGATATAAAAATTGTTTATATTGAATGTCCATAAACATAATCTACTCCGGAGGCAGTGAGCGTGTCCAAAGCGATAAACTCAAATTAAATATTTTTTTTGCTTTTATGAATAAAGCTAATCAGAATTTATGATTGAATTGCCTTACTTGTAGGAAGCGTGTGCTTTATGGCGAAATTTTTTTTAGAAAAAAATAAATTATGTTATTAATTTTCCAGAAGTAAGCAGCTTTTTAAAATTAGTCCTATTTTTTTTTTAAAGAAAAATGTTTTTTATTTTTTTGGTTTCATTTTGCTCATTAGAATTTTTAGTAAAAAATAAATTTTTTTCTCTCTTTTTACCTTTCATCATTAAAATGTCGGCAATTTACTTGATTCCCTTTTCCACATTTTCACAGCTAATTTCACTTACCAAAGACACAGCAAAGTTTGAGTTACTGCAAAGAAGTGAGAGAAAGAGAAAAATATGATTAAAAAGAATACGCAAAAATATTCATTCTACAAATTGTATTTCGCTTTCAATTATGGAAAATTATGAGTTTGCGTAAGAGAATTTTAACAAGCATTTCCAGTGGTATCCGGGAAAAGTAAAACGAAATGTACACACATACATATGTACGAATATGTGTATATACAAAGTTATAAACATATACCCAGCAAACCATTAGAGCTCTAAAAGAGTCATTTAAGAACCTTAGTTTAAAGTTTTTCTACATAATGAGTATTCAAAATAAGATTTTTCCAAGGAGAAAAAAATCAAAAACAATCTGATTCGGAGCATGAGTCATGTGTGACTTATATTTATTTTCAAGATTAGAGATTAGAGCTCAATGGTTGAAGATTTTTCTTCTGGATCATCATGATGCAAACTTATATATTAAAACTCTTTAGTACTGTTTAGAAAACACTATATTAAATTTGTACATGAGTTGAAATACTTTATGTGTCTTATTTGGAACTCATTGGACTCTTCGACTTACAAACCAAATTTTTTTTTTTAATTTTTTAAAATACTACCTATGGCCTCCAGTTATTCAAATAATTGACTCATGTATGACTCATTTTGAGTCAAATATTGCTGTTATTTGATTACAGTCAGTCAAAATTACTAGACCTTATATTTACTTCAGATTTTTAGTGTGTTTATTTTGCAAGCCAATTGTTGTTTTTTATAATTTGTTGGTGACTTATTAGTAATAAATGAATTTTATACAAAACAAGTTTATTACTTTCTCATATCTTGAAACTAATACACTAACTGACACATATATGCTCATTTTGAATCACATCGTCAAAATTACTATAATTTAAATTTATTTCAGATTTTTAGTAAGACTACTTTAACAGCCAGCTGTTGAGTATTCAATTATCCTTTATGCAACTTAAGGCATATTATGTAGGGATCTTATATGATTCAAATCTAAACATTCTTCTTCTTGTCAATCTTTGTTTTTTTGTCCACCTTTGCTGCATTCGTTTCAAATCAATAAATTACGCAAGCTGGGTATAAATTCACATATATGTATGTATATTATGCATACAAATGTAGGCATTCATAATTGAAAGATAACAAGACAAACTTTAAATGTGTGTGACGGGAAAAGTTTAAATTTAAAATTGACCATAATAATAAAATGAGTGTGGTTATGCTGTTGGCGGTTCGTCGACTGTGGTTGCAGCTGTGGCCACCACCATTACTGCTTCTTCAACTGTGACGACATCTTTATAGCGTATTTTAAGGCGCCACTCACAGACACGGAACCTCTTCTGCTACACACACACATATACTTATTGCAGTAAGTATTCACTTTGATATTATGTACATACATACATGCATATGTCTCTTTCACTTACAACCTTCAAAGGGATAGTGATACCGTTACAGGGCCACACGACCGTAAAACGTTCAACTGTCATCATTTTGACAGGCAACAATAAGCATACGAAAGAGATGATAATAAAAAGCGCAAGCAAATAAAAATTGTCGGCGACATATAAAAAGTTACATGAATATAAAGGAAACACACATTCACAATCTCAAACATGCATATCAATGCCAACATCTTGATGGTAATGATGATGATGTACGAATAAAACCCATATGAGTGCAATATCTGCATGTATGTGTAAGTCATACACCATTTCTCGACAACGGTCTTTGAAGGCGCGTGTTGCCTCATAACCGCTCGCCTCACATTTCGCATATGTGATAATCAAATTTTAAATTATGCAAAGATGACGCATATTAATGTTAACAAGTAACTTTTAAGCGTACGTGTACGGATGCCAAGTTTTCGAAATATGTACCTTATTCCGCGAATGTGTGCAAGCTCTCAGCAGCAGAGCTTGACGCATACATACGTTTGTCATAAATTGAGTACAGTGTTGTATTTTAGATTAATTTATTATATTTTATTTTATATTTTAAAATTTTTTTTATATTATTTTTTTTTCATTTTTTTTTTAATTTGTTTTTTTTTTTGTTTGTTTTTTTACGATATCTAATTTTTTTAATTTTATTATAATTTATTTTATTTTACTTTTATTTAATTTTTTTATTTTATTTTATTTCAAATTATTTTATTTTCTTTATGTTATCGCGTTTAATATAATTTTTATAAACATTTAACTTTAGTTACCAGTGTGTGAGTACCAAAATTTATACTGATCATATTAGAATGACGAGCTGAGTTGACTTAGCTCTGTCCGTCTTTCCGTCTGTTTGAACGAAAACTTTCCTCTCAGTTTTTGGAATATTTCAATAAAACTTCGTACACAGGAGCAGTTTTGTAATGTATCGGAAATCTTTGGACGATATAGCATAGCTCCCACACAATCGATACGTTCAGATATGAGGTTTTTTTGGTTAAATAAGTATTGACACTGAAAATCGTCGAAATAAAAATTTGCATTTTACAATAAATTTGATATGTTCAAGAAAGATTTATAGTATTCGACATGGCCATATAGAGCACTTCCTTCTTGTTTATTTTTAATTTAATTTACCACAAGTAAATTTATCATGAAAGAACACATAACTCTATTTCTATTTATACGATTGTCCTCAAAAATTTTCTTATGACTTTCAAAGCATCTTAGTATATTTCTTATGACAAACATGTTGTTCTTTTGAGTTGCTTGTGGCAGCGGAAGTAGTAAGTAAATTATGCTGATAGCTTACAATATTTTTTTCTTCTTCAGCCAACGTCTGCTAATTTTTTCCGAGGAAAAATTGCCAATTTAAATGCATTATAATTTTGGTTCTTTTTTCTATTCTTTCGCGTACTTTAGAGAGTAAACAAGCAGTCGACATTCTCAGAAAAATATTTTGAATGAATTTTTTTTCGCTTATAGTTAACTTGCCACTGCAAATCGGCTTAAGTCCTTCTCTTTGCTTCTCTGTGTTTTTATTTTCTTGCTGTAAATATTTAATACCTCTGTCATTCATATTTTTTTCTAAAATTATGTTGTCATATTTCTACCTTTTATTATTGGTTGTCTCTTCTTTGTTCTCGTAAAACTAAAAATACTCAATTTTCACAATACTGAACGTGCGGATAATGTATTTTTCGTTGCTTAGGGGTTCACAACAACTCTTGAATTCGTTTCCTTGTAAGAATATACCTGTGAATTAAGTTTTTGTTTCATGAGTTTCATGTGTTAGTGAACCAGGTTCATTTTTTTCACTCATATCTTTGTATACTGATCTTTTTTTCGTGACTTAGTTGTTTGTATCTCAATGCATCCTTTTCAACAAATTTTTTAATTTGATTGTATCTCCTTCCACACCTATAACACAATCTGTTTGTAATGAATATTTAGTTATTTCACTCTCTCTTCTTTATTTTCTAGACAAGACGCCAAGACATTTTTATTTTTTGATACTGGTTAAGCCTTGCGATTGTCGGGTATTAATTAAAAGAGCAATAGACTTCTGTTCAAATCTGCTTTGGAATTCTTTCGTCGACGTTAAAAAAAAAAAAGAAATAAACTCAAATAACTTAAGCTGCTCAATGAAGCCAAAATATTTGTAGAGCTTTAAATTCCCCTCTTATTTTCTTTTATATTAGTTTAATAGATTAATTTTATTTTATTCAATTTAATTTTATTTTATTTACTTAATTTACTTTTTTTATTAATTAATATTATTTTATTTTGTTTAATTTAATTTAACTTATCTTTTTAATTTTACTTTATTTTTTTCTATTTATTAAATTTAATTTAATATTATTATATTATTTTATTTTATTTATTAATTTTTTATTTCAAAATTTCATTTGTTCTATTTTAATTTACTCTATTTTATTTCATTTTATTTTATGTGGTTAGAAGTGAATGAGCCTTATTAAAAATTCCGATTTGTTTATTAAGAAAATTCACGTTCTTTAAAGAATATGTTTCGCGCGCTTCGCTCAACTTATGGTCAATATATTCGGCCTACTGAGTGTGCTCTTCGCAACAGCATCACCTATCTTGAGACTCAGCTTTCACTATTGGATAATATTCGACCGAATAGACCACATCCAGCACGCAGTAAAGAAAATATAGCGGCCGTAGCGAAGACCGTGGAGAGTAGATTCGGTGTCGTTCGCAGCAACTCGGACTGACGTATGGAACGACTTAACGCATTTTACGTCGAAATCTTAAATTGAGTACAAAATACTACTTGCGCTGAAGCCACTCGACCTTCCCTAGCGACACCGCTTCGCTCTATGGGCTCTTGAAAACTTTCAAAAAGATCCGACGTTTTCGAGCCAAATTTTGTTCAGCGATGAGGTTCATTTCGGGCTCAATGGGTTTGTAAACAAGCAAAATTTCCACATTTGGGACGAAGAGCAACCTGAAGAGATTCAAGAGCTGCCGTTTTGTAGTAGCAGATAATCTTTAAAATGTAAATGCCAAGGAATGTTCTTTCGAATGATAATAAAAATTCTCCACTGAACCAGTTTTACTGTATTTTATTTTTTATTTTTTATTTTTATTTTTTGTTATTTTACTTTATTTTATTTTATTTTATTTTTTTTTTGTTTTATTTCATTTTATTCTATTTTAATTTATTTTATTTTTTTAATTTATTTTTATTTTTAATTTTGTTTTAATTTTTATTTTTTATTTTTTATTTCTTTTTTATTTCTTTTTTTTTATTCTAATTCATTTTATTATTATGTTTTAATTTTACTTTATTTTATTTAAATTATTTTAAGATGTTTTACATTATATTAATTTTTAATTCACTTTATTTTTGTTACTAATTTTATTTTATTTTTGGTTATTTTATATTATTTTATTGTACTTCTTAATTTCGTATTATTTAATCTAAGTTTCGTTATCTCCATTCCAATACATTAAGCCAATTAAACCTGTTTTTTGTTTGTTTATTAGTTTTAATTAGTGCCAGTTGAATTTAACTGTACCCCAAACTTACTCTTCATTTGAATTTGTTGCGTCAATATTCAATTAGTATTTGTTCATTCACCCAAACTCTATCGACTTTTTGTTTGTTAGTTTTCTCATCACACCTTAATTGATTGTATTGTATTTTTCGAACCATTATATCTTTAATTCCGTCACAACATCCGTTTCGTACCGTACCGTTAAATGTTTTCCCCTATGACGTCATTAAATAGCGAGAACAACTCAGCTTGCCTGTGGGTGTGCGTAAAAAAATTGCGCCTGCGTTCTTACTTTTTTGAATAAAGCAAACAATTGTTCTATCATAGTTTCCCATTCGTATTTTGCCTTTTTTATTCATCTTCAGTAGATACATTCCATTCCATTTTGATTGCGTTTCAAAGCACTTCGATGATATTTACTTAGGCAGTTAAGAGTATACTAGAGCGTTGTATGCAAGAGAATATGAGCGCAATGCATTTAATATTTTGTTGTTTTTTTTAAACACAAAAAAGAAAGGAGAACAATTCACTAACATTGCAGATGTCTTTCAACGCTTTGTGTTAGAAAATTGTTGTAGGTTTTAGAAAAATATTTAAGTTCAGAAGGTGGAATATAATTTTTTACACTTTCTTCAAATATTTCAGTTAGAGTAGTGTTTCTTAAAGCCACACATAGAGAAAATTTTATTTGAAACTTTTTAGAGAACTTGTACGAGGTATGTTCAAGGGAAAAGTCGAATTTTGGTTTTTCACGGGCTGTGTACATTCGATTATCGATATTTAGTTTTTTTTTATAATCGCACACGTATCATGTGCTTGCATAAGGATCCCATTTCGATTTGTTGTTTGTTTTTGATGACAGAAGAGGTTAGTCACGTTTTTATGTGCTCTTCGATTTTTGACTTCTGAAAGAAATGTATCAAAGATTATTTATTAAATTTTGCGTTAAAAATGGAATAAAGTGCTCCAAAGCACTTGACTTGTTGACTGTGGCATTCTGTGAATCCACTTTGTCCCAAAAAAGTGTTTATAGGTGGTGCAAGCGCTTTACAGAAGGCCGAGATGATGTTGATAACGATGAGCGTCCACGTCAACAAGCGAAGAAAACATCGAAACAGTGAAAAAAATTGTTCTTGAAAGTCATCGAATCACTATTAGGGAAGTTGCAGAGGGTGTTGGCATATCAATCGGCTCATGCCATTCAATTTTCTCGAATGTTTTGGGCATTAAACGTGTGACAGCGAAGTTTGTACCGAAATTGCTAAATTTTGAACAAAAGCAACGTCGCATTAGTATCGCTCAGGAGTTGTTGAATGACTTCAACAACGATCCGGGTTTGCTCAAACGGGTCATAACTGGTGACGGAACGTAGGTATATGGTTATGACGTCGAAACGAAGGCGCAATGCAATCATCCCAATGGGAGCTGCCAGATGAGCCAAGACCAAAAAAGGCACGCCAAGTTCGATCAAATGTGAAGGTTTTGCTCACTGTTTCTTTGATTATAATGGTGTGGTGCATCGTGAGTTCTTGCCGTACAGTTAATTAGGAATACTACAAAGAAGTTATGCAACATTCGCAAGAAGCAATACGGCTCAATCGATCGGAATTTTGGAAAAACAAATCGTGTATTCTGCATCGCAATAATGCACCAGCTCACACATCAATTATTCGTAAATTTTTTGGCCAAAAACAAAACCGTAATCATGCTTCAACCACCATATTCACCAGATTTGGCTCCCTACGACCGTTTCCTATTCCCAAAACTAAAGAAACCAATGAAAGTAAAACGCATTGCAACAATTGATGAGATCAAATCAGAATTAGAATCGAAGAAAGATCTTGATGGCCATACTGATAAGCGCATTTCAGAAGTTTTTCGAGGATTGGAAAATGCAGTGGCACAAGTATATTCCATCCGAGGGGGATTACTTTGAAGGGGACAAAATAGATATTGATGAATAAATAAGTAATTTTCAAATCAAAAATCAAAATTCAACTTTTCCTTTGAACACACCTCGTATAAAAGGGAAATAACCATTAAGCGCTATCTCATTTCAAAAAGCAGTCAAAAAGAGTTTTTCCCAAACAATCTGTGGTGATATACATACTTGTAGACACTTGGAGTGAACCAATGCAACGTCCGCTCTCTTACAGTGCTTTGGAGAGCAATATATTGCTAGTTTATTATTAAGTCCTTTTTCTAAGTTTTTATTTTTTTTTTTTGCTTTTTCCAAGGGACCTTTATGCTTCTGAGGGACCATGAAATGTTTAACTTCACATTTCACTTTAATTAATATTTCAACCATTAAATGAAATTGAACTTTTCTATACTCTCAGATTGCTACTTTGTTAGTGTTGTAAGGTTCGTAACAACTACAAACATAACACAATTAAAAGCCCCCCCCCCCAAGAGGATGATTGTCAGAAGCATTTAAAATTTACTAATTAAACTACCCAGTGCCATAGTATAGAAATAAATTGAAGAAAAACTCATACAACATAGCACTACAATTCCAATACTCAATATATACTCAATTTATTTACTTTGAATACAAAAAATTTCACCTCACCTAAAATGTAATTAAGATAGACCAACGATACTGCAGAGTAGAGCACGTTCGATATAGCTATTAAATTAGAAATGTACCATTAAATACACTTGGAACATACACAAAAGAAACGCTAAACCGTTGCGACGTAACGACAAACCGACCGAGAGAGAGTGAGAGATTGCCACAATGCTTGACGAACATTAAATGGAAACTAAAACGATGACAAAAGCATTCATTCACTAGAGCAATTCAATATATGAAATGACGACTTTGATAAAAATAACATTTGTTTGATTACTACTGAGCTCGGGCGGAGAAACAAAAAGGGGGGTTTGCAAACAAAAAGTATATATGTTCCACAGAGACGACGAAAAAAGAGACATACCACTCATCAACACAAATGTCAGTGTAATATTTGGCGCTTATGTCACCTGCCGACTATCCTCCAATTTTTTATCATAAGAAAAAGTATTAAAAAAAAATTAAATAAACGAAAGTCAAAATGGCGCGTTACTTATATAGGGTGTTTTTTATAGAGGTATAGAACTTAAAGTTGGCATTACTTTTCAAGATAGTGACCGATTTAACAGCTGTCAAGTGATTTATTCTCAGTTTGGTTTGGCAATTCATCATGAATAGACTCACGCCTGCACAACGCTTGCAAATAGTGCAATTTTATTTCGAAAATAATGGTTCTGTGCGGAAAACGCAACGCGCACTACGTCCAATCATACGGACCAATGATTCCACCAGCCCATAAAGCGCACCAAACAGTCAGTTTTTCTGGATGTAACGGTGTTTCAACATACACTTGAGGATTACCTTCACTCGAAATGCGGCAGTTTTGTTTGTTGACGTAGTCATTCAACCAGAAGTGCGCTTCCTCGCTAAACATCGCTAAAATGGACGTAGTGCGTGATACGTTTTCCGCACAGAACAATTATTTTCGAAATAAAATTGCACTATTTGCAAGCGTTGTTCAGGCGTGAGTCTATTCATGATGAATTGCCAAACCAAACTGAAAATAAATCACTTGACAGCTGTTAAATCGGTCGCCATCTTGAAAAGTAATGCCAACTTAAAGTTCTATACCTCTATAAAAAACACCCTTTAGAAAGCAGCAGCGGTTCGTTGCCAACGAACGACTGACTGCCACAGCAACTAATTTAGAAATTTCACCTTTTGACACGAAAAACTAATAAAAAGAAAATTGTATTACAATTTAATTTGATCATAAAGAAGGCAAACTGATATGCACATATCATACTCAAACTATTTATATACATATACATATATGTATGTATGTATGTTTGTAGCCTTATGAACGCGCACAAATAACTTTATTTTATTCTGTGGAATTTTGCTTTTTTATTTTTGTTTTTGTTTTATTTTTTCCTTTTAATATATTTTATTCGCTGTGCTTTCCTTAACACCATTGAATCAGTATTAAACGCACATTTCTCATGGAAGTAAGTTCCTGTATTGGTTTTGATGGCGTCAGGTAGATAATACTAACACAAGTAATATATTATACGAGTATGTATGCACATTAGAGCGGGTCAATTTGTATAGATCAAAATTTTGCGCAAACTTACAGTTTAAAAAATATTCGCAAAATGAAAACCTGCTTCGAATAACTGTTCTCTTGAATTGTATAAATAATATTTTTTTTTTCAAAAAAAAATTTACAATTGTTCACTACGTAAATAAAAGTTTTTCAACTTGGGACAATAAAACCAAAAAAAAAAACCGTGAAAAAAATTTTTTTTCTTAGTAATTTCTATATTTACTGTCGGACATTTATGAATTATATTTCACTATAAAGGGTTTAGGGATTATCATACCTTTTCCATGGACACATCTGATCTACAAAGTCATTTTTTACCAAAATTAATTCTGCGACTCCTTTTCAGTCTTACTTTTTACTTGCCAAGAGAGTTATATAATTCAATATAAAAACTTGGCAGAAAAGATACACATTCCTCATGTTGTTTTTGATTGAACTCGTTGTATTTTATTGATGCTAATTGAGCTAGTCGAATGCCCGTTTAAAATTAACAAAGCGCCAGGAACCGATATCTTACCGGCAAAGTTATTCAGAATATTGTCGCACGATAACATGGCCGACGAATGGAACTTAAATATGCTTTGCCCAATCCAAAAAAAAGGGAGAACCCACGGTCCGCGCCAATTGTCGTGGCATAAGTCTCGTTAATATCGCGTATAACGTCCTCTCCAGCGTTTTGTGTGAAAGACTAAGGCCCACCGTAAACTGATTGGACCTTATCAGTGTGGCTTTAGAGCTGGTAAGACCTTCATTGACCAGATATTCACTATGCGTCTAATCTTTGAGAAGACCCGATGGAAAATAATCGATACACACCACCTTTTTATCGATTTTAAAGCTGCCTTCGATAGCACAAAAAGCAGCTACCTCTACTCCGCTGTGTCTGAATTTGAGATCTCTGCAAAACTCATACGGCTATGAACACCGACCCTGGATAATACCAGAAGCGCAGTCAGAATTTGGAAGGACCTCTCCGAACCGTTCGCTTCCAAACGAGGTTTCAGACAGGGTGACTCGTTATCTTGTGATTTCTTCAACCTGATGCTAGAGAAAATAATAAGAGCCACAGAGCTAAATGGATAAGGTACAATATTTAGCAAAAGTGTTCAATTGCTGGCGTTTGCCGATGATATTGACATCATTGCCCATAGCAACCGCACCGTAGGTTCTGCATTCTCCAGGTTAGAAAAAGAAGCGAAGCGAATGGGTCTGGTAGTGAACGAGAGCGACATATCTCCTGTCATAAATAAACAGTAATCGCATTCGCGTCTTGGCTCCCACGTCATTGTTGACAGTCATAACTTCGAAGTCGTAGATAATTTCGTCTATCTACGAACCAGCATTAACAACACCAACAATGTGAGCCTTGAAATGCAACGCAGAATCACTCTTTCCAACAAGTGATTTTTTAGACTAAGAAGGCAATTGAAAAGTAAAGTCCTCTCTCTATGAACCATAACTCTACAAGTCGCTTATCATTTCCGTCCTGACATATGATGCAGAAGACTGGACGATGTCGTCATCCGATGAGTCGACTTTAAGAGTTTTCGATAGAAAAGTTTTACTGAAGATTTATTATCCTTTGCATGTTGCCAACGGCAAATATCATAGACGATGGAACACGAGCTGTACAAGCTATACGACAACATTGACATAATTTAGCGAATCAAGAGGCAGCGGCAACGCTAGCTAGGTCATGTCGTCCGAATGGATGAAAGCGCTCCAGCTTTAAGGGTATTTGATAGAGTACCAGCCAGTGAAAGTAGAGGGTGAGAAAGACCTCCACTCCGTCGGAAGGATCAGGTGTAGAACGATCTGGTTGGTCTGCTATAATCGCGTAAACAGTGCCTACGCCAGAGAGGAAGAAGGTGCGCAAGCATAGCTCCATAATTGTCTTACATACGACCATATAGGCTTATGATTGAGTTGTACAAAAGAATTTTGAATTATATGTAGAGCTTAGAATTTTTGGTCAATAATCAACAGCACTAAGTTATAAATTAATCTGTCCGCTTTAAGTTGTTGTGTTTTAGCAGAAATATAGATATTCCAAATCAATTTCCTGGTTAGGTGGCTAGGGACTTAGCTTCACTTGCTTGGGGGGACATTACGTTGTTCAGTTTCCGTTTTTGACATGTCGCTGTCTTTAGGGCGAATGTGACATACTTATAATTTTGCTCTTTGATGCACCACTTCAGCGGCCACTTTGCAATGTCTTTGAAGTGGCTTATTTTACAGTTTTTCTCTGTCCAGACCATTGTTGTTTAATTTGATACTCTTAGCGTAATATTATATATGATTTTATATGGGAATATTTAACACTCTTGAGGTCAACCAGAAAGAAACTTATACAAATTGGCCATAATTTGTTTGTTTTTTAACTTTTTGAAATACTTTATAGGGGAAAATTTGATAAAATTTACTATTATGTCAGATAAAAAGTTAACGTCAAAAGTAGTCGAAGAATTAATTTCGAAGCTAATTGGTCGCGAAAGACTGAGCAGGTCAAATGTGTCCAAGCAAATGACATGACAAGCCTCACACCCTTTACAATTATGTATCACTCATAAAAATCCGACCTTATGTGAAAAAAGTTGGCTCACTCTAACGTATATATATATATATATATAATTATATATATTTATAAGTGGAAGCTCTTTTTGGTGAGTCACGGAGCAGTGTGTTCGCTTACAAATTAATATATTTATAAATTGTTTATTGCGGCCTAAAATTGTTATATATATATATATATATATATATATATATATATATATATATATATATATATATACATAGATAAGTGTTCGATATATGAAAAGTGAGTTAAGTGATCTATTCAAATTTGTAAAAAACAGCTGTCACTTCTATCATTTTTCTTTGTTGTATAACAAGATATTCAATTCAAAATACTAATAAGTAGGCCTTTCGAATAAAGCTCACTCACTTATAACCACAAACAATATATATATATATATAAAGGACATTTTTTATAGAGGTATAGAACTTTAAGTTGGCATTACTTTTCAAGATGGCGACCGATTTAACAGCTGTCAAGTGATTTATTCTCAGTTTGGTTTGGCAATTCATCATGAATAGACTCACGCCTGAACAACGCTTGCAAATAGTGCAATTTTATTTCGAAAATAATGGTTCTGTGAGGAAAACGTATCGCGCACTACGTCCATTTTAGCGATGTTTAGCGATGAAGCGCACTTCTGGTTGAATGGCTACGTCAACAAACAAAACTGCCGCATTTGGAGTGAAGGTAATCCTCAAGTGTATGTTGAAACACCGTTACATCCAGAAAAACTGACTGTTTGGTGCGCTTTATGGGCTGGTGGAATCATTGGTCCGTACTTTTTCAAAAACGATGGTGGCCAGAACGTTACAGTCAATGGTGATCGGTATAGAGCCATGATTACTAACTTTTTCATTCCTGAATTGAATAACCATGATGTCCAGGAGATGTGGTTTCAACAAGACGGCGCAACATGTCACACAGCTCGTGCCACAATAGATTTATTGAAAGACACGTTTTGTGACCGCCTAATTTCACGTTTTGGACCTGTGAATTGGCCTCCAAGATCTTGTGATTTAACACCGCTAGACTACTTTCTGTGGGGCTATGTAAAGTCATTGGTCTATGCGAATAAGCCACAAACGCTTGACCATTTGGAAGACAACATTCGCTGTGTTATTGCCGATATAAGGCCACAAATGTTGGAAAAATTCATCGAAAATTGGACGTCCAGATTGGACTACGTCCGCGCCAGCCGTGGCGGTCATATGCCAGAAGTCATATTTAAAATGTAAGATTATCTTTCGGATAAATAAAATTCATGTCAATCGAATAATCCATCGTTGTTTTATTGCAACTTAAAGTTCTATACCTCTATAAAAAAAACACCCTATATATGCTGTTATGCATTTCATATCCAAAACATTTTTTTTTTTCATGAAACGAAGTTTCAACAGTCAAAAATGCCCCTAACTAATCAATGCTAAATGCGTCAGATTCCGTTATGGTAACATCAGATCCCACACATCTTTGATGACTCTTGAAAACTTAATATAACCCAATTCGGAACTGATATTACTTCCACTCTATAGACCTGATTCACCACCATTAGATTATGCTCCCTGCGAAACCATTTGAAGGATAAAACTCGGTTTCCGATCTGACTGCTTAAGTGAGTTCGATCGGTTGGTACCTCTATAAAAAAAACTAAGGTTTCTTGTTTAGTCGAACTGTCCAAATTGCAGAAAGTCATCCAGCAATGGGGTCAATACAACCTTGATTAACTTTTGCTGGTAATATAAATAGTTTTTTTTTTTTTTTGATTTTAAGGACTCTTGTCATTAAATTATTCAAATCTTTCTTTTCGACTTTTCGCTTACGGAATTCAAATATGAAAACTCAAATGGGTGCAACCGTTGAGCTAATTTTTTGTAAACTCGCATTATTATTATATTTAAAATTTTCCATTTTTGTCTAATTCCTCAAAAATTCCTTTAAATACACTGCTTGTTAATTCTTGAAATTATTGAACCGTTGTCTTCACGAACATATGCCTATGTTTACATACATATATAACGTTAACATAACCTACCCAAATTCATTTAAGGCTAAAGGTTCGACTGTCATTTTAACATCAGCGGCCACAAAAAAGCTATAAAGAGACACACCCTAATTAAAAATAAATAAAGCAAATAGAAAATGGTTAATTGTCAACATGCTTCCAACTTCAACTCATGTCGGTCTTGGAAATTTAACTTTCCAGCGAGAGCGTAAACGGTAAATGAGTGAAGCATAAAAATGACAACACTGCGAGTTTAAGTTAAGCGTATAACGAACGTTAAGGGACAAGTTGATCATTGTTGTAGTGGTTTTCACATAAAGAGAGTCTAAAATAACCACAGCCGTTGTCGCAGTGCCTGCCTTATTGGAGTTATTTCAAGGTTTTACGTCTTTCAGTAAATAAAACAGCTGGAAGTTTTTTTTTAAACCAATTTAGAAACACGATAAGGCGGTGTAGAATACTTAATCAACTTTTAACAGGTACAATAAGTTCTTCCTTTCAGCACACTGCTATGATTCTTGCGTTCAGGCCAATTAGTGATGGAGATGTCAAAAAAATTATTTTTGTTCTAAATTTAATTTTAGAAAATTAATTCAATGTTGGAAAATTTATTTAAAATAAATAATTATTGGTTAACAAAAATTGGTTTTGTAATAATTTTTTTCTACAAGCTATATATTTTAAACTAATAAAAAGACAAAAAATAAAAATGTATAGAAATTCTTCAGAAAACCTGTTTTAATATTTAATTTTTAATTCAGAAGCAGCGATTTTAATTGATATCTGAAAAAAAGAGTTAACTAAAATAAAATAAAATAAATTGTAATAAAATATAATATAATAAAATAAATAAATAATTAAAATTAAAAAAAAAATTAAAAAGAAAATAATGTAACAAAATTAATAAAATGTAAATAAATAAAACAAAATAAAAAAATAAAATAAAATAAAACAAAAGAAAATACAATAAAAAAATAAAATAAATAAAACAAAATAATAAATAATTTAAAAAAATAAAATAAACTAGAAGAAAATTAAATTAAACTAAATTAAATTAAATTAAATTAAGTTATTTTAAATTGCTTAAAAAAATAAAATGAAAATTAAAATAAAATAAAATAAAACAAAATATAAAAAAATAAAGTAAATTAAACAAAATAAAATAAAATAAATTAAAACAAAATAGAATAAAATAAAATAAAATAAAATAAAATAAAATAAAATAAATTAATTTAATATAAAATAATATAAAATAAAATAATATAAAATAAAATAAAATTAAATTAAATTACATTAAATTAAATTAAATAAAATCATGTAAAATAAAATAGAATACAAAATTAAATAAAATAAAATAAAATAAATAAAATTAAGTTAAATTAAATTAAATTGAGGTAAAACAAAATAAATAAAATCAAATGGTATGAAGTAAGATAAAAAATAAATAAAAAATAAATAAATGAAATATAAAACAATAAAGTTGAATTAAATAAAATAAAGAAATTAAATTAAAGTAAATAATATAAAAAATAAGATTAAATGAAAGTTAATTAAATTAAATGCGATAAATTAAAGTTATTATATTAAAATGAATTATAATATTTTGGTTTTTGCGATTAAAATAAATATTTATAATTTTTTAGCTACATATTCTTAAAAATAGTCTAAATTAAATAATTTGTTTAAATGCATTACAATTTATTTATGAAAATTATTTATTTGTTTGTAGTTGGTCCCACAATTA
The DNA here is from genome assembly GCA_030068015.2 of Neoceratitis asiatica. Lineage (NCBI taxonomy): Eukaryota > Metazoa > Arthropoda > Insecta > Diptera > Tephritidae > Neoceratitis > Neoceratitis asiatica. The sequence goes on from CM061528.1 coordinate 10,661,928, forward strand.
CTAAAGATGGCAAATGTTTTAGATAGTTCCGATTGATTCTTTTATGTTTTAACTAAATTTTTATATACTTCCTGGGATTTTACATATTCTGGCTTATTAAACAAGCCTACTCTTTGCATGAAAATAGCGTACAACAAAGTCTACATTAAGGCGCCCATCCGAGCGCGAGTACGCATACAACAACTGCAGTGCTGGTACAAGGGCTATACAAAGTGAAATAAACAAAACTAACAAATTTTCAGTAACAAGAAAATTGGCATACATAAAAAGTAGGGATAAAAGGCAAAAGTAAAAGTGACGTGAAAAGCTATGCACACAAAGATTTCAAGCCAATAAAATATAAAATAGTATAAAAGGAAATAAGTAAACTGATGAATTATTTTGTGTCCAAAAGAAAAGGTCAAAACAAGTATTTGTATGTGCTTGTATGCGTTTCTTTATGTATGTAGCTTGTTTACGACCAAAATGCACATTTGGTTATTCACACTCGTAATATGATTATATGTATGAGCATGCTCATACGTTGTTTTCTCTTTCTATACGCTGTTTAACTTTTCTATATGCGCATCTAACGTTTTTATGGGTCTGCATTTGCGTACGTGTTAGACAGGTCAGTTGTATGACGCAATAAAATTGTTAAGGCATTTACGATGTAAAGTAAATATATTCAAAAATATGTGTATATGTACGTAAATATGTTACTTTATTGAATTTCATTTTAGTGTTTAAATATGACTTGGGCTCGGATACAGTTACCGTATGACCGAAACATACACTCTTATACTAAACATAGTTACATATGTATGTGAGCATTTTTATTACCTACTTTTAGGGGTTATCGAAGTGTGGTAGACTTTTCTGCCACTTTGTTAGCATGATGTTCTGTCACACAGTGTACATATTTATATAAATACAAACTGGATATATATGTATATAGGTTTGAATGCCCATTTACTTTAAGTTGGCACATAAAAAATAATGAAAAAATATAAGATATGTGATAGAGAAACGGAAATGAGTAGCGAAAACGGTTGCTTGGTAACTTGAAGTACTAGAAATGTGAACATGTTAAGAAATTGTTAAAGGTAAATATTCTAAATTGCATTAAGCATATGAGTTTGCCTTAGTAGCGGAGCTCTAATAACATTATGTCTAGAAGCATTAGCCATTTACAGAATGTAGTACATTAATAGTTTTTTAAATAATATTTGATATAAAAAACGTTTTCCTCCATTTAAATTTCCTCTCTATCAAATAATCACACACTGAAATGTGATTGGAAATAAAGCTAATTTGAGCACGCTTAATCAATCATTTTTCGGTTTTAGTAAGATAAGCGATATTTTTCGATTTCAAAGTTTGATTAATGACATTTTTTATTGTAATATACAAGTCAAATGTATATTTAAAATAAAACCAAAAAATACAATATTAAAATTATATTAGAAAGCTGACCATACAGGGTTATCCATTTTCAGTTTCCAAAATAAAATTAAATAAAATGCATTTAAAATAACTTTTTTCATGAAATTCCTTTTTTCGTGAAATTTTGCTAACTTCGACCGGTTTTGTATAATTTTCGGAAATTTTTTGACACATATTGGGCGGTGTCTTGACGAATTTTGATTGTCAATTACTCATTAGTTATATATTTATCCGCATAAATACGGTCTTTCGCGTAGCCCCACAAAAAAGTCCAACGGTTGCAAATCGCACTATCTCGGTTGCCAATTGACATCGACAATTTAATCTTACAATAAAGCCATATTTGCTCGTGAGGGTTGACATCTTTTTGAAACCAAATATTGTCCAAGACGTGTTCTTCAATTGTAGGTCAAAAAAAATCAATGGTCATATGGTCATATCGCTTGGAATTGACAGTGACAGTCTCGCCGTTATCGTTTTCAAACACCTCCAGCCCAAAGAGCGCAACAGACAGTAAGTTTTTTTGCGTGTAATGAACTCTCTTCAATTGGTTGAGAATTCTCGGAGCTCTAAATACGGAAATTTTGCTTATTTATGTATCCACCAAGAGGGATATACACCTCATCGATGAATCGCTGTCCACTGTTGTTGTCCAAGCACCCAATCGACATAACTGCGTCGTTGTGAATGGTCAACTGGCTTCAGTTGTTATTTGAGCTGGACTTTATTTGGATGTAGATGTAAGTCCAAGTGTAAAGTACGTCATAATGCGCAATGCCAGAAACATTCGGGTCTACGCTGCTAGACTTACACTTTACAGCAGCGATATTTGAAGTGGAACGAGCAAAACGATGGTGCACAGGCCTTAAAACATCTGCAACCGATCCAATCTCGTTGTGATCGATGTGAAAATACAGCCCTGCACTTTCTAAGCCACCAAATGGATAACTCGTTACTTCAATACTTACAACAATAATAGTTGTAAACGATCTTTCAGTAAATCTACATATAAAGTAACAAATCGATAGGTTACTCATACGCCCCATGACCTGCTGACTGATTTGAAAATCAATAAAAAATTGCTAAATAGTTTAATTAATATATCAAATTTGCAAGCACTGCATCTAAATTTCAATATTCTTCTTCGTAAATATGCACATGTGTTTGTGCAGCATATTATATATATAAAAATATGCATAACTTCCATGTTCTCGTTGATAAATTTGCAATTTTGATTAAATTGCTTCTAACATGACAATGATTAATTATATAAAGCGCGCTGACAATGTCACTTAAAATACTAAAAACATACGCGCTCACACACAAGGTATATGTGCATGTTAATATAACGACCTATACACATACACACTCAAACACACATAAATTGACTATAATTGCCATTTACGACACCAAATCATTGTTTTTTATTGATCCGTTAGCACTTTACACACACTTTGCAATAGTTTTTTTTTCTTGTGGCTTTGAACACATTTACAGTTATTAGCATATGAAAGTGATAAATTTCACCTAGATGACATAGAGTTATTTATCATTCATGGTGGTTAATTTATTATAAAGCTAATGCAAATTACTATGTATTTTGTGGCAAGCATTTATGAGATAGTGTGAATAGGCGACATTGCACAAAAGAAACTATGTTTGGTTAAAAAGGATGAGGTTGGGTCATCACTGCACATTCATCACAATTTCGTTGACGCTGTTTTTTTTTTCATGTACCTTTAGTCCTTATTGCCAGCTGGCAGTTCATTATATTTTTGTCTTATTAATCCTCATAATATTGATAAATTTATACGCAACTTCTAAGAAAATCATGCGATCGCACTTTTTGTCAGGTTTGAACAAGGTGTTGAAGTGTCTAACAATCTCCTGTATGTAGTACTTGTATAAAACTGAAGTAATCTTGAACTATCTCGAAGTTGCATCAAAACTCTTTCATAAAACGGTAAAATTGATTTTGACTTAGTTATTAACTAATCCGTAACTAACACACGACTTACAAAGGCTCAAATTAAGTCTGAGGTGAATCTTCAGAGGTTTGAAATTAATGATTAAAAAAGCATAAGAGAGTTCAAAAACCGATTTAAAATAAATAAAAACCGATATCGAAATTATGAAATGCCACTGAGGTTAGTTGCACTCATATGTTGTATAATTCAAAAATTTCCAAAGAGAACAAAAAATTATTAATAATGTCGAAAAGTGTTATGAAAGCATGAAATTAATGGAAAAATTAGGTAAGCAAAAAAAAATTAATAAAAATATGGAATTTGAGCACCAATAAAACTCTGATCATTAATGGCATGATGTACTTTGAATAACGCATAAAATAGCTTGAAAAAACAATAAATAATATGCATAAATACGTTACATCTCAACACATACTTCGTAACAATTTAATTTTTTTGTTGTTGTTGTTGTGATTTGATATCATCATATGACATCACCTCATATAGCATCACGGCGCTTTAACTCTGAAGCTGAATGAATAATAACAAATTCAAATACCACTATGAGGTAAATTTTTTTTCAGTTCATACAAAACTGATAGAAATGTAATCATATCTAGCAAATCAAATCGCATGACGTCACGCATATTCCATAAGTATTTCTTTTCATATAATATTGAAACACATCTCAGAGCTTATAAAAACTTAGCATTTTTATAGAAGCTATATATTATTATAATTTTTTTTTTTCAAAAAATACTAAATTCAACTCATTATTAACGATCATCGTACGCCATCACATCATATAAAATTAAATCATCCCGTGTAATATCACATCGCATCGCCACCATTTTTCCATCAAATTCAAATACCACTTTTTTGCTTAATACTTCACCGAAGTCAACGGACAGAATATACGAGGTGTGTTAAAAAGAAAAGGCGAATTTTGAATTTTTTCGAAAAGTACTTATTTATTCACCAAAATCTAAAGCACTTGTGCCAATGCTTTTTCCAATCCTCGAAGCACTTCTGAAATACGTTTTTCGGTATGGCCATCAGCTCTTTCTTCGATTCTGACTTGATCTCATCAATTGTGGCAAAACGCTTTCCTTTCATTTAGTTTCTTGAATAGGAAAATTCGCAGGGAGCCAAATCTGGTGAATACGGTGGTTGCGGCATGATTACGGTTCTGTTTTTGGCCAAAAAATCATGAATAAGCATTGATATGTGAGCTGGTGTATTATCGTGATGCAGAATCCCCGATTTTTTTTTCCACAATTCCGATTGTTTGAGCCGTATTGCTCCACGCACACGTTGCATAACATTCTTGTAGTATTCCTTATTAACTGTACGATCTTTTAGCAGGAACTCATGTTGCACCACACCATTGTAATCAAAGAAAACGGTGAGCAAAACATTCACCTTTTCCTTTGAACATACCTCGTACGTAGGCAGCAGTGCCTGTTCCTTCTTCAGATGCCGAAAGAACCGGCGGGATAGCCGTTTGCGTATTAACCACTTTATATGATCGATGTAATGACCTGCAGCTTCACCTAAAAGATGTGTCACCTGGAGACATCGGTCCCCAATAAAAAGCAGTCATAAAATAGGCGGACATTGCGACCAAGACCATAGAGGGTACCAGATGACTGCGCGACCAGCTATCTGTCTAACAGACACATATTGTACGATATCGTTGCCAGTCCAAACCCAACGTAGTGACAGGTAGAGTACCACAGAGCTCCGTACTGGGGCCGTTATTATAAAATTGGCTGAGGAGCCCTTGCGTTATGATAATGAAAACACCTGTAGTAAGACGACTACAGTGACGGCGGCCCTGACGACTATATGTAACCCTATCAATAATTGTCAAAAAACATGTGCCAATAAGGCAACGGCAGTCCCAGGCTTTAGCGCTATTAGTGTTGCCTTCACGTTTAGAGCGGTGCTGCATGAAGCGTTCAGTATTATGCATGGCCTTATGCCGCCGGATATATTGGCCTCGGAGTTTGGTACAGTCTATCAAAAAATAAAAGCTATGAATAGGCACCCAACGGCCGACTAGCGCAAAAAGGGGAAACAAGCGAACCTCGAAGAGCAGAAAATGCAATGGAAGGTGAAATAAATAGGAAGATGGACACAAAAGCTCATTAAAAACGTACCAGCCTGGATTGAGAGGTAACACGAAGAGACAGATCTATATCGGACGCAATTTTGGTCGGGCCATGACAGAGAGTACTTCCACAGATTCGGCCACGATGACGAAACTTAATGTTCTCTCTGCAGCAGTACCGAATAAAATGCGTACCTACACGAAGTATGTAATGCAGAGAATTTTAATATTTAGTAACCGCTGAAACAATTTTCTGTCGAGCTCCTCCGACTTGTGGTTTTTGCGACTTGATCTTTTTTACTAACCAAAAGAGAACTTCCATTGAGCGCATAATAAACGAGAGAATGGCGCTCGACTACATTGTAAGTCACATGCTGCAGTCGAGGTTGGCGTGAGCTAAAATGAAGGAATGGGTCGCAATAGCGCTCCAACAGCTCAGGATACCAGATGAAAAACCCAGCTGGGAGTGTATGAAGTGTCATTTTGGTTCAGCTTGACACTGAAGTAGCACTTAACGGCGGACCCGTTGGTTCAAATAAAAGCTATAGCAGCCGGATAATAATACTGTATGATCGTGGCCCGAATTTGCATTTTCAGTATCTACAGTATATACCACTCTACAGAAATCAACTATATGCTTTAAATATCACCATGTCGCATTAACCAACACTTCATATCATCATATCACATCCCATCACATTACATCACATCACCCCAGAACACAACACAGCATCTTTGTTCACTACAGCATTATTTCCATTACATTCTTTCATAGCACCTTTGTGAGCGTCAGCGGACATGGGAATGAGTTCAAATTTCAAAAAGCCTCAGTCTAAGCTGTAAATACTGGCAAATCAATTATGCTATCACCCAATCCACAACCATACATACGTCACTCATTATTTCAAGGACTTAATGTAAATAAGAAAAGTTTTAATTATTTTCAATGTATAATTAAGCAGCAGATCTACTGCATTAATAATGCATTAATTATGTATTAAAAATGTATTTACATTTGCAAGTTCTTTATTCATAGAAACAGTAAGCTAATCCGCTATTTAAAATTTAAAAACAAAAATTATATAATTATTTGATTCAAGTTTCAAAAAAAGAAATTAAGTACCTTTTTTACGCCTTACAGATTTGAACATAGAAAAAAATAAAAAAATAAAAATTTTTATTAAATAAATCACAGAAAAAATTTAAAAAAAATCTGTATTGACTGTTTTTAACGAACCCCAAGCTGAAAACTTTCTCTTACATGTGTACTTTATGTGTGTATGTGCGAGTGCATGAATGTGGGTAAGTGTTTCAATCATTTCATTTTATATAAAATTTTTCATGCACTCAAAAACTTTCATGCAATTCAGCCTCTCAAATGAAATGAAAAAGTTCTGCTACGCTTTTAAGCAAAATGTTTTTTTTTATATTCTTTTTTTTTTTTTTTGAGTTTCTCTTCAGAATTTCATTTAATTGTCGTATCTATGCAGTAAAAGGAATTTATTGTAGTAAAAAAGTAGTAAAGCAAGTAGTACTTTACCGAAGTTTGAAAACATTTTTTATGCGCGCACTTTTGTGTCTGGTAAATTTAGTGTGTGTGTGTGTGTGTGTGTGTGTGTGTGTGTGTGTGTGTGTGTGAGGGAAAAGAAATGCGGCAGCTGTATGTAAAGAAATAATCAATAGTTGCATCATTTCCGTAACGGTACATAAGAAGGAGGAAGCAGCGGTACACAAGCGGCAGCGTAATGTCAGCCACAATCCGAAAGTACCTATTTTTGTGCATACCCATACCCTATATATTTGAACATTTTGTAGTGTTAGGAAATGAAAACTGCTGAAGTCAGCATCGCGCTCCAATTTTCTTGTGATCGTTAGCTGCATTCACCCCATACCCAGTGAGTGGCATGCAACGTCATTACTTTTCAGTCGCCTCTAATGCCCGCAGCGTCAAGTGGGTGCGATGAGTCGTTCACTTATCTCGACCAAAATTTTTTTTCATTCTACCGAATTTAGCAAAAATAAAAATAAAAAATTATGAATAAGTAAGTATATACAGTACATGTACATATATAAAAAAAATAGGCTTTCGTTAGTACTTTAGTACGTGTTGGCATTTTGCGATTTTTTTTTTTTTGCTTTTTTCAACAATAACCACCAGCAGGCAAACTTATTTGCTTACTTATAACACATATAGGTGTATGTGTGTCTCAGTTTGAGTGTGTGTGAGTTTGCTCAACATTGAAAGTTTGTCGCTTTTTTCGGCGCCCTTCAATCTATGCCTCAGTGCAATGCTGCCGCGTCACCCGACATCCGTTTCCGTTTGAATATGAAAACTAACGGCCTCCGACACAGACAAATGGCACACACACACAACTTCTCACAAAGAGGCTCATACTTTCATGCGCGCACAAAAGATAGATAACATTGTTGTTTGTTAAGTTGAGTGTATGTTTGTATGTGTGTAACCTCGTTTACAGCCGCCCGCCTTGCCCGCAGACGCTGATTGCCACAGTCGTCGTAGCCAATGTTGATGCCATTGTGGAGGCCGTTCTGTACATTTTTGTGAATTTTTTTTTGAATTTTTGCCATCTTTCAATCTCTTTCTGTTTCATGGCTGCGGATGTGGCCATGCTGGCTGGTGCTGGATGCTGGCTGCTACTGTTACCGTTGTTATTGTTTGTGGCTGCCTCTTATCCGCATTCGATGCGCTCCATTTTCGGCAATGTCGTTATTCTTTGGCTCACTGCCAACTTTTACGAAACTGGCGAGTTCACTGTGCCACATTGAGAGATATCCACCGTTACGTTGTGCCTGCGCATCACTCGTCCCTTAAACATTTATTTTCGTTTTTTTTTTCGAAAATGTTTTTCACTCATTTTAGTTTAGTTTTTTTCGGCTCGTTCACTTGTGACTTGGCAGTGCTTTGTTATCCTTTATTACAGTTACATAGTTTTGCAGCAGTTGCAGGCACTCACTACACGCTACCCTTTCCCCCATGTCTATCCGGTACTCAGCTGACATTAATTCTCTCGGTTTCTGACACTACTACCCCTACGCGCAGAATGCATTGCTGTGACGTTAAATAAAAAATGAGGATTTGGTGCTAGCGAAATGCCAGTGAAGTGGAATTTGGGTAAAGTATTATAGTACTCACCTCTTACTCGCCTAACTCTGTTCCACATGCCACTGCAGAACCATGCAATCATCCAGCAATATTAGCTTGCTATGTGTTGGGTAACCCACGGCAACCAACAACCACAATCGGCGTTTTGGGTTCTTCTATCCAGCTTTGCGCATTGCATTGGTGGCGCCACACGCTGGGCTGGCATCATCCGATAAATTTAATTTCATACAAATTCAGATTATTATGCAATCTTCTGCTTTATTCATGCATTTTCTATTTTGAAGCGCAGATATTCGCTTATTTTTTCATTTCTTTCAATTTTTCAATTCTTTTATATTTTTTATTTTGTTTTCTTTTATACTTTCTTTGCGTTTGCATCGTTTTATTACACATTTTGTTTCAATTATTTTGCATTTTCGTGGAAGATTTCTATTTAACTGCTGGCATTAGTGGCAAGTGCTAGTGGCGCTAGGTGCAGTGGGGGTGTGGCAATGTCAGTTTAATGCATTTGAAATATTTGCGAATTGAATTTCACACACAGACAGTGAATTAGACAGACAAATGAATAATTGAATTATCGTTCAAGCGCAATTTGATGGCTTACAGTTATCGCGTTAGTGCACAAATGAAAAGCTTCTAAAACAATGAATATTATTTCGTTGCAGAAAAATATCTTGTAAAGATTTTTCCATTGATCGAATGAGTGGTGAAAGAAAAACCAAAATAAGTCCACTTAATCCTTTCCGCAGTGTTTTTCTTCTATTTCAATAATATATATTTCTATAATATAATATTTCTATAATATCGTTATAATCGAGAACATAACTTTAGGTAATTTGAAAAACAAATGAAAGTTCCCTAAGCTTAGGTTATTACAATCAAAAAGAGTATGAGGAAACAATTTTTGCTCTGCGATAGCACTCATTACCCGCAATTCATTACAACATCTGCGGAGTGGGATAGGTATCCCGAGCCGAAAAAGAAGCGAGTCGCATTGCGATTACAGATGGTTTCAAGACCGGAGCATACACATGTAGGAACCAAGGATATACTCGGATGACAGATGCCCAGGGCTGCTTTTCTCTACGGGAAGTGAACCAGGGATCGACCTAGTTAAAAAAAAATCGTTTTTATGTTTCAATTTATTTAAATTTGATATGAACGGTTATCCATTAAGTAGTTTCGAAAGTGCAGGGGTGCAGTTTGTCATCTGTAAAACTTAGCTGTGGAACCCAACATGTTTTTTTGATTCAAACGTGGTCATATTTCGTGCTTTAAGCAGTTGGTGAAATTTTGAAAAATTTGAACAGACTGTCTCGGTTATAGATATTGCAAGGCCTGTGCATCATCGTTTTGCTCGTTCCATCTCAAATATCGCTGGTGTAAGTGAAGGTGTAGCCGAAGACCCGAATATTTCTATTTCTCAATGTTTTCAAGTGCTGGGACTTTCTTGCGGCACATTTTGGTGTATTTTACTTTTGGACTTATACCTACAACCATATGAAGTCCAGCTCACACAACAACTGAAGCCAGCTAACCATTCACAAAGCCGTGGTTATATCGAGTGGGTGCTTGAACAACAAACAGTGAACCCCGATTTTCCTACAAAGTTTTCTTCAGCGACGAGGCACATTTCTCACTCGGTGGTTACGTAAATGAACAAAATTGTCGCATTTAAGGCTGCAAATATCCTCAAATAATTGAAGAAAGTTCATTATACCCACAAAAACTTATTTTCTTTTGCACTCTTTGGTCTGGAGGTGTGAAAAAAGTCTTAAAAATTTTAATTAAAATAAATTACTACTACTTTTTTTTTTTTTTTTTGTTGGAAAACGTCTACGCTGGCAAACGTACTGGCAGCCTTAGCATACCTACATCTGATAGATACGTGAAAATATGGAAAGTAAAAACTACAATAAAGGTATAAAGAGATCCCCGAATCACAACTAGAAAAGTTATTGAAGATGTTGGTATATATATTGCATCTACAGCGGAGAGTAGAAGTCCAAGAGTCATTAATGAACTTAACGTCCATGCGAAATTACTACAGTTGACGAAACATATGAAAATATGTTGACAGATATGATGCCCGAACTAAAGCTCAATCAACACAGTGAAGGCTTCCTGACTGGCCATAACAAATGCGGTCGAACAAGAAGGTTAGAATAAACAAAATAGTTGGCTCTATCTAAGCTTTTAGTACAGAAATATTAAAATTTTCAATAGAAAAACAATTTATATTTCAGAACTGGTAACCAATATAGAAAAACTAGTTCGAAAAACGAATACAGAAGTACAGAACTCGAGAGTATTTTAATTTATTTATTTAATGATATTAAGTACAAAGCTGTGATATTCAATTCGATTGCACTAATACGCAGAGTACATACAAAACAATAGTTTCTCCCTCTGAATACATAATACTTCATAGCACAGTGTGCACTTCTGCACTACCATTTCGCAAATAATAAAATTAACAAGAGAGAAGGGTAGCCCCGCAAAACTGATTTAATTGTTAAAAAGAAAAAGAAAAAGAAAAAAACGAAAAATTAAAACAAGTGCAGTAGCAAGCACTACTAGTTGAAAGAGCAAAAATGAATAAAAGTTACAAAAAAAAGAAAATCTCCTTAGTTACCAAGCCTAGACATGCGGCACGATGATAGTTCAAGTGTGAGAATTTACAATTTATAATTTGAAATTTCACTTTCCACTGCAGTGCACTTGAAAACTACAATACAAAGCAACTGCGGCAGCAGCAGAAAATTTATTATGATCACGTCGCTGTTCACCATTGTTATTGTTGTATCACTCAGTGACTACAAATTGCCATGGGGTATAACCGCAATGCGGGCGATGTTTTTAAAATTAACATAATTTAATACAAATATTTACAGAGATTATATTTGGAGGACAACAAATTAATATTGGGTGGAAAATGTGAGAAGCGCATAGAAAAATATAGAAATAAACTTTCCTTGCGTTGGAGAGTTTTGATGTAAATCAGTAAATCACTAGAGCGTAAATAATTTTTGTGTCTTTTTATCTAGTAACAGAAACTATTTATATTAATTATTCTCTTTCTATGATTAAAGTGCTAGAATATATTATAAATCCTGTAATATAATCCAATTTGCATTAAAATGAAATGAAAGAAAAAAAAAACGCTTCTTTTTGAATAAGGACGCCACATTTTTCAAAGAAGAAAAGAAACTAATCTGCCGTTGAGTTGAGATTTTTCATTTTTTTTCTCCCATACCGTTTTATTCTCGCAAAGATTGTATTCGATTATTCATGCTATTGGGTTTAAATAAAGGCATATAAAATTTTTAATTGGCAATCATAGAAATATAAATTATATATTTCTATTAATTTCCAGTGCAATATCCTTCGAAAGGCCACAAGAAAATTCTACCACTCCTAACACGAACAGAAACAGTTGAGTTTTACTCACTTAACTCACTTTAGTATTATCAAAACCGATTGACAATGCAGTATTCAGATCAACAAAGCAGAGTGGGTATCGACATTACCTTGTGCGGAAAAAACTTAAGAAAAAGAGCGTTGTCAGAAGATTGGATTGGAGTGAAATGCTTAAATTCCATTCACCATGGAGTGGTAACTTATATTTTAAATATGGTTGGAGCAGCTCTGAAAGTCCGCTCTTATACCAAGTATCTTCTAACTAGTCAACAAATACCCGTTTGGAGGCCAACTAAAGTGAAAAAAAATCTCCTGCGGTTGTGTATAGCGTTTGGGTCGCACCACATAAGAAATACGCTCCAATGAAAAAACATTGCCTCGGATGAGAGACCCTCTCACCTGTATTCTTGATATGTGTATGTTTCGTAGAGCTAGCATCGATTGGGATCACTATCTTGTCACATCGAAGATACGCCTGCGCCCCTATGCCTCAAAATGCGCCCAACAAGCAAAAGGCAGGTTCGACGTCAAAAAGCTGCAATCACAACATACACCCGAATGATTTTCAACTGAACTTCCACTTCTGCTCTCCTTCACACCGCAGCAACTCAGTTTAAGGGAACTGTATAAAGGCCTACATACAGATGCAAACGAAGCTATTGGTTGTTGGAACGAAGATTACCGTGCAGCAGTGGAAGGAAACCGGACTGCCTACCTCGGTAGATTGCAATCGATCACGACACACCCCGAACGTTTCGCCCAGATGCCGAGAATTGAAGAGAAAAGCAATAGGCAGGCAAAAAAAGAGGTTAATATGTGTGAGTATGAAGAGCTTGAGAAGCTGACCGACAGGGTTTATATTCGAAAATTCTGTGATAAAATGTGACGACTTACAGCAGGTTTCAAGACCCCGGATCATAATCTTACAGGACCCAAAGAGGTGGTTGCGCGATCGATTGACAGTCAAGCTATTCAAGTTCGGTGGCGAACAACTGACAGGGTGTATGCGTCTTATTAAAACATGGTAGGGCAAAGGCGTGCTCAATCCACAAAATAGGGGACCCCACAGTCCGCGCCAATTACCTTATCCTACTGAGCATATTGTGTGAAGGACTAAACAACAAATAACAACAAACTGACCAACTTTAACAGTGTGACTTTAGACCTGTAAAATCTACAATTAGCCAGATATTCAACGTGCGCCCAATCTTGGGAAAGTTCCGTGAAAAGTAAATCGACACACACACCCTCTTCATCGATTTCAAAGCAGCGTTCGACAAATGATTTTTTATTGTGTGATTCCTTTTATCTATTGCTGTAGAAATTAATACAAGCTGCAGAACTGAATAGAAAAAGACAAAGCAAAATATTTCCTGTCAGTAAACAAAGTGTCATCGCATTCGCCACTCGGCGCCCATGTGATTGCTTACAGGGCTAACTTTAAGGTTGTACATAATTTCGCTTATATCGGAACCAACAATAATAATACTAATAATAATAATGAAATATAAAGCAGAATCGCTCTGGTTGAATGGTGGACTGTTGGAGTGATCGGCGTTAGACGTTTTCGAGATAAAAGTTTTGCGTAAGATGTATGGTCCTGTGAAAATCATAGCCAATAGAATGATAATCAAGACGAGGTATATGGCGATATATGGCAACACTATGCATTTTCAATTGGCGCTAACTAGCGAGTAGTGAAATGGCGAAGAAGTAATAAATGGCGCGCTGTTGCTAATTCTGCCGTAATCGCGTAAATTCTATCTACGCCAATGAAGAATAATAGGCGTATGCTCTCTTCGGAAGATTCATTTGATTCAGTGTTCTATGCATCAAGAGTTGCCAAATGTTAAAAAATATATATAATTATTAACATATTTTCACACTCAGAGGAAATCATTCTGCCCATCTAAAACTTAGAACTTCTTTGCAGGAAAATGAAGAATTTTTATGGAAATCTTCCTTTGGTGCAATTTTTCAAATGAAGTTGTCAAAAAAATTTGTTAAAAATTATACAATTAAACAAAAAAATAAGAAAATATACGTATATATTTCCTATGGTAAAATATTAACTAAGGTGTTGTGTAAATCCCTTCTCATCATCCTTTTAAACTCTTTGTTTTTCATTTGTCATTAAATTACTATATTCCAATATTTTTAATTTAATTTAATTTAATTTAATTTTTTACAATATAATTTATTTAATAAAACTTATTTCCTTTAACTTGAATTCAATTTTATTTAATAAATGAAATAAATGAATGAAAAAATTTATTTTATTCTAATTTTAATAAGTAAACTAGCACCGAAATATCTTTATATAAAAGAAAATTAACCAAGCTGCTTTTTACACGACGAATTTATTTAAAAATCACTTTTTTTCTGCCGACTCTTTACATTTTATTTTCAAATAAAATAAAGTCATCTTTAAATCTCCGCATTTCCGCTTAGTTTATTAGCTTCGGGTGTCTGCGTTGTCCGTTTAATACCGGAAATTTGATGGAACTCAATTTAAAGCTAAATGCTTAAGCTACTTACATGGATTATCCACTACACCCAACAGAGCTACAAACATACAAACCCCACTCTATATGTTGATATATGCGCTCTGGTATATATTTGTAAGTGTGTGTGTCCCACACACAATTTGCAAACACATGGCAAATAACAACTGAAAATATATGTGTATATATATATATATGTATATATATATATGTATATATATATCATATGAGTATACGCCACATGCTTAACGCCCGAGCATACATCTTAAACCCACATATGGTGTGACATGGCTGAATGGTTGCAAGTGGCAAGATATAGTAACATCCTATTATGTGTCTGAATGCACGCTGTGGTGCAATAAAAATATGCAAATGTAGTAGAGTTGTTTTTGTGTAATTTTTTTTTTCGTTGTGGAGGTGCAGTAAGAGAGTTACTGGTAGGAAAACAGCACACGCACATATGTATATACAGGCATATATAAATAAGTAAATGTATGTATGTATAATTGCTTCACATGTGATCCAAAGGAGCAGCCAATGAACCTGCTGCTTTCATATATACATATATATATATATATCTATTTGATTTATAAAACTAATGGAAAAAAAGTAATAACTTGTTATTCCAGCGAAATACTCATCTACTCTGCAAATGCTTGTAAAGATGTTGCAAGCAAATACTCAATAGCATTGAAGTAAGCTCTAACAAATATGCAATACTTGTTTACTTATACATACATACATACACACTACACACATACATATATCAACACACCTAGAACGTACAGATGTGTAACCGTGCAACTAGGTTACGTATACGCCGTGGGCCCACGTCTCGTTTTGCATTTGCGTCGCGTAGTGTATCTACAAATAGATACGCATTATTTTTCAATACTTTTTATTAGTTTCTCTGCATTTATTTTTATTATTACTTATTATATTTCTTGCTCATTCTCCATCGCGTACCAATTCAGTAATGCTAAGCAGAGGTAGGAACAGAATAAGTTCAGATTACTTTGTCAATATTTGTACTATGTAAATTTTTATACAAATGTTTACTCATATTTTAAACTGCATTATATTAAGCGTTGACTGCGTGAAGTTGCTCTTTTGTAAGAGCTCTACTGATTTCCATTGCATTTTATTTTATTTTTTAATTTGATAACTTTGCTCTTTGGACAGCCACTGCGTTCCAAGTTATAAAAATAATTTTAATTGTAATACAATCGTAGTGTCAGCTCTGACTTTTAAATTGTAAACGTAAATGTGTAATATTTTCAGTGATTATAATATCGAAAGCCAGATTTATGCTTAAGAACAAATAAAAAATATTAAAAATTTTCTTAAAAATTTATATTAAGCACAAACTTCTTAGGTTTCTTTGAATATTTGAAATCTATTTGACCCCAAAAGAAATTCTACTAGTTGTACTCATAAGACCGTTCTTTAAAAAAAAATTATAAAATTTTTTTTAACATTTTGAAATAAAATAAAATAAAATAAAATAAATAAAATAAAATTTAAAGATTAAATAAAATAAAATAAGAAATTAGATAAAATAAAATAAAAATAAAATAAAAGAAACTGAAAAACAAAATAAAATAAATATAATAAAATGAAAATAAATAAATAAATTAAATTAAATTAAATTAATTTAAAATAAATTGGTCTTTGAATACAGCTCATTTACTTATAGCCAAAAACAATTACAGGCCGCATTGAACAAGCCATAATATATATAGGTCAAGCCCGACAAGCAATCCTACTTATATACATTTCTCAAACTATTAATGCCTGAATGTATGCAGGATTGAAAAAACTCCCTAACCCAACATTAAGTAAAATTAGCGGCTAAATATTAGCGCACTTAATAGTTGTTGGTTGGTAAAAAATTTACTTACAACCAAAAAAAATTAAATTATATAAAGCAAAAAAAAAATGAAAGTAAAAATTAAAGTAAAACAAAACAAGACAAAACAAACAAAATAAAATAAATTAAAAATAAAATAAAATAAGATAAAATAGATAAAATAGATAGAATAAAATAAAAAATAAAATAAAAAAATAAGAAAAGTATAAAATAAATTAAATTAAAATAAAATAAAATAAAATTAATTAAATTAAAATGAAACAAAAGACTAAAATAAAATTAAAAAAATAAAAAATAAAAAAATAAAAAAAAATAAAAAATAATAATAATAAAATTAAAAATTAAAATAAAATTTTAAAAATAACATAATATAAAATAAATTAATATATAATAAAATAAAATAATATAAAATACAATAAAATAAAATAAAATGAAATAAAATAAAATAAATTAAAATGAAATGAAATTAATTATAGTAAAATAAAATGAAAATAATATAACAAATAAAATAAGCTACATACAATCAAGTTAAATGAAAAAGAAAACTATTAAAAGTATATATTTTAATATTTTATTTTCATTATTTTATTTTATTTTGTTTTATTTAATTTTATTTTGTTTCGTTTTGTTTATTTTAATTTTATTTTATATTATATTATTTTATTTTATTTTAGTTTATTTCATTTTACTTTCAGCTGCATATTTTTAAACGTATTAAAAGTTGAAGATATGAAATCTGTTTGACCTCAAAAAAATTCTACTAGTTGTACTCATAAGACCGTTCTTTAAAAAAAAAATTATAAAATTTTTTTTACAATTTTGAAAAAATTAAAAATTTAAAGTAAGTACCGTTTTAAAATAAAATATAATATAATAAAATAAAATAAAATAAACTAAAATAAAATAAAATAAAATAAAATAATATTAAAAAAATAAAAATAAAATAAAATAATTTAAAATAAAATCAAATAAAATAAAATGAAACAAAAGACTAAAATAAAATAAAATAAAAAAAAATAAAATAAATTAAAATAAAATAAAATAAAATTAAAAATTAATATAAAATTTAAAAAAAAACATAAAATAAATCAATATATAATAAAATAAAAAAAATAAAATAAAATAAAATAAAATAAAATGAAATAAAATAAAATAACTTAAAATGAAATGAAATTAAATGTAGTAAAATAAAATGAAAATAATATAACAAATAAAATAAGCTACATACAATCAAGTTAAAACTATTAAAAGTATATATTTTAATATTTTATTTTCATTATTAAATTTTATTTTGTTTTATTTAATTTTATTTTGTTTAGTTTTGTTATGTTTAATTTTATTTTATTTTATTTTATTTTATTTTATTTTATTTTATTTTATTTTAGTTTATTTCATTTTACTTTCAGCTGCATATTTTTAAACGTATTAAAAGTTTTTCCAAATCAAACCTCATTTTCGTCGAACTCTAATTTTATTCTTATAATAATAACAAAAACAAAAGCTGTTTTTTCTGCAGTATTTAAAAGTCAGTTTTGTGTAATAAATCTTTTAATTTAAAGAATTGTAGATATGCATTAATTTAATCGTACAAATTATCCCTTAACCTCACCTTCAAGCTATGATGCAGTCCGTAAGCAGTACCAGCCTCCCACACAAACAGGTAGTAGTAACAACTATTTTACGTGCAAACTATTTATGTCACTATCAAATCGAATCTCTCGGTGTGCTAAAGTGACACCATTACAAATTGTCAAATTGTGAAAATATAATAGAAACTACCAAAAGCAACAGAGTGTAAGCGATGTAAAGGAGATAAATGAGCGCATGAATCATGTCGGGACAGCATGCGTGATAAAGCATATGTTTGTGTGTATATGTGTACGTATTCACTTTGCATTTTGTGCATCCGTATGTGTGAATGAGTTTTCAAATACGACAAAATGTCATGCCAAACGATTCGACACATTTTAGAGTTTGTAAAATTTTATGTCAAAATTTCTAAACTAAAATTTGTTCCTAGAATTTTACGAGAGCAATAATAATGGAAATATACACTAGCTAACATATACAAATATGTGGAAGTATATGTGATAGAAAATTTTTCTATTGTCAAATTTGTCATTCTTGCTATACATGTTGCCAGACATTACATTGACAATCAGTTATTTTTATGTCAGCAAAACCGAATTTAAATTTGAAATGTTCGGCGAATGGCTGAGGCAAATATTGTTATTTAAATATTTACATACAAGTGTAACATCGATGTTGGTGAACCGCTAAATTTCTGGGTATTTAGTCAGACAAGTCCAGAATCGTCCAACATCCAAATTTATAGAAAACACAATTTTCTAATTGCGGTCGCCACTCGGCAGGGAATTTCAAGCCTTCCGAGTGTATTTCTGACTTGAAATAAAAAGCTCATAATAAGAATCCATCGGCAGTTCCGAGGCGGGTTAGAATAAATTATAGATCCCTTCATTTGTTGTTAAAAGCATCAAGACGAAAAACCACAAACTGGAGTACGAGCTCGTCCAAAAATCGCATCAGCGGTTACAAAGCGCCAGAAATATATGTATATAAATATATATATGAGCAAAGTCTCATATCTGAATAAATCGGTGTATGAGAGCCATATATTATAGTCTTATAATTTCGGCTCCCATAAATGATGGTTTAAATGTACCAGTACCGTTCGGTTGAAATAACTACTGAGGAATTATTTCGCGTTCAAACAGACGGATAGACAGACGGCTCGTCTTTCTGATGCCATCGGTATAAATTATGGTGGTTCTATCTCTTCTCCTTCTGGTACTTATATAATTCCGAGCAAAGTTAATGTACCGGTGCATATGCGTGAAAGGTAGAAATTTAAATAGTTGCTCAAATTTAATTAAATATTTTCAAATACAATTGTTAGGATTTTTACAGTAAAAAATGGAATTCCAATAGTTTTCATTATTCATAAAACTTTTTCTTTTTTTTTCAAATACAGTTATCTTTCCAGTATTAAAATAGCCCGTTTATACACTATGAATAGTTTAATTTATCTAAAAACTCATTCCATTTTTAATTCCAATAAAACTAAATGAAACTGAATGGTTGCGACCTTGCATGACGCGCAATAAGCACTATAAAATGTTTTTGAAAATAAAACTAAAGAGTAGGAACAAAATTAAATGCCATGAACTGCTCATTTATAAAATTCCAAATAAATACGAAAACGCAATTTCTGAAAGAACAAAAAAAACAATTATTTTTTTCATTTATTTTACCAGAGCAACCAAAAAATATTTTAAATGCCAAAATTTGCTAAAACCATTTTACTCGTAAATGAGAAACTTTGCAAAGCATAACAAATGTGTTCAAACTCAAACATTTAGAACATATTTGAAAAATATATTGCCAATATACAAACCCATGAACAAAAATCTGTATTAAGTGTTTTTTTTTAAGTATTTGTGTTAATACATATGTGTATGCACTGGCAACTGTTGACCCATTTGTATTGCAACGTTTCATATGTATGAGTGAATGTAATTTTGTACGCTTATAACTAAACGCAAATATATGAATGTAGGCAAGGATATACCGCTTCAAGGTTTATAACTGCAATAAATGCATTCGGTGTAGATTTGCTATAAGCTTCTCTTTTCATTTTCTGTACTTAAATGGATTTATTATGCAATAATGACACGTACATAAATAGACACGTCGTTACATAAATTGTATTTCGTTCACATTTTAAGTACCTATATAAACATTCATATGCTTCCAGTTGCAATTAAAATGTGTTTTCAGAATAAAATGTGACTATGCAACCAAATATTTGAAAGAGATTTTGTGTATTTGGAAATTTTCCTTTGCCCTTAATTTTTTCAAATATAAATTAAATATTTTTTACTTTATTTAATTTTTTTAATTTAATTTAATTTTTTTTTTTTTTTTTTTTTTTTTTTTTTATCTCATTTTATTTTATTGAACTAACCTTATTTTATTTTATTTACTTTTAATTTTATTTTACTTTATGTTATTATGTTTTATCTTATTTTAGTATGATTTTTTCTATTTTATATTATTTTAATTTATGTAATTTTTTTTTTCTTTATATTATTTTATTTTATTTTATTTTAGTTTCTTCTATTTTATATTATTTATTTTATTTTATTTTATTTTGTTTTATTTTATTTCATTTTAGTTTCTTCTATTTTATATCATTTTATTTTATTTTATTATATTTTATTTAATTTTATTTTATTTTGTTTTATTTTATTTTATTTTATTTTATTTTATGTTATTTTGTTTTATATAATTTAATTTTAATTTATTTGTTTTATTGTATTGTATTTTATATTATTTTATTATTTTATTTTATTTTATTTTTATTTATTATATTTTATTTTATTTCACTTCATTTCATTCGATTTTACTTTAATTTATTTTATTTAAATTTATTTTATTTTACTTTATATTATTTAATTTTTTTCTTTTAATTTTTTTTTTATTCAATTTTTTTTTTTTTACTTTTTTTTTTATTTTATTTTTTTTTATTTAATTTAATTTAAATTTATTTGTTTTAGTGTAATGTATATTATATTATTTTATTATTTTATTTTATTTTATTTTTATTTATTTTATTTTATTTCATTTCATTCCATTTCACTTTAATTTATTTAATTTAACTTTATTTTATTTTATTTTGTTAAATTTTTATTTTTTTAATTTTTTTTTTTAGTTTTTTATTTTTTTGTTTTGTTTTATTATATTTTATTTCAATTACAATCTCCCCACTTTATTAATGCACAATTTTCTATATAAATAACCAAAGGTAATAAAGTAAATATATGCAGCGTCAACAGCACAAAACGAACAATAGGGTAGAAAAAATGCTGAGGTTGTAGCAAACAAAGTTTTAATCACGTGACCCACCCTTACATACACGCACACAGATACCAACGCATGACACGCTCAGTCGATTTTTAACCATGTCAGTATGCTGACAGCAATGATAAAGGAAATCGCAATAAATTAAAATATAATTTAAACAAGCGTCCGAGCTGGACTTCCTGACAATCAAATGTGCGTTATTTTCCAAGCATTTAATTTTTCTCTTGTTTTTTTTCTTCATGACATGTATATTAATTATATTAAAAAAGGCTCAAAGGCTATATAAATGGCATCGACGCGTGAAATGTTGTATAAAAAAATTTGTTTGTTACTAGAGTTTTCATTAAAAAAAAATTAATAATTTTTGTTTATATTCATTTTAAATCCTCAACTCTATTATACAAAAATTAAATAAATTAAGTTTCGTATATTCTTGCAATTAAATTTCGTGCTATAATGCGGTTAGTATACCTATTTCAAACTTCATCGTCTAAACAGTTGTTTATATATGAGTTTTCCCAAAATTAGTTTTACTTTCTGCTCTTACTACCTTACGAAGTTTTATCGACTTTTTCTGCTACTCATTTGCATATCCAATTTTTGTAAGTTATGGCGACACGAGCTGTCACTTTCGGTTACCAACCAAGCGTAACTTTTATGAACCATTACCTTTTACGTTAACTTTTACACTCTATCCTCTAGCACAAATCTCTCGGTCACCCTCATACTACAATTAACCCTAAATTCAGTAAATTATGTATAAGTAGATAGTTCTATATGCATGCATACATATGCTATTCAAATGTGCAATATATTAGTATTTATTAAAATTAAAATTAAAATTAAAATTAAAATTAAAATTAAAATTAAAATTAAAATTAAAATTAAAATTAAAACTAAAATTAAAATTAAAATTAGAATTAAAATTAAAATTAAAATTAAAATTCAAACTAAAATCAAAATTAAAAATAAAATTAAAACAAAAATTAAAATTAAAATTAAAATTAAAATAAAAATTAAAATTAAAATTAAAATTAAAATTAAAATTAAAATTAAAATTAAAATTAAAATTAAAATTAAAATTAAAATTAAAATTAAAATTAAAATTAAAATTAAAATTAAAATTAAAATTAAAATTAAAATTAAAATTAAAATTAAAAATAAAATTAAAATTAAAATTAAAATTAAAATTAAAATTAGAGTTAAAATCAAAATTAAAATTAAAATTAAAATTAAAATTAAAATTGAAATTAAAATTAAAATTAAAATTAAAATTAAAATTAAAATTAAAATTAAAATTAAAATTAAAATTAAAATTAAAATTAAAATTAAAATTAAAATTAAAATTTAAATTTAAATTAAAAGAAAAATTAAAATTAAAATTTAATTCAAAATTCAAAATTATTAAATTAAAATTAAAATTAAAATTAAAATTAAAATTAAAATTAAAATTAAAATTAAAATTAAAATTAATATTAAAATTAAAATTAAAATTAAAATTAAAATTTAAATTTAAATTAAAATTAAAATTAAAATTAAAATTAAAATTAAAATTAAAATTAAAATTAAAATTAAAATTAAAATTAAAATTAAAATTAAAATTAAAATTAAAATTAAAATTAAAATTAAAATTAAAATTAAAATTAAAATTAAAATTAAAATTAAAATTAAAATTAAAATCAAAATTAAAAATAATATTAAAATTAAAACTAAATTAAAATTAAAATTAAAATTAAAATTAAAATTAAAATTAAAATTAAAATTAAAATTAAAATTAAAACTAAAATTAAAATTAAAATTAAAATTAAAATTAAAATTAAAACTAAAATTTAAATTTAAATTATAATTAAAGCTAAAATTAAAATTAAAATTAAAATTAAAATTATAATTATAATTAAATTAAAGCTAAAATTAAAATTAAAATTATTTTAAATTAAAATTAGTATTAAAATTAAAATTAAAATTAAAATTAAAATTAATATTAAAATAGAAATTAGAATTAAAATTAAAATTAAAATTAAAATATTAATAATAAAATTTATAACTGTTTATATCACACTTCAAATCATCCTAACTTCATACCATCAAATTTAAATGTGATTCCAAAAATTAAAGTTTTCTCCTTTGCCGCTTATCCGTCTTCCAATATTTCTGACAATTTTGCTTCGTTATTTCATTTTCGTACTCTAGCATTACAATATTTTTGGCTTGTTTATTTTTAAGCGCTCAATTTAATGACACACAAAGCTTAAGGCTTCAACTGTCGACATTAGGTGCGTTATTTGGCAGAGGCTTAGTGTGAAGCCGTTAAGTTCAGCGCATATTTCGAAAGTCCGGCGTGTGGCGTTCAGTATTGTTATTCAGGCATATTTATTTAAAAATTCTCTGCAGTTGTTATTGCTATTGTTTGCACGTTTAGCAACGATTTATACTTACAAACATATACACAAAAACTTGTATGTATATTTCTATATAACTGTAAAACAAAGTTTTACTTTTTAATGTTAGTCAAGGCCCTAGTGGTTAATCCAAGGGTTAACATTATTTTTGCTTATTTTGGCCATTTTTAATTTATTTACATTCCAACTTTAGCTTGCTACTTTGCCTGCTGCGTTGGGTTACGCTGTTTTCTGTTTTCACTTAATTGTCAAAGTTAATTTGGTTTTGGTTGGGACATAAGCTTATTGATGGAGTCATGCAGTCGCGATATTTGTGGACTATTTTGCATTGCACGACAGCTTTATGTTTCAAAAGTTTAAATATTAAGTAAAGAGGTTTTTTACAGCAAAAATCTAAAAGACCCAGCCTTGTACCAATGAGCTTTTATTTAACTGCGGAAAGTTTAGTATCTATAAAATAATTTTAAAATTTTACATTTATTTTAACTTGTTTTTACTTCATTTAGTTTTTTCTTTCTATTTTTTTGTTTAAATTATTAAGTATTATTTAAATTAATTTAATTTAATAATAGTTTATTTTATTCAATTTTATTTTTTTATTATATCATATTTCTAATTTCGTCTAAATTAAGTTACTCTACATTATTATCTATTAGTTATTTAATTAAATTTAATTATTTTTATTTTGCTTTTTTTATTTTATTTTACTAATACTTTTATATTTTTTTCTAAAATTTATTTATTTATTTTTTCATTCAATATAATTTTTTTTAATCTTATATTACATTATTTTATTTTATTTTTTATTATATTATGTCATTTTATTTTATTTTTTATTATTTTATTTTATATTATATTATTTCATTTTATAATAATCTATTTTAAACTTTTAATTTTATATTATGTTATTTTATTTAAATTTTTTCATTTTGTTTTATTTCTATTTTTGGTTTATATTTGGTTACTCTATTAGACTTCCTATTATTTATTTAATTTAACTTAACTTATTTTATTTTATCTTATTTTTATTTCTTTTTTTATTATTTTTTATTTTTTTTTATTTTATTTTTTATTATATTATTTTTTTTATATTTTTTTTCATTTCATTTCATATGATTTCATTTAATTTAATTTAATTTTTTTTATTCTAATTCCTTTTACATTTTTTTAAATTTAATTTATTCAATTTGCTTAATTTAAATTTATTTATTCTAACTTATTTAGTTCAATTTTATATAATTTTTATATTATTCTTTATTTTTAGGTAAGACAATGACAAGCGCCCTAGGTGCCTTTGAGAACGTCACGAGAAACGTTAAATTAGCTCACCGAGGGTGCCGTAAATACAAGAAAATAGTTATATTACTTACGTTAGATGTGCGAAATGCCTTCCACAGCGTTCAATGCAAGAACATTATCGGAGCACTAGAGAGAAACTTCAAAACACCCAAGTACCTCAACTTAATCCTAAGGAGCTACCTAAAAGACAGAGGTCTCCTATAGCAGACCACAGACGGTCCCCGCAGCTTCAAAATTACTTTAGGTGTAGCACAGGCTCGATACTCGGCCCTGATCTCTGGAATGTTAATTACAACGTCATATTAAGTCTCAACGTGCCTGATGATACATACCTTGTTAGATATGCAGATGCCATTGCAACAATAATCACCGCCTGTGATACAGTATTCGCATGAAGCAAATTTAACCAGGTCATTTTCCGAACCTAAATTTCGCGCGGTTGTTGTCCAACATTGGGGGGCATACGCCGGAGAAAAGAAAACTACTGATGTCGGCAACTATTAGTATTCTACTTTATGGTGCGAAACTATGGGAAGACAAATTAAAGAAAAATAACCGGCACAAGATTATAGCCAAGGTTTTTCGTACGACAGCATTAATCCTGGCACTAGAAAGAAAGAAATTTGGGACCTCAAGAACCAAGGAATGTGGGAAAACGCAAGAGACGATCTAAAACTAGATACCTACAATCGATGTCAAAGCCGCTGGGAACAAGCAACCTGCGGCAGATAGACCACTAGGTTAATTAAGGACGTGAAGCTCTGGGCACAGAGAAAATTCATCGAAGTGAGCTACTTTATCACTCAGATGTTATCCGAAAAGGGACACTTCTGAAAATACCTGCACGAAATTGGTAAAGCAGAAGAGCCGTCCTGCGTATACAATGACGCTATCGAAGACAGTCCCGACTATACATTTTTTAAATGCGAACGTGGCAAACAGAACGAAAGGCACTAGGGAACCTTGTAGGGCCTCTGGGCGCGGACAACATCGTACCCGCAGAGCAGAGCGAAACAAACTGGAAAAATATATCAGACTACATATTGATCGTACTACGTAAGAAACAGCGGGATCTGGATGCAGGTACTGAGATGTAAATCTCAAGACAAGAAATATGTGGCGTCACCTTGAAGTAATATGAAAGCGGTTCCAGAGTGGGCGACGGTTCCTCATAGGTGAGTTTTTCAGTGACCTGCAAATGTCACATACCATTGTCGTGACGACGCAATAATGTTGCGGTAGGCATTTTACTCTTCCTCCCCCGGAAAAAAAATATGGCAAGCAAATTTAGCCTTCATATTTATTTTACTTTTCAGTTGCTCCTTTTTATACTTAAAGAGGACGCATTAAATTTAATATTTTAAGCATGAGTCAGAATTTGCATATTTTGTATGAAATAATAAAATAAATTGAATATTTTCCCAGGGAGTGCGTAGGTATCGACGACTAGTTCAGCATCTCTCTAAGTTTATCTCCTTTTATCTTTTGGACAGCAGTCATCAAATGAAAACTTGGTTGTTGAATATTTAATTTCCCATTATGGTGGCTAAGAGAATAATTTAAGAAATAATGGGTATGCTTATTGGATTTTAATCGGCTTCTAAAACTTTCTCTCTCCCCTCACATCTATGTGGTGCTCTTACGCAAGTCACGCAAAATGAATATTTTATAAATTAATAATCAAACGATATGCTATTAATTAAATACTAGTGTTCAATTTCAATTTATACACGCAATATATTTATTGAAACAACAACAATTTACGATAAGATACACGCAACAACAGACCACTGAAGCCTAAGGCACCCACACAAACCGATAACCAACAACAAACCAAACCTGTTAGTGTAAGTAAATATGAAAATCGGCTCTGGGGCACAAAGAGAGAAAATTGGAGCATGCAAAACTGTTACGTAACTGTTTAATTCCTACGACAACAACAACAAATAAAATAACAAAAGCGCACTACAACATTTTGGTCACCATAAATTGAATAAAATATGCAAAAGGATTGCATTCAAGCGAATTGCGATAAAAGTGATATATGGAGCCTAGTGGGGTGACATATGCACACCAACATATGTGTTTGTACAAAATTTACCCCCTCCCCCCTCACACATAAAAATGCAGCTGGCGGATTGCACAAAGCACTGTTAGTTGCTGGCAGTGATAGGAAGTCAGCAATTTTGGTTGAGTTGTTGTTGTGTTTTTTCACTCTCTTGTTTTGTGCACTGGCAATTGCTACGTCACTACAAGCCACATATGCCACTAAAGCCACAAGCAACGGCGCGTGGTGCGCGCAAACCAGTAGGGGTGGGCTGTGACGTTCACAGAAGTCCTCAAGCGGTGCGGGAGTTGGCATTCAAAAACCACAAATCATGGAAAATCTGTAAAACAAATTTCATTGAAACGCACCACGAAAGAACTGCACTCGTTACAGCACTACTGTGCAATTAGAACAGCCAGCCGACGGCGAGCAAAAGCTGCAAGTCACGAAAAATATGCGCAGCAAATAGTTGTCATGTTGGTCCCATGAATGCGGAAATAACTTGCCAGGTGGCCAAAAAGCCAACTAGAAACTAGTAGAATAGACAAGGTATGGTGCGGTGACAATGTTAGCTTACAAAATTTTCAATACAAACACAAAAACAAATAGAATATTGATTTTAGGTGCTCAGGGCAGGAGGTACATTCACTGCAGAGAAACGATCGTATTTAGAAAAGCTTTTATCTCTACTTGGGACGTGATTTGGCGCTCGTTCGACCTAAATAGTCCTAGAATAGCCTAGGATGCAAGAGATGAAATATATTTCTCTTTCCGCTCCAGCTTCTCTCTGTAACTTTTATTTGATATTGTGAGAAGCCACGGCTAAATATGTTTCCCCCACTGACGTGCTTTTTGGCTGTGCCTAAAATATGGAAAACTAAAATAACAGATACGAAAATTATGGAGCCCAGGTAAAATGTAAGATATTCGTCACCTGATCATACCTGCTGTTTTCATATAATGGATTTACCATAAAAAGGCGGTTTGCCTGTGCTCCTTATTTAATGAAGAATAATTTCACTCTGGTTTACATAATAAATCTATAGAGAAACAGATCACATCATTTGTCATCGACCTCCTCGCCAAATCTATGGTTGAGCTTAATAGGAACTTTTCGCTGACGATCACAAAGCTATGAAATGATATAAATTTTCTGTTTTATACCCTTCCGAGCATCATGCTCATATTGAGGCTCTTAGTCAAACCAGTAACTGCCTTACTTATGTGATTGAAGCTTTCAAAACAGGCTCACATCATTGAAATTTAAGAGCGAACATCAGAGCTTTAATGGTTTTTGAATCTATGGTTTCTTCTCATGCAGAACTCTACATAGGAGCGGAGTTATTGACGTAAAAATCGGTGTTCGGTATCTGAAAAGTGTTCGTGTTGAATAATGTAGTGCTTCACATATAATGACAAAGCTCAAGCTTAGTAATGAAAATGAAATTTTATGAAAAAATTACCTTAATTGCACTTTATTTACGTATATTTTGGAAACCCCAAAATTGATAACCATGTACGAATGGAGTAGTAATAAAACGAAACAAACAAAAACAAAAGCACCGAAGAAAAAGCTGAAGGGAGGGATAAGTCAATTTGGAATACACCTAAAAAGCGCCGCAGGGACATAGAAGAGGTGAAAAATAAACCCAAATGCCATTTCGACTGCCCCGAATACAACCACTCACACACATGTGTTACGCCTACAAACAGCGCACGTGGGTATAATACGCGCATCTACGCGCTAAATGTGTAATGGCACGTAAATGCGCCCTAAATGCAACAACACCAAATAATTTACAGCCATAAATGCAGTGTAGCTGTGGGCATAAAATCGTGGCGCAGGTGCGTGTGCAGGCCAATGTATGCATGTGTATATAAATGTGCATATGTATATATTACACATATATACACCAACATATCTATATAAAGCCACCTGCACAAGAGTCGCAAAAGTTCGTTAAAATTAAGATGCCTTTCAGGTTTAAAGTTCGGTCTCGGCGTAAATGTAGGGGTGGGTGTATGTGTGTAGTGTTCCCAAAAATTGCACTCAACTGCAACAGGACGTTGATAGTATGTGGCCCAGATGTGCGTTTGGATAAATTTTGTCCTTGTTTCTGCATGATTTTGTTGTTGTATTGCTACTTGTAAGTTATGGTCGGCAAAGTTTTTGGTATCGTTTGGTAACAACTTGGCATGAATGCTTGTTACACTACATCTACGCATGTGTATGCATTTGTAAAAATTCTATTCTCTAACTGCGTTTATTTAAAGTTTTCTATTTACTTCTTTAGAGCATTTAAGAGTCGTCAAAGTTTAGTTCTTTTAAAATTAAATTTACTTATTTAAAGCTTTAACTGTAATAAGTTTCACAATACCTTGCTAAATTTGGAAATGAAAGTGATTAACAAAAGTAGTTTATTTGAATATTTTTTATATTGCATATTGCACAAATACCATGTGTGGGTTCTTTATATTAGAAGTTGCTTATTTATGACTTAGAATTCAACTGTGTACAGATTTTTGGTTTAAATATATATACGATTACTAAATATTTAGTCAAAAATTGTTCAAAGTGCATTTCAATAGCCTTCACCCCTAACATTTGTTTGCTCTCTATGACTTTTATAATCTTTGCCGACTTTAACAAACGCCAATGGGGGAAAGGGATCCATTTAGAGCGGCTTAAGAAATCATTTTTGGTTTTCCAATTCGTTTATTTTTACTTTCTCAGAATTTCCTGGTTTCTGCAATCTATTTTCTTGACCTAGCACATTATTTTCTCCAATTACTTTCAAAAGTAAGTAATATAACAGGTCAATTAGAAAGCATCCGGAATACCATAGTAAAACACATTTTTTGACAAAATTCGTATTTTTTTCTCAGCAAAGTTGACTTTAAGGATGCTACACTGATTATAGCGACCTTCCAAATTTTCGCTACCATTTTAGTACGATTTGTCCTTCGCTTCAATATAGGTCTCAGCTTCGGCGATCACCACTTCATTCGATGAAAATTTCCACCAAACGAGTATTCTTTTGAGATCTAAGAACAGACAATGATCGCTGGGGGCCAGATCTGGAGAATATGGTGGATGTGGAACACCAATCTAAGGCCAATGCATGGATTTTAGCAATCGATTTCACTTACTTGTGACACGGTGAATTCAGCTCTTTGATAAAACAGCACTTTCTTTTTCTTCAAATGCTCCATCCATTGGTACATATCGATGCGAACACTCGGGTTTATTACGCTTCAACATCTCCAGACACTGTTTCGAATCATCAATTCGTCGTATTTTTTGGTCAAAAATGAGCTCGCGTGATACCCACTTTGCACAGAGCTTTCTCATACCCAAATATACGTGAATGATATGATGTACACGTTCAGTTGATATTTTAATAGTGTCTGCTATTTTATACAAATTCAATTTACGGTCATTCAAAATCGTTTTGTGAATTTTTTGATGTTTTCGTCGGTAACAACCTCTTTTGGTCGTCCACTGCGCTCATCGTCTACGTAGCATACCAATCCTTGATGATTTATTTTACTGGGGCAATGCCCGGAAACTCGTTGCAAAAAGATTAAATTAAATAAAATAGACTAAAAATAAGAATATAATAAATAAATTTAATAAAAATAAAATTTAAAAAAATATTAAATTAAAATTAATTAAAAATGTATTAAAACAAAATTAAATTAAATAAAGAAAAATGAAATAGAATAAAGTCCAAAAGTAAAAACAAAAAAATTAAATTATACAAATCAAAACAGTGTAAGATAAAAATGTATAAAAATGTATAAAATAAAATAAAATAAAATGAAATAAAAATATTAAAATAAATAGAAAACTATAAAAAATAAAAAATAAAAAATAAAAAATAAAAAATAAAAATAAAAAATTAAATAAAAAGAAAATAAAATCAAATCAAATCAAACAAAATAAATTAAACTAAATTAAAATAAATTTCAATTTAACAAGAAAGAAGTACCAAAGTCTTTATGCGTTTCATGAATATATCAAATTTTTTGCGAAATGCAAAGTTTCACTCTCCTTAGTGCTGTTTTGGCGTATTTTAGTCCAAAACATCATATCTGAACAAATCGGTAATGTGGGAACTATACCATATTGTAGACCGACTTCAATCACATATAGCACTATTATTTAGTTTACTTAATGTGATCAAACTACCAAATTACTCTTTCTTAAAGCTTTATTTCTGATCAAAAATTACCTACCTCAACAAATCGGTTGTATGGCAGCTATATGATATAGTCGACCAATCTAGCCGGTTGCGACAAATGGTCAATATAATATTAAGTCTCATTCAAAAAGTGAGAGACTGGCTTGCGTTCAAACAGATGGACAGACGGACATAGTTAAATCAGCTCAGCTCCTCATTCTGATACGATCGGTATAAATTTTGGTCGGCCTATCTCTTGGCCTTCTGGTACTTACATACATTCTACGGACCAAAGTTAATGTACCATTTCCTGTACATGAAAAGTCTAAAAAACAAAATTAAATTAAATTAAATTAAAACAAAAATAAATAAAAATAAATGTTTAAATTAAGAAACATAAATAAATGTTTGGTATTTTGAAAACATTCAAATATGATTGCGCGAGATTTAATAATAATGTTAAATATACGCAGTGGTGTACACTTTTATTAAATAGCTGGAAGTTATGTACTTATATACGTAAATTCCAATTGTAAAATTATGGATAAGCCCAACTTATTTTCCTCAACAATTAATTTATTAATAATTTTTTTTAAAGCATACTATATTGATAAAAACATGACAGGGGTAAGAACTGGCAACTAAACTGTGGTAAAAATTATTTCGAAAATATGTAAACAACATCAGTTTTGAAATATTCCTCTAAATTTTGAATTTTCCAAAATTTAAGTTTTACTTTTTATACTGAACTAATTTTTATTTCATGAATCATGAGCAACTAAACAAGAAAATTCCATTATATAGTGATCAAATTGGCACAAAACTGCAAACTCATACAAAAAAACTTTAGTTTGCTGATATTTTATATAATATAAAACTTAAAATGTTACATGCATTCATACTCCTTTTATTTCATTCGTGAAAACGTAACGAAAAAAAATTGCGTATAAATTGTGTTACACAAATGTCGGCAATTTATGACAAGTGTCCATCTGCGAATTCTCACATTCAAAGCATCCGCAGTACATGCTAAAGAGGAAATTGAATTTTGTATCGATTTTGAAGAAGCAAAAAATTGGCAAGACAAGGAAGAAACAAAAAATAGATCGAAGGGAAAGCAATAAATAACTAACGAAATAAAATATACTTTAAAGTTCACAAGAAATCTGTTGGCAAAAGTATAAATTTCCTTGAAAACAACAACAACAATAACAACCAAAACCATTTGAAAAATATTATTGCGCTGACTTACTGCCTTCGCCTCCGAGAGACTGCCACAAGGTGATGCTTGATTTTACACTTTTGGCAAAATTTATTTATGTGTATTAGTTTCCGCTGCCATCCACGCCAAGCATAACGGTGCAAACGTGAGAACTCAAGCGTGAGTATGCGTGCACAATGAAACAATCAAGCACACACACATACATATATACAAGCAAATATATAAATATGCACTACAAAGCCTTCTATGTGGGGGGCGTCCTGATGGCGGTGCTGGTGGTCGCGGCGCCTGAAAGACTTCCGCTTGGTTACGCAGACAAAGTTTTTGGTGAAAACCAGTCGGAGTGGCGGCAATGGCGGCAACAACGGCGCCAACATCAGCAAGCAAGGAAGAAGAAAATGTTAAATTTTTTGGCAGCTTCATAAACAAGCGCACACGAACACAAACATTAAATGGCAAATATGTGTATGTGTGCATGTTATATAAGTCACTATTACTTGCCAAAAGTGAAAAAAGTCAAATAAATTTATTTTCTCCTTATTTTCTTTTTTTCGTTCATAAATTTTACAAAGATTTGAAAGGAAATTCATTGCAGGCGAACTCTCTTTACAACACCGGCAGCAACACTTTCGAATAACTGGTGCCAGTAGTAGTATTGGTAACCTTTACACACATACACATGCCAGAAACTCTTTATACAGTTGAGGGTTGAGTTGAAGTTGATATTGTTGTTGCTGTTAGTGAGTGTGGTGGAAAAAAGTTAATTATTAAAATAATAATTAACTTCGTCAAATGAAGTGAAAATATTGAAGATTGTAAATGTATTGTTATAGATTTTGGTGAAGAGAGATTTTAGAGCAGTAATTTTTGAGTTGGTTGTAGTTTGATAAATTTTTCAGCTGTTCAAAGTTTATTTTCTTTGTTGCCAGATTTGTTGTTTTTTTTTTTAATTCTGTTCTAAAATTATGGCTTACTACCATAAATGACAGTTTGACAGTATACAATATGATACTTTCCTCTTTTTAATATCACTTTCAATGAGGTTTTGAAGTATATGGCAACTCTTTGAGGTAATATCTTTGACTTAAATATGTCGCAAACGCTCTCTGTATGTAGTTCGTTCCAAAAAAATATCATACAAACACTTTTATTTTCTTTAAATTTCAAAATAGTTGGCAACAATTTCCATTTTTTTGTGAAAATATTTTACTTTAAAGGTTTTGTGTAAAATTTTGTGATAGATTTTCACAGAGAGATAAGAGTTTATAATTTTAGCTCAATGTGTCTTTAATATTTTCTCGTAGTAGGTGAAAACCCTACATTTAAATCGATGAAACGGGCATTTCTACTTAATTCAATGTCCACATTATGGTGTTTTCTTAAGTTGTAAGTTGATATTATATGATTTCAAAATCTAAAATATTTGCCAACTCTGTTCAAAATATTAATGCGTTTCAGTCAGTTTAACCGATACAAAAAAAATATTGTCCTCTTTCTCCGCAGCCGGTTAAAGGATATTTGGTTTATATATAAGCTCTTAGCTCGATCTCTGGAGCAAGATAGAGCTCAAACACGAAAGAAGTGATGTCATCGATCATACCGAAGCCTTTATACTTTTCATGAACATTTTAAAGTTTGTGCAAAGCTTGCTTTTTCAACGATTTTAACCTCATATCTGAAGACTCGTTCGTAGGGCTATATGATATAGTGTTCCGATATCGATTATTTTCAGCATCAATCTGTTAAATCAGTCGTATATATGCTATAGTGGATCGATCTTTTCAGTTCTGAAAAATTATCGTTTAATATAAAAATACATCTGCAAACTGAACTTAGTTGAAATGTCTCAGAAGCGTTCAAGCAAACAGACAAACTGACATGGCAAAGTCAACTCAGCTCGTCGTTCTGTTCTGATCAGTAAACGCTTTTGGTGAGTCTGTCTCTACTCCCTCTAGTACTTACATATTTCGGACTAAAATTCATGAAAAGTATAAAAATACTAAAATTCGGTTTGGTCTTGACATCTTTAAAATTGATCTTCAATATGCCAGGGTCAGTTTCGAGATCTGCTAGTTTCATCCACAAATCTTTTAAGTAAATTTACAGGGACTTCTTTTTCTAGTTGTTCGATTGAGCATCGGTTCTGATCCCGAAGTTGGTCAGCGGAATATAAGAGTCTGTCTCCAGTAATTTTTTTTTGAGCAAGCCGATGACTGCATCTTGAGAAATTACAGAGCTTAGTCAATGTGTATGAGGTCTGAATTATCATTGTAATCGACTCAGTTATAGCGATATTTATTTTAAACCCCAGATCGTTTTAAGTTTAATAACTCAGTGCTGTAGGTTTTTTCTTTTGCAGGGGAAATTTACGAAAGAAAAGTTTCGTGAGTCAGTCCACTATCAGAACTCATTCTAATTTTATTTAACTGTAAATATTTCATTGCTAAATAGAACTATATGGGAAAGGTGTCTGCTTGCGGAGTATTTAACACTTTAATGCCGAAAACAAGTAGTCCATCGATCGTTCAAAATCATCTTGCTCAAAATCTGTCGCTTAAAAAGTTGAAAAAATACCACCCAAAGTAAAACCATTCGAGAAAATGACATTTTACACAGATATATGGCTATATATCTGCCTTAAACGGCACTACCTTGAATGCATGTGTCTTATGTATACATATTTACTTACATACATATACATATGTATAAAATGTATGGAAGTAAATGATATAACTTAAAATGCAAAACGCGTAACGGCAATTGCGTGCTGTACGAACAACTTTTTTCATATTTCCTTTTCCTTTCGCTAAGTGCAGGCAACAACTTCGCCAACATCCAACAGCCAACAGCCAGTGAAACCTCAAGATATGCATGAGATTGCATTTAATTTTGTAAATTATGAAATTTTTATGCGGCAAACGTTGCATAAATGATGCTGCTCGCCCGCTCGCTCTATGTGTCTCTCTTTGCAGTAAATTTCACACATACACACATACAAGCAAGTGGAACCCATGTACCCGCGCTTGTCACTGACAGTGCCTTTGCTGTCTCGTATGAGTTGCTTCATGTTAAAATGCATACAATTAAATTAAGCTTATTTATGTTGGCATAAAATTTTAATTTTTAAAGGCTTTTAGCGTGAGAAATTCTACGGCATATTTTTTTTTTTCTAAAATAAAAACTCTTTCTCTGCTTATATTTTCCGGTAAGCGTTTTAAACTATGCAACACTCATAATATTGTAACTTTAATATTCTCTCTCTCTTTTTATCTCTCTCTTTCTCTCTCCCTCTCATTCAATCATTTATTATGCAATAAATGCACAATTTTAGTTTAAAATTTGCCTGTTAAACATTCTAAACTTACAGTTAACTATTATACCTAGTCTACACTTCTAGTTACTTCATAGTGTGCGCGCATCACTTTAGCATAATGAGTATAATTTTTCATATGCATTTTATATTGTAAGAAAAAACTTACCTCAGCTGTGTTGTAAGAGTTCTTGTCTAAGTTGAAGAAATTATTTTGTTGTTGTTCTTTATTTAATTTTATTTTCATCTGCTCGTGTATAAAGCACAATATTTCGTTTCTGCTTAGCTTATTTTTCTTTCTAAACGCGACAAGAGCTAGAGATAGCTTTGAAGTGTCCGCCAAGTTCAGTGAAAAATATCAAAGAAGAGGACAGCTGCAAGATAGATGCTGAAAGGAATATATATATATAAAACGAGAAATAGAACAAATACTATTATTATTTGTAATTTATTACTCAATTCACGTACAAGACAATTATAGAACAAAATGATTCAACAGTAAACATGAAATATATTTTTCTTTATACAATATGTTATGTTGGATGTTGGACATCGAGTAAAAGGGACGTGTTTTCAAAAAAAAAAATAATAATAATAATAATAAATAAATAAATTAATATAGTGGTGGCAGCTCCAGAAGGGCATTGTGATCATTTTTCCAGAGAATATTGAAACAAAAAAATTTTTTAACATTTCTGAAAAAAAAAATTATATTTAAATTTAAAAAAAAAATTATTTAAGAATACTTCCAAGAAAAACAGTACACAAAGCTTAATCAGTTAGGAAGTTGCTTAAAAATAATTATGGTTAAAACCAACTAAAATTTATTATTTAACAGAACTAAGATTATTACATAACACTTTAAAACTACTTTGGGTTTTCCTCATTAAATTTTTAATAAAATGAGGAATATCTAATAATGGTATCTCACACTGAAACAGAATTGAAAACAGGTTTCTTTCACAGAAATTCATTTCCTTTTATGATTTCTTTCTTGAAACAAAAAAAATTGGAACTTATCGATTGTCTAAATTAAAAAGAAAATAAATAAAAAATAAAAAAATAAATACATATAATTTAAACTAACGTAAAATAACAAAAAAAAGAAATTAAAATTAAATATAAAATAAGAATAAAACCAAAAATATACAATAACAATAAAAATACTAATACACAAAATATAAAACTAATAATAAAAATTATAATTAAAAGAAAAATGGAATGATAACTTGTTATACGAATAAAAAAATTTTTTTTTTAAATTATAATGAAAACAAAAATAAAAATAGTAATAAACAAAAATAAACAAGAAAGAAGAATATTAATTTAAAAAAAAAAAAGAAATATATATCTATATATTATTATATGTTTATGTCTTTTAATTTTTATTTAATATTTATGTTTATTAAAGTTATTATTTTTATTTATGTTTCAATTTTCAATAATATTTTAATTTTAATTTTTTCTCTCTAAATTTATATATTTATATATAAATTAACTAAAAATATTATATCTATATATATATATATAAATTTAGAGAGAAAAAATTAAAATTGAAAAATTATTGAAAATTGAAAAATTGAAAACTTTAATAAACATAAATATTAAATAAAGATTACAAGACATAAACATATGATTCTAAAAATAATTAAAATAAAAAATATATAAAACGGAAGAAGAAATAAAAATAAAATTTAAAATAAAATTAAAAGAGTATCAAAATTTTAGGATAAAAATAAAAACATAAAAATACAAACAAGAAAAAGTTAAATAATAAATAATGAAATAATAAATGTATAAAATAAAAAATAAATATATTAAAAATTCACTGAAAACTGGAAATAAAAATAAAAATAAGAAACAAAATAAAATAGAATAAGACAGTTAATAGAAAACAAAATGAAAAATTTAAATAAAAATTATACAAAAAAATTAATTAAATAGAATTAAAAATGTAATTATAAAATTAAAATTAAATTAAAAAATTTAAATTAAAATGACAATAAAAATTTTAATTCAAATGAAAACACAAGATAGTTAAAATAAAGAATATAAAAATTTAACAGAAATAGAAATAAATTAAAATTTAAACAAAAATAAAAATA
Organism: Neoceratitis asiatica; assembly: GCA_030068015.2. Lineage (NCBI taxonomy): Eukaryota > Metazoa > Arthropoda > Insecta > Diptera > Tephritidae > Neoceratitis > Neoceratitis asiatica. Next base: position 10,699,801 of record CM061528.1, read on the forward strand.
AAAAACAAAAATTTTGATAGAAAAAAAATAAAATTTTTAGAAAAAAAATAATTAAAATTTAATACATATTAAAATAAAAATGGAATTAAAAGCAGAAAAAGAAGTAATAACTAAATTTAAATAAAAATTAAAATAGTATTATAAAAAAATAAAAATAAAAAATAAAGTGTCCATATTTTTATGAATTTAAGTTTGTAGAACTCCAAATTTCAAGCTCTTATATAAATTTTTGACCCAAAGTCAAAATATGTGTTATTGTGATCCGATCAGGTGAGTTCCGACATACATATGTACGTATTAATGTAACAGCTGCCTACCATGTTCGGTTGAAATATCTCAAAAACTGTGGGACTAGCTTGTGTTCAAGTAGACGGACAGACAGAAGGACAGATAGACATAACAAAATCAATTCAGTCCGTCGTTAATATCTTCTAATCTTCTGGTACATACATAGTTCGGACCAAAGCTAATAAACTATTACATGTTCAAGAAAAGTTAAAAAAAAATTGGGAAATTATACGAACATCTCTCAACGAAGGTGTAATCAATCTGACATTTTTTTGAAGAATAAATTTCCTAACTAGAGTTTATATGAGATCCAATCAAGGCACAAGATTTTGCTGAAGAATTGTATAGAAGTTTCTCTTCCTGAGTTGAAATATGATTTTTTATGATAATAAAGTAAAGTATATATGTTCAGTAGTATAATTTACCCCAAAAAAATATTATTAAAAGAGAAATAATAGATTCGAAAAACTTTCAAGACCACAATCTAACTACACTTTCGTATTTTAGTATTATTACATAAGAAAAATTTTTACGTTTTCTTTGCATATTTTTACATAATAAATAATACAAAGTAAGCCTTTAAGCTGATGATTTTCTATGAAAAAATAAGTAATAAAAAAATAAGAAAGAAAATCTAAATTATGTTTACATCTCTTACGTTCGCCTACTACACTCCACTTCACTCCCATTTGCTACACTAACAAATTAACCCAAAGTCACTCTAATCCGGCACATTAGGTAAACTCATTTGTTTAAAAATTGCCGCATAATTGAATTCACTGCGTCGAGCTGCAACATGCAGGCGCCGTTAACGTACCAACAATGGATGGCAACAATGAAAGTGGAGAGGCATTAAGATCGACGGACTGACACACGCACGTGCGTACTCAAACAAACACGCACCACAGCAACCATAACCATAATCAAGACAGGCAACCTTTTTTTTCAAACCACAAGAATGTAGTTTATAGTGCCAAAGTATGTAGATGTGTATATGTATGTTCATGGAAGTGTGTGGGTGCCTTAATATTTATGCTTGTATGGGATTTTGTTTTGCACTTCGCACTATTTTTTTTTTTTTTATGCTCACAATTCCTACCCAATCCACCGCAAATCTGTTGTCACAATGTGGGTCTTGCGGTCGGACGGCTGGTCGGTAGGTCGGTCTGTTTGTGGGTCGACACACCATCCGACCAATGTCACTAATACACTGTTGGCGGCAGCTTCCGTAGCAATTTGTTTCCATTTCGTTGGTCTTGTTAATTTTTGCAGACAAAGAACACTAATCCAAGGGGAAAACAACACATGGCAAGGGAGAGAGCGCGACAGAAAAAATTGATGAAAAAAAATGGAAAAGCAGTGGAAAAAAAGAGTGAAAACAAAGGGCACTTTAGCGGCACACTGAATGACTTCAAATACATACTTGTTGGCATGGCAGGCATAGTTGAGAAAGTGGAGAATATGGTATATTCATTTACACACATATTTTAGCTGCCTAACAAAGGTAATAGGCCAAGTATTAGCGTTGGAGTACTTTAGTAAAGATCGCTGTTTCACTGTATTGTTTGAAAGTTGTTCATGAAATTCGCAGAAAAAATAGACAGATAATGTGTTGGCAGCAATAAGGAAAGAAAAGAGAATTAGTAAGTTAATCTCGAATACACATCTGAGGAAAATCTGTTAGAAAGAAACTTATGGAAAGGGAAATGACTGGGAATGCCAGCAATAAGTAGTAACTTCAATGCGACATGTACGAGGAATGCCCAAAAGATGCGGAGTGAAAAGGTCGTAACCAAAATTAACAAAAGAATAATATTTACTTTCCAATACAAACTTTCTTAATTCTCATATTTTTAACGCTTCTGTTGACAAAGTCATTTCAAAGGACAAACAATACACAGGAGAAAGAAGAAAAGCATTAAAATTTAGACAAAATTATCATCTTTAGCTCATGGTTTTCGAAGAATTTCTATTTATATTCTGTGAAAGCTTTTATTAATTGACATGCAAGTCTGAACAGCAGGGTGAGTGAATTCACGGTTAAAATTCATGCCCGTCTTTGCTTAGGGTAAAGGTCATACCAGCGCTTATTATTGGGACAATTTCAATATATTTCATACCGACCAATTTTGTGTCATACTCCTGTTTTAATTCAGATCTCAAGTGAGGCCCATATTTGAACTTCAATGAAAATGCACTCCAAAATCTGCACTGGCTCAGCCGGACTCAACTCGAGGGATGCTTTAATTGCCTTTTGTCTTTCTCCTCTTTTTCTTCATCGTGATTGGCATAGGCAAAGCTTACATTATTATAATCGAGTCAACAACAAAGCTTGCTGTTCGTTTCTTCTCTTGTAAATTGGATACAGCAAGTGAAGCCAGTTCTTCTTCCACCTGATCTTTCAACCGAAAGGTCCGAATGCGGGTAAAAAATAGTTTCGTCCTTTTATTACAACAAGATCAATCTAGTGAGCTTTTGATCAGAAGAGAGCATACTTTATGAATTTTATTTGACAGCTATCAGCAATCCAATCCATTTGGGGATGATTCGTTGTAGAGGTTCAATTTCTCGAGTATTGTGCTGAAAATATCTTTATCATCTCATCTCATCCTGGCGTTAAAACCGCCAAGCACAATTTATACATCATTGAGAAGGCTGCACTCATAAATGCTTTTGAGGCGTTCCTTCTTCCATTCCATCGAATAGAACAGAAAAAATGTCACTGGCAACCGTTATTGCGCCATAATAACCGACTATTTGATGCCTGAAATTGAAGCTCGTAATCTCCGCGGCATTTGGTTTCAACAAGACGGCGCCACTTCGCACACATCGCATCAATCAATGAATTTATTGAGAGAACACTACGGTGAGCAGATCATTTCACGTTTCGGGCCGGTTGGTTGACCACCAAGATCGTGTGATATCACACCGTTAAACTTTTTCCTGTGGGAATATGCAAAGTGTGACGTCTATGCGGACAATACCGCTTCGATTCAGGCCTTGGAGCAAATCATCACGCGTGTCATTCGCCAGTTACCAGTCGAAATGCTCGAACGAGTCGTAGCCGCGGCTAACATTTGAAAGAGATAATATTTTAAAAAATTAAATACATCCCCATCAAATTTGAATTTTCTGTGTTTTTTCATTAAAGAAGTAGAGAACCTCCGAATGGATCACCCTTTATAATACCAAGTTGTGAAAAGGGGGCGCGGAACATAAATACAAATGTTATGCATGTTTGTTTGTGACTAAATTTCTCCAAACGACTAAATATTTTGGGTGAAGTTTTGTGTGTATATTGAAGAGAACTGGAGAAAAGTAATAAATCAGCAGAGTTTCCACCTCTTAGAAATTTTGAATTTACAATATAAAGGCCTCTGTAAGTGTATCTACGAACTCTTGCTAAACGTCTTAACCCAAATGGATGAAAAGATTGTTTGTGTTAAAATTTACACGAGATTAATTTAGGTTTTGGAAGAAGTGGTAAAATTTATGAGACAATACTCTATGGTTATCAAACAGAGGAGATTAAAAAATTGTTTAATTAAAAAAATTTTAGAGCAACGTTGCCACCAGTTCAAAAAAATTCAACATAAAATAATTGATAAATTATATATATTTGGCGCTTTGTAACCGCTGTAGCGATTTTCGGCCGAGCTCCTCCTCCAGTTTGTGGTTTTGCGTCTTGATGTTTTTTTTTACCAACAAATGGAGGGACCTACAGTTTATTCTAAGCCGCCTCCGAACGGCTGATGGATTTTTATGAGGAGCTTTATTTCATGCCAGAATTACACTCGGAGGGCTTGAAATTCCCTGCCAAGGGGCGACCGCAATTAGAAAAATTTATTTTCTATAATTTTGGATGTTGCTTGAACCTGGGCTCGAACCCAGGCCTTCCGAAATTACATTATACAATATACGTTACTATATGTGAACGCAAAAATGAGATTACTAAAGCTTAATGGCCGACATTTTTTTCATAGAGTTACCACATATTTAAAACTTTTAATATACTTGAATTTGTAACTTAAATAAAGCATGATCTTGAAGGTACTAAACTGAAAGGAATTTTAATGCCTTTTAGAGCAAAAACCATTTTTTAAGTCAAATACAATCAAATTCTTACGAAAATAATGAAACTCTTTTTTTTTATAAAGTTTGGATCTGGGTTTTATTGTAAAGCACTACATCGCTCAAATTATCAACTCGTGAATTTTCGCAAACTTTGGTTCGTTTAAGGTAATCTTCGTTTACTTTTTGGCACATATTGGACGGTATCTAAGCCATAACTTGACGAGTGTTGGTTTCCAAGTGCTCAAGAGTTGAAGGTTTTTAGTCGCTCGTGTTGTGTGATATGTGGCACCATCTTGTAGGAACCACATATTGTCCAAGTCGCGTTCTTCAATTGCAGACCAAAAAAAGTCGGTTTTCATACGACCATAACGTTTCTAATTAACTGTGGCTGTCTCGCCGTTATCGTTTTCAAAGAAGTAAGATCCAATCACATCTCCGGGCCGAAAAGTGTACCAGACAGAAAGTTTTTTTGTGTACTATAACCTCTCTTCACTTATTTGAGGATTCTCCGAGCCCCAAATGCGACAATTTTACTTATTTACGTATCCATCCAGTGAGAAATATCCCTGGTCGTTGAAGAAAATTTTATTGGAAATTCGCTGTCCATCGTTGTTGTTCAAGCACCCAATCGACGTAACTACGGCGTTTTGAATCTTCAGCTAGCTTCAGTTGTTATGTGAGATGGGCATTTTATGGATGTACGTGTGAGCCCAAGTGCAAAATACATCATAATGGACCGTAAGAAAGTACCAGCTCTTGAGAACGTCGAGAAATAGACACATTCGGGTGTTTAGCTAGACTTTCATTTACAGCAGCGATATTTGAGGCGGAATGAGCAAAACGATGATGCGCAGGCCTTACAATTTCTGTAACCGATCCATTCGCTTCAAGTTTCTTTAAACGTTTATCAATTGCTTGAGTAGTTGGACGAATATGTGCACCATAATCTCCTCTTAAAGCACGAAGGCTGGAAGCGTTTGAATCATCATTTTTTTTTAGTAGGTTTGAACAATTTTAACGGGGTATGCGCTAGTTAAGCGATCAATTTTCATATATGCCTGGCTCTTAAGTAAACCAAATCATGTATGGTTTGACAAATCATGTACGGATGACAAAATACAGTCCTGTATTTCGAAATCTCTTAATGTATAACCCTTAAAAAAGACTTAATGCGAAACTATTGTTAAAGTTTTATGTTGAAAGTTTTAATTTCGAGATTGATATCAATAATTAAATTTAATATACATACAAGTATATATGGGTATTAGTATAGAGATATTTCAAAATGTTTTTGCAGAGGGCTGTAACTTGTTTAGAAATTTAATTGAATATGGCTCATAAAATTTGTCAGTGAAATATTTTTTTTATTATTCTTGTCACACGTTTGAAAATTTTAATTTGCAACCTGGTGTAAGCGCTGCTAATACGGATCTTAAGCTGTCGAAAACGAGACTTATTACTTGGGTGAATGCAAAAAGATACATAAAAATAGTTCGAGGATTTTTAATGGAGATTTTCGTAGTAGTCTGCAACTATTCGGGAATACATTTGCTTAATAAAAACAGATTTTAGATAAATATTATCTTAATAAAAATATATAAATTTATGAGATATGAGAAATGATTGAATTTTTAATATATGAAAAATTGTAATTTTCACTATTTCAATATTTTTTTTTTGTGTAGCAACATACATCAGGGTACCCCTACTTTATTATATTTATTATAACTCTTTTAATTATCTTAGGAAATCAAGTTCAGTAATCGGTAATAAATTTGATAAAATTGGCAGGAGGAAAAATAAGGGAAAGTAATAGTTCAAACAATATTTTTGTGATTTTATTTAAATATTAATTAAATAATTTCGTTATTACAAGACAAAAAAGTGAAAAAGCAATTTGAAAGCCAGTCGATTAAACTAATATTGCACAAATTGTATAGGACGCAGGAGTAAAGGCATCGAACAAAACTAAAGTGACATTTAACAGACACACAATTGCATACAAATCTATATTTATATTTAAACATAAATACACTTGTGCATTTGTATTAATGTCTATGTCAAACCATACCATCAAATGTCAGTTTTGAGTGTAAAAATCTACGACAAGAATTTCCATTTAAAGTGTCACATGGGACAATCAATTGTGTAGAAATAATACAATAAATAAAATATAAAAGTAAAAATGCACACACATTTGCCTATGTATATATAAGAATATTGATATTTGCATATAGAATATATTTGTACATATAGCAAAATATATGTAAAAACTCACACATATATTCGACTATCATACAATGCCAATTCTTTGACTCTTTTAATGTCATTTGAATATATTGCCGTACTTTATACACATACACATCCAAACATACATCTCTCTCTGTCACTCACTCTCTCTCTCTCTTTCTCTCGCACTGTATTAGCATTGCCATAAGTGGGCATAGATTTATTTGCAATGTATCTTACAAAAATATTCTATGCTACAGGCACACAAAAAAAATGATCATATAAATTTCGAAAGGATTGAATGTTTAGGGTGAAACGTTGCTGCTGGCAAATAAATATTGCAAATGTAATAAATTTTATTCCAAAAACATATACATATATAATATATGCATATATGTATATTTGATGGCATAAACATAAACTGATATGCCCTAATAACAATATACATATTTGCATACACATATGCATTTTTATATGTATATGCGTAAGGCTGTTTTGGACATATGTGTAAACGCATCAATTTTCACAGAATAGAATATTTAACATTTGCTTTCGAAACAATTTGTGTATTTTGCAATTTGTTTTATTTGTGTAAAAAAAAGTGAAAGTAAACCCGAAATGAATATTTTACAATGCTTTTATGAAATAAAGTTGATATTTTTTGGTGAAAGAAACTCTAAACTGATTAGTAGAGAATAGGCTGTGGAGGACTTTTAAGGAGGACTCTTAAATCAATACACATTGATTAGATGATCAAAAATTAAACAAGACAATTTGTTTTGCAAGTCTGACCATGCTCACTCTGAATTGGTGGAAAAAGAGAATAAATGAAACAGTAATAATATTTTTTTTATAAATCTCCGAATAACCAACATATACAATATAATATAATATAATGCATTTGCATTGTTTAAGCTTATATTAATTAAAATCCAAATTTACTCAAATTTTTTAATTGGAAACTATAAATACAAGGTATGTTAACTGAGTTATTTGATTACAATGGCGTGGTGCATCATGAGTTACTACCAAAAGATCGTACATTTAATAAGGGATACTAGAAAGAAGTTATGTAATGTTTGCGTGTAGCAATACGGCTCAAAAAATCGGAATTGTGGAAAAACAATTTATTATTCGTGATTTTTTTTTTGGCCCCAACCACCGTATTCACCAGATTTGGCTCGCTGCGACTTTTTCCTATTACCAAAACTAAAGAAAAAAATGAAAGGAAAGCGTTTTGCCACAATTGATGAGCTCATGTTAGAATCGAAGCTTTGTTCGATGCGCATTTCAGAAGTGCTTCGAGGATTGAAAAAAGCATTGGCACAAGTGTATTATATCCGAGGGGGATTACTTTGAAGGGGACAAAATAAATATTGATAAATAAATAACAAATAAATAATTCAAAATTCATATTTTCCTTTGAACACACCTCGTGTGTCAGCATTCTTACTGAGTGTGATTTCAAGTGTGCCTTACTTGCGATGCTGTGAATCAGTTGTAGTTGTGGTGGACCAATTGTCATTTTATTTTGCTCGGACAAACCGAATTTGTACAGAAAAAAACAGAATTTTAAACTACATTCATAAGTCGGAAAGTACTAACTAATTATGCATATATGTCGGGGAATGTGGAAAACAATATGGTTTAAGACCCAAGAAATTGACACTAGGTGATATTGAAAACGTCGCGAAAATGCACGAATTAGCTCACCGAGAGTGCCATAAATACAAGAAGATAGTTCTATTAGCCAAGTAAGATATACGAAATGTCTTCACATTACATTATCGGAGCTCTGAAGAAAATTTCAAAATATTCAAGTACCTCAACATAATCATAAGGAGCTACCTAAAAGAAAGAGTTTTCCTAAACCAGACCATAGACCCACCCCGCAGTCTCAAAATTACGTCAGGCGTAGAACAGGGCTCAATACTTGGTCCTGATCTCTGGAATATCAGTTACAAGGGCATAGTAAGTCTCCAACATACCTTGTTGGATATGCAGATGGCATTGCAGCAATGATAACCGCCTGTGATACAAAAGACGCACGAAGTAAATTAAATTAGGTCATGATACGAAACCAAATGTGACTTGACTCGCACGGTCTCAAATTAGACATAGAAAACACCGAGCTGTTATTGCTAACATTGAAGAATATCCCTTTAGATATAAGCGCGCATACTTTATCCGGCAATTTGAAGACACGTTGGGTCGTAAATTATTTAAGCATAAGATTGGACCCAAGGTTAACTTACTGGGCACAAATGCAACAAGCCGCGAAAAAGGCCTCGAAATAACATCTCGTCTCAGCAGGCTGATGTACAATATCGGGGGACCTACGTAGGAGAATAGAAAACTACTGATGTTGGCAACTATTAGTATTTTACAATATGGTGCAGAACTACGGGTAGACAAATTAGAGAAAAAAACGACGCAAGTTTATAGCCAAAGATTATCGCACAACAGCTTTAAAGGTAGCATACCGTACTTCAGCATACCGTACGGTGTCAAACGAAGCCGTTCTGTGTTAAGTGGAAGTGTACCTATAGAACTTCTAGCACTAGAAAGAAAAAAAATTTGGGACCTTAAGAACCAAGGCGCGGACAATATCGTACCACCAACACTTCAGGAAGCTGGTTGTAAGATGTAAATCTCAGGACGAGTAATATGGAACGCCACCTTGTAGTAATGCGAAGGCGGTTCCAGGGTGGGCAACGATTCCTCAGTGGTGACTTTTTAGTGACATACCATGGTCGCGACGACGCAAAAAAAAGATGGAATATGTAAGAGCGAACGTGCTTAAATAATTTTTAATTCGAAAATAGAGAGTAGAAGATATAATAAAAGCTGAATAAACGACAAGGAAAAAAGAAAGTGATATTTTCCTTGGCTTCCAAAACGTCCTGTGCCCTCATATTACTCTACAGTGTCTGTCAAGAACTGAGAAACGGATTAATGAACAATTGGAAATTAAACTGGGATGGACTCCAGCAACAACAATTCAGAAAAAAAAAACACAATTTCCCACCAAGTCTTATTTGAATCGTAGACAAAATATGAATATCAGTAAGTAGTGCCTATCTACAAACCACAAAAATTCGCTCGAAATTAAAAAAAAAATGAAATTGGAACAATTTCTTCAGTTGAGCGAGGCTCACTTGTGACCGTCATCATTTGCATGAGCGCAGTAGGTGGGTTAGTTCCTCTTTTTTTTTAAGTAGGTGGGTTAGTTCCTCTTTTATTAATTATATTTAAATTTCTATAGTTCCTTCTAGGTAAGGATACCCTTCCCATGAATTTAAAGGAAGATAATGGCAATGATTTCCAAGCAACAATATCAAATGCGAATGATACTTTATGAACAGAATTTCAACAAGATCCTGAATTATTTATTTTTCAAGAAAATGATGGTGTGAAATTGGATACATCAAATTTTACAGTACAAACGCTGGTGGACTTATTTTTTTCGGATAAGTTTCTTGCACTACTGGTGGAACAACCTAATTTATATGCTGCGCAAGAAAAATTGAAAAAAAAAACGCAGAGATATAAAAAGTCTACTAGGTTATCAAGACGTCAGTGCTGAAAAAATTAAAGTGTTTTTTGGTCTTTCGCTGCAAATGGGACCTTGTACTTTTCCATCAATTGAACATTACTGGAGCACAAACAAGCTATATAATGTAAACTTTCGGCGCTCACATATGAGTCGAAATCGATTCCAGTTGTTACTTCCTTATTTTCATTTGGTTGATAACCCAATACCATCTGCCGACAGATTATACAAGGTGAGACCAATACTAAATCACTTCAATAATATTATGCCTGAAATCTGTGCACCATATAGAAATATTTGTACTGGCAAATCCATGATCCTATGGCGGTGAAGATTGTTTTTCCGCCAATACATAAAAAATAAAAAACACAAATATGTTATCGAACTGTATGAACCATACGAGTCCGACAGTCTCGTAATAAAAACAAAGATTTACAGCGGAATATCTGAGGAAACTGAAAATAATGTAGGTCACACTACTAACGTTGTTCTACATTGACTTGAAGTCTATCTCGATAAAGGACGCACCGTTTACATGGATAATTTTTATAATTCTGTTGCTCTTACGAAACTGCTAAATACACGATAAAAACTTATGTGTGTTTCACACACCTTCCGAAGTAACAAAAAATTAAACCCCAGAGGTGTGGTAAATCGTAAACTGAAAAAAGGTGAGTGCATTTGGCGGCAAAATGGTTCTGTTACTGCAGGCAAATGGAAAGACAAACGAGATGTGCATACCACTTCAAACGTGCATGCTGTTGAAGTGGTAGAGGTAACCAATCGGAATGGAAAAATTTCTATCAAACCGAATATAATTCGAGATTATAATAATGGAATGTCCGGTCCAAAAAGATTGCATTACATATTATAGAGATATACATACACAATGCTCACAAAATTTTTCAGAGAGTAAATTTTTCTAAAATAAAACTGATAAAATTCAGAGAATAATTCTTATATTTAAATTCTGATGCTTCAAATTGTGACTTATTTTTATACTTTGTCCGGATTTTATATCGCTGAAGCTGACAACAAAATAATGAGTATTTTTTCTTTTAGAAAAAAAAGCTTGAATATAATCATTACTTTTGAGCGAATATATAAAAATCGAAAGATAGGAATTACATGTGATGAAAAAAAATTTTTTTTTTGAATTTTCATATTCCGAAACATATGATTAATATATCGATATATGGATCGTAAATTTTTAAAACTCAAAATAGTTATTAAAATGCGTTATATAATATTCTCTGATTTAAATTATTTATTTTTCCACTTTTAAAAATCTGCTGCAAACAAGTACTATTACCTAAATAACATAATTAGTATTCAACCAAATTCAAATACATAAATCATTTTTCCTCTTTCCAAATGTTCAACTTAAGTCATCGTTTTTCAAAATCTTTAATCTCTTTTTATATCAAAGCTGCTTAAAGAGTTTCATTAATTATATTTTTCTTGCTGTTTAACAAGTTTATAATAAATTTTAACTGCAAAATCTGATGCCACTGACACGCAGAGGTATGCATACCCACGCCATAACCTCCGATCCAACAACATAGGTCAGCTGTGCGCTGTGCGCTGCGCACTTTTTGCCAGCAATTCTGTCTCATTTTACTTTCGCAATCCCAACAGTGTGGAATGCTGCAATAGCAACATCATCATCATCATCATCATCATGCGGGCGTTCAAATCGCACAACATTACTACTAATTGGATTAAGATGTTTTGCTCCTAAGCCTTTCAAACAAATTGCGGCAACATTAAAGTACGTTGGCTGCTGTGAAGCGTTCGTCTTTCCCAACGGAATTACAGACACATTTTTACCCATTTTATATGTTTAACTATATATATATATAGGTTACTATATGTTATTTAAAAATTCAAAACAGACAACACGCAGCGGGTCAAAAGGACGACGCCACACTGTCGACGAGCGCGCTCGCCAGCTGCTAAAAGGATTAAAATCCGCAGCAAAATTTTTGCTACTTTACGTCAAAAGACGGACTTAGAAAGTAACAGAATAAAATAAATGTAAAAAAGTAACAACAAAAATGCAGGAAGTGCAAATGAACACTGACAATAAAGAGGGTGGTAGAGGCGCTAACTGTAGCGGATATACTGGTAAGAAAAAAATATAATCTGAAAATATTTTCCATTGTTGCTACTCTGCAAAAATGCATGCAACGCCAACACGGTGGGCAGAGCAAAGTGAAATAAAAAAGAACGGAGGTCGAATTGGACAGTAGATGATGATGATAATGTTGATGACGCTGCACTTTGTGTACGCTGCCGTGTGGCCCTAGCATGCTCCGGCAAAGCATCTAACAACTCGTCCATTTGTGCTTGTTTTCAACTTTTACTGCAGTCACACTTTATCTTGCAAAGTACCTATTTTTTATTTTATTTTCCCCCCTTTTAACTACCATTTTTTCCGCACAGTTTTTCGTCTTCTATTTCTGTTTTCTGTGTATTTTCTCAGTTATTGTTTTTTTTCTTTTTTATTTGCATCGTAGCTATTTCTATTTATTTACGTTTAGCCATCACCTTCCTCCTTCATAACGCCCGTCGTCCGTCTAACGTTTTTATACTGTCAAACTACATTTTGTGGCATACTTTCGGGCTGTAAAGCATGTGATTTGCCAGGTAAGCTGACGAGCTGACAACGTATACTTATTGTATGCGAAGAACAAATCGATAATTTTTGTGTGTGCGAAAAAAACGTAAGTACATAAAAAGTAAAAGCACAAAATTGAAGTGAAAAATCGTTTGAGTTAAGGGCGAAAATGGTTAGATTTTTAAAAAGAAATTGACCGCCTAAGCAAAAGTGTTGGCGCAGCAAAACTTAATGTCTTTGGAGGGATTATTTTTATTATAGGGAAAGTTGTTGTATTTTGTATTATTAAATTAAATTAAGACTCAGCGTTATGACCTAAAAGATGTTGTAGCTCCTAGGAGTTTGCCATTGTCCGAATAATTATTAATTTATTATTAATTTATTTTTAATTTATTTATTTGTCTCATATTTATTAAAATATTTGATTATATATTTTGTTATTTATTTGTTTATTTATTTATTTATTTATTTATTTATTTATTTATTTATGTTAGTGCAAATTATGCTCATGACCCTGTACAACTCAACTACATACCTAGCTGTTAACTTCCAATTGTTTTCTATTACTTATGCCTTATTCTTAGAGTTCATTATGAATATGCTAATATTAACTACTTCACTTTGTTACTGAAATCCATCCAATAAACTTGTTATATTAAGACGGTCGTGTGTTTAATTTCTCGGACTTCTAATTCTGTTAATATTGGTTATGGGCCCAGAGTTAGGCTCCATCATAAATTACACGTGGTCTTGAATTTCGTAATATAATTTATTAAATTGATAGAAATCGTTGGTCGATATAATGGCGAATACGTTTACGCAAATAGATAAATTGGATGGAGAGAATTACGGCGTCTGGTCGGTCCAGATGAAAAGTCTTTTAATCACATTAGATTATTGGCATGTGATTGAAAAGGCATGTAGCAGCACTGCAAATGCAGAACATAAAGCAGCCTGGTTGTTAGTCGACCGAAAAGCACTTGCAATAATAACCCTCAACGTGAAGCCGTCAGAGCTATTTAATCTTAAAAATTGTGTGTCAGCGAATGGTGCATGGCTCAAATTAGCAGAAACATATCGCGCTAGAGGACCCGCCAGAAAAGTTAACCTCTTTAAGAAATTGGTACGCTTTCAATTTCAACGCAGCGTGAGTTATAGCATTCAAGTGAACCAATTTTGTTCTATTGCTGAGAATCTGAAGGAGATTGATGTAGCTATTCCTGACGACATACTGAGCATAATGCTACTGTGCAGCCTGCCGGAGGACATGGAAAACTTTGTGGTGGCGATTGAAAGCCGCGATGATTTGCCGAAGATCGAGCAGTTGAAGCTGAAAATTTTAGAAGAAGAAGAGCGGCGCAACGGGAAGGTCAGTGAAGGTGAACGTGAACATGTAGTTTATGCAGTGAATGGCGTGAAGGTCAAGCCAAGTACAACGCGAAAGCCGAAAAACAGTGACTATTCTAACAACAAACGCAATGTTAAGTGTTATGCATGTGGAAAGAGGGCATATGCGAGCCCAATGTAGACAGACAGCGAATTCCGAAGTCGTGCTTTGTGCATTCGATGATGGCGTGGTACGAAACCGTAAGCAGTGGATTTTGGACAGTGGAGCGTCATCACACATCTGCAACAACAAGAACGTATTTACTTCGTATAGAGAACATACTCAGAAGGTAACATTAGCATCAGGTGAGAGCGTTTTAGCAAAGGGGATAGGCAATGTGAAAGTTAAATCAGCTCATGCGAACATTAATCTATCGGAAGTTCTCTTTGTGCCCGAGTTGAAATCAAATTTTTTGTCTGTGGGAAAAATTATTGACAATAACAACTTAGTAAAATTCACCAAGAATAAAGCGTTTGCATACACCAAAGATGGTGCTTTAATTTTTATAGCGGAAAAAGAATATGATATATTTGTTGTAAATTTTAAATGCGACGAGTATGCGATGATGAGTTGTGCTAAGGCAAATAAATTCGATTTATGGCATCGGCGATTTGGCCACTTAAATATGCGTGATTTACACATATTGTCAAGTAAAGAAATGGTTCGTGGGTTAGATATTAAAATGCCCAATGATTTTTCTTGTCTTACATGCGCTTTATGTAAAATTTCTTGTAAGCCATTTCCCTCATATGGTACTGTTCTTAGTAAAGGTAAACTGGAAGTAATCCACACCGATATATGTGGGCCGATGCGAAATGCTTCTCAAAGTGGATCTCTGTACTTTATTTCTTTTATAGACGATTTTACAAGGTATATGAGCACTTATTTTTTGAAACGAAAGTCGGAAGCATTAAATGCGTTTAAAGATTTTAAAATACGAGCCGAAAAAGAGACTGGCGCCTTTATAAAAGTCTTGCGTAGCGATAATGGTAGAGAATATCTTAGTTCTGAATTTAATTTATTTTTGAAGGAGAACGGAATTGCTCATCAGACGACCGTAGCTTACACACCTCAACAAAATGGAATTGCTGAACGAGCAAATAGAACATTAGTCGAAATGAGTCGATGTATGCTAGAAGAGTCAAAGGTGTCCAAAAGCTTATGGACAGAAGCTGTGAATACAGCTACATACTTGCGAAACCGTGCGCCTACTAAGGTTTTACAAGGCAAGACGCCTTATGAATGTTGGTTTGGTTGGAAACCATCTGTGTCTCATTTCAGAATGTTTGGTTGCGACGCTGTAGCATTGCAAAAGCAACAGAATCAAGGAAAATTCATGCCAAAAGGTCGCAAATTAATTTTTGTAGGTTATTCAGACCAAAGCAAAGCTTACAGGTTGTATGATGTATACAGAAAAACCATAGTAATATCACGTGATGTGAAATTTTTTGAAAATTCTTTCTCAGAAAATCTAAAAACAGATTCGTTTCAGAGTGCGTCCATGCCTAATACAGAAGCAGACGAATGCAGAGAAAGAGCAACTGTCGAGAAGTCAAATAATGTTATTGTTGCTGATAATTATGTTAATGTATCGGATAACAGCATTGAAAGTGCAAGTGTTGTTGAAGTAATGCCTTCTGATAATGCTGTTGACGTCGTTAATACGGAACGCACTGAAAATGAAACTGAATATAGCACAGCAGACGAAGCGGACGCAGAACCAGCAGACATTGGTGGAAAGCGGAAGAGAGGCAGACCGAAAATTGATCGCACTGGTTGTGTTGGTAGACCGAGAAAAATATTTCTTGTAGAAGAGAATGTTAATTCCGAAGTTTTAAATGCTGTTGTTGGTAGTCCGATGTCGGTAAAAGCTGCGTTAAATGGTTCAAAAGGCATTCAATGGAAAGAGGCAATGAAAACAGAGTATAATGCATTGATAAAAAATAATACGTGGGAATTAGTTGACAAGCCTGTTGGAAAAAACATTATTGGCTGTAAATGGGTTTTTCTACGAAATTGCGAAGTGACGGCAGCGTAGAGAAATATAAAGCTAGATTGGTCGCACAAGGTTGTTCTCAGAGACACAATATCGATTATTATGAAACTTATGCGCCTGTTGTTAGACACTCCACAATACGATTAATTTTGGCGATTGCCGTGCAAAAGAAAATGCTGGTAAATCATATTGATATAGTAGCAGCCTATTTAAACGGCACATTAAATGAAGAAGTGTACATGTACCAACCAGAAATGTTTGTTCAGAAAGATGCAAAGAAAAGGTATGCAAATTAAATAAATCTTTGTATGGCCTAAAGCAGGCCGGACGACAGTGGAATAAGAAATTTAATGAGATTTTGTGTAATATTGGTTTCCATAAGTGCACGTCAGATAATTGCGTATATGTCATGTCAAATAGTGACGAGTTAGTCATTGTAGCTTTGTATGTTGACGACATGATACTAGCTTGCGAAAATCAACATACAATGGAAAAATTACAAATAAATTAAAAGATTTTGTAGATGTTGTAGACCGTGGTCCAATATCGTTCTATCTTGGTATGGAAATAGAGAGAGAAGGACTGAGAGGTGCTATTACGATCCATCAGAAGAAGTATACAGCCGAACTGTTAGAAGCATGGAATATGTCCCAATGTAAGCCAAGTTCAACTCCATTTCCAAGTGGCTTAACTTTAGAAAAATGTAAACGTTCAAATTGTTCTGATACGTATGATGCTAAAGTTTTTCAGTCATTAATTGGCGGTTTAATGTATTTGGCAGTTATATCAAGACCAGATATTCTGCACACACTTTCGAAATTGTCGCAGTTTAATAATCACCCACACAAAAGAGCATTTTACGGCAGCGAAACATATTTTGCGCTACCTAAAGCAAACAGCTAGCAGAAGTTTAACATATAATAATATGAATACAAAAATTGTTTGCTATACCGATGCAGATTGGGGCGCAAACATTGTCGATCGAAAGTCATATAGCGGATATGTACATTTTCTTGCTGGCGGACCAATTGCTTGGGAATCTAAAAAGCAAAGTAGTGTATCCCTGAGTTCAACCGAAGCCGAATATGTAGCAATGTGTGAAGGCGCTCGAGAGACAATTTTTTATCGAAACTTATTAAACGAGATAGGGTTAAAAGAGTATTGTAAGAGAGCTACAGTTATTTACTGTGATAACCAGGGAGCGGAATTTTTAGTTCGGAATCCAGTCACGAAGAAGAGAACAAAGCACATCGACATTAAATATCATTATTTAAGAGAAAAGTACGATTCCGATGAAATAGATATTAAGTATGTTGCTTCGGCTGATAATGTCGCCGATATATTAACAAAATGTTTGTCAAGGTTAAAGCATACCAATTGTTGTAAAATGCTTAACATGAAATTGTAATGGAATTATTTTTAATATACACATACATATATTATGTACTTGAGTTGAGTGGGAGTTTGTTAGTGCAAATTATGCTCATGACCCTGTACAACTCAACTACATACCTAGCTGTTAACTTCCAATTGTTTTCTATTACTTATGCCTTATTCTTAGAGTTCATTATGAATATGCTAATATTAACTACTTCACTTTGTTACTGAAATCCATCCAATAAACTTGTTATATTAAGACGGTCGTGTGTTTAATTTCTCGGACTTCTAATTCTGTTAATAATTTATTTATTTATTTTTTAATTATTTTTTATTTATTTATTCATTTGTTTATTTATTTTAATTATTTAATTATTTACTTTTATATTTATTTATTTATTTATTTATCCATTTGCTATTTATTTATCTATTTATTTATTCAATTATTTTTATTTATTTATTTCATTTTATTTTTATTTATTTATTTACTTGTTTATCATCCACTTAATATAGTTTTAGGTGCAGTTGTTCTTAGAACAGTTATACTGAACTTTTTTTCTGAGTAGTTCGACTAAGTAATTTTTTAAATAGATTTCTTATTTAATATATTTTTTTGATAGCTTTAATATATTTAAATATCAAATTATTTGAGGAAAGTTTTATTCAATCAAATACATAGGTAAAAAAATATATTTTCGCACCTAAGAGTATGCAATTATGTTTAAAAATAGTCAGTTTGCTTAAAAATAGTCCTTCATACACAGAAAATTAGCCCTGGAAACAATATTTAGCACTCCTTCTTGCTATTTTTAATAAAAATTTAAACATTTTATGCCACCAAATTAAAATAGTTTTTTTTTGTGTTCCTATATCCAAAACTCAGCAAATATGTATTCTTGGTTTTTAATATAATTTTGAGAGTAGAACCACTACACCTAAATGTATATGTCCTGACACGATTTATAAATTAAGTTTTTCATCCGACGAATCTTTGAAAAAAGGTTTGAAAACAATTTGTCTAATTTCAATTTAATATTTATAAAGCACACCTAAAATTATGTACGTGAAAATTAAAATTGATTATTTAAGGCAATAAATCAATTTCATTATTTGATTAATAATAATTTTATTTTTGATAAAATTTACTGTAAATGTTCAAATTCTTATATAACCATATCAGATTTTCGATGGATGTGAATATAAAAAATTATTTGGTATTAAGTTCCTAATTTTTTTATACTAAAAATATAATATCAGGTTTGACTTGCATGGTTTTAGGCGCAATATTTTTATCGCAGAGTTCTGAGAAGGTTTTACAAAAACTAAACTGAATTTAGTTAGTAAGAATAAAGGATTATAATTTATTTAGTAATGTTTTTTGTAAAGTTAAATAATTTTTTGCAAATCATCTATTCACATACAACCAGCTTTTTGCACTTATATAAAACATTTAAAATCGTTGTGCATGCATGACCTCACAAAATATATGAAATTATTTTACTATTTACTATTAAGTAGAATAACTCTCTGCTTAAAATTATGTAAAAGAATTTCGGTACTAAAACAATAAGGTACACTAACAGGCGGCTTGACACTTATAAAAAAACAACACAAAATTAAAAACACATAACTGATGATTAATATATAATGTCAGCCCAATAATAAATGATTTCGCAACACATTACACACACTTCACCACACAAACAAGCACCTAAAACTAGGTAAGGTCTTTTCGAAGTGGACCTAGTTCTCATACCAAAAATATTTTATTAAATACCTAAGCATATTTTAATGTGCAAACACGCTTAACATAAGCCATAAATAACTTACTAACCGGAAAAATGGAAGAAAACAAACGAAAAAACCGTAATTTTTTCACAACGTTTTTCCTCCGGCTTTGTGTTGGCTCACTTCAGCTCACGTTGCATATGCACCGACCGAAAGAAAAAAAATTAATTTTCTTAGCGTTAATGGCTTCACTGTTCTTCAAACAAACTCTTTACCGTTATGGGCAGCAAGCATCAAATCACCATTTCATTGAAAAGAGTTAGAATAGAAAACAATAGGATAGCGAGTTACAGCTATCCCGCTTCGTTCTACTTCTTTAAAGCAAAACAATTTTACAGTTAACTCTTCTTTCTACTACTTTTTATTTTATTTTATTTTTTTATTTTTTTTGCATACGAAATAATCCGTGTTCAGCTTGATTGCTCGCTTTATTATATTTTATTTTTTTTTTTGCTGTTTTCCAAATTCAATTTGCGATTACTTCACACGCTTTCAATTAGTTTGTGTTTTATTGGCTTGCTGTATGGCAAGCAGCTGTGTAGCTCGTTGATTGCGTTTAGAGACGATTCGTTTTGCGATACTTCGAGTTTACGTTATGCGCTGTGCGCCGTGCGATACACTTTTCTGTCTGTCTAACACTGTGCTTCTGAGGCTATATGCCGCTGCCGCTGCTGCTGCTGCTTCGTGCGCACTCTTCTACAGCCTACCTAAGTGTAAGTATATATGTATGTAGGTGGTTCTCCCTAAACGGCAAACTAACTAACGGACATAATCACACACATCTATACATCCATTATTACAAGTAACAAATATGTGTGTGGGTTATTTAGTCGTCGTATGCTCGATAGTCTCACTAGCGCCGATAAGCGGCTGGTACCTATTGGGACGCGACAGCGACAGGAACGATAACTTCTACGATGCTGACAACAACAGCGTATACAAGTGCAAGCCCTTTCTGTCACTCGGCTCCCTATCATCACCACCGTTGTCATCGGCAACGAAAATCAACGGCGAAGCGTCGTTATCGTCGTCGTCGTCGAGTTCTGCCGCATTTTAATTGCACGCTCATCGTTGAATAGCACGCTTTACTGCCGACGGCGTTCGTTTCAAGCGCAGCATGTTCGTATATGCCAAGCTACGGCGGCTAAGTCAAAGCAAAAAATAAATTTTGAAACAAATTCAGTCAGTTCATATAAAAAAAAGCATTTTGTTATCGAAGCTCTGCAACATAATTTTCGAATAGCGTTGGCGTCAACGGTTAGCCAGTGTACGCTTCGCTTGCACGTGCAGCCATTCCAATACTCGACAATCAGACGCTTACAAATTCGCATGCCGATACATTCGCAGGCTTTGGAAACGTAAAAAACAACAAAACGCTTCAAAATGCCGAAACACATGAGTCGTTAAGTAGCAGGAAAATAATAAAAACAAAGTCATTTGAGTAACTCAGCGTTGGTACTCTCGCGCTCTCATTTTCCTCTTCTATTTTATCGGACTAAAGCTTTGCGTTTGAGAGTAAGGGAGAAAACATATTAGATTCGAATTCATAACGGCATGTTGAAAAGCGACAACTGCTATCCTTGCTTTTTTTTTTGCCAAAATCATTTGCTACTCTTCTCAGTCGTGTTATCATACCGAGTGAGCAAAAAATCATAGACAGAATTTGGCTCAAATTATCACTCAACTATTGCTGAAATGAATTCTATACCAAATACCCCACTTTTATTTGACTCAAAGCCTTTTGACGGGGTATAAATTCATTATAGTGCTCAACTCAAATTTTTTGAGTCAATAAGGAATGGTTTTTATTGCACTGAATTATCAGTACGAGTTGTTTTGTAAGGAAAAAAAACATTATTGTAACTGGCAAACGAAACTGCTGATAGAAATATTGCTTACGCCGTAAAAAGCCACTCCATTTTTTAATAAATCTTCCTTTTTTTTTTTTTAATTTTACAAATAAAAGCACATAGGCCGAATAAGTTTTTATTTTTATTTTATTTACAAGAATAAATATTTCTTAGTTACTCGAAAAATGTAATTATTTATTTACTTCATCATATATATATATATATTATTTATTCAATTATTACCATATTGATTTTTTTATATAGTTATTGATTTATTTATTAATTTTTTCATATATAATTATAAATCTTTATATATTTACATATTTTTTAAATTAATTGATTTATTTTTTACTTAATTACTTTATAATTTACAAATAATGATTTATTCTTATTACAACATCATTTATTTTATTATAAATTATTTATTTCTGTTTTTATATATTTAAAATTAAATGTTTTTTATTACTCTTTTATCTATTTATCTACTTCTTTTCTCTCCTAATATAATTAAAATTTTTTCTTTTTATTTATTTATTTGTTTATTTATTTACTTATATATTTCTTTAATTTTTATTTTTTTTTTATTTTTTTTTTATTTTTTATTTTATTTTTTTTTTATATATTTATTTATCTTTTACTTTTTTACTTATTTATTCATTTACTTATTTATTTTTTATTTATATTTTTTCTATTTACCTATTATATATTAGTTATTTATTTATATATATATGTATTTATTTTTTTATTAATTAATTCATTTATTTATTCATTTATCCATTTATTTATTTATATATTTATTCATATATTTATTATTTATTTATTATTATTAATTCATCTGCTATTTAATTGACTAATTCATTCGTTTTTTTTTTTACTTATTAATTTATTTAGTTATTTACTTAATAATTTATTTATTTATTTATTTATTTTTTTCATTATAAATTTTTATTTGTTTATCTTTCATTTATAAATAAATTCATTTGTTTATTTTGTTATTTATAGCTTTTCTATTTTTTCCTTGTTTTTGTTTTAATTATTTATTTATTTATTTATTTATTTATTTATTTATTTATTTATTTATTTATTTATTTATTTATTTATTTATTTATTTATTAATTGATTTATTTATTTACTTATTTATTTATTTTTTTTTTATTATAAATTTTTATTTTTTTATCTTTCATTTAAATATTTATTCATTTATTTATTTTGTTATTTATTGATTTTCTATTTTTTCCTTGTTTTTGTTTTATTTATTTATTTATTTATTTATTATTTATTTATTTATTTATTTATTTATTTATTTATTTATTTATTTATTTATTTATTTTTTTTTTCTTTTTTTATAATTTTTTATTTTGTTATCTTTCATTTATATATTTATTCATTTTGTTATTTATTGATTTTCTATTTTTTCCTTGTTTTTGTTTTAATTACTTATTTATTTATTTATTTATTTATTTATTTATTTATTTATTTATTGTTTTCATTATAAATTTTTATTTTTTTTCTTTCATTTAAATATCTACTCATTTATTTATTTTGTTATTTACTGATTTTCTATTTTTTCCTTGCTTTTGTTTTAATTATTTATTTATTTATTTATTTATTTATTTGCTTGTTTATTTATTTATTTATTTTTTATTTATTTATTTATTTATATAATTATTAATTTATCTATTAATCACCTATCCATTTATTTATTGATTGATTTATTTATTTATCTATTTATTTATATATTTATTTGCTTATTTAACTATTTTTTTATTTAGTTATTCATTTACCTATTTATTTACTTTTCTATTCACTTTTTTAATCATTTATTTGTTTACTTATTTATTTATTAGTTTATTTATTTTATTTTATTATTTATTTTTATATTAAATAATTAATTTTTTTATGTCCTTTTTTCCGTTATATGTAGTGCTGCTCTTTATCAAACAAGAGTTGAAAAATGTATTATTCTAATTTTAAACCTTTTCTTTTTTCCCTCATCAAACTTTTCATTATTATATCGCTAATGACACCCACTTAGAAAAAAGCAGCGAAGAACAAGTAAACTTAGTTATGCATGGCAACTCTTGTAACTTTATGCATTCAAATATGTATATTCTCAAATTACACACACACTTTCATAAATAATCTCACATACAAATAGCCAAACACATCAAGCACCTTATCAGCATGTGCTTATCAGACTTCGAATGCAGTTACAGTTACAAATTCAGTTGCATACATTGAGGCGTTTGACTACAGCGCATGTGTAAAGAGAATGACTAGTATAGTAGTGTGTAGTGCATGTGATAATGTAGTGAGAGGATATATTATATATGTTGGCATACAATATTGATTTGTTATTGTAGTACACAACTTCATTGTTGTTGTTTTTTGTTACACATTCGATTACAATGCATATGTATGTAATATATATATTTTTGGTTTGTTTGTGCACAAGTAAAATATTGTACCAGTAGATATGTCAAGTGGGCAAACCTCTTTTGTATGCAACGAAGGGTAGTTTTTAACTATTTGTTTTTGTTGTTATTATTATTATTGTTTACTTGTTTGCTAAGAAAATGTGAGTTTTTACATTTTGGCTGCAGATTTTTATGATGTCGTTGTTTTCCATTTCACTTCGCATTGCAGTGCTTATGTAAGAGGTTTGCTCTATATTCGTTTATAACACACATACATGCATGTGTGCAATAAATAGCGGCAGTTGATTAAGTTTAACAATTAATTTCACAAGTATTACAAGAAGGCGCGACGGAAGAAATTATAGTTTTATGTGGGAATAACGTTTTTTTTTATTACAATTATGTAATTTTTTTTTTAATTATTGTTTTTTTTTCGTTAAAAATTATGTTTTCTTTTACTTAGAAAAACAATTTTGTAGGGAATTCATTTGGTTCAGTTGTTTTAGTAATAAAAACATATCTGAACTTTTTGCAAGATTGCACTAGAATTTTATTTTACAAATCAAATTGTTACGTATACGCCCCGTGTGCAGACGACAGAATGAAAGAAAATTTTAAGTTTTATTTTTAAGTAATTTTTTTTAAGGAATAAAATACCTTTTTTGCAGCGGCCTAAAATATTAATTCTACTTTTTAAAATATAGAAAGTATGAAACAGAAATTAATGTATAAAAGAGTTAAATTTTAAATTTTAAAAGCTCAGAATATAAAAATTTTTCCAAAAAAAAATTTATAATTAAGAAATTTCTATAATTAACACACTTTTCAGTATATAATATATGTAAGTATATATACATTAATTTATAAAACTAAAAATAAAATTACAAATTCAATTTTAAAATGATAAGAAAATTTTATTTAAAAGAATATTAAAATTTTTTTTTCAAAAAAAAAGATTTGTAATAACAAATCTCTATAATAGCACATTAATCATTTTTAAATATTAAATTTCAGTTCAAAATCATGAATATTGTTTGATATCAACTTTCATAAAGTTTTTAATTTCTAAAATTACAATGTTAAAATTATATTACGAAAAAATTATATAAACTAACATGTAAATAAATTATAAAAAATAGTGTTTTTTAAAGAAAAATTTAAAACTCATTTTCAGAATGTTAAAATCAACAATAAAACTTAAATTTAATAAATAATTAGTAATAATTATTATATATATGATGAATAAGATAATTGATCAAGAGTCTCATCTATATAGATCACTCAATTGTTATGAAAGTCAACATCTCACGTATTTCAATTGCCATTAAGCTCAAAAGAAAAGAAAAAAAATTGGAAAAAAGTTGGTATGAGAGATTATACCAAGGTTTCTAAATATGTTGGCTTTTGTACACATCAAGTGATGGCATACGTGCAGTTCCATTGAGAATAGGCACGGAATTTATATTTGTTCTCGTACTAATTTTTTTTTCTATTTTTTTTTTGTATAATTTTTTTAGCCTTTTTTTCTTCTCCAACTTTGTTTACGCAACTGCATGCGTGCGTGAAAATTTTTTTTGGAATATTCTCAATTCAAGAGGGACTTGGCATATTGCCAATATGCGTGTGTATGTATGTATACAAGTAGAAAGGTTACATCCGTGGCAATCAATGACACGAAAGGTCAAAGTATGAAAATAAACCAATGACAATCAAGGTAAACAAATCACAAATAAATGTAAATCAAATTACACACAAGAAGGGGTAATAGCAAATAAGTGAATCAAATTGTGATCCTCCAGAGAGATAAGATTGGTGAAAAGCGCACAATGTAACTTTAATAATAAGCTAAACGATAGTTTTAGATATAATTCTAAGTAAGAGAATAAATTGATTCAATTAGAGAAATCAAACCAAAAATAATGAATACTATGAAAGAAATTACAATGGATTTTTTTTTTTTTTTTTTGTATAAAATAATTGTTGTGTTCACAGTATTAGTTGCGAAGTAGTAGTAAAGTAGTGACATTCCTTACAAAACTGCGAATTCACTTTATAAGCAATCAAAGGCATATCTAAAAGTTAAAACCTTAATTTGAATTGAAAATTTAAAAAAGGTGAAGCTTAAGAAAAAATAATTTTTTAATTATGATTACGCTCCTTCGGCTCAAATTCAACTGAAACAATTACTAATGATTTTTTTTTTTAATTTAATTGTTCTTACTCCATTTCAGTACTTCGAATGCAGTTAAAAAAATACAGAAGGGCTCTCTTCGACCTCCGAAGTCTTTAAACCTTTCACGAAAAAAAAAAAAATTATTGAAAATTGCAAAATTCGGTTTCGATGATTTTTAATGTCAATATTAATATGAATTCACGTCTGTATAATACCAACTTTCACGTTTCTACGTGCTTCTTTGAGCGAATTTTTGACACAAAGCCTCATATCTGAACAAAGTGGTTTTGTGGGGTCTACATGATATGGTATTTCGATATCGATGAATTTCAGTACTAATTTTTATTTCAATTTACGTGTTATAATATCAAATTTCACGCTCTTAAATGCTTTATTTTAGGCGTATATTTTACGTTAAGGCTTATAATATCTGAAGAACTTGGTTGTAAGGGTAGCGATATAAGAGGGTGGCTTGATAAGTCAGTGATTTTTTGAATAAAATATATTTTTTTCGGCAATTAAGCGTTTTATTTCTCAACATAGTCCCTTTTAGGTCTTTATGTTTTTCCAATTTTTGTATTCCTTCCAAATAAAAGGTTTTTTTCAAGCCCTCAAAATAGTTTTTGTTTTCTATTTGCTCTTCATTCGATCCGAATGTCTTACCGTCCAGCCATTTCTTCAGCTTTGGAAACAAGAAGTAGTCGCAGGGGCTAAATCTAGTGAATATGCAGAATGGAGTAGCAGTTCGTAGTTCAATTCATGAATTTTTTCCACGTTGACTACACACGTGTACACCCGTGCATTGTCTTGATAGAAAACCATCTTTTCTCGAATATGTCCACAAGCTTTGAATAATATTCACTGGTATTTTTTTTACCATTTTCAGAGTAGAGGATGTGAATAATTGAGGCCTTGCTACTCCCGTAATTCACAATTCATCTGAGCCCAGCAACGCATCAACATGGCTTCCGAAACATACACGGCACTACAACCCCACTTAACGCCATAAACACACAGATAATAGATAGCCTCAACCAAAATCGATACTGCGTGCGAACTATCCTGGTAGCACTGGACCTGTCCAAATCTTTTGACACAGTAACAAAGCAGTACTACTATCGGAGTAATGTGCAATCCTCGTTACCATGCTACTATCGTAGTAAGAAGCAATCCTCGTTACGGCCGGTGTTGAAGAGGTTGGCCATGAGCTAACTGAGGGGTCCGCAATCGTCTTTCTTTCTTTCGAGGTGGAACTTCCAAGCCTCGAAAAATTAAACAGGGGTGATATGCTCTCCCCACTGCTGTTTAATTTCTATATTTCGACCACCAGAGGGCATCTCGCTGGACTAATGAGTACCAGCTCGAACTGGACGTGAAGATGGTTGACGTAAAAATTCCGACGATAAACAAACCAAACTTACTGGAAGTCACATTCGACCGCCTGCACTCCTTCCCTCCGCATACGACTGCAATTGCCACTAAAGTACGGAACCTCAAAAAAATCTCAAATCGTTAATCGGCGGTACTTGGGGTAAATACAAAAAAGCTTTATTCACAACACACAAGGTAATTGGCCGGCCAGTCGTAAACTGTGCTGCTCCGATTTGAACATCGGCGATTAACGAGCGCAGTTGGAGAAGATACAAGCATGTCACAGCACTGCCCAAATAACCAGTATAGACGAGAATACCTTGGCAGGCTTAAACGCCATTCACCGATAGTCCTAAAAACTTTGTTAACTCTCTTCCTGTGAATGGCGCTCTCGGAATCCAAGCATCACCCGTCGCAGAACAAGAGCTCAAGCTGCCCAGAGAGACAAGAGTTATACTCTTACAATTAAGGTCTGGATATAGTAGTCAACTTGATTGCTACCTATTCAGACTCGGCCCTCGACTCGACGAACAATACGTTTCCTGGCTCCCTGTCCCTAGTCGCGAGTTATAGGTCACAACGCCAATAAGAAAAACGGTATTACTACCTTTAAAACACAAAGATGTATCCCAATATATACCTCAAAATACCCGCGCAATTTAAGCTTTAAAGTCTTCTCATGTATGCAGAGTATACTCGTATATACCCCAGGCAACTTTTCAGTTATTTTTGGTCAACCTGATTACACCGAAAATCGGTCAGGTGCTTCCATGGTAATCATCTTTGTCACTCCAACAAAAAAAATTTTCCTACTAATTAACATTTTGAACAGACACAACTAGACAAGGAGTTTATTGTTCATAAATGTCATTGCATGAAAGTGAATCGCCAGCAAAGTACAATATATATATATAATGAACAACTAAAATCTCGATGAAGCTGTCAAGATTTCTTTTTTTTTTTTTAATTTCACTCAAATAGCGTATATCATAAGTGCCTGCGACATGGCATATCGATCGTTGGACAAACGAGATAACTGACAAGTGAAAAGGGTCTCTTTCTATTTCGCACGAGTGCTTTGGCTGAATATGAGTTACAAAGGTTATGCAAGCGAAGCCTTTGAAGGACACACAACTACAAGCAAATACAAAAGTACATATGCTCATTATTGTTTTTGTACATAAGTGCAAGTACTTGTACATTAATGGCGTTTTTTTTTTAAATAACTAAAAAGTATAAAAGAGACATTTCAAATAGCAACTAAAAGTTGGAAAATGAAAGCAACAACAATTATGTTACCGACACTTTTTGACGCTGAACAAATAACAGAGGTTCGAGCTATTATGTAATGCAGATGTATTGTATGTAAAGTAAAGGGTGATCCAAACAGAGGTGCTTCTTTCAATAGCCTTTTTTTGACAGATTACGTGTGGGTCGTGTCAAGCTGTCATGTTATTTTTGTTTAGTATTGTTCGGCATGGCATCATGGAAAGACTTACTCCTGAACAATGCTTACAAATCATTCAACTTTATTATGAAAAATCATGTTCTGTAAAGAATGTGTTTCGCGTGCTTCACTCATCTTATGGTCAACATAATCGGCCTACTGAGTATACTATTCGCAACACCATCACACATCTTGTGACCCAACATCCATTATGGGATAATATTTGACTGAATAGACCACGTCCAGCCTTGCTGAGAGTGTACACGAAGACAGTGAAGAGTCGATTAGGCGCCATTTGCAGCAACTCGGACTGATCGAGAACTTAAATTGAAAGCATACAAAATACAGCTTGTGAAAGAGCTGAATCCGCTCGACCTTCCGACCCCTCGACATCGCTTCGCTCTATGGGCTCTTGAAAAGTTCCAAGAATATCCGTTTTCGACGTTTTCGAGCCAAATTTCGTTCAGCGATGAAGCCCATTTCTGGCTCAATGGGTATGTAAACAAGCAAAACTGCCGCATTTGGAACGAAGAGCAACCTGAAGAGATTCAAGAGCTGCTATTTCATCCAGAAAAACAAAGGTTTGGAGTGGCTTGTGAGCTGGTGGAATCATCGCCAGTTACGAGTTGAAATGCTTGAACGAGTCGTCGGAAATTGGACTCAATGGATGGACCATCTGAGACGTAGCCACGGCCAACATTTGAAAAAGATAATTTTCAAAAAATAAATGCCAAAGAATGTTCGTTCGAATGATAATAAACATTCCCCATTAAATTTAAATATTCTGTGTTTTTTTTTTCCTCAAAAAAGTAGGGAACCTCGAAATGGATAACCCTTTAAAAGTAGGCCCGAGGCTTTGAGTTCTAGTGATGGCAAAGTTATTGTCTAATTTCCGTTAATGGTTTGGATTGTTTGTCAAAGGTAAAGACAACTGGACAGTTGAATCCAAGAATATATTATGTTCTAGAAAATGTGAAATGTGAGTAAAGTAAAAGGAGAAAATAACTTAAATTGCAGCTGTGGCTGTCAGCTACCAAGACAGGAAACGTAAATGTATTTGTAGTTCCATAGAAGTGCTCAAATGGACCATCTACAGTAACTTGAACTCTCTCGTATCAAATATCACACAACTCGGTAGAGGAAGGTTATCTTACACAATTCTTAACATATCTCAAAACCGTCAATATCAGACGACTGAAGCATACTGCTCCCATTGTGGTGATTGTTTAAAAATGAGTTTTTCAGCCTTGTCTTCAGAGCCTTAAAACTAATCAAATTATGAAAATTCGTATTCTACATACAGTTTAGGAAAAAAATACATATTTACAGTCAAAACCATTGAAACCGAGTTAATACAACATACAATTGCCATATAAGCGACAGTTAATAAACATATTTTTTGTTCGAATCTCCGAAGTTGTAGCAGCTATAAGTAGGAAAAGTTTTATTCTGCAAACTTTTTGTAAGAAAAGTATTGACAGCGAAGATCATTGAAATCGGGTGACTATAACCAATAACTTTATAGAAGCAATTGTTCAAAAACATATTTTTTGGTGATATACCCTATATTATATATATATATGAGTCAAATAAAATTATGAAAATTCATATTCAGCACACCTTTCGCAAAGAAAGTGTCAACCGTGAAAATCATTGAAATCCTGTTAATGCAACATATCGCTGCCATACACGTGAGTATTCAAAAACGTAGTTTTTGGTGAAAATCTCCGAAATTGTAGCAGCTAAAATTATAAAAACACATATTCTGCATACCTCTCATAAGAAAAAATTTTACAATAATAATCATCAAAATCGGGTAGCTGTGATATACACCTTCCATACAAGTAATCGTTTGAAAATATTTTTTAAGCAAAAATTCTGCAGTACTTTTTTTATATAATATTAAGTTTTATTTTTGAATTCTTGAAAACGATTGCCATCTAGTTTGTGATAATTTTTACTATAGCTTAATAATCTACATCCACATTTATGCATAAAACTTTAAAAGTAAATTGCATATATGAAGAATATATATTTTTATTTATTTATTTATTAATATTGATAGCTAAGTTTAAAAGCTATAGCTAACAAATAATTTTATGTAGCGCTGGCAGCTAAGGCCTTCGGCTAATGAAGAATATATATAAAATGCGGTCATCTATAAAATTTATGACAATTCAATTAAGCAAACCCTGGATGTGGTACAGCTCAGAAAGCGTTGTTGTTAACGATTAGAGCATTCCATTACCTATGCTAACCGACATTTCCCCTCTCCACCTCCCATACCGCAATCATATGATACCAAACAAGTTTCCTTCAAATGCACGCGTACACTCACACCCACATACTCACTCACATACACTTCCCCAATGAACGATTGAGTTTGTATAAATTGGTTAGACCTTTTACAAAATTCATAATATACATATATGTTATGTATGTATGCGTATATGTATGTGATATTCATTGTGGGTTCATTACAAATTGTCAGCTGATTTGCACAAAATGTTCACAAAATTGAAATTTCCGTTTCGGTTTCATTAAATGCCATACAAAATGAAATGGAAAAATACAGACGAGATATATTTATATGATAACTGTTAACATACAAGTATATAAAGTGTGTATGTAGTTTGTATGTAGAAAATTTAGAAATGCAATCGAGAATTGATAGACAGTATCTAAAGGTTTTAATGGCAGATAGGTCAGCATCATACAAACACAGATTAACATGTTCCCAGCAAACATTTATGGACCATATGGTCCATTAGAGTACCTACAAATACACTCATTTGCGTGTACTATTCGACCAACTCGTGTTTCCATACCAGCTTACCAGTAGGTACTCCATGGAGTACTCTGATGTTATGCAGAGTATGGAGTATATGGTCCAGCCCTAGGACATCACAATTTTACTCTGCATATTAATTTTGAAACTACTCCACAAAATTACTGCAGGGAGTACTTGCAGGGGATTACTTTATGTAGTATATACGGAAAATTATATTCGAACATATTTTCTTGTTTCGAATAACAACTGCTTTGATGAAAAGTTAGTAAAACATAAATATAAACTTCGTATAATCATTACGATCGGCAAAACACGAAAAATGGTCGTGCCGCACTAAGCTGCTATGGAAACATGAGTTGGTCCAATAGTACGCCCAGAGGAGTATATTTGTAGGTTCTCCAATGGATTATATGGTCCAAAAAATTTTGCATGGTTTTACCTCACACATACATATTTTCATACATATGTATGCACATACATTGGCATCGAAAGGAAATATATGTCGTTTGTCTAGGCAAGAAAAATCGTTTTCTATGTTCTTGTATATGTAACATCCGGATGTGGGCATATGTAGGGGAAACATACCACTTTCGAAATGTACCTTTACTGTCCTTTACAGAGTGTAGATAACCAAAAAAAAAAATTCCACAAAACATTGGTTAAAGTATAGTTCACTGAAATCGATAAGTTTCTATTATATAGATATATATATTTGAGGTTGTGAGTATCAATTGCGATATCGTAGCTCTGATGGCTGCTCTGAACTCTTGCAAGTAATCAAATATTTGAATTTCATGACATTCTAATTGTAAAATTCGATTTTCAGTATGCATCAACATCGAATAATCTAATCGAGAAGTCGTTCATTCATTCAGAAAGTGAGAAATGTTTAACACAGAGCTTCCCTTGTTTGAGGTGCGGTAACCAATCCGTTTAGAGTCTTTGGTGGCCGCTGAAAGAGATAGAGATCTTTAGTGGATACTAAGGTTCAGTACAGTGTTTTTGCAACGTCTGTTCAGCAGCGATGCGGCTGTGAGCTGATGTCGGCTTTGAAGCGAGTTGCTCGCTCTATATTACGTGTAACCAAAATCTAAACCTATACTCGTAGCGAAGTTTCAAGCTGGATCACGTGACATAGAAATCAGCTCGAATGAAAAATAAAACAAACCCGCGGATGAGATCCCTCAAGGTGTCGCTACCAATTATTATTGGATGTCCTCGTAAGATTACGCGACTGCGACCCAAGGAGCAAGAACGGAAATGGATTGGTGATTGTTACTTGTTATACGGTCAAATAAATAAGCGCAAATTTGTTGTCGGGTTTGTGGTGGGAGAAAAATACAGTCGCGTGGGCTTGGCATTCACCACGATGGATGAATATCTCGCCCCAATCCGAATCAAAATGAGGTAATTTAACATGTTCTTTATGAGCACCTGAAACGTACTTATGAGCGCTGACCCCCGCCAATATTTAAAATGGAAGTTATCTTTGGCACAAAACAGTCGGAAATTTTAGCCTTCACAACGAAATATCGCCAAATAAGTTGAGGCTAATCGACTTGGCCACGGCCCGAAATAAGGTTTTCTGTTGTACTAGACTCCAACAAAGGAACATCATTACGCTACTTGGCTATTTTTTTGGATTGAAAAACTCCCAACAAGATCGATTATGTAGTGACAGTATCTAACACCGACTCGGACATTGTTGCAGCAAAAAGATGAAGGAGGGGAAAGCAAAAATACTACCAGCGTATAAGAGATACCAAGAGTGGAAGAAGGAAGAGCTACGTATTTGTGGAAAAGCCGAAATGCGTGAGAAGAGCTTAAGAAATTTGCCGACAAGGTTAATACTCGAAAATTCTACGAAAAATTTAGATTACTTACAGAGGGCTTTAAAGTTGAGGGGAGAAAACTTTTCAACCAGCTGAATAGCAGTATAAATAAAACACCAGGACTACCGGCCGAGTTATTCAAATATTATAGAGAAAAGCTGACAAATTTGGTTAGAGAGATGTCGTAGCCCGTGACCTGATAAATTATAAGTATTTTTTAAAAGCTATGGCTAACTTTGAAGTGGATTTTTATATCTAAAAGAGAAATTTCCGAGATTCAGCGAGGCAAAAATTTAAAAGGGAATATTTGTAGGTCCACAAATGAGGCTACTAATAAAGGATAAGACTTTTGAAGGAAAACTGAACGACCGAGAAATTTTGTAGGCCATAAATCAGATAATTATAAAAAATTATTAAATTAACTTGTAATGTCATATGAAGCTTAGGTGTGTAGTATGTCATTACGTTTAAATGGTTATTCACTTAGTGGTTTCGAAAGTGCAGGGCTGTTTTTTTGACATCTGTCAAACTTAACTGTGAAACCAAATATGTTTCGTTGTAGTTGAATATAAGGCATTTATGAATGTAAATCGCACAACTCGTTAAAATTGTTGAAACCTACTAAAAAAGGGTAATTCCAATGTGGCCACGTTTCGTGCTTTAAGAGGAGGTTATGATGCACATAATCGTCCAACTACTCAAACAATTGGTAAAATTTTAATAAAAGTTGAGTTGGTTTCAGATATTGTAAGGCCTGCGCATTATTGTTTTGCTCGTTGCACCTAAAAGTGTAGCCGAAGACCCGAATGTGTCTATTTCCCGCCATTCTCAAAAGCTGGGAACATCTGGTGCGCTCTGTGTAGTTGGTCCTTACTTCTTCTCTCCTATGATATTCAACTTTTTTTCGCCACCCACAAAATAGTGTCAAATGCCACACAACACGAGCGAATATGGATTTATTGCGAGAGATATTTCCCGGGAACGTAATCTCTCATCTTGGCGATTTGAATTGGCCACCGAGATCGTGCAATTTGAGCCCGCTGGACTTTTTTTTGTGGGACTACGTGAGAAGCGTTTTTTTTTTTTGCGGATAAGCTGTTAAATCTTGAGCACTTGAAGACCAACTTCCTTCAAGCTATGGTTGAGATGCCGCCCACTATATACGAAAAAGTGATCGAAAATTACCTCAAACGGATCGAAATTGGCGAAAATTCGCGAGGCGGTCATTTGAATGATTTATATAATGACCGATTCGGATCTTATAATAAGAAAGGAACTTTATGAAATAATTTAAAATGCATTTCATTTACGTTTGTTTTGGAAACCATAAAACGGATAACCCTGTACATGGGCTGGACTCTCATTTGGATTTCTTTTCGGCAAATTTGAATGCTGTTAGTGTTTAACAAGATGAGAGGTTCCATGACTTATAAGGGAAATACTTATTTTAAGTAAAGCGATCAAAATTTTCTAAGTGTAGATTTTTTTTCTGAAAATAGTTGTATGAATGTTAGAGCAAAACGTGTTGTAAACACATTTTGATGATAGTATTTGTTGGCCATAATATATTCAAAATTTTAAATAAGTTTTCAATTCAATTTTGCTGACCAGTGTTATCAAATGAAATTTTTATATTTGAATTAAGTTATTTTCAGCTGTTGAATTTTTTTTCTATAGATGAATGTTCTCTACACTAAACAAACTCTTGCTCATGGTGACTCTCTAAATATATATGTATAATTCTAACATTTTATACGTATACAAGTATAGGTTCATGCGAATTCTTTTCATTGATCCATGTAATATATTGTAGAGTAGCAAATTGTGATGTCATGGCCTATCATTTTTAAGCAAATCTCTGTGAGACATTTTGTCACACTCACACTGAAGGCCAACTTTTGTATCCAAGTATAGATGCACATATCCACATGAATACGTTAAAGTGTATTCAGGCATAGGTGAAATTCTGCCAACAATTTTAACGTTATTTTCGCTATTAGTCGCGCAGAAAAGCTTTCAATTTACACCAAGTACTATCTGGCCTAAGAGTACGAGGGGAACGTTATCGCAAATTGTGTTGAGAATAATGTAGATATGTGTTTGTGTAAATGGTGTGCTGCAGGGAAGCAGTTAAGTAACTTATACGCCATGTTGGCCCAGCCTAGATTACACAATGCAGTTGGGAGAATGCATAGACATATGCGGAACATATATATATATGTATATATATTAAACTACTTTCATGTGCATAATTGTATTCAAGAGATGGGGGTATGAAAGTGAAAGTAATGTTTGTGTGGTCGTCTTCGCTTGATTGCTTTTCAGGGAGATTTTAATGAAGAAATTTTATTTTAAAGAATTGATTTTTCCCAAATATATTCGAAATTTATACAAAAAAGTATTCTTTCTGATTTTACTAATAAAAGTTTTATATTAATACAACAATAAATTTCCATACGTTTCAATCAATGAAAAAAGGAATGTTTTCCGCCATGACTACCTTGCCTATACCTTTCACTAACATAAGAAATTTATTGTGAATTTCAAAATTTGATTTCGATGATTTTCAGTGTCAATATTAACTTGAATTTATATCTGTAAATTTCACGCTATTAGATCCTTTTTCACGTGCAAATGTACCAGTGTGTCTGCCTGTCAAGTTTGGTTGAAATATTTCTAAAACTGAGGGACTAGTTCGCGTTCGAATATACAGACGGACAGAAGGAAAGGCGAACTGACGAATATGGCTAAATGAAATCAGCTCGTCATTTTGTTACCACCAGTATAAATTTTGGTGGGTCTATCTCTTCTCTTTTCGATACTTACATACTTCGAACCAAAGTACATGAAAGGAATAAAAAAAATGTTAACGGGTTCTTCGTAGCATTTTAATAAAATTTAAAAAGTTTCAAATTCCATTTTCCAGTAAAAAGTGATCATGGCTAAATCGTTCCTTAAGTTTAAAAATAACGAGAAAATTTCCGTAAATTCAAATTAATCAAAACCGATAATCAAAAAATATGCCAATTAGTTCTAATATTTCTACTACTACTACTACTATACACAACTCATTCAGTCCCAATTCCATTATTTTCTTATTTAACCTATTCATCATAGATCTTGTTTCTTTGCTATATTATTTCTTGCCTGCATGCAGACTGCCACGTTCATTTTTATATAAGTTGCTGACGCTTAAGGCCCATTTCCGATCTCCATTATTTTCTCATCAATTTTCTTATTTATTATAATTTTTTTTCTTCTTATTGTTCACTACAGATGTTACACTAATTGATGAGCTTACCCTAAATGGACATCACGTGCCGCTGACATCTCGTGTTGGTCATGTCTGTTGGCATATAAATGAATGGAGAAATAAATAAGTAAATAATTGGCAGAAATCCAAAAACAGACAAACCCACAAACACATTTGTACTTGTATATTTGGCAATGTGTAATTGCTATATGGGTTCCTGCAGTGAAAGATTGGTTAAGCTCGGGTGGACTATTTGATTTTTTTGCCCGCAATTGCCAATGCAGATAATCAAATTTTATCGCGCACTTACACTGTAAATTGAATATGTTATTTATTTGTGAATAATATTGGATTTTTCCGCTATCGGTTTTTTTTTTGTCATTAACAGTTATTATCTATAACCATGACTAGAATTTTTTTATCTATAAATTATGGCAAGAATTTTTGAGGTTATATTTTATGAACATCATTACAGAACGTGGTTATTTAAACTTCCATTAAGAACTAATATTTTGAAGTTGCCCATGATACTGAAAAGCTAATAGAATCCTTCTACTATCCTCACTTTTAGAAATTACCAAACCCTCACTTGTCTTCGATTAAAACTATTTGTAAACATACTCATCAGAGAACTGTATTGAGTATGTACGAGACGGTGCGATCGCGCGCGAATAGCTTTTGGTACATGTCAAACACAACACTTGGCAAATTTGTGTTAAAATGAATGGACGTACACAAACCGAAAAAATTGGAAACATCCTACATTAGAGAATGTCAATTATATTGTATATATGTCTGTATATATATCTGCGAAACGTCCGAGGTTTGGGCCTTCGGGCACGGAACTGTGAGGCCGACGAGCTGGCTAGAAGGGGAACTGTCTTTTTCTTCGCTTTCATAGCGTGATTCTCCAAATAGTCATTCTTCAAATAACAAATGAAGCCAGGTCCTATTTCAACAAATCTTTCAAAGACCTCCGCGGTCTTTCTCTTCCCCTGGTTTTACTGGTGGGTACTTCGGCATTACTTGCCCATGAACTATGTAAATGGCGTCGTATATCTCGTACAGTTGTACAGTTTCAATTTCCTACTCGGTCCAAGATAGCGCCTGTTGGTGATTTGAAATCTTGTTATTAGTGTCTACGACTTCGAAGTTATGACTGACAACAATGACGAAGGTGACAAGACGCAAATGAGCTGACTGTTTTGTTTGATGAAAAGAGATATTTCGTCTTGTCATCGTTCACTAGGTAACCCGCACTGTCCAAACCACTGCAAATTCTGCACACGACGCAAGCACAAGTCTTTCTTTTTACAAAATAATTGATGAGATTGACCTCCATCAGTAGGACCATTAACAAATGACTGACGATAAATGTCAGCAACCTTTCCAATTCATAAACCGCACTTAATGGTTTGATCAGCTTTGAAAGTGATCTTCTTCACAGGGTCACCATTAGTATCACAATAGGCAATCAGGTCCAAGTGCGCTTGAACAGTGACTCGCGATCAGGCCAAACACTACCACTGCAACCAAAACCTGAACTTTAAGAACTTCTGAAAATGTTTAAATAAAATATTTTAATACGTTCACCTGCCTTTTATCCTTCCCATGTACAGTGCGAAGTAACGGTGAAGTACATAGCAGGAAAGCCTACGATAATGATAACCATGGACCCGATATTACCTCTAAGAAAGTAGGCGAGAACCACTCTGGTTACTGTAAAACTAATTTCGCTGCCGTGAATGCTGAGTCAATACAAAGACTTGCCACTCAGTTGTGGGTCTAGGAGAGTCGGAAGAGTCTCTGGCACTCTCTAATGTGATCTACTAAGGCACATGTAGCGTGCTTGAATTCGAAGCTGCTTGGAGGAGAGTTGGCGTCATTTCAGCACTTTTTTCCTTGCTTTGCGAGATTCGAACTAAAAGTATAAAGTTCTCATATATTCATGACGCTTTTGGAAACTTTAGGTCATAAAAGTGTAGCCTTTTGTATTTGATATGATTAGTTTTTGTCAAATAGCAGGTTTTGAGTAAATTCTTTTTTTTTTTTTTTTTTGAAAATTGCGAAATGTTTTTGCATAAAGGAGTTTATATATGTATAAATGTATATATGTACATATAACTAAGTGATGTCCTATCGGAGCTACCTTACCCTTAACTAAAAATGAGTCCATCTAAGCCTTTTTTTGGCCAAAAGGATTGTAATATTCATAGAGAGTGTATTTAATGTTTCCGTTGTTCCCTTTTACTGGGGTAAGGATAATCAACAAAATAAAATTTTAATGTGAATTAAATGCGCTATTATGAATAAACTAATTAATTAAAGACATTTAATCGAGATCAGCTATTATCCCTTTGTCATTTGCAGCTTACGAAAAAGTGAAAGAAAAATTCATAATAAATCTCAAATTCACAAGTGTTTTGATTTCTAACAAAGTCATTTGTGATTTTACGCAGAAGGTATTTCCAAAATATTTTAATCAAATTAAGCGATCAAATGACGGCAACAATATAAGCAAAGTAAGCAGCGCCAATGGCGAGTAGAAGATGATCCATGAAAGAAGATTATCGAAAAGTGATTCGGCACAAAAGGGCACAACAGGCGACCGGAAAAATTAGCATCAAGAAAAGTTAAGTGAAAACACAAACACACATGTCAGAAAGATACTCCCATACAAACACAAAGAGAAACAAAATAGTAAAGAGTTACAAAAGGGCAAAGAGCTAAATGGAATGATAACCAAAGCAAAAGCAGACCCAGCTGAAAGAAGGCAACAAAGAAAACTCAACGCGCACACATTAGGTATGCAAAGGAACGCAGCAAAGGGACACGGCAACAATATGTGTAACAACAAAGTTAAGTAATCAAATCTCTGTAAGGCAAACGCGTAAATAAGCCAACAACAAAGTAAACATAAGATTTAACAAATACTGCTAAATCCAAAATCAATTCCATACACAGCTGTGATACGGTGATTAAAGCGAAGGAGATATGTACAAAAGAGCCTTTTGTGTGAGTTCTGCGAAATTTGTTACGCAAATTTTAAGAAAATCAAAAAAAAAATCGCTCCTCAAGGCTGTGAGTAAAATGCATACGAAGTTTATTGATGTTTACGAAAATCATTGAAAATAATAATTATAATAGTAAAAACCATACATAATATGAAAGAAAAATGTAAGGCAAAATAAACGCATATCATACAGTAACAATATAAACGTAAAATATTGTTTGAGTGCGTGGGCGCCGACGGTGAGCAGGGCGCGGTCGCTTCATTTACATTGTGATTTCGAGCGACAAAAATCGACGGAAAATGCCAAAAGCTGAATAAAGCATAAGGACGCAGGCAGTGATGTGCGTGTGTGTGTGCAAGTGTTTTGTTGGCGCCACAATGACTCATGGCTCTTGTATTTGTGAGTGTGGTGCTATGCACAGTGAGTTATATTCCAATTACGACCACACGAAAATCTAGAAATATTTTTAGAAAAAAAAAAATTTATAAAAAATTATTCCTTATACATAGCTCACGACGATAATTATTGCTCTTAAACGAATGGAAGGTTTATTACATTAGGCTCACTTTTATTTTTATTTTTATTTTTTAGATTTGGTAGCCGAGTAGTTAGCATTGCGTACCACTATTCGGCTGGTCAGGTTTCGAGTTCTGGTCTGACCAACATTCCAAACTGTGGAAAACTATCTTAAATAAAAAATTAAGTTAATTGTGCTCATTGCGATCGACCCTTGACGGGGAATGTCGAGCCCTCCGAGTGTATTTCTGGCCTGTAAATAAAAGCTTCTCTTAAAAATCTATCAACTGTTTGTATAACAAAATTTAAGTAGTATAAACTGTAAGTCCCTTTATTTGTTAGAAAGACATCAGTCACATAACACAAATTGTAGGAGGATCCGAAATCGGCCGAAAATCACTTCAGCTGTTACAAAGCGCCAATTATATATATAGATGTGCATACATAAAGGTTACTTATGCAAGAAGTATGAGTATTTTTTGTTACTGTAACTAAAAACCGGCATCTTGAATTTTAAAGAAAATTTAAAAAATTGAATTTCATGTGCTGATTAAACTCTATTTTTGGCGTAAACAAAACATCACCGAAACCAAGGAAAGACTTGATAAGCACTATAGGAACTTTTCATAATCAATTTCTATGGTTAAAAATTGGTTTACTGAGTTTTGTTGCGGTCGTACCAGTACAAGTGACGCCGAACGTTCAGGTTGTCTAAAAGAGCTCGTCACGCCAAAAATCACGAATAAAATCCATTAAATTATATTGAACGATTGGAGAATAAAAGTGCGTGCGGTTCTCAGGCTGTAGGAATCTCAACTGAGCCGGTGTGTCAAATTTTACATGAATATTTGAACATAAAAAAGATATCCGCGCGATGAATGACGTGATTGCTCACACACGACCATAAGGACAATCGTGTCACCACTTCAAAGGAGTGTATGGCGATGTTCAATCGCAATCCATACCACATCACACCCGAGAACGTGCACCAAAGAAAGCCAAGGTGGGTCTGTCGACCAACAAGTTCATAGGCCAGTTTTTTGTGGGATGCACGAGCTATCATTCACATCAACTGACATGAAAATTGCCAAACGATCCCCGCCGAGTATTATTCAAAACTTTTGGATTTGAAGTATAAATGGCCGCATATGGCGAAGAAATGCTGTTCCATAGAAACAATGCTTTGAACTGCTACCCCATCCAGCATATTCTCCAAATATAGTCAGCTTTCCCATTCCCATTTCCTATTCCCATTTCCCATTCCCATTTTGAGGGACTTAAGAAAACACCTATTATTTGGAAGGAATACAAAAATTAAAAAGACTAGACTTAAGGTATAGGACTAAAAAAGTTTAGAAATAAAACGCTTATTTGACGAAAAATATATATTTTATTCAAAAAGTCATTGACTTAGCACACCGCCCTCGTATTACACACTGATTAAAATGCAAACAACTAGGTTTTATTTAACAAAATTTGTAAATAACCAGCAGTATGTTACAATTATTTAGGAAATCACTTGTGGTACTCCACATGGGGACATCTCATATCCGCTTATGAAAGTAGATAATCTGAAATAAATATCTGAAATAAATAAGGAAACTTTTTAAGACGAAAATAAAAATAAACTAATTTAACTCTTAATTTAACTCACAGGGTACCATAATATCTACAAATGTCATGAAAGTCGTCCTCCGCATAGGTCTTATTAAAATTAATATTAATTCGAGCATCATTTATACTCTCGCGAGATCAAAAAAATATGCTTAAGATAATGATATCGGTAATAGTGAAGATACTTATATAGAAAAGTGGGCAGAGGGGCAGGGTTCTTCTGGGACTGTCGCAAAAATGAAGGTAATTCCAAACTCAAAAGCTTTCAACTCTATCTTATCATCTCATAAGCTAGGTAAATATATATTTTAGTTGCCTTTAAACAGCAAATTGTTTTTACATTTACTACAACAATCAAATCATGTTTTAGTTACATATTTGCGAAACCATTTTATTGAAATACACGAAAATATAAAATCTAACCATTCTCCGACGATGGGGGATATACCGTATAGATAGAAATGAATAGAATCATGGGTTTCGAAGATTGATTGGAACTGAACAGAACACACCCAACGGAGAGAATTTCGCTTCTAGCCGAAGTGGAGAATAATGTTTATTGATGCTGTATTATAGTATGAAATTTACAATATCAAAGATCGGACAACATCTCGCAATATACAAGTAATTACTTGAAAGCATTAGAAGAAGAATAGATGGACCCATCAAAATTAATACCGATATGATCAGAATAACGAGCTAAGTTTATTTTGGCACTCCAGATCGGTCGAGTATATCATATAGCTTCCGCAATAACCGATTTGCTGAGATATTTGATTTTGAGTCATAAATACTTCAATAAAGCATT
This sequence comes from Neoceratitis asiatica, assembly GCA_030068015.2. Taxonomy (NCBI): domain Eukaryota; kingdom Metazoa; phylum Arthropoda; class Insecta; order Diptera; family Tephritidae; genus Neoceratitis; species Neoceratitis asiatica. Next base: position 10,742,199 of record CM061528.1, read on the forward strand.
TAAGAATATGAAATTTGGTATTTTATATACTAAAAATCATTGCGTTACGACCACTATAAGCTTTATATTTTACCATCGATTTTTCATACAATAATTTGATAAGCTCATGAAAAGTATTAAGGCTTCGGCACGTTTTCTTTTTCTTTTGTTTCTCTTGTGCTCTAATATATTTTCCATAATTCCATAATCAAAAATCAATCAATTATATGCTCTTGGCTTTAATAAAACAGATATCAATCCCTCTTTACGACTGCTTGACATGCTTTGAGGCTTAGGATTATTATTTTTTATTCGCAAGCTACCACAAAAGTGCACTTCTCAAATGGTTTTACAAAAAACCATAAGACAAAATTTGATTAATATCGTAGATACATGAATGCTCTAGCCTTAATAATTTTGGATTTCCATGTCAAAGCGGATCTAGAATTCACTAAAATGGAGAGAGGAAAGCGGAGCTATAAAAACCGATCACATTTTAATATCAGTTTATGGAAAAGTACTTATAACTGTATAAAATAAATAAATTTGTAGTTAATGGTATATACATTTTATTTGCTTGGCCTTGTAGAATCTACAGCGTTTCACTAAATAAGCGGAGCTTAATTAGCTGCCTTTAAGTGGCCGCAAAAGCCGAGTGATTAGGACCGCGTACTACAATTTGGAAGGCCTAGGTACGAGCAACATCCAAAATTATAGAAAATAAATTTTCAAATTTCGGTCGTTCCTCGGTCGAATAAACTGTAGTTGTCTCTATTTGTTGGTCAAGATGCAAAGCCACAATTTGGAGGAGGAACTCAGCAAACCTCTTTCCTGAAATTTGAGATAGTTTCATTATTGACTAACACTTTCAAAATTGCTTGGCACAAATCTATTTGAAATTGTAATATTTAGTGGATAATCTCTGCAAAAATCAAAAGCAAAAGCGTACAGGTGACATAATTAGTATATACCTATTCGAGGAAATCCTAAATCTCGCTAAAAAGAAATCTTTAAGACGAGATAATCCCAAGTCGCCTGCAGCGGACGTTGAACCCACGTGTTTTTATTGTTTATTTTTCCATGTATTTTTTAAATAAATAATAATATTGTGCGCTGAACTCGTAAATTTACTTTCAATATTTTTTTTTTTAATTGAGCAAAAATCTTTTTATTTAAGAAAAACTTCCAAATACTCAGTGTGGACATGACCACTGTGCATCACTCGTCGCATTATATTTTGCAATTGCAGAAATGCGGTTTAAGCTGTTGGTGGTCGATAGCTGACAAAGAGGTATTAGAGTGGTCTTTTGAATAAGCCTAACAATGAGACAATTGGTTACAAACATACATATGCTTGTACGTGTGCACGTTTTTACACCCACTTGAACGTAAAATTGCATATGTAAATGTACATATATAGAATACCAATTTGCACGAGTATGTGTATGGGCAAACTATTTACAAGAACATAAAAAGCTTATGTCGTATATAGGTATGTATGTGTGTATAATTGAAAACACCAACACATGCCGCTAAAAACAACATATAAAAAGAAAACACAGTGTTACATCAACACACACATACAGACTTACAGTGAAATGCCAAAATCTATATCAGCGCCTAGCTGGCTGACTTATGCAACAACAACGATAACACGGCGATGACGTGCACAAAATGGGCGGTAGGTGGATGAGTGCAATTGCGTTGCGCGTTACGGACTGAGGTCGAGGCCAACAATATGAAGCAGAGCTTTTAGTTATTGCTACGAATGGAGGCGTTACATATATGAAGAGGATGATGATGATGAACTCGTTGCTGGGTCGCTGATATGACGCTGGTGGATTAGTTAGACAGCGTTGACTGCCTAGAACGAAGTGATGCGTTGATAATGATGATGAGGATAATGAAGTTTAGTTTACACAATGTCTATTTGGATGTTTGCTAAACTACGGCTTTTGCAATTACAATGACACACAATACAGGCGATAGGGAGGCGTAAGAGCCCTCCTTCTACACGTTGCAAGGGTGTGAGCCTTCGTTGAAGTGCCGCAGTTGATGACGAAATTCCTTTGCTGTTTCCCTTTGGTATTTGCTTTTGTTTGCTATTGCATACACGCACACACACACATACACAGAGGAGGACTCGTTTGTTTTGTAACAATTTATTCTGCTTCTTCTTCCTGTTTGTATCACATTTCTTTCTTTTTTGTGTGTTTGCGTGAATTCTTAATGCCAACAATAAGCTTGTAGTCTCAATGGCGCCAGCTACACCCTCTATATACGTACTCTTCGGCTTCTCACTGCCGTGTATACGCTTCTGTCTGTTTGCTATCTTCTTTATATATATTAGGTTTTAATGTGTATATATGTAAAAAGGAAACTGTAATAACACCGCGGCAATTTGTTGTGATTATTTATTTGTTGTTGATGGCTATATGATGACGTCGTCGTTGTCGTCGTTGGTGTTGAAGAAGTAGTTACGGGGCTTACATTACGTGAATGTATTGCCTTTGCTTGAGTATGTATTGTTGGAATGTGCGTAAAATTCTAGTAACAAATTTTTTTTTACCAAAAATTTATTTGGTGTTTTGCTTAATAAATTTTATGAATTTTGATTCTAATTACTTTCTTATTAACTTTTAATAATTTAACTTCTAATTTTACTTTCTAGCTCTTTTCTTCGCTTTGTGGTGTACTTGGTTGTATTAGAAATTCATTTATTGCTTCTTACTTGCGTAAATATATAAGTATGTCCATAAAAAAGGACTCAATAATCGTTGTGCTGATATGTTATTGGTTAAACGTATGATTTGTTGGTGTTTTAATAAAATTCTGCTATTTTATTTGCCACAAAATAGTTATAATTTAACTTAGTTTCATTGAAAGTAATACAAATTCTTCAAACACTACTGCAAATTTTGCTTATTGACTACCTTTTCGTCTGCTTGCACCAGCGAAGCTCCAAAATATCGACGTTTCTCTACGTTTATTACTCTCTGCACACACTTTATTTGTTTATTCCAAAATACCACTTTTATGAAATATATAATTTTATGTTGTTTATTTTCAAATTTTTATAATTTTTTCATTTTTCACGGCAAAGTCGGCTTTTAACTGCTTATGTATCAAAAAACTGTCGCAGCTATTCTTTACCCTCGCCATACACTGACACTTTATTGTAAACACTTTTATTTATCACTATCTATTTTACTGCTTTATTGCTGTTTCCTTTTGCATCCTTTGCGCGTTGCGACAAGAAACAAGAAATTCAATATGCTGTCAAGGAGGGAAATCAAAGTGTGTTGGTTAGTAAATGAAAAGTAGAGAGTACGTGGAAATGCGACAAAGAGAGAGTGTGTGGTATAAAGAGAAAGAGAGAGTGAGAGAAATATAAAATTTATTCAGAGAGTAGTGATTGTGAAAGGATAACGGACAAATATGGACTTTGGGCGAAATATTTAGCAAACAAACAAAGTTTGAAATGTGGATGACCCTGTAGGAAAAAATTAAAATACTTTTGAATACGACGTCTAGTTGATGTTGGCTCTTAAAGTCTTCAGGTATATTTTGGTCTCTAGATTTTCTTTCATTTAAAATCAGAATAGATAATAAGGAAAATTATAAAATGAATCGATATTTATAAAGCCAAATATTTTCAGCTCAAAATGCATATCCCGGACTCTTTACGGCACATGATGGAAACATATCTTTCTTCGACCACGATACATTAAGCAATAATCTTGGCCCAGGTCTCCGTGAAAAAAAAGAATCATAGGCAAACCATCGGATATTAGCAAACAATCGGTTGTCCTTAACGGAATTGTAGAGTTATTTTTATTATCGAAAACCCAAGATTGCTTGGAATAATTAGACTCAGAAAGTGCTCTCAAATACTCTCTACTCTACGCCGTACGTGGACGGTATTTGCAAAGCAAACCCTTGACCTTCTCAATGCAATCTTCTTTTCTGATGCACCTTTAAGTAGGTCATCGGACCCAATAATGAGATACTCCCTCGAACCATATAAAAGAGCAATGGTAGAAAAGTGAAAAGGTATTTGATAGCAAACCTTAGAATTTCAGAACAATAAGCTTGACGTCATTTCTGCTTAAAGTAGAGGAACGATTGGTTGAGATTTATATTAGAGTCACAAACTATTGAAAACCCAAAACTCCGATATAAAAATTGTTCAACGAAAAGAGCTCCACACATGGTGGTACCGTAAGTCGAGAAATCTATGCCTTCAATAATATACTCATTTCGAATAGAAAATTAAGCAAATCAGAGAACTCGGAAGAACATATGTGAAAAGCATCTACCGCTGTCTATAATCGCAAAGGCTCGATTAGGCGGAAATCGGACATGTCAACGTTAGCTTTACGTAGCTTTGGTTAGTATTATACTTCACTACCAAGTAGCAGTGCTCTGGTGGCCAAAATCAATCACGTTTAATTCGATAGAGGGTGAACCATGGCTACTGATGCTTTGAAGTTTCTCTTGGACCCACTCTCATTGGCAATATGGAGATGCATAATGTACTGCGGTAAGACTACAGAAGGTAACTTAATGTAAACTGGCAAACCACGGTCATACTAATATCTTAAGAAGATTCCGGGCACCAAAGTCCACGAATTACTGCATAATCTTCACTGACAACATGACAGATTTCTAGGTAGTTGTCTCAGACAAAAAACTGGTCAACAGGGTAGGTAGTGGAATCTACTTAAAAGAACTTGGGATTAGCTAGTACTTAAGGCTACACATTACGCTACATATCATGGAAAAATTCCATACTCCTAACGTCAGCACTAGAAAACTTTATATTATATTAATCAATCTTTATATTAATCAATTGATAATGTTGTTAAAGACTGCGTCTGTATAACTTGCGTCAAGTTTATAATATATCGAGAAGAAAGCTCACCGCTCCTCTCACTTTAAAACTCATTCTCCTCTAGTCTTATAAAATGCTAGTTCGGAAGCGCAGTGGTTTGTATTATCAGGTACGAAGTTAGAAAAGTGGAGAAATGATGAGGGTCGTCCAGGGACAAGCAAATTTGATAGCCCGAGGTTGACAGCAACAAAGTAAGTAAGAATTAGATTACAGTACAGAATTTGAATAAAAGTAGACCATGTTGACTTCCAACTGAACACACTATTTTTATCAAGTATTGAACCTTAGAGCTCACTTAAGTCAATTGTAAGTTAACGCTCAACAACGAAGTAAAATTTGTTTCCGAAATCTTATAATCTCCTTAATTCAATGATTTCTGTCTTGTTGGAGAAGGCGCCAATATTACTAGAGAACCCTAAATATTTTTAACAAGCTCTCTACGACTGTGACTCAGCACGTAAGGTGTCTTATAAAAATTTACTTCGTTCACGAATGCTTGACGTCAATCTACTTTATTTTTTAACAAAAAGTGAGTTTTGATAATTAAATTAAAAATAAAAGGATATGTGTATTATGAGCAGAGCTCGCCACTTATCTACCACTCAACAATCATCCGGATTATTATAAAAGCACGCCTACATACATAAGCTGTTAATATATTTCCCCTTAGTAGCACGTGCTTACATGCAAACTTAGATCCTGGTCGAACATCATTCCTACACACTCTTCCCAGGGCCTGCAGTCTACTTGCTAACGCACGCATAATAAATTGACCACCGGGCACGAGACACATATTTACGAGTATGTGTCTGTCAATAACCTTTGCACATGACACACGCACGACCAATACAAGTATGAGTGAGAGAAAAAGTGAGAGCGTGCACTTCATTGTTTAGTTTTTGCTTATGTCATTGGTTGTCTTTCGCCGCATACAATTGTCAAACTACAACTCTGACAGTTGGTGGACAATAATAACATTGTACATATATCCTTTGGAAGAAAGCTTGAAAGAAAAAAGCTCACAAAAGCTTTTGAGTATGCAAGGTGAAATGAATAGAAATGGACTGACAGTTGTGTTGATGTTGATGTTGATAATGTGAGGTTGGGTATATTGTTGATTATATGAATAACGAAATATAGTTCTAGGCGTTTATAGTTTTTTTTTTTAGTTACGAAATCAAAAACTATAAAATGAATGAAGTACTTAAGTAAGTGGACTATTTGTTTTCAAGCATGCGAATGTCCTGTAAATTTTATGAATATAAATAGGTGATGATACCTTAAGGCGCACAACAAAAGAAATTATCCGCAAATGGCAAATTAAGAAAGTTATCAGCATATTATATAAATAAATAAAGCAGAAATAGTCAACTCGGTACTAATGGTACTACAAATTACCTGTTTAAATTCTTAGACAAGTCGATTTCACTTTATTTATACATACAAATAAAAATGTTTAATGTATGTTTGTATTTACACTATAAATAAGCCAAGTGCAAATGCCATAAGCCAGCAGGAGGAATTCATAGGGGCACGAACACAGATATCACAAATGTGAGCTCAACACACGGTGATTCGTAAATTTGTCTATTCATCGATTTTTTACCGTTATACAATTTTCATACGAATTTATTTCTACCAAATATCAATTAAATGCATATCTTGCGCAAATTTTCTTTCAACGAGGCGACCGCATTTTTCGATTGCAACACCAAATATATAAACGACAATTATATATACATCTATATAGTTATATATGATTACACACAAAGACGTTTACACGAACACACGTACATATGTATGTATGTATGCACATAGCACAACCTTTCGTCAGCTTATTAAAATTGATTTTCCTAAATTTAATTTAATTTTTATTATTATTGCAAATTTGCTTGGTGTTTTCGATAGCTTTTTATTCGCTCGCCTACGGAAAATCCACTGTGTCTGTGAAAATGTCAAAAATTATGTGATTTCCTTTGCTCACTCACACACACACACACACACACAAATATTGGCATACAGTCGCTTGCTTATTCATATTCGCTTTCACATTTTCTCTGTTATTTAGATTTGTATCGTAGTTCATTGAGTGTGCTGCTGCTGTTTTTGTTGTTGTTGTTGTTGTTTTTGTTGTTGTTGTTGTTGTTGTTGTTGTTCTTGTTGTTTGAGCGCACTCACACATGCATAATTTTAACACGAATTCCACTTTCCGTTATTGCCTTCCTACCGCCAACTTTACTCTTCTGTCTGTCTTTTCCTTACCTCATTTTTACGCTCTTCATCCCTCCCAACCGTGATTTGATTTTTCACATTTTTCACATTTCTCATTTGTCGTCTCCGTTTTTTCTGTTTTCCTGCGAGAGCGCTTATTCTTATAACATGCTCGTATATTGTTTTATCGCCACCACCCATCATCACCGCTCTCACTGTGCTGTGCTTTCCGCCGTTGTTTTGATATAACGGTGTCCTCTTTTACGTCTTTCATTTCACATACTTTTTTTGCCTATTCGCTATTGCTTCTTCTCCGAACTTTATTTTGCTCACTTGCCATCATAACATTTGCTTTTGTATGGGAGTGTATGAGTGTCTGTCTACCTCATCTTTGATTTTCAATGGCGCCACCTGCTTATTTTAAGTACTTAATACCAGATTTTGGTTGTTGATTTTTTGGTTGTTGATATTTCATTGTGTTGTTTTTGTACTTCACCGGAAGGAAAAATTACAACGCACTTTGCATTTTAACAAATTAATTTAAATTTATGAAATTGGTTTTGCAGCTATTACTTTTAATTTTTGTTTTAGGTTAGTGAGCGAGAGACCTATTTTTTATGTGAATTGAATATTTTTAATTACAACAAAGAAAAGTGGTAGAATTGACAGAGAGAATGCAGGCTTTTAATGAAGAAGCACGAAGGCTTCATAAAGATCCTAAATTGAACTATTATACTTGTACATATGTTTTTCAATAAAAAAATCTTTCAAAAATATTTTTTTTTTAAATTGAAAAGAAAATAATTTTCATATACATACATATGTAAATCATATAAATTTTGTTTCTTTTGTCTCATGATGCAATAAGAAAAGGTGAAATTTGTAGACAGTTTTTCGCTCAAATTCCACCATGGCTGTCTTAGAAAAACAAAGTCATGTTTTCATTATTTGAGGGTTTTTTTTTTATCGCTGATTCATTGTGTTTGCTATTATTTACTTCTGGATAGTATTTTGTATTTTCTAATAACATGTCTTAAAACAAATCCATTCTCTAACATAAAATAAAACAATTATAGTGAAAAAACGCAAAAATTCCCTTGACAAAAGTCTTCATACACCACGGGTTTACTAGCAGTTATGTCGATATGCTGTGTTGTTATGGCAGTTAGGTACCATTTTTTAACTTTTTTTTTTTTTTTAATTATGTTTTCTAATTTGCTAGTATTCAATTTAGTTGTGGTTTAAACACATTAGCATCAGCAATGGCTCCGCGAAAAAAAAGTCCATTGACGTATGAGTCTTGGTTATTCAGTACAGAAAAGAGAAATAATCGTATGGTAAAATTTAAAAAAATTTAATCTTAAATCCACCAAAGGTTTGTAAAAAACTTTGAAAAAATTGGAGCAACCAAAAAAAAAGCCGTGTGTTGGTCGCCCGAAAAAGCTAACTTGAAGAGATATCACCTTTATTCTGAAGGAAATTAATGATGATCCTAAAGTTACTGCTCCAAAATTAGCCGAAAACATCACAAGCTCATCAAGAAAGTGTGTCCATCCAAGAACAATTCGAAGAGCTCTGAACTATAATGGCTTCCACAGTAGAACGTCGCGTAAAAGGTCTCTTATTTCTGAAAAAAAATCGTAAACTTCGCTTGGAGTGCGCTAAAGCACATTTAGACAAGGGAATGGATATTAGGCAAAAAATCTTATTTACAGACAAATCGAAGTTCAATATATTCGGCAGCGATGGAAGAGCAAAACTTTGGAGAAAAGAAAGCACTGCACCTAACTCCAAAAATATAGTAGCAACAGTGAAGCATGGTGGCGGCAACGTAGTGGTTTGGGGAGCGGTTGCGGCAACTGGAGTTGGAAAGCTTGTTTTTATTGAGGGTAATATGGATGGGTTGAAATATAAGTAATTGTTGGAAGCTTATCTGAAGCCTTCGGTGAACAGTTAGGAGCTTGGCGCAGGCTGGATCTTTCAACAGGATAACGATCCAAAGCATACGGTCCATATTGTGAAGGATTAGTTGCTTTATCATGCTCCAAGGCAACTACACACACCACCTGAAAGCCCAGATTTGAATGTTATTGAATATGTCTGGGAGATTTTCGAACGAAAAATTAGAAAAAATCAAATTGGGACAGTATTACTCCCTCAGAATTGACAAATTTAGTAGCTTCGATGCCACGATAGCTTCGAGCTGTTATTAATGCAAACGGTGAACCAACTAAATACTAAAAATATCATGTTACCTGATATTAACCAAAGTTTTGCGCTAAGATAAGTTATGTATGTACTGTTTGTAGACTTTTGTCAATATTGGATTTACGCTTTTTTTGTCGTAGCTTTACTATTTTATTTTTAAAAAAATATTTTTTTTGGTTTTGTTTGATAAAATTGAAATAAATTTTATCGTAAAATTTTCCAATAAACCTTTTGGGCTTTCAATTCAACAAATCCAGGTGGTGTATGTAGACTTTTTTCCGCCACTGTATATTGACAATTTTAAAATATCGGTTGGAAATTAGGTGTAAGGTGATTCAGGAAGGCCTGTTTAGAGGTTGCATACTCGTATAATTGTGATTTGCATTAACCCGATAACAAATTCTTAAATTCTACGACCATATCTTTTCAGCTTTCAACCTACTTGCGATCACGTATTCTTACATGCAGTAAGGATCAAGGTTTACTTCAATTTCAATCTCAATGTTCTTTACCTTTTGAAATTCTAAAGAAATTTGTTTAAAAAAAATTGAAAATTTTTCTTCTACAAATCGATCTGTTCAATGCTAAAAAACAGCCGTTGGGCAATGAGTTAGAATCGAGTTGCTTACATTGCTCGTTATCCGAGTATTTAGAACTCAAAAGTTTTCATATTTCACTCGGCTTTTAAATGTCCTGCTCCGTCCAAATTTACCCTCCCTTACCTGGCATATAAATAAATTTGAATATGCCAATTCCACTATTTTTGTGAAGCGTACATGGTTTGAAAAAAAACTCGCATAGTACGGTTATCTATTTCAGAGTAAAGGCCAGTCTATGGTCTTTCTTTCTAGGGAGTGGTTTGGGCCACATTTATTTTTTATAAAACATCTTAAATCATTAATTTTTCGAATATAATTCAAAAATTAAAAATTATTAATTTTTTATGTCCAAAAAACTCGGATTTTCTTTTCAAAGCATTAACATAACTTTTACTAAAATTGGTGCGAAAAATCTGTCAAAATTTTTTTAACGTGTAAAATTTGGTAATCTATACACATATGTAGATTCAAAAAATACGGAAACAGATTTTTCAGATATGGGATTTCGGTTCAAATAGTCAAAAGTTGATATGCTCATTCAAGGAACAAGGGCTTCGACATAACCAAAAACAGCACTACTTTCTTGTTACACCTTTCTTGTACTTGTACATGAAATGGTATAATAACATTGTTCCGAAGTTTGTATGTATCAGAAGGAGAAGAGATAGGCCCACCAAAACTTATACCGATCGTATCAGAATGACGAGCTGAGTTGATTTATTCATGCCCGTCTGTTTGTCCGTCTGTTTTAACGCGAACTAGTCCTTCAGTTTATGAGATATTTCAACCAAGCTTATTAGGCATATGCAGTAGTACATTTAAATGGTCATTTTTAGGAACTGGCAAGATCGGACCACTATAGCATAAATATGATCTATTATTGAGATTTGAAATTTTGGGTTATAAATCCAACAAAAAAGTACGCACGACCTTGAAATTTGATATTCTGTACATAATGAATTTTACATTGCTTCTGAAAATCATTGAAATCGGACGGCTATAAATTATAGCTCCAATACTACCGATTCGTTCAGATACACACTTTAAGATGTGATGACGAAAATATTTTTTAAGTGAATTTGTTAAATTTTATGATATTTTTTATTAAATTATGTGTGTGAACTTAACGTAATCTTAAAAATATATGAATTTATTAACAATATGGAAATATAGAAAATGTTCTAATATTTTTCGTGATAACCTTTCTTCTGAATTCTGAAGTACACTTCCTAAACTTTGTGTGCATTTCCGCATAAGCCTCCTACAAAATTCTAAGACGTTAGAAGTAAAAATTATATTTATTTAGAAAAAAATTAAAAATTCTGCATCAAGTGTTAATTAGTCCCATTTCAGAAAGTTTCTGGATATTTGATGTACTTTTGTTAGGACATTTTTATTTAGGTTAATAACAAAAAGTTTGCCTTATTGCCACATTTTCTTGTGATCCAATTAATATTAGAACTAAAAACTTGAAATATTCCCTAAAAGCGACCGTATTTATTCCCATGTTATCCAAATTACAACGTTGAGCTAAGGCAATTACAATACGAGCTGTAACTATGTATATTACCTTTCCTCGTGCTGTTGCCTATACTTACATCTGTATATATGAGTAAAAATAAATTTGTATATATGAAAGAAAATTGCGAGCTATGTAAACAAAAAATCTAGGATAAAAAAACAAACAAACAAAATAGAAAAAATGGGCCGTCTTCGATTGTGCCGACGTCTTTATATCTTTCATGAACATACCAAACTTATTGTGAATTGCAAAATTCATTTTCGATGATTTTCAGTCTCAATATGAATTTGAATTCACGGATGTATAATACCAAATTTCACGCTTTTAGATGATTTTTTGGCTGGTTTTTGACACAATATTTTATATCTGAATTGGTTGTATAGGGCCCATGTGATATAGGGTCATCCGACTTTGATTTTCCCTATCAATATGCAATTCATAATATTTGTGCATATTACCAATTTTCATGCGCTTAGATGCTCTTTTTTGACCATAGCCTCATATCTGAAGAAATCGGTGCACGGGAGCTATATATTATAGTCGTCCAATATGCAACTCATTATGTGTGTCTAGAGTGTGTCGCGTTTTTAGGTGTTAATAATCCGAAAGCGGTTCCTGCAAGTGACACATATCATTGATATGACGCCACAATGATGAGGCGGAACGCATTCTTCTTCTCTTCACCCGTAAAAAAAATTGTTAAAGCATGCATGCTCTCCTACGAACTTCACTTGAAAAATGAAATATAAGTTCATTTATTCAATCATGCATACAGAAGAGCTCTTTGTTCGTGCATCCTAAATCGATCTTGACTGCTTTCAGTTTCTACTGGGTATTTTTATACAATACATAAAAAATCTTCTGTGTGGGTGGTTTTTACTGACCTTCTACTAAACGGCTGCGCCGGTTTTCATGAAATTGTTTGAGTATATTCAAGTGAAATGGTTCGGAATATTTTTCTTCCAGGAATTAAAGCATTCCAAAAAATCGTATTTAAGGTTCGATTTATTGGAAATCTTTTCTTTTCATGAGATACACGGTTCTAGTTGAAAAATCTGTGTGTAGACTTTAATTTGGTTAAATTTTTTTGGAGGATATTGAATTCTCCAGATAGGCATATTGAATACTTTTGTTTCCTGTGACCAGAGATCAGTAAGATTTGCTTGTAATTTAGTTAGTAATTGGTATGATTTCAATAAAAAATAGATCGTGCGTAAGTATATTTGCTGAGCCATGTTGTTGACTACATCTGAGATGCGCCTCGTTTAAGTAAGTAGAAGTAGCCGCAGCATAAGGCTTCAACATGAAAATAATGCAAGCATAAAATATTAACATTAAATACAACTCTGTGAAATAGCATACGGTACTTCCAAACAGCTGTATTGCTTATAGTTTCTCTCTACTATCTTTGATCGTCATATGATACACACATGTTCTGAAGAATGCTTATATAAATTTATTATAAGATTCCTAACCTAATCAAGTATTTTATTTTAAAGACGAAAACCACACTGCTAAGATCAAAAATTAAAATATGTTTAAACAAAAAAGTAAAAGAACCATTAGACGAAGATAAACTACGGTAAGCTGCGGCAAAAAAGATTACCTGAATTAGCAAAAACTTTGGATAGTACAAATAAAATCCCAGTTCACCACTGTGTTATCACAAATGATAAAACAAAATATCCCACTGTTGTATTATCACACTAAATCCATCAACAAATGAAATTTACCAACCTCTAATAGAGGTCCTGATAAGACAGTTTGCAGACTCAAATCTTAAGATGGATCAAAAAGCTATTTAATGCAAGAGCTGGAATTAGGCGATATGGTGATATATTTTTTATACGATTTACTTGAGGTTCTTTACTTTATAGGGCTGGATAATGATTTTCTGAAAAATAATTATTAAAAGTAAGTTTATGATTCAATTTGGTTGAATTTTTGTAAGATGATATTTTTATTTCTAGATATACATATGCACATATATAGCACTTTTATTTCCCTTAAAAGGACTAGGATCGATTTGCCTGAAATGTAGTAGTTTGGTAGTTTTTCATAACTGATATCATAACTTATATAATATTTTATTTCCCGAAAAAGGTCACAGATTAATAGATCATTAATAGATCGATGAGAATTGGTATGATGTTAGTATATTCCCTTCTAAGTTTAACAGAGCAGTGGCATCCATAGCGGTCGCAAGCTATGCTTCTATGCTTAACGTTTTGTGCGTAAGCGTACGATTATTAGCTTACTTAGCTTACTTTAAGGTATTCATGTTCACATTTTCCTGGAAGACTTCAAGAAGCGAAACCACTTCCATGGCTGCATAACTGTAAGGAGATATGGTGTTAAAAAATTCATGTAAATTATTTTTCTGCTAAGCTTTCGGTCTTGTATACAAATGAAGTTCCAGCTAGAGTATATGTTTCTTCTTTCAATATTTTATTTGGTATTTTGTAACCATAAACAATGCGTACTATAATACCGTTTATTTAATTTAATTTTTTTTTTGTAGCGACTGTTTTCCAAAATATAAATACATACATTTAAATATTAAAGCTTTTTAAAGCACCTAATGTTAAACAAACATTTTTCAATCTTAAATTTGAAGTAAATTTTAAGGATGTGTGTTCTATAATATATGTACTTCAATATTAGCGTTGATTTAATTTTTATTTTATTTTTTTCTTGTTAAGTGGCAGCTCTATTTTACTGATCCAAAAATTTCTCAAAAATCATAAACTTTTATAATATTTTATATGACCTAAATTAGTGAATAACGGTTAAGCTTCTAGTTTTATGAAAGTAGCAAAGTTTCTTATTATAAATGTGTGCCCACTCTGTTAGAATTTTTTTTGATGAAAGTGTAATTAATCCATTTCATAACACTTTACGCACATTTTATATAAATTTTATTTCGTAGCGGTGGTAACTTTTTCAAGAATAAATTCTAAAGGTTATATACTTACATATTATATGTAAATCCTCTATAATACAGGGTTATCCATTTTGCCTTCGTTTTTATTATAAAGTCTGAAACTTTGCATTACATGTGAAAACTTCATCATTCAAATGACCGACCGTCAATTTTTGCATACCTCTATCCGTTTGAGGTAATTCTCGAACACTTTTTGGGACATTTTGGGTGGCATCTCATTCCAAATGCACAAGGGTAAAAGGTTAATCCCCATAAGCACGGTCTTTTGCCTATCCTCTCGTAAAAAAAAAGTCAAACGGTGTCAAATCGCAATCGCCACCGAGACCAGTTGACTTCGTCAAAGCGAAAAATAACGCGGCCGCGAAATTTCACTCGCAATAAGGTCATATTTGGTCGTGTTGTGTGGCATGTGGCATCATCTTGTTCGACTCACATATTATCCAAGTCGTGTTCTTCAATTGCAGGCCAAAAAAAATCAGTGATATTCTCAGCGTTATCGTTTTCAAAAAAGTAACACACACACCTTCGCACCACACAGTAATTTTACTTTTTTTTTTGTGTTATGCCCTCTCTTGAATTATTTGAGCATTCTCGGAGCCTTAAGTGCAACAATTTTGCTTATTTACGTATTCACCGAGTAAGAAATGTGCCTCGTCGCTAAAGAAAATTTTGTAGGAAAAATCGCGGTTCACTGCTTGTTGTTCAAGCACTCAATCGATGTAACTGTAGCGTTGTGAATGGTCCGCTGTATCTGCAACCGATACAGTCTCTTCAAATTTAATCCAAATTTTACTAATTGCTTGAGAAGTTGAACGATTATTTGCACCATAATCACGTCTTAAAGCACGAAACGTAGCCACGTTTGAATCACCATCATTTTGTCGTAGGTTTTAACAATTTTAACGCTTTTTGAGATTAAAACATATTTGGTTTGACAGTTAAGCTGGATTGATGTCCAAAAAAAGCACTGCATCACTGCATTTTGAAACCTCTCCCCTAAATGGATAATACTTTAAATTATTTATTCACAGGCCAATGAAATTGAATTTAAGAGGATTCCTTTCCAGGATTCCATTCCCAAAAGTGAGGAAAAAACTCTCTCACTCTCCGTTTGGATCTAAAAACCTCTGGATCATATCTAATAGCGAAAAGTAAATACAAAGATGAAGCTTTTTTGGACTTTATTTACTAGCAAATAGCAAAGAAAATATTCATTAAAACTATTCTGCTTTGTTGGCCGAAAACAGGGAAGACGGAAAATGATAGCTGAATAGTCAAACTCTCAAACTCCCAAGGCTCACTTTAAAAAACTACAAAGAATTTATGAACGATAGAACAATATTGTGGCGAAAAAGCAAAGCGAATGACAGATGAAAGAGAGAAGCCGATAGCTGACATGTTCTATAGCGAGAAACGAGAACATTCGTTAGCGAGAACGTTTCGGTTATTCGTTAGCGAGAACGCCTCGATTATTCTAGACGGTTGGTTGCGAGCGGCCGACTACTATATAAGAGCGACATTCAGCTGCCAAGTCATTCAGTCGTGAAGTAAACGCGTTGAAGATTACATTACAGAAAAGTAATAAACAGTACATTTTGATTGTAAATAGTGAAGTAAATTGTATTGAATTGTGTATTACTGAATAATAAAAGGACATTAAATAAGTCTTTTTAAATAAAGAGACTGTAAATTAAGTTGGCGATTTTTATTTAACAATCCAGAGATCGTACCCGAAAGATTTGGAAAATCATCGAGGGAATCAGCAAGATCGTAACAATATTAAAGAATGTAATAAAAGCTAGTTTTAGTTTTACTACTTATATAAAGATAGTACACAAATTCTTACGTTTGCTTTATATAAGTAAATCTATTTGTGTGAGCGTATGTTCTTACATGAACTTTTCTTCATATTTTTATCTACCCAATTCAGTGGACTTTAATTAATAGAATTTCTGGTGACAACACTTTTGTTAAACAAATTTTTCCTATGGGAAATAAGCTACGCATATAAAACAAATACACGCTTGAATAGGCATAACGTTGAAAATTTTTCGATAAATTTTTTATTCCTACACAGAAAACTGACCGCGGCAAACAAGCGTCAGAGAAAGCTTTCATAGCACTTTTGGGAATGACCAAATTCAATTGAATTTGCATAAAAATTCAATTCATACAAAATTAAAAGCGATTATATGACCGCTTGTGAACAATTTTATGGCTGTGTCGTGCAAGAAACTAGAAAAAAAACATTTTTCAATCAAAAAAATATTATGAAAAAAAATAAAATTTTTTTAACGCTTATCTAAGTTTAGATTTTGCAAGCGGTGCTGCTAATTTTATTATAGCTGCTATTAAACTGGTTTAAGCACAACTCTCTCAGACACACAAACACACACACACACACACATAGCACTCTTCTCAGCAGCAACTGCAAAACTTGCACATAATACTATTAAATTTGTTTGCACTGATATCCATTAATAGTGGATATCCTTTCACAGCATTTAATTCAATTTGCATGATTGAAATGAAGCGTATCTGTAGAGTTTAAGCAGAATTTATTAAAAGACGATTGGAAACTAATAAAATCCTTGAAAATTTACAGCAGCTTAACAAGTGTTGGCCAGTGGTTCATTTAACTCGCTGCATACAGCCAGTCAACTGTGCGGGAAACGGGTATTTACTGTCCGAAGGAATTTTTTTATTCAATTTTTTTATTATTTTTCCTACGCTTGCATTGCTGGAATAAAGCTTGTTAGAAAAAGAAAATATTTTCTAGCTAAATTGCATTTCCTTGTAAGGCTAACAAAGTCTTAGTGTGCGACACGCACACAAACTTGTGCCGACAACCCAGTGAACTAAAAAAAGTGGGTATTGTGGGTAATAACGATGTATGGTTTTCTGCTTGGCGGGCGACCAATATTTGAGTCTACAGTTAAAAAAAAAATATCGCTCAAAATATTTTACTCGGCAAACCCGTCAATGTTTTCTATATTTTATGAACTTCACTTTTATTGAAACATATAGTTATAAGGCATATGGAGAGCCAAGCTCCTTTCCATATCCATGAATAACATATGGTGAGATTTGATATTGAGTCCGTTAGTTTCGGTCAAAGTTTCTAGTCAGAAGATGAGGTAAACTCACAACAGTTCTTCATTTACGATATATTAACCCCATTGAGAGCTTTTATAAATATCCAACATTTGGACTATCTATAATCTGACAACTTAACCCGGATTAGCTTATCTTAAATAAGAACGAAATGCGTCCACGGAGCTCAAATTTTACCGCAAAGGTCTTAGAAGGTGAGTCTTTATATTCCGAAGCAATATTTTCGAGATTCTTATTGTCTCTATTGATGAAAAAACGAATAACTTCAGCCAGATGTGCTCACTCTCCTAGTATCTTCCAAGTATTTTTTTTTTTACTAAAATCCGATGGTATCATCCACATACTACTAAATTTTCCCAACTCTATGGCTAATGTGGTTGCTTGTATAGTTGGAGAAAGCTTCAAATGCAAACTAACACTATAGAAATGTCGAGACGAAAGTGTTGGCTAATAGACGATGATTATATACGGTCATATATTTATAGACGAGGTGTGTTCAAAGGAAAAGGTGAATTTTGAATTTATTTGAAAAATATTTATTTATTCATCAATATATATTTTTCCCCTTCAAAGTAACCCCCCTCGGATATAATATACAAGTACATGTTCCAACGCTTTTACCAATCCTCGAAGCACTTCTGAAATGCGCTTTCCGGTATGGCCATTAGCTCCTTTTTCGATTCTAACTTGATCTCATAAATTGTGGCAAAACGCTTTCCTTTCATTGGTTTCTTTAGTTTTGGGAATAGGAAAAATTCGCAGCGAGCCAAACCAGGTGAATACTATGGTTGAGGCATAATTACGGTTTTGGTTTTGGCCAAAAAATCACGAATAAGTATTGATGTGAGAGCTGGTGCATTATCGTGATGCAGAATCCACGATGTGTTGCATAACTTCCTTGTAGTCTTCCTTATTAACTGTACGACCTTTTGGCAGGAACTCATGATACACTACGCCATTGTAAGCATCGAAAACAAAATTAACCTTTTCCTTTGAACATACCTCGCACTCATACATTTGAAAATAAACATACATACACGCAACATACCTATTTATATCACAAAAACAAACGCACAACACAATTACCTTAAATCACACACACCTCCACTTGTCTGCTTCTACGGTTATCTTTAGCATTTGAGTTGTGCTCGCTTGGTTCGCATATAATCGAATTACCAGAGTCCATTATATGAGCAAGTAAATTGCTTTGTAATCGTTTTACAAAATTCCCGAGACTATTGGCCCATGTTCATGCTCATGTCCATATTGCTGTCGTCGACAGCGGCATGTTGTCCTCGTTACATGCACCGCTCAACCGCTCTCAACTATTACTTTGTTAAAATACATCTGTCTTATGGGCTGTCCGCAGCTGAAACCCTTTGTCTTTGCCTCGTGGACGGTCACCAGCTGCGTAGATGATGTTGCAGTGTTTCCGCTTGAATGCACATATGCACACACACAAAAAAAATTATATATTCGTAATAACTACATATATACTTATAAAACATATTTAAAAAAAAAACTTTATTAAATATTATCAATTCAGCATAAAGACTTTGTGCCTTTTAATTGATATTGTAGAAGATTTTCCCTCAATTTTAATTGTTAATGAAAAACTTCATTAAAATGAAAATAATGAAATTCGTTTAATACGAAGATGAGAAGATAAAAAAGCAAATAAAAAACTTAATATGGGTCACAAAGAAGTTTGTTAGATGAAATACTTAAACTTAAAGGATAGTTATTCTGAAAATTTTAGCTCGGGCCATATTAATGAAATATCGAATATATGAATCTGATTTTACAATGGCATGTATTTCCTATAATTATCTTGATGATAGCGTCATAATGTGGTGCCACATGCCACACAACACGAGTGAATATAGCTTTATTGCGAGTGAAATTTCACGACTGAGATGGTGCGTTTTGATACTCTTGTGAAAGGCTGTGTTTATGCGGATAACCATTTAACTCCTTAGCTCTTAAAAACCAACATTCATCAAATTTGAGATACCGCCCAATATGTGCCAAATAGTGGTCAAAAATAACCTCGAAATTATAGAACTTTGCGAAAATTCACAAGGTGGTCATTTGAATGATGCAATGTTTCACATAAAATGATAAGATTCAAATTTTATAATAAAAGAGGATAACCCTTAACTATATGTTACACATAATATCTGGGCTAATCCGCAATGGTGTATCACTCGATTTGTTAGAAGATACTTACAGCCAGAATACATGAAAAAATTACGGAGATGAACTTGCAATCTTCAACTCTCAAATAAAAATTTTTAGAAAAATAATTTTTCTGAGCAATTAAATTTGAATAATACTATAAACGTTTTAGGCGCAAAACCTCATATCTGAACGATTGGGTTGTTTAGGGGCTATGTGTTATGGTATTCCGATTTCGATGTTTTTCACTACCAATATGAAATTCATAATATATGTGTAGATAGTGACAGTCAGGTATCAAAAAAGATGTGAGTCCGTTCACGAAAAACTCTAAGATCGTACTGTACTCTCGCAGATCTCTTCAGGAAATGGGTGAAAAGAACAAATGATCCGTCGTTTAGGTCCTTAGATACAGTAACTGAGAAATAAACGACCATACATATTCTTCCGGATAAAGAACGCTTATAAACCATTACTTAAGGAATATTTTCACAGAAATTTGCTCGAAACGAGACATGGACAAGAAGGACTTGCTTATATTTTCTAAAAAAGACGAACATTTCACTGGCATTTAGAATCCCAACGGACCTCTTTAATGGATAGACTCTGCCGTTTGGCATATACTGAAATCAGCGATATAATAGAGTTAATGGAGCCCAAGGCAAATCATCGATATGTTGAAGAACCTGACATTGATGCAGATTGTGGCTAGATATTCGAACACGAGGTAAATGCTAGGACTCGGCGACGGATTCTCTCTCCCACTATAAAACCAACACCACATTTAAACTCATTTACATAACCGCTGTAGTACATTTCACAAGGGCAAATCTTCTTTCTTCCTCGTCCCATTCATCGCACGGCGGTGATGTCAGCCTTTACTCTTATGAAGACATCAACCAGCTGGACAGCGGCACCTTCCCAATTAAGGTACCGGACATTCCAGGTACGTGCCCTCAAATCGTAATTCTAAAAACGTTTGCAGAGGTCGTCACTAAAAAGGGAGTCTTCTGCGAGTCTTAAATTAATTTTTCATTGGAGTGTTTTTGCTATGGGATTGGAGTCCTAAATCCTACACGTAACCGCAGGACATTATCTTTTTCATTTTAGCTCGCATCAAAAGGGATGCTACCCAGAAGATACCTGGTCTAAAGCCGAAAGTCGTAAGCTGCTTGAACTATATGTAAAAGAATCGCTTCTGACCACTGACATGGCAGTCTAA
This sequence comes from Neoceratitis asiatica, assembly GCA_030068015.2. Lineage (NCBI taxonomy): Eukaryota > Metazoa > Arthropoda > Insecta > Diptera > Tephritidae > Neoceratitis > Neoceratitis asiatica. The sequence goes on from CM061528.1 coordinate 10,763,070, forward strand.
AAACTTGCCTCACTTGCATGAACTTTTACACATGGCTCCATCCCCCATTGCCTACGTCTACTAATAATAACCTTTTGACCTATCAGTTGACTTTACCACGAATATTTAAGGTATTAATAAACAAAATTTGGAAAAAAATTCAAAATTTTATTTTCTCATAATTTGATCCCAACAATAATTTCCTTTCTGACCAATTGGCCGAGTAGCGAATATTTGGTGCTAGTCTCTTGTATTTAAACTAAATTTTTTCATACGAAATATATTCTCATATAATATAATAAGAAATTCTTTAATCTCATGGAATAACTGCTTTGGCAAAGTCCAAGAAAAGACAACTTTGCACTCAACATTCCGCAATATACTCTTGCATTATTCATATTTACCAACAGATACAACAAAAGATTATTTACTCACAGCCACACCAAGCACTAATGAAAGTAAGAAAGAACTAAATTTCCAAGGCTTTCTCTATGCCTTGCCATCATTGCTGCAGTTGTTGTCATTTGACGAATGCCAAGCATCACAAAACTTGAGAAAACAAAAGTGAAAAGTTGCCTGCCACTACTGCTTCGTGATGCAAACAAACAAAGGCTGAATGCAGAGCGTGTAAAAGACCAACAAAGATCTACGCAAAGCAAAGAAAACTTGTTTTCAGATTTCAACTTGCAACATCATCGGCAGAAGGTTAAGCTGCTGGAAAAGGAATGCAAACTTGCACTTCTATCTTAGTTAATGTGGTGGCCGGTTGGCTGCTGGCACATTGTTGTTGTTGACGATGCAATTGCAAACATTGCAATTCAACTTGATTGCCTCGGCATCATTACCTCGGCCAGCTGAAGGTGTTCGACGAGGTGCTGGTTATTGTTGGTTGTTGCTCGTGTGAAACACTAAAACAATTTTTAACTCCGAATTTTTCACTCGTTTTTTCACCAAAATTCAGGAAAGAGATTTAAATTTTTTTTTTTCTTGAAAACTTTTGTCTTAAACTTCATGTTTATCGCTTGACGAACAGTTTGTGCGCTCTCAGCTGCAGTTTTTTGTTTGTTTTTTTTTGTTGTATTTTTGGCGCATATTTGCAACTACTGATGCTGCAGCTTATGTTGTTGGCATTCGTAAGTAGTTGTTCGCAGCCCAAAATACGTTTACATACACGCCGCATGAGTGTGTTGTTGTTGCTGTTGCTGGACCGCATTTGTGTTTGGATTTTGCCCATTGCCTCTACTAGAGTGTTGCTTTAATCTCACTTTTTCCGGCCGCTCTTCCGCTGGTTCTTCTTCTTCTTCAATTGCATGCCACAAACAGCAGTGATGCGGAAATCTCACCGCACACTGCGTACATTGGTCTGTGATAGTGTGTATGAGTAGCTGAGTGCAGCAAGTGCACTTTGGTACAGTAAATCTTAAATGGGTTTTTCACTGCGCTTAGACTATCGGCACACCCTGCACCACGCCCTGCTTTGCCATTCACGCTATTCCACGATTCTTTCCGATACTTTGGGGTCCACTTTCAGCTGTTTTTGCTTCCATTCGCTCGCACATGCCGCCATTGTTGAGCTTTCAAACTGATTGCACTTTGTTTGCGGCGGAAATTGCAAAAGTTTTGACATTTTTCTAACTCCCTTTACAACACCAGTGGGTTTGATGTAACGCTCGGAAAAGTGGGAAAAACTCAAACAGTGAAGCTGGTGCAAAAAAAAAACACACACACACACACATACAGAAAAACCTGAGTTACAAACTTAATAGAAGAAAGCGGTGCGGTCTACAGGAATGAAATCGCCTTAAGTGTTAGCTTTCTTTTGCACTCGATTGTCATTGAGCTGTGATGTGGCTCTTAGCGGTGATTTAATGCAATTGAAATATGCAATTCATACCAGTCGGAGGAGTCGGAAACACATTTCAGCGCTGCGGTAATGACATACACATGTGTTTGTCATCATTTCAAAGGATTGTGAAAATAGTTCTAGAGGAAATTATGTTAGATGGCACAGAGCATAGGACGAAAAAAAGCATGAGAAAATTGTAAGATCCATCCGTGGTGAAAAAAAAATTAAAATAAAAAGAAACATATTTTCCGTATATCTGGAAAAATCAGATTTGGAGATTTCTACAGAATTATTTGGTTTAGAGAGAAGTCAGTACAAGTCATAATAATGATCCCATCTCTGAGAAAAACATATTTTTTTCGACGTCAGGAAAGCGATCTAGGGAAAAAAACTAGTTTCTTTAGCAGTGTTGTGAAATAATGCGAGGGTGATCTAAAAAAATTTCGACCTAACCCAAAAGTTCATGACATTTCTGCGAAATTCTTTTTTCTATTTTCAGAAAAGTCTCCTTATAGCTCTACAAACTTTTCCAATACTATTTCTATCCTCCCTGCCTTTGTCTCTGCAAATTTGATAGTATGTTCGTTTAACGAAAAACTCTTTGCGCTCAGCGCAATTTTTAGACGAGGGAACAAAAAGAAGTCGTTTGAGGCTAGATCTAGTTTTTTCGCAAGGCCTACCCTAAGCTTGTCAAGTAATTAAATTATTTTTCTGCAACGGTTTTTCCTTTCTGAAGATAATTTGTGAAAGTAGTTCCCTGAAATTCCAAAAAAAATCAAAAAAATTACAGTCGCCATCAGTTTCTCTACCTAAATAGTTACCCCTTTGCAGTTCACTGTTTGGAACGTATTCTAAGCCGCCTCCAAACGGCCGATGGATTTCTATGAGGAGCTTTTATTTCATGTCAGAAATACACACGAAGGGCTTGACATTCCCCGTCGAGGGGCGACCGTAATTAGAAAATTTAATTTTCTATAATTTTGGATGTTGCTCAAACCTGGACTAGAATCGAGGCCTTCCGAATTGTGGTACGCAATGCTAACCAATTGCAACGTTAATTCGTAGTATAAAGAAAATGCTGAAATATAAAGAGTGATCTATTGCGAGATTCCCTACATTTTTAAATAAAAAATCACAGAGGTTTCGCACCATGTTTACTCTCGTGGATAATGCGCAGCTTCGGAGACGCTGCTGTAGAGGTGAGTATCGAATAAGGCAGAAATAAGTCCATTCATTTGTATCCGGTCGTGGGCCTGCGGCGTGGACTCCGAGATCATGTGATTTAACACCGCTGGACTGTCTTTTGTAGGCCCGACAAAATTGACGCCTTGGAAGAGAATATTCGGCGTGTTATAGCTGATATGCAGCCCCAAAAAGAAAATTGGGCTCCTCGGCTGGAATTTACTTGTATTACATCCAGCGAAATAATTTTTAAAATATAATGGCACTCTTGTCTTTTTAATAAAGCTCACTTCTTGGGCATAAATTTATAGCAGCTGTAACGTTTATATTTTGATTATACATAGTAATATGAGAAGATTCGACAATGACCACAGACCAAAAAGAAGGGAGTTGTGTGTCGACTGCTGTTAAGAAAATTAGTTTCTCCACAAATAGGAGTGAAAGTACTACCTATTTTTGGTATGAGTAGAAGGCATTATATTAATTCAAATATTTGGAGGTGGCGAGGAAGCAATTCGCCGCACTTTCTTTAAGTAAATTAGCATTTTAGAAGAGAAGGGAGTCCATCCTACCAACCCAGATCTGCGAGTATAATTTTACAAAAAAAAAAAAAAAATCAGCAAATTGTGCACATTTATAGTTGGTATTCTGCTCATTAATACCACCAAAAAGTAGTGAGATTAACAAAATTTGACTTTGAACATTAATGAAGCGATTTAAGCTGTTATATTTATATGGCCGACGAGCGCAAGCACGATAAAAACGTGGCAACGATTGGCTTTCTTTGCTAAACTAAACTATTTCGTTGTTTAAGTGAAAAATAGTAAAATTCAAATTACCAATCTCAATATTAGAATTTTCCTGCAATTGAGATTCGTTCCGAAGCGCTATAATGCGCTAGTGGAAAGCGTGTAACACGTTCGCACGCTATCTCTCATCGCATATTTAATTTTCTTTACTCAAAAAATAACAATTAAAAAAGCAAACTAATTTTGTCAGTTTTCAATTCGCAGCTACCAATTTTATGTGCCTTTGGTTTTGAAATTTTGCATTTTATGGACGTTGCATTATCGCTCTTTGGAAAATGGGTTAGCGTGGGTGAGTAGCCGTACCACAATGCGGCATTTTCAAATTGACAACCAGCGAATGCGAAAACTTCCATTTATATTGTTATATAACTGCCAATTGAACGCAACGCATTCAAAGTCGAAATTACTGTACGCCATTTGCATACAATAACAACAATACAATAGCAACGAAACTAAAGCACTAGCATCAACACACCCGTACTACTTTGCTCAAGCATCTGTACGTGAGTGCTCTTGTTTTGGCGTATTTTCGACTTACTAAATTTTGACTCAATGCAAATTAACGAGCTGAAATCGTGAAATGTTTTGGAAATAGCAAATTTAATCGGAAAATGCTACAATTTTATGCTCTACATTTGCACATAAATACATACACAGATGTACACAAGTCCTCCTCACATACAAGTGCTGGTCTGTGTTTGGCTCATGAATCCAATTGGCCTAAACCGCTGTAAAGGTGTCAAGAGTATTGGGCGGTAGTGGAGTGAAGTGGCTGCAATGGTTTGGCGTTGTTTGGGTCCGCACTCGACAGTGATTTGCGCTGAAAACAATCGAATTGATTTTAAATTTCAATGTTTTTGTTTCTTTTTTTTTTTTTTTTGCATTCCCTTCGAATTGAATAAACCATTTTCACCCAGTTTTGCTGTATTTTATTCCACTAAATATGCAAATTTTTGCAAAATAAATGTAGGTTATGGAATTGAGAAATGTTTTTTACCAGAATATATAAATTTAAGCATTTTAAAAATAGGAAATAATTTTTGTTTTCAAGAAATATTTCTTTGTAGGCAATTTGAGATTATGAAATTTTGATCCATAATAAATTAGAAATAAAAAAATCTCTGTTAACCATTCTATTGTTAAGCATAGCCTTGAAATGACTGTGAAAATCTATACAAATTTCTTTGCCGTGAAATATTTGAACGTGGAATTTCAAATATATTCCACGACAATATAGTACTCAGTTCACATATCGCGAGTATCGCTCGCAATGTTGGCGACTCATCAGATGTTGTAATCGTTCTGGACGGGAATGATGAGTTTTTTTTTTTTTGGAAGAATTTGGTTTTGGTTCGTTGAAAGAGAACTTTACTTTTAAATGTATATTCTAGTTTAGACTTTTAAAAAATTCGGTCCTTTTTTTGCATATTTTTAAAGATTAGCCATTTAAAAATTTGTCTGTAAGAAAATTTTTCCAAATTCAAATTATTTTCGGAGATACCAAGACGCGACATCCAAACCGGTTCGGCCTTCACGCAAAACTCAAAACTGTCTTTTTCAAAACGATAACCACCAATTCTACTACACCGATTTACTTGAAATTTTTGAAGAGTCATCTTTATAGACTTCTCTCACCCGCAAATTTCAATTTTTACTATTTTAAAAAAATTCGAAAACCCAAAAAAAAGTAAATAATTTAATAATTTTTTTTTGCAAACAGTTGCCATTATGTGAAAAAAAAATTCGACTTTTTTCGTAGTTCCAGACATTGCGACATTCCTCTTGATTAATAACCTTTGTTTTCAGATTGATAAAAGGGCTGAAATCGTGGGTATGGTCAGATGTTAATTCGTAAAATAATTTTTTTTTTTTTTTGTATTTTTCTCATGTTAGTAAATAACTTAAAAAAATGGATAGTAAAAATATTGATTGCTTTCCTTTTACAGAGCTTCAAAGATTATCTAAAATTCATCTAGACTAGAATACGCCCTAAAATTGCCTACTCAGTACAAAGTAACACCTGCTGACAAGAGTGATTCTGGATTGTTTGCTATTATAGGCGTCACCTTATCTGAAACCTCATGTTTTATTGACGGGCTCGAAGAGATCCTTCCCGATCTTGACAGGTCGAGGTGTTGCTCAACGTCAGCTTACACTGCCGCAAAATTTTTGCGACCCTCTTTCATTAACTCACAGTAAACATCAGGCCAATTATAGATTTTACAAATATAGAGCCACGCTGATAAAGTCCAATCGGTTTATTGACGGTGGGCTTTAGTCTTTCACTCAATATGCTGGATAGGACTTTATATGCGATATTTCGAAGGCTTATCCCACAATAATTGGCACAGGTCGTGGACCGTCTTTTTGTGGATTGAGTGAAGCACAAATATTTCGGGGATTGGGCAAATCAGCGATGTGTTCAAGAACTTCGCTTTGATGCTAATTGTAGCTGGACTTTCATGCATCAGGGTGCATGCCATGACTTAGCGACGGATTTTCTCACTCACCACAAACCCAATACCAAATTTGCGCTACTTTATATGGCATATTTGGACGTCGGTAGTATCAGTCTTTAATTTTACGAGGTCATCGGCCAGCTGGTCAGCGGCTCCTTCCCAATTATGGGATCGGGCATTCCAGGCGGATACCCTTAAATCATAGTCCTCACTGAATTTGCAGTGGTAACAATCAAAAGTGGTATCTCTTTCTGATGGGAGATGCTTTCTACGTAGCGGATCCCAAACCCAGTGCACAACCTCTCTAGGCAAGTGGAATTAAAATTTGAACACATTTATATAGCAAGCCGTTTGCTTCAAGACAGATGCCCGCTCGCAGTCGCACCTCTGGTGAATAGACGCTGCAATTAGACTTCTGCGAATCCTTAAACCGAATATGTCGGAATGGCTCCACTGTAGCTTTCTCTCTTTTAGCAGGGACTTAAGGCTTCACACAGATTGCACAAGGGTTGTTCATGTTTCCAGAGCGCGCGACGTTGTCGCAAGAGCAGGAGTTGAGTATATCCCTACGAATGTAACTGCAAACCCAGAAGAATGGCTACGTCCCCAAAATTATTATAGTTTATATAGTTTATAAAATACTTCTGAGAACAAGAGAATAAGATAATTAATTCACGCTGATAGCTATATCAGAGTGGAAGTTCAGCGGAGCTGAGAGTAAATCTGATGATGCGGAACCGACGGTTTTTCGTGATTGCACTTAAGTTTATGGAATTCAACACTAAATCAGAATCATCTTTCTGCACGGTTCGGCTTTCAGCGTGCACTTTTCGGTCCCTCTAAGAAGAGGTCCCTCTGTTTTGTGTAGATGACAGAAGACGAAGATTATTATGTGTATATTCCTCTCTTTTATGATTAAGGATAAGTATTAAGGGTTGAAGACCTAGTGCAAATAAAAGGAATTTTAATAGGGGTATTCTCTTTGTCTAGGAAATGCATGCTACGGTGCACGGATAGGAAAAATTTCCTATCCGTGCATTGGCATAACAACAAAACACATGCAAAAACATATGGTACGATAGGAAAAATATCCTATACCAAATCCAATGTATATTTATTTCCCACAGCTAGCAAGAAGGAAAATGCAACCCTGTGAAGGAAAAGTAACCCTGAGCACCCCCATTTCAAAATTTTGACATATTCAAGTGAAACAATAACAACCACACAGGCGTTGTTATTGTTTCACTTGAATATGTCAAAATTTTGCAATGGGGGTGCTCTCGATCTTTAGCACAATTCCATAGGAAATATTTGCATAATATGCATTTCCCAGACAAAGAGAATACCCCTAATTTATTTTTAAGAAGAAGGCAGAGATAAGCCTAACACCGCGACTGTTGGGCGTTCAATATACTTATTCTTCTCCTTCTTAATAGGTTTCTTATGCGGTTAAAGCTGAGTCATTACTGAGAGAGTATATTTCCTTTTCGGTTGCCTGCTGATCTTACATTGGCTTTAATAGCCGATATTTTTGATGGTGCTCATGCTGATTCCTAGATGGACGAAATCGTCTGCGGCAAAAGCCAGCAGGTGTATGTTCTTGTTAAAGATTGAATCTTCTTTATTTAGATTTGCAATTTATATTATTTTTTCCAGCATTCAGTAGGGAAAGTCATTTGATGAAGAATGGCACTGTCTGAAACCTGATTTATTATCAAATACTCTTCTCTGTATCTGGCAGAACCTTTGCGACACACAAAATTCAGGCACAATCGTATAGAGACAGGTTGCCTTAAAATCAACGCAGAGGTGGTGTGGGTCGATCGTTTTCTCATAATTATTTTCCAAATCTTTTCTATATGCAAAGAATATCAGTCCCCAGTTCTCCCCTTAGGTTATATAATTAATATCTTTCGTGAATCCTAATCGCAATGCATTCTTGTAATATTTTTATTTTGAAGAAACGAACATTAAAACATCGTTCCTCCACCTTATCGACTAAACATACTTATTTCGTAAAAAAAATGTAAATATAAGGTTTCTGTGTCCCTCTCTATTGAAGATATGCAAAGAGGATAGTTTTTTTCTGTGTTTCCAATGACTTAATACGCCTAATTGTAGGCAACATTTAGCTTGTGCAATTTTTATTTGATTTAGTTCTAAAACCTTTAATAAGCTCGTTTAATATTTACGTGAAATATTTCAAGAAAGCAAATTTCAATTTATTCTCCCATTTAAAAAATATTTCGTTCCGTTTCCATTAGCTTTTATGCAGCAGGTAACTAGAACCTCACTATACATCCCACTACATTTCCCATTGGACGCATAAATCACGGCAAATATGTATAATTAACTGTATAAAAAAGTGGATTAATGAATTTGGATTCACAAACAAACAAACAAACAAGAAAATTGAGCTGTTTATGGGAGGTAGTCAAGCGAACATACAAAAATAACATACAAAAATATGAATAAAAAAAAATATGAGAGGATTTAAAAACTTTTCACTAGTTTACACACAGCTGTTATTACAGCATTTATTATACACCTACAAATCTATAGGAAAACCAGTTTTATCTATGATTTATTATACCCAAAAGTATTATGCATATTTTTAGGGTATTAGAGAGATTACGTTGTAGTCAGATGGGTGAGATAAAAATATTTTAGATTGCAATTATTTGAATGAGATTTTTTTAGTTTTTGCTTAGAATTACTTTAAAAAAATTTAAATTGAATACGAAAATAAATTGAATTTTTTTAAATACTATTATGAAATAATATAGCTAGAACCAAACTGAAGTTTGAAGCTTGAAAAATGTAGGCATTTTGTGAGTAACTTTTTTAGAAGAAAAAAACTTAAATATTTGGAAAAATAAATGGTATGATAAGTCAATGACTTTTTGAATAAAATATATTTTTTTCGGCAAATAAGCGTTTTATTTCTCAATATAATCTCCTTTTAGCTCTATACTCATACCAGCCCAGGGTTTTTCCAATTTTTATATTCCTTCCAATAATAGGTTTACTCAAGACCCTCAAGACGTCTTCTTTATTCAGTAAGAATTCGTTACCTTCCCCCAGCCATTTTGCAGGAGGGCTAAATCCGGAGAATATGCTGGATGGGGTAGCAGTTCGCAGCCCAATTAATGATTTTTTGCGATAGAGACCACTCACGTGTGCACCCGTGCCTTTTCCTGATGCAACAGCTCTTTTTTTGCGCCAAATGCGGTCGTTCCTGCTTCAAATCAATATCGAATTAGTCCAACAGCTTTGAATAATATTCTCCGGAGATCGTTTTAATCTTTTCAAAGTAATCGATGTGAGCTTGTTGGCCGAGAGACCTACCTTGACATTCTTTGATGCACGTTCACCCGAAGAAACCCACTATCCTAATGGTTCTTTGGTCTCTGGTGTGGTGTGATGGACCCCTGTTTCCTCTGCGGTAACGAAAAGGCCCAAAAAATTCGTCGGCAGCCATCGCGCGAATAACTTTTTCATGTCCAAATATTCATGTAAATGTGATGTATCCCCTCAGTTGAGATGCCTCCAGCTTCAGCCATCTCACATACTTTTATTCTCTGATCGCCCAATATCATTCCATGGCTTTTATCGACGATTGCTGGCGTGATAGCCTCTTTTGGGCGACCTAAAAGTTCGACGTCACTCGTACTGGTACAACCACAACGGAACTCATAAAAAAAACCACTTTCAAACCAATTGCTGGCACATAGTATTTATCAAGTCTTTGCTTGTTTTCGATGATGGTTTTTTTTTTGCGCAAAAAATATTGATTAATCAACACACGTACTTCACTTTCTTCCATATTTATTAAAATTCATGAGGTCGCCTGCTTTCAATTGCTGTCAAACACAAACCAAATGACTCAGCTTGCCCAAAGTTTACAGCAATCTATTAATCCATAACAATTCATGAGAGCAGTGTTTATAGTAACTGCGCGGCAAATTCAAAAAGTCACTAACTTATCAAACGGTCCTTGTATATACATTTTTGGGGTGGAAAATTTCTTTTTAGTAAAATTCATCGAAATTGGGAAATTTACAAAAATTTAGCTATCCCGTTCATTCAAAAGATCCTGAAAAGGTATATTTAAGCTCTTAAGATCTTAATTCATGCGGTTTGCCAAGAAATGGTGTGATTTAAATATTATTCTATTGTTTCAACAACTTATCAACTTGATGAGATATATTGCAAAGAAATGTTACCAGACACTAGGCAATAAATTTCCATTGGAATACAACGATTGGGAGGTTTTGCTTCACCCGCCTTACAGCCCAGATCTTGCTCCTTCTGACTACCATTTCTTCCGGTCGATATCGAATGCCTTCACTCCAATATGGTTCACATCGGAAGAGGGTATTAAAATTTGGATTTATTCATTACTGGTCGCAGTTCATTTAGGATAGAATCCACAAATTGCCGGAAAGATGACAAATTGTTATAGCTTCAGATGGGCAATACTTTGAATAAAACTATTGTACATGTTTCACTTATTAAAAAAAGTTAAAGACACATTATTTAAAGAGTAAGAAATATTTTTTCCTAAGTAGTCGAAAAAATGTTAATATCTGAAAAGGGGGAGAGAAAATTCCATATTACTTATTCATGCCGTTTTTCATTGCATCCCATTGTATTCAGTTGTGCTGAGTACTGTAGGAAATTCTTTTATTTCTGCGTAGTGAAACTTGAAACGAACTAGTATTTGACTAGTAAGTAGCTGATGCGTTATCAAACAGTTATCATCTGGTAGAACAGTGGCGTGCTGAGAAAGAGTCGCAGGTATGGACTGATTTGATTTAAAACTATCTAATCTACGGAGACAAGCTAAATAATCGTCTTAAGTTTAGAAGTAATTTCATTTGAGTCATCAAATATTTTCCTCCAACCACAAAACTTGACTCAAAACTTCTTTTCCTCAGCTGTATTTAGCTACCAAATAATGACAATATTTATTCGTAATTTGCACTTAATGAATTGAAAATATCTGTAAAGTCAAGAAGAAGTCGAAGGAAATACTCCAAACCGAAGAACTTACAAATAGCAAAATCATCACGCTGTTGTCCTCCCTGGAGGAAACCAGCATAGACTCAATGTCGTAATCAACCGCAGTCATCGGTGGATGTCAACCAAGCTAAAGCCACCAAACCAATCAACCAACCAAACAGTAATACCAATTGCTATGACCAAACAATAAGTAAGCGGAGATGAAGTGAAGAGCAGCACAAATGCAGCACAAGCCGCTTAATGGGCGACTTGCAATATAAGATTGGAATAAATATGAATGTAGTAGTTAAAAAGAAGCTAAAGAGGAGAATGAAGGAATAACAAGGGAAATATAAAGCAGTCGGATAAATATCAGTGTACGCAATGAACATTGATAAATGACAACAGTAAGATTTATGTTGTCTCCATGGAAAAGCTAAAAAGTCAGCGAACCAGCCAACCAACCAGCCAAGCAGCGCACCAGCAAATGAAGTGAAGAAACTAAGGCGTATGCGAAAAGCGAAATGGCTTGTACTATGGGCAAGTGTAATATCTATCATTTAACAGCATTTTTCTATTTTACTTTAATTTTATTTATTTATTTTATATTTTATTTTCATTGAAGAAATTCCGCTAAGCAATGCGTGCGTAAAATTTAATGTTTCCATGCAATTGATTGCTGAGTTGATAATTTGTGCCTTGCTAAAGGCTAAAACTGAATTATGGCTGAGCATTGACATGCATGCGAACTCAGCATTTATTATTGAGATATGTTACAAAATGAGAAAAATGTACTTTGCTGTTTTGAAGCTTACTGCTGCTTCGTTCGCTCAATGAAAAATCTACACAAAAAAAGGCAGATATTTGCAACTTACAAGCTGAAGTGCAGAGCAGGCGACTTTAAAATATTTGGCTTTTCTTCCCTTGACTCCTACTCAGTTTAGTTGCTAGCGTCTCGCATTGTGGTTGTGAAAATTTATGAGCAACACGCTGCTTCCACTGCAGCGTCGGCATTGCCTAAGCATTTGTTTGCACAGCTCAAGTCAGCGCGCAATTAAATTGTTGTAGCCAACCGATGATTTTCGGGTATGAGTCAAGCACCGCTGTGTTGCTGGCCGGCCTTATGTGAACTGAGTATAGAGTACGCCGCAGTTGTTTTGCCACCTACGCGCATGGTTGCCAAAATCCACTTAAGCACTAGGATTAAATCGTCCGCATCGTGCTGAGGTTTTGCTTGTACCGCAGCGACCACAGTGAGGAGTGTGGTTGATGCCTTTAACGTGCTTAAATTAGCAAACCTGCTTAGGCAGCGATTTGAATATTTGTTTACCAAAGGTTTATCATCTGCTTTTAAAGCAACTGAAGGATGGTGACCTGATCGGGAGTTTGCGAAAAAGTTTGGTTGAGCAGTACGAGTATAGAGCCAAAACAAGTTCTCAGGAATGCGAAATCAAGATCAAGACCTATTGAGATTATATTAAATTCAGAGAGCATTCTAGAAATAGGTTCATAATTATAAAATAATATATCTATATAAAACGGTGAATGCGAGCGCAGAGGTCTTTTTGAACCATTAAATTTGATTTGCGCAAAAAGCTCTGAGCAATCCATTAGGCAATTGATGACATCATAAATATAGAACAAAGACTGAATATGAATAGATCGTCCAAAAATAAGTGATTTTAGATTTAATAACGAATAAAACTACGTTGGATATTTTTTAAGTCTAGAAGAATATGTAGAAAAAATTGGTTCCAATTTAAGCTAGCATACTCCAGCTTTGAACGAACACAAAGAATTATATAGAACTTTCAGTTTGTAGGGATCTTTGAAATAACAACCACATCGCCGTAAGAGCAAGGTAAGAATAATCCTTAGGGATGGTAAAGTTGATATGATTATGGAAATAAAATCCACATTAAACAATGCACGAAGATCTAAAAATTCATCAACAGAAGAGAGCCTATTTTGAAGAGAGTAATAAGTCACGACATCAACTTGGAATACCATCTTAAATGATGAGCTGCAATAATTAGAAACACAAGCAAGATTCGTGACAGTTGAACAACCGCTAACAAAACCATGCTAGTGCAGTCTGATGGAATTTTCAACAGCAAAAAACACATTTTTTCTTAAATAAATTTTTCAAATGGTTTCGAACAAGTCGATAGTTTAGATATGGGTCTACTAAATTTTAGATCTTTTCAGCCAACGGACTGAAAGAATTTTCCAACGATTAATGAAATAAAGGACAAAGTGAAAGATTAAAAATGTATTGTAAGGAAACGGAAACAGACGAATAGACGCACATTTTTCGTATATAAAAAGAAAGCCGCGGCCGCAATAGCTGAGTGGTTAGCATTGCGTACTACAATTCGGAAGACCGTGGTTCGAGTTCAGGTTCGAGTAACATTCAAATAGATTATAGTTCCATCCATTTGTTGGTAAAAAATCAAGACGCAAGACCACAAATTGGAGTAGGAGCTCGGCCGAAAATCGCTCCAGCGGTTACAAAGCGCCATATATATATGAAAAGAAAGGCAGTCCAAGTCGCTATTTAAAGATAATTTCAAAATCAACGAAGATACTAACAGTTTACGAAACGCTTTCTAAATTCCTTCTACATTATGATATGCAAGAGCCAATATTGGAACAACCTTTCTTAGAGCGAATTTATTTCCAAAAGGCTTTTCGATTCGGTTCTAACTCGCCGTCGATTTCTGAAGCTTAGTTCAACATAACTTTTTGCTGTGAGTCAAATGTTTGCTGTCATATTTAGGTTATTTAGAAGAGAAAAACAATATATCATCTATCAATCTTTTTATGAAATCGTTTAGCTACCGACGAAGTCCTCTAATTTGAGATCTTCGTTCGAAAACCTACTCTATTTATAGTGGGAGCTAAAAGCTCACCAACTTAATTTTAATTTTGCAATCTGCTAATTTTTTAAACTCCGAGGTCTTCCCCTCTCGTTTTTTTCTCCAAAAAGCCTTCCACTTTTTACTAGCTATCGGTGCTGAAGAAATTTTGAGCATGAGTTTCACAGAGTCACGAGTCCACAACGAATGGCATCTTCACAGCTTCAACGGCTGAACCTCTAGTAGCATGGCATTATAGGTGAAAGACAGTGAGTTTCTTCATGAAAAAATTTAAGCTAAACAATAGTCTAGGTGGTGTTTTCTTTATAGATCTATTAATTGATTCAGCCTCGCTGTAAGTGAATCAGTTAGGATTTTCTCTTAGTGTCAGGTGATCTCTAAGCAATGCCTTATCTTCTTTGCGGCAAGCTGTTAGGCATTAAAAATTTATTGTTTTTCCGAAATTTCATGCTCTTAGGTGATTGAAAGAAATGAGTATGGTTGCCTCAAACGGTCCATAGCTTATTCCAGTTGAAGTGGCTCCTAGGTAACATCCACGTACATTTAGCTAATACTGAGGACGGGTTCCTCTTGCAAGATCATATTTCGTTCGCAAAATCACAGTCACCGCATGTATGGGAGGCTCGGCCAGTTGCCAGATTCTTGAAAAACCTTGAATTGAAAAAAAAATTCCGTAAAAAAAATTGAACAATTATTCTTTATACAGGGTTTTCCAATAAGAGTGATATTATTTCTTTAAAAAAAAAACACACTAATTTTTAAGGAAATTCAAATGTTTTTATTTAATGTGAAGTTCAATCGATACAATTAAGTTCTGAATATAAAATCATTCAAATGGCATCTACGACTTCTTTTGCAAGAACGAATTCGATGAACCCAATTTTCTTAAGAAAATCTTCTTCTTGATGCTTGAACAACAAACAGTAGACCACGATTTTTGGAACACCATTTCTTTCAGGAACGAGGCACAGTAAAAAATAAACAAAATTGTCGCATTATTGGCTCCGAGAACCCTCAAAGATTACACCCAAGAAAACTTACTATCTGATACGCTCTTTGATACGGCGGTGTATGATTGGACCTTTTTCCTTTGAAAACAATAACGACGAGATTGTCACTGCCAAATCGGAGCAGTATGGTCTTATGATAACTGACTTCTGTTGGCCTAAAATTTGAAACACGTCTTGGGCAATATGTGGTTCCAGCAAGATGGTGCCACATACAACACAACACGTGCAAACTCTTTAACTCTTGAGCACTTGAAAACCAATATTCGTCAAATTTTGGCTGAGATACCGTCAAATTTGAGCCAAAAAGTGGTCGAAAATTATCTCAAACGGATCGAAGTTTACAAAAATTCAAGAGCCGATCATCTGAATGATGTAGTGTTTCACATCTAATGTCAAGGCTCAAACTTTATAGTAAAAAGGAATTTAATGAAAAAAAAATTTTAAATGCATTTTATTTACGTTTATTTTGGAAACCGCAAAATGAATAACCCTGTATATAGTATATGTTTATTTACTTTTTTATTTTCCGAAAACATAAAATTACCAGAAATGACAAAGATAAGAGAAAAAAAGACAAAAGCAATACAATGGAAGCGCACTAAAAAGGAGCCGACTAAAAATTGAAAGCGTATCATGATGATTTTTATACATACATAAATCCATAGGGGAATGCATATACATATGTACGAGTATCAGCTCACGCATGTATAAACGTATTTATGTCTTTTCAAGGAAATCTTTAATTTCCTATGTTGCGAAAAAAAATCATTTTCCACAGTTTTTTGCTTGTAAACCATACAAAATCCAACACAAAAGCAGGTAACGCACAAAGAAGACGCAGAAGAAAAAGATACGATTGTGTAAATTTGTCGTTGTCACACGCATGCCACGCTAAAATGTTTCCTTTTCCGTGTTTGGCATCTCTCTTTTAGGCCGCCATAGCAACGAAGGCACAACGTTTTGTAAACGTTTTTGAGCGATAAGAGAAAAAGAAAAAAGTTTTTGCTTACAAAGAAACGGCTGAAAAACTCAAAATATACAACACAAGAAAAAAAGGTAAGCTAATTTATTTTATCTTAAATACAGGTGCTGTGATTATCAGTGAATCTTTGTAAAAAAATATCGTTCTGCTGGTAGAATTGATACATTAGCGAACATTACTTTGACGCTCTCTTAGTGACAAACCGCTGGAAAAGGTAAAGGAAAGTGGTTAAATACTAACACATATATATAAACGCAAAGCGGATCATAAACTTCAGCACGTAAATAACTGTAATTCAGAGCACGAAAATATGCCTTGCAAATATGTTCAAATATCTGTATCACAAAACAGCATCTCCTCATCTCAAAGCATGCTTATTGCTGATCACTATCGACACCACGCGCCAGTGAACGATATGTTCGTGTGTGTATGTGTGACTCGGTAGAAATTTCAGTAGAAGCAAAAAATTTCAAAATTAAATTCCGTTAGCAAGCATATGTTAAGTTTCATTTGTATATATGAAGAATGCCATCATGTCAAGAGGATGCAGGCCTTCAAGGTAGCCAGGAAAGGCTCAACAGTATGATGCTTTATACATTTACATATATATTCATAGTGAAGTACGTACTGAGTAGACAATCAGCAGCACATCCTTTAATACTTTTTGGTTAGTTTACTTAACGGTAACGGTTCTCAATAAGTCACCGTAGAGAAAACAGACTGCCTACCTCGCAAAGTTGTGATCGACCACAACATGTGCGGAGTGCGGCAGATAAAGAAGGAAAAGGTCGAAATGCTAGAGTATGAAGAGCACAGAAAAGCTGGCCGAAAAAGGCAGTGCTCGAAAATTCTACGAAAAGAGGTGCCGACTAACAAAAGGTTTCAAGATGCCCCGGATACTCTCGTGTGGCCCCAACCCAGAAGATAATCTAGCGACCAATGCAGAGAAACATAGTATACTGAAATTATGAAGGGAAAACTTATCCACCCTGCTGAATGGCAGTGAAAATAAGACACCAGGAGATATCGAACCCGAATCCTCAATCGAATACAATGTAACAGACGTTCCATTTCGAAACGAAGCTCGAAACTAAATTGCAAGTCTGAGGAACCATAAAGCGGTGGAGGCCGCTGCATTGACGAAAAGCATGCCCAAAGATTGGAAATTAAGTATGCTCTGTCCACTAATTCACCAAAATAAGAACTGCACAGTCTGCGCCAATGACCGTGGGATAAGCCTCCTGAACATCGTATGTTATATGAGATCTTACTGAGCATACAGAAACTGTTGGAACTTTGCGGTGTTGCTTCAGACTTCGCAAATCTACAGATTATATTGAGTTTTACTTTCCCCAGACTAGACAAGAAAGCGAAGCGTATGGGTCTGGTAGTGAAGGAGGACAAGATGAAATATCTCCTGTCAGTCAATTCCTTTGCAACTCGGCTCCCACGACAGTATTGGCAGTCATAAATTTGATGTCTTAGATAATTTCGGTTATCCTGAAACCGGCATTCATTAACACCAACAACAATGTCAACCAACATAGCATCACTATTGTCAATAGATGTTATTTTGGACCGAGTAGGCAATTGTAAAGATGAGACTACGTTAGGAGTTTTAAAATGAATTTCATAGCAAATATCGTCAACGATGAAGCCCCGTACGAGACAGCGATAACAACCTTGGCTAAGCCATGTTGTCCGGGTGTATGAAAAAACTCCATATTTAAAAGCAATATGAAGTCCAGTTTATCGAAACCACCTGGTAGGCTGTAGGCGGATAACCTACTAAGGTTATTTCGAGTGTGAAACCTTGCAGTGAAAAGGCATCTCTCCGGTTTCTAACGAAGAGAGAGGCTGATATTGTTTGCTATTAATCTTATGCCTTTTCATATCTCTATAATCAGGAAAGCTAGATCCTTATAAAGGCATAACGAACGTCCATCGAAAGCTTTCTTAAATCCCTACTACTCGAGACTAGGATATCTCTTTAAAATCGAACTTGCCTCCATCTTATTTCTGTGTAGTTTATTTTAATTTTTCCGTATTTCTTCTCGTGTTGAAATTTATCAACGAACTGCTTGTTTGTGCGTGTTTCTGTATATCACGTTGAGACCGAGTTATCATTCGAATTTATACGTGACATTCAAATTTCAAGCCTTTAAATGTATCTGCATGTGTGCGTATGTCTGTAACTGTTATTGACAAATGTAAATGACTTTTTAATGCGTCAATCCTTGTAAGCTCATTGTGTGCCACAGTCACAAGCACACACACATGCACTCACACGTTTGCAACTTGTCATTGCCGCGAGCCTGAGAGAGAATATCAGTTTCGCAATTCTTTTACAATTTCTGCATTCACAAACACTCACAAAGAGACAGACACTTCACTCCTCTTAATCGAGCTCATCGCTATGGGTCTTTGCATTGTTTCGTTTTTCATCTTTCCGCTCCTCTCTTTCCTGTACCATTCTCACGCTTCACCTTTGCACATTACTTGATTAAAATGTAATTTTCATTTCGTAAGAATTGGTTATGAATATTTTAATGCTTGTGCAGATATATATACAGCATTTGTGAAAATTGAAATATTTTTTAACGGTATTAATGATAAAATGTGGAAATAAAGCGTAATTATGGAAGTAATAAACTGCCGTTATTTATATTTTGTTTACCTCGCCCGCATACCATTATAATTGCATATTAATACTTTTGAAATTAATTTTTTTCACTGATAAAATCATATTAACTCACCCACAAAGGTAGTATTCGATTACTCATGCTCTTTGGCTTAAATGTGTGCATTTATACAAGTTTAAGGTTGGCAATCATAAAAATATAAATTAAAAAGGCTCGTATAAGATACCTCCCGGACACGATTTGAAGGAATGCACCTGAAATGTCCCGCTCCTCAATTGGGTAGGTGTCGTCACCAAGCTGGTTGATGTCCTCATGAGACTAAAAGCTGACATCACCGCTGTCCAAGAAGTGCGACGGGTTGAAAAAGGACGGAAGATGGTGGTTCCTTGTGAAATCTACTACAGCGGTCATATAAAGTAGCGCAAATTTGATGTTGGTTTTCTGTTTTAAGTGAGACTCAGTCGCCAAGTCCTGACATTCACCCCTATGGATTAACGTCTAGCCAAAATTCGCATCAAAGTGAGGTTCTTCAACATATCGCTGATTGGCATCCACGCCCTGATCGCAGAGAAGAGCTATGTGGCCAAAAATGCTTTCTATGAGTACCTAGAATGCACTTAACATATCACCACGATGTCAAAATTGTGTTTGTGTGGAGTTTTTCAATTTAGGATGGGCAAAAGTATATTTGGCGCCTCAGGCGGAAAATTCAACCTTCATGACGAGACATCCCCAAACGGTGCTGAGGCTAATCGACTTTGCTACCAAATTGATTATGTTGTGATTAACGGAAAACATTTCTCCAGTATTTTAAAGATGCGTACATTCCGAGGACATACCATCAACTCGGATCACTATCTTTTAGCACCGAAGATGCACATTCACCTCTCTGCAGTACGAGCATGGTACGATGAGGAATGTCCAACTTCAGTGGAGATAAAACGGGCTGCCTACCTCGCAAATTTTTGGAATAGCGATTGCCCGCTTAAACAAGTGCTACTGATCCGCAACAAGTAAAGTCCTCTCTCGACGAACCAAAGCCAAACTCTACAGCTACAACCTGCTATATGGTGCAGAAGCTTGAAAGATGTCTACATCTGGTGAGCTGTCGTTAAGATTTTTTGAGAGAAAAGTTTTGCGAAAGATTTTTGTATCTTTGTGAGTTGGCAACGGGCAAATACCGCAGACGATAAATGGATGAGCTTATTTATTTGGAAGCAGAGGAAGAGGAAGATCTCCACTCCTTTGGCAGGAAGAAATGGGGAGCGGTTCAACTGTTCGCCGTCGTCCACACTCTAAGGAACATTCACAAATTTTTTCAAAATCTTTTTCAAAAACTTATTGAGCCGACACAGTTTTGCGTTATATTCTTGCGGCTTGATAACCTCGTTTAGGAGCAGGCAAAGTTATTCGATCTCATAGGTAGACCGACGAAATGAAAGGTATGCGAATACGTATGATAAGAGGTATTAGATAAATAAAGAGGACTTAACCCTATATTTTAAACATTCTTTTCGCTTAAGAAAGAACTTCAAAGTCTGAAAATTTTCGGAGCCAGATAAGAATTTCGGTCATAGATCATATTGAGATTTCATAAAAATATCTGTCAAATGGGTCCTCATCTACCCAAGGGTCAGAAAAGCTGCCCACTGATCTTCGATCATTTATTTTTTAGAGCAAATTACGCAAACAAATTTAGCATGACTTGTAGCTCTTCATATGTTTTACACGTAAATAAAAATTTCCCCAAAATTTTTGTGAACTATTTCATTTTATGCTTCAAAAACCGGAACATTCACTTCTTATCCTTCACTGCACACCTCAGTAAACGGTTATGGAACTGACTGACGTTGGCGTTGAGTAAAAGCGCATCACTGCAAGGCAGAGATATGATGAGCATATTTGCCATACATTACTTATATAGGGTGTTTTTTATAGAGGTATAG
This sequence comes from Neoceratitis asiatica, assembly GCA_030068015.2. Taxonomy (NCBI): domain Eukaryota; kingdom Metazoa; phylum Arthropoda; class Insecta; order Diptera; family Tephritidae; genus Neoceratitis; species Neoceratitis asiatica. The sequence goes on from CM061528.1 coordinate 10,783,808, forward strand.
AACTTTAAGTTGGCATTACTTTTCAAGATGGCGACCGATTTAACAGCTGTCAAGTGATTTATTCTCAGTTTGGTTTGGCAATTCATCATGAATAGACTCACGCCTGAACAACGCTTGCAAATAGTGCAATTTTATTTCGATAATAGTGGTTCTGTGCGGAAAACGTATCGCGCACTGCGTCCAATGATACGGACCAATGATTCCACCAGCCCACCACCAGCGCACCAAACAGTCAGTTTTTCTGGATGTAACGGCGTTTCAACATACACTTGAGGATTACTTTTACTCCAAATGCGGCAGTTTTGTTTGTTGACGTAGCCATTCAACCAGAAATGCGCTTCATCGCTAAACATCGCTAAAATGGACCCTTTATATGGTTTATTTATACCACTAACACACGCATACGTGTGCATACGAGAATTTTCGTACAATTTTATATTTATATAAATTCTTCGTAAAACTACAACAGATACACTTACTGTTGATTTATGTAAAACAGTAATGTCGAACTCACACATATATACTTCCATACAAAGGTACATGTATGTATATATATATTTTACCGGACCCACTTTTAACTGCAATGCTCTGATATACCAAAAATTGCATGCTTGGCTAACAAACTAAAGAGTTGAAGCATATCTAGCACTGGTTGTGTAGGAGTAAAGCTAAGGCACTACATTTTCCATGCAATCTTCCTCGCAACTCATATTTCAAGTCGCACACAAGAACAGCCAAATAAGAAAAATTCCAAAATAAAAAAATAAAAATTATAATATAAAATAAAATTATGGTTGTGAAAAAAAAAACTAAATACTAAAAAGTGCAGAGTATGGAGTATAATCTGTATTAGGGTGGTCGTGGTTAAGTTGGACTTGAAGTCGTTTTTTTTAATCAAATAAAATATTTCTCTTGTGACAGGAGATTTTTTAATTAAAATTAAATAAATTATGAAATATTAGTTCTTATATTTGAAAAATCGGTTTTATGGGTGCTACACGATATGGTCTTCCGATTTCAATGAGTTTCGATGTAAATTCGCGTAAGTGATATGCGGAATTTCACGTGCTGCTTTTGGGATAGACTTATAACCCCAATTAGCCAAGTGATTAGCATTGCGTACTGTCATTCGCAAGGTCTGGCTTCAAGCCCCAGTTCGAGCAACATCCAAAATTATTGAAAATTAATTTTTCTAATTGCGATCGCACCTCGGCAGGGAATTTTAAGCTTTCCGAGTGTATTTCTGGCATGAAATCAAAGCATCAAGACGCAAAACCACAAATTGGAGGAGGAGCTCGGCCGAAAATCGCTTCAGCGGTATTTTTCGATAATTTTCGGTGTCAATATTAATATGAATTATATATTGAATCGTATGTTAACTACCAAATTTCAAGTCTTTAGATTAGAGACTTATGACCCAAAATCTCAAATCTGATCGTATATTTGATATAGTTTTCGGATCTGGCCGGCAAGTGATTGTATAAATGTAAATATGCATCTGCTTACCAAGTTTGATCGAAATATCTCGAAAACTGAGGAAATGGTTATCGTTCAAACAGACGGACAGACGCATATGGCTACGAAATCAACATATGGAACGTACCCATACTACGTGACCTATTTATGAGAGGGAAAGGGATTTTTAAAATACTATTATTGGTCACAGAGGCTTGGGGTCTTTAAGTTTCTGTCACGTAAACAATATATACTCGAGAAATCACCCATGTTTAGATGTTTGCAGAGGTACAAAGCGGTGGTTAGTATCGTGCGGGGACTAAATATGCATGCAGGGCATACGTTGGATATGTCGGGATCAAGTCTGAATAGATATGAATTAAGTCACCTACAATGTTCAGTGCTTAATTGTGCCCGTACTATTTTAGTTCCTCGTAGCAGCTCGAGCTTTTGAGTGATTGGATTCCGAGAAAGCCATTCACGCGAAAAGAGTTTATGAAGGTTTTGACGAACTCTCGATGAGTGACGTTTAGAGCCTGTCGGTATGCCGTCCTCGCCAGCGGTTCTGTTCTAAACTGATTTATACAGTCTCTAAAATAGAGTGCAGCCAACCATCCGGTAATGCCAGTCTAAGTGAATAGACGTCGATAGCGTCGATAAGAAGATATAATCACGTCTAAGGAAGCTCATGATGCTACTGTCCCGTTACATACGATGTGATAGAAGACGATTAAAATAAAAAAGCAAGTGTGAATAAATAATAAAAAGATACTTTTGGTTTTGAAAACAAGGATATTGATAATATTTTTTCACACATATATACATAAATACCTAACCACTAATGCACTCTTGGTGTCACGCGACAGACGTCGTATAAATAAGGAATTAATTTTATTACTAAGAAAAAAATTGTTAAAAGCATATTAAAAATTACAAAGTGGAAATTAAAAGCGGATGGGGATAAAACTTGGTGTGTACTACGGGAGATTACCGAAGAGGGGAAGAGAAATAAAAAGTCATAAAAAATGGGTTAGATAGTATGGGAACGTTCCTTGAGCTCGTGTTTCTGATCCTATAGGTATTCATTGTAGTGGTTCTGATTATCCTTTTGAAACTTTCACACAAGTGTTTCGGGCCAAAGTTAATATACGATATCATGATTATGAAAGGTATAAAAATAATAGTTAATGTTATTGAGGCTATAATTTTTTGTGACTATAAACTCTTAATAATCGTGCTTTTCTTATCACACAATCCATCATTAAAATCTACTTGTAAAAAATACGAGTAAATCACGTATATTTTATTTCCCCTAGGGTACGATTTTTTTATATTTATGCGGAATCAATTTCTATATAAGTCCATCCTATTAAAAAATTATAAAAATCGGACTACGTGGTAAAGTGGTATACGTGATCGTACGTCAAAATCAGTGAATCTTACCGAACCTGCCGTATTCTCCAGACCTTGTTCTTTCTGACTGTTGGCTTTTTCGGCAGATGCTAAACAATTGGAGGGTGACACGAACCGGTATCTTTTGAGAAAATCGAAAAATGGCTTAAGGATTGGATCGAGGAAAGGACTGATATTTTACTACTTTTTTCAATCAAAAAAATTTTTCAACACAAAACCGGACTGAATTAATTTGTACATCCTGAATATACATACGAATATGGAATCCGAATACGAATGATTACGAAAATTATTTTAAAACAAACAGAGTAGCTAATATTGTTCCCTTACTTCCCCTAGTTATCAGTTCAATATCCTGCGAATAGCTATCATACTTGCTCCCTTGAGCACAGGTTGTTCTTTTATTACATTTAGATATCCGAAAACAACAACTTGGCTTAAGCGCTAATCTTTTCTAACCCACTGTGCTCTGCACTCTCAGAAACAACTAATGGATATTTTCACAAACCTCATTTCACGTCTAAAAAGAAAATTTCAGCGATTTGTAGAACTAAACAGCTGCCACTTGTACCTATTTTACTTGAATATATTCATATTAGAAGCTACAGTAACATATTCTTCTCTGTCAATTAGAAAATTAGCAATGGCATCCCTTTGGATCGTACTTCTGTCCTACCATTGCATTCAATAAGCCAGAAACATCTGAACCAAAATTAAAGTCGTCAGCTTGTAACGAAGCCTTTGCCTCTGTACTTCTTCTTAAGTACTGATATATACCCGCTGTTACAATAAATTTTTAAAAATGTGGGGCTCCTTGCAAATCGTATTTATTTGCCAATTCTTACGCCAATGCATACACTTAACAAAATGGTGATTCGAACGTTAGCGTGCTGCTATCGCGTATAATTACAGAGAGTTACGGTAGCTATCACGATGCCAAACGCAGAGGAGGTCAGAGAATAAAGAGTCAATCCCCCCACTTCAGGCGTGACTTCCGAATTTCTTACGTCAAGTATAAAATGCCTACCATAAGATCGATCCAGTTCCGCGCTTCGTTGGATTACTTATGCTTGGCCACGCTACCATTCTGTTGCACTCTGGGGATACTAAGCGACGTTCTGACTTTTGCTGGTACATGTGGAAGGACGCCTAATCCTTGTGTGCTGTGGAGGTGATCCTGGACTGAGTATATCGACATTCGTGCTCTGCGGGGTGTGGCGGCACTCGTGTTGGCTGCGGCGTTACTGTGATATTGGCCGTGCTATGGAACTAGACTCGTTTTTTTGTAATTAATTAAAACTTGTAAATATATGTGCGATCCTCAAAAATATTTTGGAAAATAGCTAAGTACCCTTTTGTTTAATTTCAAAAAACAGTAAAATTTTTGAAAAAAAAATCCAAAAAAAATATTCCTTAAAAATTAAAACACCCTAATCTGTATACTTTTGTATGTATGTATGTATGTATTGTATGTGGTTATATATGTACATAGGTGTATTTTGCTCGTGCGAGTTACTCTGGCTTTGGCCACCTACCACCAGCATGCTGGATAAGCGCCATAAAGTATGCAACTTTCCAACAAGCCGGCCAAAAATTTACACAAATCTACATATGTACGCACATACACATATATGTATGAGTACTAGCTTGGTGAACAACTAAAGAAATGCCTTTCTCATTTTTCCTTCATTTGATATATTTCGCATAATGCGCTGCTTTGCTTTTCTTTTATTTCGGCGCTTCATGCTTCACTTGCATTTCAGGGGGTGTGCATACTTATTATTACATATTCTTTTTTATTTATTTTTCCTCATTTTATGGCTTTTCTGCACCAACGCATCGGCCAAGCCAGGCCAGTCAGCAGCTTTTGGTGTAAATTCTCTTATTATACAGCATTTTAGGCGCCTCAATGCAGTACCAGCAAGTAGTACTCATACCCAAGGTTTGTGTGTGTGTTTACGTGCTCTTTATTTATCTCTAACACTGCCGCATTCGTCCTTCCTTGCATTTTCAACCAAATATGGAAATTGGAAAATTAAGTTCTAAATTGTAAATATATATGGTTAGTTGGTTGTAGTTTACTCAAAGTATATGACTTCTCTTTAGCTTTAGCTTTTAGAGATTTTGATCAGCATTTTTGGTGTAATCTAGGTGTGGCTTCTGGTTGGTCTGCATGGTACTCACCTACTTGGCATCTTGAATAAATAGAATTTGCACAAAAGTTATTTAACATAAACGTACAAGCGATTTGCACACTTGGCACACTAACACACACATACACATCCGCATACTTATTTTTGAATCGCACAACTAAGCAGAGTGGTATGCATACATACTCATGCTTATACAGTCCACTCCGCATCAAGCCGTGTGTAGAGTGCGCCATTTTGGTGAGTGGTCAGTTTTAGGGTACCTCGGTTACGCCTGTAAAGCCACAGAATGGCAGGATGCCACAAAACTAATACGCACCATTCCCATGTTGTAGTTTTTAAAAGAGTAGTGAATGCACTGGCAAAACATGCAAATTTCTGCCAAATGAGGTAGCACATGTATCATATAAATATGCATATATGCGTGTATGTGGAAGTGCTTAATGTATGCATGTGAGTCTGCCACTTAACATTGGATTCCTTACACTAAATAAGGAATATTTGTGTCAACATTTTATACAGCAAATATTTTATTCACAGAAATTTCAGTAGAAATTTACTAAATCACGTGGAAAGCTCGCTGCAACTCCTAACCACTGGAAGCAAAGGCAAAAATAAATATCAAAAGCGACTGAATAGAGAGTAATTTACGGTATATATTAACAGAATCGGTAGAGGTTAGAGCAGAAAAAATTGAAAGTAAATTTTTTTTCTATCATCACATCAGCACGAAAAAAATGAGACTTCAGGTATCTCGAAGTTTAAATTCAATTTACATGAAATTGAGAGTAATGTTAGAAAACCAGTTTCTATTCGGCCTTAACAAGAACACGACTCGTCCGCTAGTTTAGAGAACTTCTCGTCGTACGTGGCGACCACTACTTATTTTTTCATAGGCACCGCTTACGCGATTATAGCCGAGATAACAACAGCACGCCCGCATTTTTTCCTTTCGGCATCAGCCGTCAATTGGGAATCTCTCCACCTGATCTTTCAAACGGAGTGGAGGCCATCCTATATCTCTGCTTCAGACTGCGTTGGAAACTTTCAAAGCTGAAGTGTTTTCATTCATCCGGACGACATAACCTTGCCAGCGTAGCCGCTGTCTCTTAATTCGCCGTAAATCTCGTACAGCTCATCCTCAAGCTCGACCTCAGGATCAACCTTTCTGTAGAAAACTTTTAACGCCGATTCATCAGTTGTTGATATCGTACATACCTCCGCACGATATAGTAGCACGGGAATGATGGTTCATCGAGTGGGAATTTCACTTTTCAATTGCCGAATCAATCCGAAGTAGCACCTGTTGGTAAGAGTGATTCTGCGTTGGATTTCAAGGCTGACATTGTTGAAGTTGTCGATGTTGGTTCCAAGTTGAAAGCTATTTCTGTCAACAGTGACGTGAGAGCCAAGAGGCGAATGCGCTGACTGTTTGTTTGATGACAGGAGATATTTCGTCTTCTCCTCGTTCACAACGAAACCCATTTACATTGCTTCTTTGTCTAGCCAAGAGAAATCAAAACTAGCAGTTGTATAGAGGTAGTTCCTTTTATTATTATTTGATGATGGGCTTTAATTTTTCACACCTACACTTAGATTTCTTTTCTCGAACATGCTTTTGACTGACCATATTCTGCAAATAAGCAAATGCACACACATTGTCAGTTCTTCACCACCTTATTTGAATTGTTCAGCCGGTAAGCCGTCGGCTCCCACCGGTTTCTTATTTTTTCAGCATTCAAAACTTCGTCGCAGTCGCGCTATGGGGTGATTAAGCAAGTTGGAGAGGTGCAAATGCAAGGATATTTTTAAAAAATATTCGAGTATTAACTCAATCGGCCAGTTAATCAAGCTTTTAATGCTACCGCATTTCGTCCTCTCGCCTTTTCTGCCTCCAAATGCGACTTGCTTTACCTCCAGCTCTAAGAATCTACTTATATACCACATGGCCCGCGTTTAAAGATAAGCAGTTTTTAATCTCCACTACTGTTCAACTTTCCTTATCGTACGGGCTCTTCTTCCGACATTGCCGGTGGAACGTATGAAGCTTGAAATAATGCCACAAAGTTCCCTAGAAAACTTATTGAACATCCCCGAAAGATTCGCTATGACCGGAGCTGTTTCTTATGTGGCAAAACCCAAGGGGTTGCATTTATGCAACGAAGCGAAATCGCAATAATTAGACATCAGCGAACCTTAATTATACTCCGACACTTAAGTTACGATCTATAATTTTTTTCTTTTTCTAGAATTTTTTTTTATTTGCATTGGAAAATAAAATATGTAATCATATGAATAATTATTTAGAAACACTAAAGTATTTATTTAAGAGATTGGCGAGTAAGAGTTTCAAACATGCTTTATATTGAACATGAAGACTCCTTAAACCATAAAAATTTATTTTATAAAACCATTTCGTCTTGCATTACTCCCGCATTAAACGTCACAAGGCATACGCGGCTCCGGTGGTAGAGCACATTCGAAGCTATCAGCAAAGTCGCGATTCTGTTTCATGCCCAAATAGAAGATATTCTCAGCCAACTCTTTGCCAAACTCACAAAAATTTTGCGCATATAAAATGAAGAATATTTTCTTATTGTCTAAGCCAAAACGCTGAAGTTTTCTATTCTCACTATTATAGATTTCATTATTTACGCTCGAGATGTCAGGCTTAATCCAATTACTATAATCAATCCAAGCGTTTTGGAAAGCCTTCAAGTAAACCACAGCGAGCACACGAGCCTCATCCAACACATGTACATAAGGTGGCAATTTCAGACACTCAGAAAGCTCATGTACGCGCTTCGGCTCACGATCACGCTCCGTCGTATTGTACAAAGTCATCCACAAGTGTACATTCAGAGTTGGGTAGTAGTAAGACATTGGCATATTACGGCTCTGATACAAATACAAAGTCCACTCCAACATAGTACGCTCCACACCTAATTCAAAGCTCGAGTTGCGACGGCGATGCAACTCCAAATTGCGCACATTATGCTTATAACTCTCGCGATACATAAGCAATGGCGCGTATTCAGCGCTCAAATCATGTGGCCGAAAATAAATCTGTGGCAAGCGAAACTTTTCGCGTAGTGTTATCAAACGATGACGTATCGGATGATGCATAAAATTGTTCGTTTGCGCTGCCTTATAGAGAAAGCTCTCTAGCAGATGTAGAAAAGTTTGATGTTCCGGTGCATTGGCACCAATATAATTCTTACTAATGATATAAGCGAAGAGTGGTTTGAAATATTCAAAAGTTTCACGATAACAATCTTCAAGCATTTTTTTGGAGTTGCAAGAGATGAAGAAATCCATCATTTTATCTTTAACATCGAATTTTTCGGTATCTTGCTGTAGTTCGTTCAGCAATTTCATGAGGTCCGCGAATTCGGGTTGATGACCTATGATATAAATATTATTATATTTTTGCTTTCATACATACTGAGAAGTCATAACTTACCCAAAATCGTGAAGAGCGGCTTATTATAACTACAAACATAATCGTAGAAGCTCTCACATGGCAAACGCTCCGGATTCACAGAGGCATTTATACGTAACGCCAGGTTCTCCAATTGCCTCTCACGCGCTTTAGAAATATATTTATATGCTCTTAAGTCATCGCATTCCACCGAGAGGCAGTGTAGAGTAATTAGAAGAGCGTAGAAAAGCATTTTCAGCGTGTAAAGTTGAAATATCCCACTATGAAGCGGGCGTTGATGCTTTTCCTTGTCGAGCATAAACATTGTTATTAACCACAAATTCAAATGCACTCACGTCACGTCACGTTATCGTTGTTGTTGTTGTTGGTGTCGTCACATAAATGTTTGAATAGTTTTATGCACTTTATTCAATGTCACGTCTCAATTTTCTATATTCTACGCTTCCAACTTGCACAAACTCAACTTTGATTTGTGTCAAAAACTTTAAACAATTTTTCGGTTATTTACATAGTGCGCGTGACTTCACTGAATTTTGATATGTATAAGTATATTATTCGATGTTTGCCGTATTCAGAAGTATTTGCTGACAATTTTCACTTCAATTTCACTAATTTTTTTCTCTTAATTTTTTTTTTTTTTTTTTTTTTTTGGACATGCAATTTGTGTGTGTTGACACTAAGCAAACGCTGCTTTTATTTAGCTGGCTTGCCACTGACAAGCGGTGGCGCTAATCAACAAACTTTAACTAATCGAATGCTGTGGGATTCAGCTTATTCTATGCGAAGCTCACCAACTAATGCTGATAAGCGATGGCGTTGTATTGATAAAGCACTTTATTTTCGAGTTTTTTTTTCTTACATTTTGTTAGAATTTTTTAATCAACACAAGAAGACAAGTCTAAATGAAAGGAGATGAATCAAAACAATAATAAATAATTGCTAAAGATCTTAAAAGCGATCTACTTACTCGCGGCGTCAATATATTTGAGTTCCACATTTGTAATATTTCGAAATAAAACAAGTAAGAAGAATAAGTTCGAAATGAATCCATTGTTATATACAGATGAGAGAACTGAGCAAAAAAAATACGAGGGCTGTTTGATAAGTCGATGACTTTTTGAACTTAACGCGCAGTTGGTAATACCACACTGCTCCCGTCAACTGTTATCGATTAATCGATTGCTGTGAAATTTTGAGCAAGCTGCGCCATTTAGTTTATGTGTGAAAGCCATTAAAAGCAGACGTCCTCGTAAAATTTAAAGAAAACAGCACCGAAACCAAAAAAAGACTGGATCTCTGTACCATGAATTTCAGTGGTTAAGAAGTGGTTTTCTGAGTTCCATTGTACAAGTGATGTCGAACATTCAGGTCGTGTCTTCCTCAATATCGCATACAAGGGGCTTTCGAGTGTGTTGTTTGAGAGATTAAAGCCCACCGTGCTCAAACTGATTATAACTTTGTGAAGTGTAGTTTTGGACCTGATAAATTCACCATTGACCATATATTCATTATGTGACAAAACTCGAAAAAAACATTCGAGAAAAGAATCCATACACACCACCTTTTTATCGATTTTTAAGATGCCTTCGATAGCACGATAAGATGTCATGGCTATGTAAACTGACGCTGGCTAAAAGTAATACACAAGCGCAGTAAGAATTGGGAAGAACCTCTCCTAGTCGTTCGGTACCAAACGAGGTTTCAGACAGGGTGGCTCTTTATCATGTGATTTCTTCAAACTAATATTTGGGAAAAAAGAACCACAAAGACAAATAAGTAATAAATAAAGGAAAGTGTACAATGCTGGCGTATACCGATGATATTGATATCATTGGCCATAACAACCGCACCGTAAGTTCTTGCAACGCACAGATGTCATGGCTCTCACGTTATTGTTGGCAGTGATAACTTTAAAATGGTATAAAATTTCGTCTATCTTGGAACCAGCATTAATAAAAACAAGAATGCCTTCTTTGAAATCCAACCCAGAATCACTCTTGCCATGAAGTGCTGCTTTGGAGTGAATCATCAATTGAAAATTAAAGTCCTGTCTCGACGAACCAAAACCGAACTCTCCTACTATATAGATGGTGCGTAAGCGTGGATGATGGCAACATCTGATAAGTCGGCGTTACGAGTTTTCAAGAAAGACGGTGGAACGATGAGCTGTACGAATTATATGGCGTCATTAACGTTGAACCAATCAAGAAACAAGGACTACGATGGCTAGGTCATGTGGTCCGTATGGATGAGACCATTTTAGCTTGTAAAGTTTTCGAAGGAGCACAGTAACCGAAGGGGAGTCAAAGGAAGAAGAAGACCTCACCTCCCTTGGAAAGATTAAGCTCGGACCGACCTGGTTTCACTTGGTATCAATTGGCACCAAACCGCGAGGAGAAGAAACGCATGTCGCGCAATTATTGACGCGGCTATAATCGGGCAACGATGCCTACGCCAATGTAGTATTAATTGTAATAATAGTAGTGTGAATGACTTACTCGCTACTCAAAGAAATAAGCCAAACGCAGCTTTCCGATCTATACTTATTCACAATAAAGTTTAACATACAAAAATAAGAGAATTTTATGTATTAAAAGATATATCGATTGGGCCGTAACTCTGAACAAGAATTTATGACCTTACTCTGATTTGTCCAATTGGAAGTAGCCTCAGATATTATCGGCTTTTGAGCTTTGTCCCTTATTCCGTTATGACCAAATATCTTTAATTCAGGTTTGGCTTAGCTTTGTAGTAAAATCTAGGTAATCAGGAAGTGGATGCGTTTCACAAGCAATCAATAAGTAAAGATAACGAATGTGGAGCTAAATTCCGAAAACTCTTTCTGCAATGGCAACAGACAACTCCACAATTAAAATGGCTCACACTAATCTTGATAGACACATAAATCTTCTGTTAAATCTTCCATCCACGCTTTTGGGTAATATATCAGAGACAAATAAAAAACTATCTTAAAATACGAATTTTATTTATTTTCCCCATAAAGTATTACGCCCATCCGCATACTATTTTAGTCTCAAAGCCTTTGTCAAATAATCCATAGCTTTCAAGTTCTTGTAAATTTTCGCCAAATCTACACAAGTCTTGCCCAGTTTATCCATGGACTTGACATCGGCACCGTGTGACAACAACAGCTTCAAAATGGAAACGTCAGCACCCATAACGACTGTAAACGACAAATTGTAAATGCAAATTTGATGCAACTGCAGCAGCCTTACTTAATCGCCTTCTCCAACACATAACTGTGTACTCACCTGCACGTGACAGCAATGACCAGCCGCCAGCGTCCTTAGCATTCACATTGCTACCATTTTCCAGTGCGAATCTAAGCAGCTCCAATTGATTAGCGTCGACGGCAAAGTGACAAGCAGTCATACCATTAATGTCAGTTGCCTCCAGTTGAGCCTTACGATTTAGTAGTATACGCGCCACAGCCAAACGGCCGTGGCAGAAGGCGAGCTAATTTGGTGGTAAAGAAGGTAGAAATGGATGGAAGCAAGATTTATGGTTGCATTTAATTCCAATAAAGTTTAAGAATGAACTTAGGAGGAGAATTAGACTTTAAATTAATTAAGTAACTTTAATTAATTGTTGAGGAAAAGAAGAAACAGAAATCACAGAAGTGCATAAGGAATACAGTTTTATTATTTTATAACCATCGGCATAATTAAAATCCTAAACTCTGATTAATTAACCTCAAAGCCTGTATAGAGATAGACTGCTGAAGTACCCGTAATTTAAAATTGTTCTTAAACCGTCAAAGATCAGAGGGAAATACTTATTTATACCTGCAAGGGCGTACGTCCGTTAAGCGGATTACCGATATGTACACTGGCACCCAGACTCAGCAGCACATCTGTGACGCAGTGTTGCCCGCTAATGATAGCATTAGCCAGTGGCAAATAGCCATTAGGACCCGGATATTCCAACAAACTGGGTCGTCGTCGCAATATACGTTTTACCAAAAACTGTTGACCCTTCTTAATCGCTCGATGAAGACTGAGTGTTGTCGGCAACGGTGGCAAAGTGGTGACCTGAGTACAAAATTATTAAAATTTTCCTGAAATAAATTTAAAAAAATTGCTTAAAACAATTACCAAAAAGACTGGAGATACTTTATAATCTACAAATAATCCACGCTCTTTGCAAAACAGTTGCGCTTTGATGCGTAGGCGATAGGTGAAATTCTCAGCTAAATTTTCTAAAATCGCTGGCGGATTGCCAATCCTAAAGAAATATTTAAAAAAAATATTTTATTAATTTATATTTTTATATTTTTTATATATTGGATTATATTAAATTATACTTACCACGCTACTTGTTGCCATCCATACCTTCGATGATATTTTTCTACTTTATATACCTCAACATTATCCAACAAATCCCAAGCTATGCAAGCACTATTTAATTTCTCTTCAATAATGCGCACATTAAAAGTAGTGTCGCAGTGCACATCAGGCTCTGCTGTGTTATCTTCAACGATTTGCTGCTCGATGCTGATATTTACCATTGAATCTCTCACATTCTCCGTTAAAGGCAGTTTCTGCTCATTTTTAACAGTATCAGATATACCACAGTCTTCTATTGTTTCGCCATCCATTTTCATAACTTGGTCATGAGCAGTCGCTTTGATTTCTTTTGGTGTTTCCGTCACTTCTACGATTGCATTTTTTCAGATTTTTCCACAATTTCATTTTTTTTTTTTTAATGCAGAAACAGAAAAGTGTAAATACTTAGTAAATACTTGTGGTTGTTGCTTTTATTTTTTTTTTCCAAGGTTTTTAGTGCTTTAATATTTGTTTGTACTCTTCATATCACTCACTTTTATTTCACTGCATTATACATGAGACCAATTGGCATTAAGTATATTTTACTGTTATTTATTTTATCGATATGAAATGGTTGGCATGGTAAAGAAAACTATTTTTTGAGCGAAATTAAATTAAAAATGCTAAAACAAATTTAAGATTTAATAAGATTTAGTTTGGACTTGGATAAATTGCACGACTTTGAACTTATACTTTATTTCAGTTTTATACTTATAATAAATACAACAAAAAAATAAAAATAACGGTAATGAAGCATAAAAATATGGTTAACAAATTGTTTATCTCCTTCGTTTTATGAGCCGTTTAGTTTTCCGCGGGACAATAATTTTAAATACATGCAAGCATTTCGTACAGTAACAAGTTCATACACCTTTTATACTCTCAACAATATGATAAATATAATTTAATAATAATAAAATCTCAAATTTAAACTTAACCTTTCATTTTAAAATAACATTTTTTTGCATTTGACTCACCCTCTAGTTACTCAAGCACAGAGAACGTAGAATAACCTTTCCACTACCTTTCACTACCGCACTCAAAGCCGCCTTTTTATGTGAATTCTTAAGCACTGAGAATTTTATTTTACTAAAGGGTGATCCAAGAAGAGGTATTTTTTCAGTAGCCTTTTTCTTTTTTGACAGATCACACGTTAGTCGTGTCAAGCTGTCATGTTATTTTTGTTCAGTATTGTTTGGCATTTCATCATGAAAAACTTTCACCCATCTTGAGAACCAGCATTCATAATTGGATAATATTCAACCGAATAGACCACGTACAGTACGCAGTAAGGAATATATAGCGGCCGTAGCTGAGAGTGTACGCGAAGGCCATGGAGAGTCGTTTCGGCGACGTTCTCGGCAACTCGGACTGACGCATTCTACATCGATATCTTAAATTGAAAACGTACAAAATACAGCTTGTACAAAAACTGAAGCTGTTCTCGAGAAGTTCCAAGAAGATCCGACGCTTTCGAGCCAAATTTTGTTCAGCGATGAGGTCCATTCCTGATGAGATTCAAGGGCTGCAATTTCATCCACAAAAACAACGGTTTGGTATGGTTTGTGGGCCAATGGAATCATAGGTCCATATTTCTTTAAAAATGATGCCGGGGAGAACGTTACCGTCAATGCCGACCGTTTTCGCGACATGATAACCGACTATTTGATGCCTGAAATTGAAGCTCGTTATTTGGTTTTAACAAGACGGCGCCACTTTCCACACATCGCATCATCAATCAATGGATGTACTGAGAAAACACTTCGGTGAGCAGATAATTTCACCTGTTGAGCCGGTCGAATGGCTACCATGACCGTGTGATATCACACCGTTAGACTGTGGGGATATGTAAAGCCTAAAATCTGTGCGGACAATCCCGATTCGATTCGCCAGTTACCAGTCGAAATGCTCGAACGAGTCATCGAAAATTGAACTCAACAGATGTACCTTCTGAGACGGCCGCGATTTTTTTAAACTAAATCTCATATCTGAACAAATCGGTTGTATGGGAGCCTTATGACATAGTCGGTCGATCCGGTCGGTACTTTTTTGTCATTCTAATACGATCGGTTTAAATTTTGGAGGTCTCTTTCTTCTCCTGCTAGTACTTACATATGTACTTCGGATTAAAGTTAATATACGAATTAAAGTACATGAAAGGTATAAGAATGCATTTGCTAGCAATATATAACATTTAATTCTTTAAAATAAAAACCTAGTAAAACTGCTCGATGCATTGAGAGCGAAATCACCAGAATCGAGCTCTACATCGCTTTAACGAAATTGAAAATTCGCACTCTTGGATCCGATCGAATGTCATATCCTATGATCAATAACTGCCATCCAATTTTAAAAACCCATATCCTCAAACGTTTCAAAAATGTCTTTAACAACTTCGTGCCTCATTTCTACAAAACTAGCCTAATGGTCCCAATTCTTAAACCTAATTAAGTTATCCATTATCCAAGTTGGCAACTACCGCTTTCTTCAATTGAAAATAACCTACACAACTATGCCAAACACAATACACCATAAGAAATTTATAAGAAACACTTTGTGATATTGAAAGACAATTTTAAAAACTTTAAATTCGTTTACGCAGATGGTTCAAAAACTCAAGAGGAAACAAGCTTCGGCATTGATGATTGATGGGGCTGTAATAGAAGTCGATCACTTCACTCCTAACAGCACATTTTTTACGACTGAAGCCATAAATTTATCTAAACAAAAACAAGGCAAGTTTACAATATGCACAGAAAATCCTCCACTACACGCAATAGAAAATCCAAGCAACGACGAGCAATGAGGACTTAGCTAATAAAAACTAAATAATAATTTTTAACTTATTTGGATACCAGGTCACGCTCAAATCCTAGGCAACGTACTAGCAGACCTAACTGCTAAAATTATCGCTAAATAACCTCTTATAACTTTTAATAATTTTCAAATACATCACCTAAAAAAAACACATTAAAAATATCTTCAAATTTAGGCAAGATTTGATTTTTGAAAAATCCTCTAAATGGTATCCAAAGAAATCAACCATATTTGAAGCCCCAAAAGCCATGAACACAAATATTATAAACCTGACAAGGAAAGGCCACATAATAGTAACTCGACTACGTATCGGACACTCTAGACTAGAATTTAAACATTTATTTAAATTTAGCGCACCCAAAAGTATGCAACGTAAATGGACAGACTGTTATATGTACCAGCTGAAAGAAGGGAAATCTTATAGAAACAATCCAAGATTTCAACCAACGAATGTGTATTTTACTTGAATATGGTTAATGTCTTTGCTAGAAATACTAGATTTTTTTAAATAAAGAGGAACTACCTTCCATTTGATATTTTATTTCCTCAGTCCCGCTTTAACTTCCGACCGGTTATGTTGCTGTCAGTTGTGCCGTTTAATTGCTTCTCTGTTTATTTGGTGATTTATTGAAACTTAAAAGAATACAGAATGCTTAAAATTCCTAAAAAAGTGCAACGTTGTTATACGTTCTCTGTCAAGTACATACACAGGGTGAATCAAAAATAAATATATTGTAACGAATTTGCTAAGTTCGCCTCGATGATTTTCCAAATCCTTCGAGTCCGATCACTGGATTGCTAAACAAAACTCCCAAAATTTGTTTGTTCGGCTTCTTAACCGTCAGGAATTTATTTTTACAATTTTCGTCTTTAGCCAACGGCTTATTTTACAATTATTTATGATACACACTTATTATCTGCTTCACTCAGCTCATCCGTTTCTAAAACACACACAGCTCACAGCAGTGTTAACTCCACTAAGTTGTCTACTCGTCTCCTCTTGTGATAGCGGCTGCCTCTCTTTTTATACCTGTAGATGACCCAACCATTCTGTTCACGCGCTTAAGGATAGGCTGATTATTCGTTTGCCTGCGGTAGCTGCAGCTACTCCGTTCATCCTTAACGACGTAGAATTTCCTTTAATCTGGCACCCTTTTGTTTGTCCTTGGTAAGGGTAATTTGCATTATACGGCCGCTTCTGTATTTTCTGTCCTTCCGGGGAATTGCATTTACTTTGTCAACAGTTTTGTTTGTCCTTCGTATTTCGGATTCGGATTTTCGTCAACATATAAATAAAGTAAAGTTAAATAGAAAATCATAAAATTTATTTTGTGAAATTTTTGGCATTTTCACAGTAGGCACTTTTTTCGTAATTAAATTATTCAGAATATTTTTTTCCGTTTTTTATGAAGTAAGTTATATTTTCATTCAGTTTTACACATACAAACTTATCATTTATCAGCGTTCGTAAACTTGAAAATTGAATTGAATATTTACTTCTGCGCGATTATTCGTGATTGAAAATTTTTAGAAGATTATGAAAATGGAAATTAATATTAGATAATTCAAATAGTGCAATACTAAAATTAATCTCAGCAGTTATAAAAAATCTAATTACTGCCAACTACCAAAGTTCTGTACTTCTGTGTCTTTAATTTAAAAAACCTTGCTCTTCTCTGAGCAAATTGAGAGAAGCGTTTCGACCGTTTGTCCAATGCTGATTGAAGATGCAGCAGCTAATCCCCAACAAGTAAAATCAATGTCTGTATGCCAATCGCACAGCACTCACATATTACGCGTTCTATTATCTCCTTCATTCAGTTAGACCTGCCTGGAGTTTGAACTCTTTGTTGCAAGTAAGAACATAGTTAGCTTCGTATTTCTTGTTCATGCTTAACTTCTCTGAGAGGAATTGGAAAGTTCATAGTTACGTTCCGTTCTGTAAGAAATCCATTTTTAGCCATCCTTTTGATCGCCTTCTTACATAGTGCAACCAAGTACTTCGTTCTATATAAAAGTGACGCCATAATGGTCACTGGGCTACCTACATAAATATGTTGTCTGGTTTGTGTAGACTATTTCCCTGCATGTTTCATTTGCTCCTAAGCATTGAGCCTGCACGACAACTTGCTGCTCAATACTTAGTGGTCACTTTCGTCTGTAAAGTCGTCTCTCCCAATTTGGAATTTTAGATTTAATTGTAAATAGTACTATGTAGGTTCATCTTATCAGTGTTGATGCTAAATCCCAATAAGTTTTTAGTGTCTGATTTGCAGGAGAGAAAAGAATTGTGAAACATTTATTACTTGCAATAACCGAAATGTCATATACATAAACTGGTTAGCAAGGCTGCTCACACTCCATTGCATTCATTAGCAATCCGTTGGTCACCACAGTTCAAAGAAGAGGCTATAATAAGGAGAGGTCACATATCCAATCTGTCTTTTAAGGTCTTTTTAAAGTCGCTTCTTAACAGAAATAGATATTCAAATTCGATTCAATGTTTTTAGGAGGAATAATGTTAATCTTATAGGGTTGTAGTCTTTTGGGTCTATGTGTCTTTCCTACTTACTTTGGGTTGTAATATCGCACATACTGTTTGCTATTAACTTTATAATCCTATCACCGGCTTTAGTTATAACCTTATCACCGGCTTTCTCTAGTATGACCAAAAAATTTAATCCAATCCTGTTGGTTTATAATCCGTGAAGATCTCAACTAGATAATCTTTACCTATAGTACCTATGCCTTCTATGGTTTCCATATCCGTGCATATTATACATTAAAGATGTTTTTGACTTCATCGATACAGTTTTTTTACCCATGCATTATGCTTAGCACAGCCGAAGAGCATATTTTATTATAATGCCAGTGATGTTTTATACAAATCCACTCCTGACCACTGAATTTTTTTGTTTCGCTTTAAGAAGAACAATTGTGTAATACCAAAGAAAAAAATCTCAAAAACCGTTTCACTTTGATTTGTGTCCACTTTATTTCTACAAAATGATTAGTAAGCGTAACATTAATGCTTAAATTGCCTTAAATATGGATGTAATTTGTCGCAGTGCTAACTAGGGTGATTAAGTTGCAAAAAGATTATTTGAAATTTTCTAATACATAATAATAACCAGCTTAGACTTTGCAAACTCTTATTGCTGCTCTTTCTTTCCGAATGAAATCCCAATTTTAACTGCTTTTTAACTCACACAAACTACTCAATAGATTGGATAAAAGTGATATATGACATGGCGGCCTTCAAAATCTGCAGATAAAATATTTATTAACCAACAAATTGCCACACAATTAAGTACCACATACGATGTGTGTATGTACTTGTACATATGTATATCACAAGTACTTACGCTCATAAAATTGGCCAAAGAAGCCTCATAGAATCCAGCCCTAATGATAATCTCACGCTGTGAACGTAACATCATCAGACGTAGAACGTGGCGATGACGAGGCGGTAAATTATACCAATGCGACATTTGAACGGCTGTGCCGACGGCGGAACTCTGCGGAGACATCAGTGTGCGATGGACAATTGAAAGCAATAAATTCCAGAATTTATTATTGGTCAAAAATGAAATTGCAAGATATGGAATGAATGGTGAAAAAATACATATACATACATATATACAAGTATATATAACAGAGGTAAGGGAAAACATGTACGAAAAAAAAGCTTTTCTACCTCAATTTTGAGAAATTCTGCGCCGTAACAGTAAATCAACAATTGTAGCAAAATTGAGCTGAGGAATGTACAATAGATAACCATTTCCATAATAACGCCCATATACTGCAAGCAAGAGTAATGAAAGAAAAAAGTAGCACAATGGTAAAATAGCGCAGTTGTAGGTAAAGGATAATAATGCCAAGTTCGTATGAAACCTCAAACCGCGCACTCACCATCACCAGCTGATAAATTATGAAACACACTTGCAGCGATGTTATCAGAAATTGTCCAAAAATTATGGGCTTAAATATGCGTTGCACGCTTTGTGCGAGCGTCAACAGCCGCACATGGTACTCGACGTATAAGCGTAATTCCTTTTGTAGCCGAACCTCAGATTTGTTGAATGTATTTGTCTCTATGAAATATTGCAATGCTTGGAAATGGCCACGCAGATTTGTGGTGAATGACACAAAGAGACCATCTATAGATGTTGCATGCATCACCACAACTATGGTGGTCAAAATTGTATAGATGTAGGCGATTTGATAGCCGGGAGTGGATTCGAAATCGAAGGGGAACCTAAAAATAAATACAAAGAGTGTTAGAGCATTAAACAACGCCGACTGGTAGAGGCATAAATTACACGATATAGACATGCGGGACAAGCTTTTCATAGTTGAATGGAATATATGTGGCTCTTGTCTTGTCGTAGACTTCAAATATCAGAAGTGGAATAAAGTTGGACAACATCGGGATTTATACCCCGATAAATTTTCAGTTTTTTATATAGTACATTTTTACGAGTACATAATAAATATTACTTTTCACGAATCATAAAATATGCACCATACCTCATAGGCATTGGCAGCTCCAGCACCAATGATTTCTCTTGAAGTTTTGCCCAAAACATTCTGATCAGCGGCTTGATTATAAAGTATAAACCAGTGCAAGAAACGCTATAGAAGTACACTTTGACAAATCGTTTTGCCTCCACATTGACCCTCACCAGCAAACGCTTGGCGCCCGCTTCACGCACTAGGTAAGAAAATTGAAGAATTGAAGAGAGAAAGTTACGTAACTCCAATTACACCTGTATACCACAATGGATGCCGACCTATTGTTCACATCTCATCTTTCCTCAACTTACATTCATCATACATCCACTCAAACTCGGCCATTAGACTTTTGAACTCGCGCTTGTAGGCCAAAAACGTTGAAATCTTAATGACGGTCAGTATGTTGGTAAAGAAAATACTGAGGCAAGCTATCGCCAATGCCAAATCATCGATATGATAAATAATGTAATACATCATTGGCAATTCTGCCGACATCACCAACAACAACAATAAAACATACTTCATTGTTTGTAAATGGCAAAAGCAAAGCCTTTGCCTTAGCGATTTTCGCTGTACTCTTGACAATACATTGTAGTAGTTTTTCGTTTTATTGTTATCAACGTCATGGATGTCTTGGTGTCCCATTAGACGCAGACAATTGCGTTGTATACGAAATAAATCCTCAGGCATTATTTGTGCTGATTCGCGCGCTTACCCTTATGAGTACGAGTATGAGTAGCACCTACGTTCACTTCAATTTCAGATGGTGCGTCTGTTAACACGCTGACTCTCAAGCTTTTCAATGTAAGTGCCGAGGTGCCGGTAAGAGCTCTTTTGTGCTATGCGATATTTCACTTTCTGCTGATGGTCTATTACAGCTGAGTCGCGCTGGATTTATGACAGCAGCACACATTGTCATCTTGACTCTATGGCTCTTGGCTATTTCTATTGTGCCTTCATATTGCAATTATTTAAGGGTTTAAAGAGACACAATTGTAGAGTAATTAATTGTCACATTTGATGCGATAATTACTTGTTTTGTATGTCGCTGCTTGATGGTGTAATCATCGTATTGAAATTGAAAATTAAAAAATGTTTTATTTAATATTTGCCCGGAGAACCGTTTTTTTGGTGTAATGAGCTTTGAGGGTGGAACGAAATTTGATTGGGTACTAAAATTGTTTTGATTACTTGACGACAGGCCAATTAATTCTTAAACACTATTGTTATATTTAATTACAGTTAGCGCAATTAAAGAAAAATTATGTAGATAATGACTCTTTTAGAAAGTTAATTGTTAGCTATTGTAAATAGGGGAAGGGTTATAGATCAGATTAATCCATAGAAAATTACCAGAAATTAATTTCACTTATTTTAGTTTTCTTTCTTAAAGATGTAGTTAATGAGAATATTCGTTCTTTGGCTACTGGAGTCTTGAGTCACAAAAGAATCAGAGTCTGAAAACATGATTTTTCTTTTGCGCGGCAAGATTTATCACACGTTAAGCTGAAATTTACATAAATATGAGACCCTTTTACATTAATTAAAACTCCATTCAGACATGCAAGTATTTGACTACTAGAGGCTTGGTTGAGTATTGTGAGATTACTTAGACCAAAAGTAAACCTGAGTATAAAATAATCTGCTTATAATTTATATATATTAATATAATGTCCAACTAATTGGTCAATTATTATATTATTTTAACATTAATAGAGTTCACAGCATAGAAATCTACCAACTATTGTGCATTGTTGTAAGAAAGTTGACCACTTAAATGCGCCTTTAAGCAAAAAATCAAATGCGCAAAAATATAATTAACTTGTGGAAGTAATAATTTAATGATGTTCACATTTACATTTGTACATATATATAATTATGCATCAATACCACACATCTCACAAATTTATTGATCGCTGAACTTGACTGCTTCCATGCATACATATTTTATATGATTAATGGAATACATTTTGAGCAGCAAGAGCACTCGCATTGCAAAATAAATTACTTATGTTAATAGTAATAATAGGTTTTAGCAGCTTAAGATTACGGACTTTTCTTCGGAAACCAGTACGCTACCGACATCATGAACTATGAGCAGTGGCTCCAGCTAAGCACCAATGGGAGGCAATTAGTGAAAAATAAATGCCACTCTGTCCCAAATAAGAGACAGCTATGGTTTGTAGTAGATCCATTCCAGTTTCATTTTGACTAGTTTTATTTTGATTTTTCTCGGCAAATTAATAGCCAGCTGTGGTCAAATGGTTTTGTTGAGTCGAAAATACTCGATAAAACCTAAGCAAAAAACATTCTTCGAAGTTACTTATCCGCCAATTTAAATCCCATTACTTACTTTCTATCTGGCAAACTAAATACAAATATCAGAGCTCTACCTTATAATATTTATTTTTGAAGTAAGTTCTTTTTTGTTCTCGTCATCCCTTGAGTTTCTTATATTATTAAGAAAAAACATTTTTGCGTGAAAATATTATATTTAAAATAGTTTCACATCTGCTGCAACTACTGCAACGGCAACACTAGAAAGATGACTTGACCTGCCACCAATCGACATAGCAATGGAGAGCAAGCTACGTTTAAGGAGGACGGATGGAACTTACGATCCGCTAGTGTTACGTATAATATCTTCATAGCTGGTTCAAAAATGGCTGATAGAGTAGGCGTCTATTGCGCTGAGCTGCACATCAGGCAACCCTTGAAAGTCTCAGTATACTGCAATATTTTCCAAGTGGAAATCTTCCCTACAGAATGAGCTGCTGAGCTAGCAAGTAACGCAAGAAACTTTAAAAAATCAATAAATATGTGTATACCCAGGCGGCAATCAAGGCAATAATCTCTCATCATATTTCGTCCGAAAATGTTTTTAGAAGTAAGGAATTAATAGACAGGGAGGCCAAGGGTAAATAGCTAAATATACATTGGGTTTCTAGGTCACAAGCTCGTTATGCGCAACGAAATAGCTGATGATATTGTCAAAAGTGTCATCCGTAAGACACATTTTTTTAGCAAAATAAATTTTTATTATTCAACATAGTTCCCTTCAATGGTTATACACCATTTTTGTAGAACGATTTGTCCTTTGCTTCAGAATAGGCCTCAGTTTCGGCAATCACCGCTTCAATTGACGAAAATTTCTTCCCAGCGAGCGTTCTTTTGAGATTTGAGAAAAGGAAATAATAGCTGAGGGTAGATCTGGAGAATACGATGAATGCGATGGACGTATGCCCTGTTCATG
Source organism: Neoceratitis asiatica (assembly GCA_030068015.2). NCBI lineage: Eukaryota > Metazoa > Arthropoda > Insecta > Diptera > Tephritidae > Neoceratitis > Neoceratitis asiatica. The sequence continues at coordinate 10,807,199 of CM061528.1, forward strand.
GATTTTTGCCATCGATTTCACTAACTTGTGACACTGTGAATTGCTTTCTTAAAACAGAACTTTTTTCTGCGGTCATTTTTCGGCGATTTCGCCCTTCAAAAGGTGCAATAACGCTTTGTAACAGTAGCTGTAGAAGGTCCTTCCTTTTTTAACGTAGTCAATGAAAATTATTCAATGCGCATCCCAAAATACAGACGCCATAACCTTAGACCGGGTTTATCGTATGTAGTCGGATGACTGTCTATTGGACATCCGAGTAAAATGATGGAGCCATGTTTTATCCATTGTCACATTCCCACATATAGACGCAAAAACTCAGGTTTATTACGCTTGAACATCTCCAGACAATGCTTCGAATCATCAACTCGTCATTGTTTTTGGTCAAAAGTGAGATCGCGCGGCAAACACTTTGCACAAAGCATACCCAAAATATTCGTGAGTGATATGATGTACATGTTCATTTGATACCTTTAGATTGCCTGCTATTGCATTCAATTTCAACTTACGGTCATTCAAAATCATTTTATTTATTTTTTTATGTTTTCGTCGGTAACCACCTGTTTTGGGCGTCCACTGCGTTCGGTGCTCATTACACCACGTCTAAACTTAGCATACCAATTCTTGATGGTTGATTTTCATGGGGCAATGTCCGGAAATTCGTTATCAGCCAAGTTTTTGCTTTAAAAGCTATAAGTTGAGACAATGGTTATGCTACCCGCTGGTTGAAAGTAAATGCAGAGATTTCCATTCCGTTGTTAGCAGTACCCACGCCAACTGAGAAAAAATTATATGTAATAAATTCAATTTTTGTTACGATATTAACGGATTAAAAAGTGCCTCAAACCAAAATAAATTAATTGTTAGTAATCATTATTGAAGAAATAATTAAATTTTAGCGAAACTCATTACAAAAGAAATGAAGAAAGAAGCAAACAAAGCTCAGCAGGCATTATTATGTATGTACATATGTATGAATACATGAGCACTGAAATTGACTACAAATACTTTTCGAAAATTTTTTGACCGCAAATGATTGACGCAGCAGTTGCGTGTGGAGCGAGCGAGTTCAATGGAAAAATATGGCTAACGCATTAGTTAAAATAACAACAACGTAACAAAAACGGTATGAAGTAGTTGAAATGCAGGCGTGTAAAGCTATCAATCGAGGCCAAAATAGGTGATGCTGCAATAACTGAAGTGAGCCGAAGGAAGGGTGTTGAAAGCTGAACAAAAGGGTTTCCTCATAACCTATGATTCCGTTATTTTTTTTTTTTTTTTTTTTTTAAATAAGGAACATAATTTTTTGCTTGGCGCTAGCCAAAGCAAGCTAGCTAAGTTAGTGGCTCACAGGTTCGGCAATGCTACACTCGGTGGAATGATTTGCCAAAAAATAACTGTTCATTTGAATTTATATGTACAAAAGACTTATTTATTTCTTTACTTCACAATGACAAACCGAAAGTTTGGTCAAAGCAAAGTGCAAAAAAAAATTGTATAAAATTTAACAACAAATTCTCTGCGTTTCATTCAACGCAAAGCATAGAGCGTTTATAAAAACTTAATTAACAACAAAAATAGTACAAACATAACAACAAACAACAACTATCGCAGCTTATTTGAAATTGGGTGGCAAGTAAGCATTGTTACCGGCATGTCCACCGACAGCACCGCCGCCAAAACCACCACCAAAACCAGATCCAGCACCAGCGCCTGCACTAGCGCCAGCGCCAGCACCAGCACCATCGCCGCCACCCAGTGAACCGATAACCGAGCTGACAGGCGCGACACCTTCGTCGGTGACCTGGCTGCTGCCGCCGAGCGCATCGTATTGAGCTTGGATTTCCTGTTGGGCATGTTGAGCCTCTTCGGCGGTCTTGTACTTGATGAAGAAGACCTCGGGTTTGGTGGTGACAGCGGGTTGTTCCAAGACTTGAGCATCGATGTCAGTGCCGTCGGTCTTCTTGTTGAGCACATAGATGACGGTCTTGTCTTCGCTGATGGCGGGTGTAATCTTGATGGAAGCCTTCTTATGGAACCGGTTCGGCGATTTGATGAAAACAACATTGTAATTCTTGCGTGGCACACCGACAGTGATGTGTTTCTCTTGGTACTGATCCTCGTTATCCTCAGGTGCGGTATGAATGAAGAAACGTTTTGACACTATGGCTTGTTGCTGCTGGACACCAGCACCGCCATGTCCGAAGAAACCACCCTGACCACCACCAACAGCACCACTGCCACCACCAAAGAATGCGCCACCAGCGCTTGCCGAATGTCCGATTTGGCTGAAACCACCCTGACTACCGTGTGCGACTAGACCGCCAGCGCCGCCATGAGCACCATGACCACCAGCGTTCCCCGGGTTGTAGTTGTAGCCTTGTGGCGCAGCGATGGCTACGGCGGACAAACACAAAACCTGTAGATTAAAAGGGTATTTGATTAGTATTGTTTTCGTGTGTTAATCCGAGCTGATGCAGTCCTCTGGACAAACAAATGCTTACAATGAATCCACGCATTTCTCTGCTTAGGGTTTTTAGTTGTGAGATAGTTGCAGTTGTTGTGACTGAAGTTGTTTGATTTGCTTGAAGCTTTGCTTTGAACTGATGATCTGTGGCATGGCGTACTTCTTTTATAGCTGCAAACGAATTACCGTCACGCAGATGCTGTGTGCTGATGATCATGGACTTGACTACGGCGCATCACAATTACACCTTACCGCACGCGCACCTCCAGCCCTCACCGACCCCACCACAAAACAAGCTGGTCGCCTCCTCCACAGTCAGCATCCGCAACAGTTTTGCGGGCTCTGCTGGTGTTTCACTAGTTGCACTTCCACGCTCTTCGTCGACTGTTGGATTTCTTATCGCTTGCGCGTTGCTGTCGTCAAGTGTTTTTGTTGTTGTTCCTTACTTACTTGCTTTGTCAGCGCTTTTGGCTTACGGTCAATTTTGGGCGCTCCACCGCTTGCCCCAATCTGTTCCGCAGCGTCCGATTTTGGGTTAATTACCCAGCTCGCTGCTTTTACTGCTCTTTAGCGCGCGTCTTGCGCATTTGCTTATCTGGCGTATCGAAGATATTTCTATTTTCAAATATTTTAAATAAATATTACTTTTCCCTATTATCCGTGGTGAAGTGCGTTCAGCAGCAGCGGAAACATCGCCGTCATGTTTTGGCTTTTGGCTAAGACTGTTTTTTTTTTTTTGTTGGTGATCGTTGATTTACAGATAAAGAGTTTTGGTTAACCTAAAATGAGGGGAGTACACTTGTACCTAGGTATTGCGTCATACCTATGTACATAACTACATCTGTATGCAGTAATCATCCAACTGTTTTGCTTTCAATGCTTCTTTTGGAAACCCCTCTTGCGGCAGGTACTTCTCATCTACGGCGCATGAAGAGTAAGGTTGCAGGTATAAACATATTAAAAATTTATTGCATATTTATTTTAATTTTTGAACCCAGTAAACTAAGACTTTCAGAGTGTAAAATATTTCGAAATGCAAAATTTTTCCCAACCAATAATTAAACAAGAAAGAAGTTTTGTCTTCGGCCACGCCGAAATTTTTATACCTTTCACGAACTTATAAAATATATATGCTAAATGCGAAAATCGATTTCGATGATTTTCGGTGGCAAAATTTATTTGAATTTACGTGGATAGCATACGAAATTTCACACCATAAGAAGCTTATTTGGCGGAGTTTTGGCCCAAAAGCACATAACTGAACGAATCGGTTGTATGGGGACTATACTATATAGTCTTCCGATTTCAATGATTTTCAATGTCAATATTTAGTTCATTATATTCATATAGAGTTTAGAAATTCAAATCTTCAGATGCTTCTTTTTTTTACTTTTTATGACCCAAAATTATATATCTGAACAAATCGAACTCAGCTCGTCATAGGATCGGTATAAATTTTCTTCTCTTTCTTGTACTTACACAGAGAACTTATAACAGAGAACTTATATTATAAGTTCTCTGGCGAAGGGGCCCATTTCTGGCTCAATGGGTATGTAAACAAGTAATATTGTCGCATTTAGGACGAAGAGCAAGCTGAAGAGATTCGAGAGCTGTCATTTCATCTAGAAAAAACCACGGTGTGCTCTGATTTGTGGGCCAGTAGAATCATCGGTCCATATTTCTTCAAAAATCATGCCGGTGAGAACGTAACCGTCGATGGCGACCGTTATCACGCCATGATAACCGACTATTCGATGCCTGAAACTGAAGCTCGTAATCTCCGCGACATTTGGTTTCAACAAGGCGGCGCCACTTCCCACACATCGCATCAATCAATAGATTCACTGAGAGAACACTTCGGTGAGCAGATTTCACGTTTTGGAACGGCAGATTGGCCACCAAGATCGTGTGATATCACAACATTGGACTTTTTTCTGTGGGGATATGTAAGGTCTAAGGTATATGCGGATAATCCCGCTTCGATTCAGGCCTTGGAGCATAACATCATGCGTGTCATTTGCCTGTTACCAGTCGAAGTGTTACACGAGTGTAATATACAAAATTAACATTCCAACAAGGAAACAAGTGTCTCAAGTGAGTTATAGAATCTAAGACAAATGGAAAGATTTTCTAAAATTAGTCAATTAATAGTCTTAAACAACGAAAGATAATGCAATAAAGATTTGAAAACTTCAAACCTTAATTCGTAGAAGAGTACAGAAAGTACGTCGCAGAATATTTGAAGAAACAAATAAATTCAAAATGAGTCCTAAATTGGGTGACTAAGAGTCATAGAAGAGAACAATTCTATGATAGAGAAACCGCTAGACACGTTATTGAAGAAACAAAAATTTCTCAAACTATATTCGAAAACCAAAATGAGTCGCATAAGAAGCTAATATGAATCATAACCTTACTAACTCTCATATGATTTAAGGAAAAAATAGCGTTGCCTCTAAAAAAAGCTAAATAACTTTCTTGAATATTATATAAAATATGTTTAAGCTGATCTAGGATTCCACATGATTGGCGCTTTAAATGTTTGTTGGGTATATGAGTATACTGATTTATGTCTTGCATATTTATGTCTTGCATATTTATGTCATACAGTATGTTTTGAAAGGTCGTTATAATCGTCATGCTTCAATTAACTATTTTCCTTCAATTTGTTTCCAATCAAAAAAATATAAGTAATTATATATTTAAATATAATCTTTTTATTTTTGTGTTAAAAATAATTAAGAGAAAACTCGAAATTACAGCATATTTTTTTTTTTTTTTGTATATTTTAACTATTAAACAAATATAGACTTTATGTCTTACCATTTATGAGCGATAATTAAAAAATTCTCTTTAAGGCGAATTTACTTCAATTATTTTGCTTTTATTTTGACACCCCGATTTAGAAAAAAAATATTTTTTGCATTTATTGTTTATTTTAGCAACATTTACGCTAAATTTACCGATAAGGAAAAAACTATGTGCAGAAAAAATCGAAAAAATAATAATAAAATTTTTATACGACATTAAATTGTTTTAGTTGAAACCATTAAAAAAAAACTAAAAACCTTTAATTCAATCTCGCTGATGCTTATTTTTAAAACGCAAACACTTTTTTATATATAAATTTATGCAAATATATATCAATAAACAAATAAATCTTGCTTTATTTAGCTGCCTTTTGTGACGCGTAATTTAAAAAAAAAGTTATTTTTTCATATATTTTAAACTAAAAATCTTTATTTAAAAGCCGCGACACTTTTATGAGTATCTTTAACAGTGTTTATTATTATTGAATTGGACTAAATTGGTAAGATTAAAGATAAGACACCAATTAAATCAATAAATACTGCAATAAAATAAAAAATATTATTTCAAATTTGTTAACTCGAAACTTTCCAACTATTAACGACATGAAAATTGGATGAGCTTAAGTTGCAAATTTAAAAAAAAAACGTTTAAAGTTGTCACAACATGCTCTTGCATATTCTACTCTGTTCCACTTACTCGGATATCAATTACTTCATGGATCTAAAGTACCTTTAGTTTCAACGCCGGTAATTTGAAACAGCTATGCGAGAACCCACTATTTGAAATCGCGCTATGAAACGTCAACCAGTGTCTTCCCATAAACTGAACTTAATGGTTAACTGATAAGAAGCAGCAGCATTTAAGATGCAAAGTTTCAAAAATTTGATTTACAGCAAAACTGGCTTAAAAATCGTGAAAATAGTTTTGTCAGCTGACTAAGGGTTTCAATATCGGAGCAAATTCCTGTAGAAATAGAGTCTATATCGTAACACTCGCCAAAAGGTAAATACTCAATTTATACCCGAAAAAATTTTCAATCTACTTTCCTGTGCGACGCATTTAAAGAGAGAGAATAAAAAAAAATAGACCGTAGTGCATGAGTATGAGGTAATGTTCGAAAATTCTAACAAAAAATGCTTTGCTTTACCGAAAGTACTAAGACCGGAGCGTATTCATTTATAGACGAACGAGGTTATCTGGCGACTGATATCCAGAGAATGCTAAGTTTATGGAGGGAACACTTTTCCAGCCAGCTTAATGGCAGTGAAAGAAAATGAAATGGAGATGATTGAACCCCAATCGTTGATGAGGGAGAAGACATGCGGATAAATGACTATTACAAAGCTCTAAAATCGATTATCCCTTTAAATATTGATAAACCGATTGGAGTCGGTGGCCTAGCAGCTGAGTATTTAAATATGTCGTTGAAGAACTGAAAAGGCGCATGCATCAGCTTTTATTTTAGCATATGGTCGAACGAATTCATGCCGAGCAATTGGAACCTGAGTATGCTCTGTTCAGTCTTTAAAAAGGAGGACCCATATATAGTCTCATCCAGCATATTTGTGAGATATTAAAGCCCGGCGTCAACGAATTGATTGATTGATTAAAGCTGACTTCAACAGCTGACAGCTGACACTGGCCGTGCTGTCAGTATTGGCAACGACCTCTCCGATGCTTTGGATTGAGTAGGCAATTGAAAATTGAGGTCCTCTCTCAAAAACGAAAAACGAAAAACAGCCAACTGGAGTGTTAATCAACGAAGAGATATAGAAAATATTTAAAAGATATATGGCTTGTAGAAAAACTTGAGTATAGTGTTCCCCACGATCTCTTTATCCATTAATATTTAATAAATGTGCATTCGTAAGCTCACCCAGAACCAGCATGTCATCTCCTATGACTGAACTTATTTCAAACGAATGGCTATTTTAAACTGCATTAATTGGTTTCTCGAATAAAAAAGTGCAACTCTTACTTTCTGTCAGAGTTTCTAAAAGTGTATCCAAAATATAACTTTTATCTTCTTCTTCATTTTCGATCTTATATATGTCTGAATCTTCAAAAATTACGGATATATATTCTATGTGAAAAATATATATTTTCGTAGTTAATGAGATATGGTTATTACTTTTATATATAGATCAGATCAAATAAAAGGCGCTTAAGTGGGTAATAGACATTTACTAGGAACATAAGATATTTATATTTCGTTAGGGAAAAACTAAAAAAAAATTTATAGTCGACTTTTTTATTTCTATTAGGTAAAATCTATGTCGTATGGCATGGTATGAACCATTTTATGATTCCTTTTTGTTCAATTTAAGTCAATAATTTTCTATGAAACTGTGTACAAAAAATTAAATAAGAAAGGTCATCTCATTAAATTATTACTCTCCAGAGATATGCTCCGTATTTCAATTATCACCACTTACTGTCAAAAATATTTTTTATAATTTTTAAAGAAAAGAAACTTCAAGGAAAAGTACAAAAATGAAAAAAAAATCAATTCTTTTAAATTAATATCACGAACGTTGCCCTTTAAATTTCGGGATTTTGGCAACACTGTTGTTGCAATGTGGCGACTGACAACTTTATCATAAATAATGAATTTTGAATTTTTTTGAAAAGAACTTATTTATTCATCAATATCTATTTTGTCCCCTTCAAAGTAATCCCCCCTCGGATATAATACACTTGTGCCAACACTTTTTCCAATCCTCGAAGCACTTCTGAAATGCTCTTTTTGGTATGACCATCAGCTCTTTCTTCGATTCTGACTTGATCTCTTCAATTATGGCAAAACGCTTTCCTTTCTTTGGTTTGGGTATAGGAATAGGAAAAAGTCGCAGAAAGCCAAATCTGGTGAATACGGTGGTTGAGATATCATTACGGTTTTGTTGTTGGCCAAAAAAATCACGAATAAGCATTGATGTGTGAGCTGGTGCATTATTGTGATGCAGAATCCGTCCAACAATTCCGTCCGTTTCAGCCGTATTGATTCACGCAAGCGTTGCAATACTTCCTTGTAGTATTCCTCATTAACTGTGCGACCTTTTGGCAGAAACTCATGATGGTCCACACCATTGTAATCAAAGAAAACAGTGAGCAAAACCTTCACATTTTCCTTTGAACACACCACATATTCAGAATGTTTTGACATATGTTACAAGCGCTTTTTGTGTTGTTTACAGTAAATTAAACTATTCATCTCGGCAAAAAAAGAAATGAATTAAATCACGAACATTTTCGCACGATTATTTTTTACAACTTGCGACGTGGATTAGCTCATCAACAGTACATCGATGAAATAAATTCAATTTTTGACTTTAAAGCTCCATCAATTATCAGTTTTTAGCGATGGTATGGTGAATTCGAGGTCGTGGATTTAAGAGTAATTTTGTGAAGGTCGCCCAAAAACAGTTGTTGTTCCGGAAACTGTTGATGCTGTGCGCAAACTGATATGGCGAGATCGTCATATTACCTATCGTGAGATTGAGGTAACTATAGGCCACCAGTATATATTCAATATTTTCGAAACACGTCTATGACATCATTACAGGTGATGAATTGTGGATTTACGCGTATGAGCCCTAAAGTAAGCAGCAGTTGACTATATGGGGTTTCAAGAGGAGCAAAATACAAAAAAAGTTGTTCGCCCGCGAAGCACTTCCAAGCAAAAAATTGTCTTTTTTTTTAAACTGGACATTTCGCAACCATCCAACTTGAACAACGCCGAACATTTAATTCTGAGTAGTACATAACCATTTATTTTCCAGGCGAAGGGATCACATTCTCCCACGACAATGTGAGCTCTCGCACATCGACGTAAATAACTGCATTTTTGAGCATTGAGTATAGTCCTGACTTTTTACGGAATGATTTCTTTTTATTCCCGTACTTAAAAAACAAACTCAGAGATCCACGGTGTTTAACACCTGAAAAGGCGGGTGATGTTTTCAGAATGCATGTTTTGGAGTTACCTCAATCAGAGTGGCAAAAGTGCTTCGACAATTAGTTCAAACGCATGCAAAAGTGTGTAGATCTTATAGGAGCATATTTTGAAAAACCAGAAAGCGAATTTCGATGACTAGTAATTGTTTTTGTTCTCTAATTCTCAAATGTGAACGGCAATCCTCGTAGCCTTCAAAATTCGGATATGCCATAAGGCATAGAACAACGAAAGGGTTAAGTCGGCTATAAATGTGTAAGCGGTGCCTACACCAAGGGAGAAAGAGATATAAGTTCACCATTGTAAATATTTGAATTTTATTTTTGTTTTTTTTTTTCACTTCAAAAAAATTTGAATTTAACGTGGTTTTCATCAAAGTATTACTAGGTTTCTAACTCGAAAATTTCCGTTAGAATTTAAGCCACAAGCAGAAGGTCGAAAAAATGTAATTAAATGCTGGAGATCTACCTGTGTGACTACGTGACCTCACAGAATCAGTTAAACCGTATATTTGCCCTACTAATTGTTGTTTGCTTCACTGTATTCATTTTCCTTATGAAAATTCAATTTAAAAAAAATTAATATGTCTGACATAACCTGAAATAAGTTTTAAAAGTATTTTATATAATAACAAGTAATACATTGAACTGAAGGTAGAAAAAATTATGAAGAGAAAAACAATAAACACAATTTGTTTGCAACTCATGTAAAGGAGGTGTGCCTATATTAATGTTTGACAAAATTTTTTTATAAATGTTACTAAAGGCAATTTACAAGGTTGAATGTGTAAGCTTAATATGTCTAATGTTTATATGAGTTTCTTATTAACTACTAAAAAAATTTTAATATTTTGATTTTTTTTTTAATTTTAAAGTTCTGTTTCAATTTCCTTTTTTTTTTGTGTTTTCCGTACAACTCATAACATATAAATATGGGAGTATGTATTTTATATAATTGCATGTTCATATGCGTGAAAAAACTGCGTAAATTAAATTTGATATTAAAGGTATGGTACTATATTTTAACTTAGTATATAACCCACTGCGAGCTTAGTTTGTCACCTGTTATGACGAAACTGTCAAAGTTTTGCGTTGATATATTGAGTGATAAATGTCCAAAATGTTACTAAAAAATTAACAGTTTTTTTTTCGCTAGCCAACACAGCAAAAAAATAATATTTTCCATGTTAAAACTAAATTTAATTTCAACAAAGTTTTAATTATGCAAAAAGCTATTTTTTTGAGCAAAAAATTTCAGCAAAGTGATTTGTCATATTTGCCCTCACTCATCTCTCATATCTCTACTTAGCTAGCTTTTGTGCAGCTTTCAGCTTCCAGTGCAACTCTTTTTTCTGACCGGAGAGTCTTCATTCACTGGTTTTTGTGTCGTTTTTTCGCCGAGTTTACTAAATATAATTTTTTTTATTTTTTTACCGCTAACTTTGGCCTTTGATTTCATATAAATGTATATTTTTTTTTCTAATGAAATAGTAAATCATAATTAATCATTTATGTTTCGATTTTCTGCACATTTTTTCTTCAAATTATTTCTATATTTTTTCACCATTTAACCTTATTCGTAAAATTTCATTAATTTATTTACTTAAATGTATGTAGCATCACATTTATGTGTTAGTGTTAGTGATGCATCACAAATTAATTTAAAATCTTCATTCAAATTATATTCATTTACAGTGGTCTCCAGTAGGGAGACGTGAACTTTTATAGAGAAAAAAGAGCAAAATAGTTGAATTTGCTAAAATTATTGGTTTATTTGACTTTGAGACTTAAAAACTGGGTAAACTTCCTTTCACTAATGCTACAGTTGTCCAGTTATTCGCACTTCCACTCCCTCTTTTTTATTATGTGCTTTCGAAGCCGTTGAAGTTTTATTTGATGTTTTGTTTTATTTAACGTTTCCTGAAGCTTCATATAATTTATTACTTACTTAAATGTTCCACTAAAAAAATTTTAGATCATTAATTTCTAATCTAGGAAGACACTTTCTTACAAGGTTATCTGACACCATAAAACTAGGAACTCGAAAATTTCTCCCCTCTATATTACACGTAAATCCTCTCAGAGATTTAATCATGTAATTAATATTCTTTAGTTTCTGTTTAAAAAAATTTTATTTTAGAAATATGAGAGTGAAGACTTTACTTCTGTTTACCGTCCGAATCAATTTGTTAAACCTCCAATTGTTCCCAATCCCAATCTGTTCTAGAAAGCCATAGCAAAACAACTTAATTTTGAATTTTAGTTAGGACGCAGTACACCGAATCTTTACACTATTAAACTTAAAGTGTAAGTCGGCAATTATAGCCGAGTCAACAATAGTGTGCTACTCGTTTCTTCGGTTCGCTGTTTGGCGCCAGTTGGAAATACCAGGTCGCTCTCCACGTGATCCTTCCAACGGAGTGGAGGGTTTTCTCATTTTTACAACTATGACTAGATACGACCTAGCTAGCGAAGCCACTGTCCTTTTATGCACTGAGCTATGTCATCGTCGTCGTATAACTCATACAGCTCATCGTTCCACCATCTGCGGTATTCATCTTTGGAAATGCGCAAAATGCCGTAAATCTCTCGCGAAACTTTTCTTTCGAAAGCTCCTAAAGCACAATGATCGGATGTCTTTCATGATCCAAACTTCTAAACCAAATATCAGAACGGGAATGATGAGCAACTTGTACAATTTGGTTTTGGTTCGTCGAGAGAGGACTTTACTTTTCAATTACCTACTAAGTCGAAAGTAACATTTGTTGGCAAGAGTGATTCTGCATTGGATTGAGAAAGCAGAACTAACGGTGCGGTTGTTATGGCGAATGATATCAATACCATCAGCATACGCCTGCAATTTTGTACTTTGGGTATTTAGCTCTGTAACTCTTATTTTTTATTAGCATTAGGTTGAAGAAATCACCTGATAAAGAATCACCCTTTCTGAAGCCTAATTTGGTATAGAACGGCTCAGAAATCATCTTCCCGATTCTGTGTGAGCTTTTGGTATTATCCATGGCAAATTTCCATAGCCGTATCAGTTTTGCAGGGATCTTAAATGCAGACAGGAAGGAATGAAGCCTTAAAATCGACAAAAAGATAGTGTGTATCGACTATTTTCTCTCGGGTCTTCTATAAGATTTGTCGTAAGCGAATATCTGGTCAATGGTGGATTTACCAGATCTAAAGTCATACTCGCTCGATAGGACCTTGAATGCGATATTGAGGAGGCTTATCCCGCGGTATTTGGCGCAGACAGTAGAGTCCCTCTTTCTATGAATAAAGAACACTGAGGTTCCATTCGTTGGGCATGCATCCTTCCGATCATATTCCGCAAAGAAGCTGATGCATGCACCATAACAGTTCGCCATGTGCTCCTCAAAAGATCTTTCTTCAGTGCATAAATTACGGAGAAATGCTCCGTAGAGCTTCTAAAAAAATGTGCAGACCCTTAAAGAAAAGATGTTTGTTTTGAAAAGGGTATTGGATTCAGGCTTTCAGGACAATGTTAATCGAGTTCTGCGCAATATAAGTGTCGTTACATTTAGCTTTGCTTTAAGAAGCTATGAAGCATTGTCGATGGTGTAAAATTATGTGCTAATAAAAAGCTCGTCCAAAATGATTCTTCCGTAGTTGTCAACATCTATGAAAAACCTTTAAATTTTCAACCGGGTACACTATCGAGCTCACTATCAGACTGTGATTTGACTTTCGACAATCTTTAAATAACACTTCGAATAGGCATAATCAAACTAGAAAAGTAAGGTTTGGAAGATTTTGTACTGAGCCAGATGTATACCGTACACTTTGTGCACCGAAACAAACGTTTTCAAGTAAGTCCCTCATCTGATTAATTTTCTGCTTCGAGATTTTTTTCTTCTTCTGTCTTGGTCTGTTCGGACGCAGCTTCCATGCTTTTCTTGAACTCCATCAACCACCATGAAGCCAACATTTGTAATATTTTCGTTTACCATTATATTCAACAAGCTTATGCTTATGCTTATGCGTAAAAATAACAACAAAATCATATAACAAAAACAATATAGGAAATACTGAACGGAAAATATTAAATCAATACACCAATTCACATGGTAATAACAATACTCATTAACGGTCAACCGCAGCGAATGCTTTAATTAACGATAATAATATCTGGCAGGTGGCAAGTAGCCATTATTTGTATTAACGCTTTGCACTAACGATTGCTCAACACTCTGCAATTGCTCCTCTGGCAGTGCACTTGTTGATGATTGCACCGCTGCTGGCATTACTGGAATTTGTGCTGACTTTTGTGGTTCATCAGCTTGAACGGTAGGCGTAGATGAAACTGCCTCGGAGGCGCCAGCCATAGTCTCAGCCGTAGCTGCAGCTGCAGCCTCAGCCCCGGCATGCTTGGTTGCATCTAGAGAGCCAATAACTGAGCTCTCCGCTGCAACTCCTTCATTACTGACCTGTGTTGAACCGCCCAAAGCGTCATATTGTGCTTGAATAGTTTGCTGCGCATGTGCCGCCTCTTCGGCTGTCTTATATTTAATGAAGTACACTTCAGGCTTAGCTGTGCTGGTGACGGGCTCATACACTTGTGTGTCAATATCGGTGACGTCGTGCTTCTTGTTCAGCACATAAATGACGGTCTTCTCTTCATTAACGGCGGGCGTGATTTTAAGTGACGTTTTTGGGGTGGACTTGGCGGATGATTTAATGAAAACAACATTGTAATTTTTACGTGGTTTACCCACGGTCACATGTTGTGGTTTCACCTCGTCTTCGTCGTCTTCGGGTGCAGCATGTAGGTAGAATCGTTTCGAAATGACGGTTTCGGATTCGGGCGCGTGTTGTCGTTGCTGTAAGTGCTGAGCTTGTTGTGGCTCTGGAATGTGCTGTGGGGGAATATGTTGCTGTTGCAGGGGAAATTGATGAGCTGATTGTTGTTGTTGGAACGGTTGTTGCATTGTTTGGTGTTGCTGTTGCAGGGGTTGTGGTTGTTGTTGTTGGAACTGGAACTGTTGTTGAGGAACCTGTTGGTGTGTGATCTGCTTTTGTTGTGGAACCTGCTGTTGTTGTGGAACCTGCTGTTGGTGGAAAGAGTTAACTCCAGCCGGCATGGGCGCCAAGTAGCTAGTCTGTGGTTGATCCACGGACACCTGAGCAGAGGCGGCCAATTGAGGTTGCATATTGATCGCAAAGCTCGGCTCCATATTACCCCTTTGTACAGCCATAACGGTTTGCAAATCCTTCAAAAAGTCAGTAGCATGCGATGTCATGGCAGCATACTGAACATGAGGCTGTGGCATGGCATAAGACAATTGGCCACCAACCGGTTGGGCCGCATACTGATATCCCTGCTGTGGCACAGCAGTTGTTACAGTAACAAAGGCACATAAAACCTGCCGAAATAAAAGAGAAGAATAACATTAAAGTCATGGAGATTGTGGCTCCTGGTCTTTCCAATTGATATCTCCTTCACCACTTCACTTACTAGAAATCCACGCATGTTCGTGCTTGGTTTGATTGTTGATGGTTGAACGATTGTGTGGGTTTTATGCCCATTGAAGGTAAGGCACCTGGTTTTTATAGTCCAACTCTGCGCAAATGCAAAGTCTGCTCTACAAAAATCTTTATTAAACGATAATTTATCTAACAAGCTCTATTCAATTGCAATTCATTTAGATGGAAAAAAGTCAACGCACTAATGCGGCAGACACCGTGAATAAATGGTGCACGTGTATATGAATACGTACACCGTAATGCGCGGTGCTCCAGCAGCAACAAAAAAAATGGGCAGAGGCAACTTTAATTGCTGGTTTGTTGTTGAACCTCTGGAGTTGATGGGCGACTGTTCAGCGGCGTCTTGCCTTAGATCTTCATTCAGCTTTATTTGTTATACATTTACTCATTCATGTTCATAATTTTATATAACTAAATAATGTTTACATGTGCAATCACAGCAGTAGCGAATCAATAAATGAGAAATTCATTGTCTTCTTCCTTTCTTGCTGCTGAGTCATTGTGCCCATCTTCAAGTGGGTTTGCTTTTCGTCAACAAATATGTTAGTAGCTATGAAGCAGAGGCTCATTCTGGAGAGTTTTCGCTTAATATAATTTTTTTTTACTCATTCATAGGAGTGTCCGTCGGAAGCAACTACTTTTTCCCATCTCTGTTAATTTTTTTTTGCGCAATGCAAGGCTCAAACGCATTAGTCGATAACGAGTTCAGTTTACGTGTGACATGGATCTTGATCCAGTAGAGCCTTCAATTCCTCATCTTCAAACTTTTTGGGTTGGCCAAAATTATCTATGTCTTCGATGGTGAAATCACCACTTTTGAAGCGTCGAAATCACTTTCCGCATGACTTATCGGTCGGCGCGAATTCACCATAAATTCCCACAAGCATTCGAAGGGCTTCAGCTGCACTTTTCTTTTTTAAAACAAAAAATCAAAACTTCCCGCAAATACTGTTTATTTTCTCTTAGATATAAGTATTAGTTCTGTTAGGCTTTATATATATAATTGAATGAGAACTCAACCTTACTTGGAATTAAATCGCCATAATTATGAATTTATTAAAATAACTAAATCATTCTCATTCAATGATTAGCTTCGATATAACATATACAAATCTTTCATCAAGTTTTCGCCACCCTGTTAAGTGACATAACCCTGCAAGACGGCGGAACAGATACATAAATATATCTTCAACTTTTTCAGCTGTTCACTAACACAATCCCAAATAGACTGAAAGGGCAACTCCTAAAGAGGAGTCTTTACTATCAATATTTGGACATCTATGCGTAAGAAAGAGACGGTCAAATATACAGAAAAATAAAACCGAAAATCCATCATGATGACGCTGTTTTTACAAAAGAAATTTTCATGTATGTAAGTAAAATGTTGCTAAATTTTTATACAAATTCTTACAATTATTTTGTTTTTTATACAAATAGAGACAAAGCCAAGATTACAAAGGTATGTATTATATTTTGCTACCAAATATATATATAAGAATATTTATATATATATATATATATATAAATATTCTTATATCACAAATATTTTGCAGAAATAGGAGCAGCATCAAAAGTTTGAACAGAGAACATAAATGAAAACTCAGCAGTGAATACATGTAAAACGTAGGTGCAAATAAAAGGGATAAAAGTGATTGAGACTATGACCAAAGTTTCTTTAAGCATATTTCATTAATATAAAACCATTTGATCACAGTTTCAAAAGTGTAAGTACACAATAAAATAGAATAAAATAACTCAAATGGATGTAGAAATAATATTTTATTGTATATATTTATATAAAGCCCTAGGTTTTTATGTGTTTATAGGTAAAATTAATACCAAATTTCATTGTAATTATTTTAAACAAAAACTACTGGACATAAATTATTAATATTGTATTTAACTAAGCATTCAAATTTATTTCTTTAATAAACAAGGGGAAAAAACTTAAAAATTTATATTTTTTATTTCAATGGAAATAAAAGGGTAACAATGGGTAACAGGTCAGCTAACAAATCAAATTATTCACAATAACTAAAGTGTAACACATCGTGTAAGAGATACATTTGTTTCTCATAACTAAGGAGTAACAGATCGAGTTCCAAAAAATCCAAAGATTGGAATAGACGAATATAAATCGCATGCCTATAAATATAATGTGCGTGAGTAAAGAAGAGAATCAAATGTATGTGGAAAACGTCGGGAAAATCTCTTTTCCACCACGGCTAGAACAAAAATAACAAATGGAATAACATATGCATAAGTGAGGAGTAACAGAAAGCTAACACGTTAGGTAAAAGTTACCCATCTTGCAGGAAGCACACAGATACTAAAATTTTCGCTTGAACCATTTAATTTTATTAGCTGATTTCAATTGTCTTCAAATTGTATAAATACTTTTTTTTTTTTTTTTTATAATTTATACTTATATAATGTGAGTATGAGTATACGTAAATTTAATATTTTCGTTATCGCTTCGTTAAGCGTGGCTTTGATAATTGCCAAGTCAAAGGCGATTCAGAACCTTTTCTGTCTTGCTGGCTTTGCGATGGCATTGCACTCCTAAAATGCACTGGACTGACTGGACAAATTCTTGACGCTATCAATGATGGCGAGCGAGTTTGCTGATCCTACTTGAGGTGCCGTTCGATGGAAATTGATCACTTCAAGCTGTTCCGTCTGACGAAAAATGGCCTCTCCCAATTGGAGAAAAAATTGTCCTCCTCGAATGATAAATTCAAGGAATCTAAAGCCATGTTCATAAATTGGGCTTCTGCCACTTTTGTTCGGGAATTCGAATACAAACCAAAATGAAATAATAATTTGGCTAAAACTCCGCCTGAAGGAAATGCTCCAACTGAAGTTCAAATCTGCTTTAAATCTGAGCTACCAAAACGTTAGAGCTTTGAATACTAAGTTAACTAACTTGTAAACTCAAATTTCTTTTACTGAAATCTGGCTTAAACCTCATGTTTCTAACTCGGAGATTCTTCCAAGTACTCATAAAAAATTTCATAAAGACTGTGAAAGCAGAGTCGGAATGGGAGTAAGCTCCTCCATTCCATCTGAGGAGGTTAGTCTTGCTTTCGAAGAACTTGTTGAATTTATGTATATTCGACTACAATCTGGAAAATACTGTGAAAGTATTGATCAAAGCGTCGCGCATTTTAACGAAACTGTATTAAATTTATTTGAAAACTACGCATGTTCCTAAACGCATTTGTGTTTATAAAGAACTTACACAACTGTGGTGCAATAATGAAAATCAAAATTTAACGACGAACCATCAGTAGTAAGCCTTCAACAATGGCATGCTGCTAGCTTACGGAAACAAAAGGCTGCACACGGGTGCCAATCAAAATATATAGAAGTAAACCGATTTGGATGAAGTTTTGTGTGTGTATTTATACAGCAGAGTTGTCACCTGTTTTGGATTTTTTTTTACCATATAAAGCCTTCTGTAAGTGGCTTTGTGTTCAAAGCTAATCAATAATTATTTGTCATCTGTTCTGACATTTATATTTGAAAAAACTAATAATATATATCAAACATTGCAATATCGGTCGCAGACTGAATGAATTCAAAAATATCTTTGAGCAGCCTTGACACCTGCTTAGAGTTTTTAATATAAAAGAATAATTAAAATTGGCTGGTGGCTCGTGAAGTTTCTTAGTGGAGAAAACGCTGAACGAATCTGAATCTACGAAAATGAAAATGCCAAATATTCAAATGATTCACAATGAAACTTAAGAATTCGTTCTAGAATTCCTAATGGAGATTTTCGTTGAAGTTTTCAACCATTCGAAAATGCATTGCTATAGTAAAAAGTATTTTAGACCATTAATCCTAAAAAATACTTATGATAGGACCAATGATGGGAACGTTAATATTAAAAAACTAATTTTTTTACTTTTTTAATATTTTTTTTTGTGTAGCGAAACAAACCAAACTATAAAAATAAATTAATTTAAAAAATTATATGTACTAAATTGAAATGAAATAAAATCAATTAAAATAAAAATTAAATAAATTAAAATAAAATAAAATAAAAAAATAAAATTAATTAAATTAAAGAAAAATTAAGTTAAATTTAAGAAGGTAAAATAAAATTAAAATAAAAGTAAGAAAAAATTAAATGAAATAAAAAATAAAATAAATAAAAATAAAATATAATATAATATAAAAAATTAAAGAAAAAAAAATAAAGAAAAAAAAAATAAATCAAAACAAGTCAGACAACTAATTAAACAAGCACATTAATCAATCGAGCGTATGACTGTTCAAACTACTGCGCGTGCGAAAAACTTTTCAATTTGATTTTTATACTACAACCATTAGACGAACACTATTTCTAGGTATAAAAAGGGTGCAAATGGCATACATATATTTTTATAGGCTCCGAATGGCTAAAGATTTATTACTTTAATTTAGCACAAGTGAGGCCTACGCTTGAAATCTCACACTTCCCAGCAACCAACAACTAATAAAATAAATTTAATTTTGTTTGATTATTATTTTTTCAATTTACCAAATTTCACAAACGAGCACACAAAGATGAAAACTAACAACAACAAATAAGGCAGCAACTAATTTAAATTAAGTTTTTTTTTTTATTTACAGCATACAATTTAAAAAAATAATTTTAAATCATGCCAGTGCACTTTTGCAAAGGTAATAATGAATCAACAAAAGACTCCACTAACAAACTTAAGGAAAATAAGACTGAAGCATGTGAGATTTAAACTAATGATAAGAAACTGAAAAGTGAAGAAGAAATATGCCTAAAAGTATTGCAGATCATCATAATTTATTATTGCATTATAATGTGGCTAATTTAAGTGAAGAAACAAGGGAACACCCCGAAAGGCCGATACAAATAGTTTGATAGGGAGAGAATGGGGAAATAGCTGAACCTATACAACATGAATAACTAATTGATATTACTTAAATACTTACTTAGGTATACATATATATACGTATAATTTGTTATTGCTTAGCAATTCGTATCAAGCTTCACTACCTTCCACTGCTCATGGTTGTGTTGCAATAGCAATGTGTACTCTAACAGACGCTAATCAAAAATAGATTTAAATAATTTTAAAAGCTAAAAATATGACAAATGAAAAAAAGTAGACAAATTAATTTGAAAAACTAGAAAATAATGAGAAAAAAAGTTTTGTTAGAAAATACTCACGTATATGTATGTATTTTCGAGTAGCGAGAAAGAAGGTGGCAGCAAAAGTTGCAATTAAATATCTCAGTAAGTGAGCAATGTTAATGCGAGTATACTCGTTAGTTAGACAGTATTTGATAAATGATGCAAACTTGATTTTACCAAAATTGAGATTGAATAGTTAACGGCAGATGTCAACACATGAAAAAATGGTATGCACATAATAAAGGGTTATACATTTAGTGGTTTCGAAAGTGCAGGGCTGTATTTTGACAACTGTTAACCTTAACTATCAAAGCAAAAAAGGTTCGTTTTAGTTAAAAGTCAGGTATTTATGAAAATATCGTACACCCATAATCGTCCAACTACTCAAGCAATGGGTAAGATTTTAAAGAAATTTGAAGAGACTGGATCGGTTACAGATGTTGTAATTGTGCAACTTTGTTTTGCTCGTTCCACTTCCAGTTCTCAAGTGCTGGGACTTTCTTACGGCACATTAAGGCGTACTTGGACTTACATCTACATCCATATAAAGTTCAGCTCATACACAAACCGAAGCCAGCTGACCATTCACAATGCCGTGGTTACGTCGATTTGGTGCTGAACAACAAGCAGTCGACCGCGATTTTTTCCAAAAATTTTTCTTCAGCTACGAGGCACATTTATCACTCGGTGGCTACGTTAATAAATACAAATTTCGCAGTTGGAGCTCCGAAAATTCTCGAATAATTGAAGAAAGCCCGGAGGTGTGATTGAAGCTTACATTTTTGGAAACGATAACGACGAGACTGTCATTCGGAGCGTTATATATGGTAACCGACTTTTTTTGGCCTGCAATTGAAGAACACGACTTGGATAATATGTGATTCCAACAGGATGGTCCCACATGCCACCCAACACGAGCGAAGATAACTTTATTACGATGCCAAACGCCCGCCCAGATCATGCAATTTGACACCATTGGACTTTTTTCTGGGGGAAAGGCCGTATTTATGTAGATAAACCGTTAACTCTTGAGGACTTGAAATTTAACGTTCGTCAAGTTATGGCGAGATACAGCCAAATATGTACCAAAAAGTGGTCGAAAATTACCTAAAACGGATCAAAATTTGTGAAAATTCACGAGGCAGTCGTTTGAATGATGTGGTGTTTCATATATAATACCAAGGTTCAAACTTTGTAATAAAAAAGGAATTTCATGCAAAAATTATTTTAAATGCATCAAATGCATCAACGTTTATTTAGGAAACCGCAAAATGAATAACCCTGTACAATAAATACACACATTACTTATATATAGAAGTATGTGAATATAAAATATGGTCAAACATAATATATGGCTAAGTATGAAATATAAATAAGCATACAATTGACTTAACAAAAAATAAGGCGGAACATAAAATATGGCTGGACATTAAATATGGCTGGACATTAAATATTGCTGGATATAGAATAAGGCGAAGCATTAAATTTGGGCAAGCCCAAAAAAAATTTTTTCTGCCTTTAATACCACGACATCAACGACGTTGATTTCTCTTTGACAATATCATGTCAAACCATTAGTTTATCAATAAATACTGTACAATGTACAATGTGCAATAAATTCGGTATATTTACGATGCAAATAAATTTGCGTATGCGAACCAAAAAAAATATAATGTACAATTAAGCCACGCCATCTAATCTTCAAGCCTTAAATATTTTATTAACAATATTTTCCAAATTAATTCGTTGCGTTTAAACAAAAAATACATATTTAGTACAGTAACCGAAAATTTCGCAATAAAATTGTGGTACTGTAAAAAAAAAATTCAATGCCTAACCGTCTACTGCACGCTTTGACCTTGACCGAGTGTCAGCATACTGCACGAGCGCGCTAAGCATGCGCAAATACTGCTGCGGTCTGCACGAGCCCATTTCAAATGGCCGGATATGGGTCAATGTTTTGAAGTTCACAAATGCAGTGGAATTCACTTTTGGGCGCAACAGCGGATGCAAGCACTTGATTGTGACTGTAATTAATCAATCGCAAATGCTATCAATTATTTATATATACATGTGTACATACTCGTATGGACGAGTGTGTGTACGAAAACAGAAATAAATAAATTTTTAGATAAATCTCTTGCTTAAAACGCATCAGCAACATTTGTATGTATGTACGCATATATCAACAGATATTTATATATACATACATATGTATGTGCATATTATTGGTCTATTAGCTAAACAGTAATCGCATTATGCAAATTGCGTTGAAAACGCGTTATATGCCACTGAAAACAGACCGAGACAGCTATGGTGGCGCTACTTGTCAATTTGGTTTTTATATTTTACTAAATACATACTACATACATATGTTTCAATTTACTACAAATTAATGTGCGAAAACTACCAACTGCAGCCTATGTTAATTTGTAGTCAGAGACACCTCAACTGTCAGCTCGAGCGCTTTGTAAGTGTCGATCAATCTCTGTTTTGGCGGTAATTATACACATGTTTTGATATTCAAATTTAAAATAAAAAAAATATCTTTAATTTTTTGCTTTATGTAAATTACTAGTGCCTAAATATGCAGGAATTTTGCAAAACTGTTGGAAAGCGTAGAAATTTGAAATAAGTAAATTAAAAACTGCAAAAAACAAAAAAGTGCTGTTTTCGGCCACCCGGTAGACTTTATACATTGATGAATATATCAAATTTATTTTTATGCATTTGAAAATTGATTATTAATTATAATAATCCGAACCGATGGGTTAATTTTTACCAATATATTTTTTAATTTACACAAGTAGAATACCAAATTTCACGGATTTTTGACGTCAAACATCATATCTGAACAAATCTGGTTTATGGGGGCTATGTATATGCTTTCAATGATTTTCAATACCAAGATTTATTTGGAACTACATATACACAATGCCAAATTTTACGCTCTTGAATGTTTTTTGACGGAGTTTTGATCAAAGCCTCTAGAATTAATTAATTTATGATTTTTAGTTAGCCCTAACCTTCAAAAGACGCAAGTATAAATTTGACAGCAGCCAGATCATTAGTTTGTGAATTATAGCATTTTGAGTATGAAGCAACTTTATTTATTGTGAAAAAAAGGATAAAAAGGAATTTCGCGTGTTGATAAAATATTACTTTCTGGATGGTAAAAAATACAGTTGAAGCAGAAACCTGACTTGTCGACGAGTTTTCGAACGTTGTCCCAGGAAAATCAACCATCAAGGATTGGTATGCCAAGTTTAGACGTGGTGAAAAGAGCACCGAAGATGGTGAACTCAGTGAACGCCGACGAAAACATCAAAAAAACTCCCAAAATGATTTTGAATGACCGTAAATTGAAATTGAATGAAATAGCAGCTACTCTGGCTGGCAAAAATTTTGGTATAAGAAAGCTATGCAAAGTGGATGGATGCCGCGCGAGGGTTTGGAGATGTTCAAGCGTAATAGCGTCGATATGTAACAATGGATGAAACATGGCCTCATAATTTCACTCCGAAGTCCAATCGACAGTCATCCGAGTCGGATGACAAGGATCTCAGATCAGATCTCAAAAGATATAGCTTCACATATCTGAACAAATCGGTAGTATGTGAGCTATATAGCATAGCCTATCCGATCCGGTCGGTTCCGACGAAAGATCAATACATTAAAAAAACACACTAGTTTGAGTTCAAACTTAGCTCGTCATTCTGATAGGATCGGTATAAACTTTTTTTCTTCTTCTGGTACTTGCACACTTCGGACCAATGTTAGTATACCATTTCATGTACGGGTAAGGTATAAAAACGGTTTACCAGCCGAATCGCCAGTAAGAAGCATTTATATATGTATATAACAGTGAACAGCTACGGGTAAGATCGATAATTTGCTTTTTTGGACACAATTTTGGACAAGACTTAGAGAAAAACAAGGAACTATGGTGCCAGCGACAAGGCATGGCGATGATGAAATGACTGCCGAAGGTACCATTTTGTACAAGAGCGTAAAAAACCTATTACAATGATATTGAGCGCCTGCGCTGACTAAGTTATGTAGTCCATATAAATGAAAATCCAAAATTATAGGGCCGGCAGGGAGTGTCCAGCCCTCCGAGTTTATTTTGACATAAAATAAAAGCTCGTCATAAAAATCCATCGGCCATTCGGAGGCGTCTTAAAAAATTGTAGGTCCCTCCAATTTATTGGTAAAAACATCAAGATGCCCGCAACAAATTGAAGGAGGAGATCGGCGGATAATCTCTTCAGCGATTACAAAGCTCCAATAAAATATCTATTTGTACGTAACAACGTAACTAATGCTTCAATTTAAAAATTATTTAAACGCGTATAATAGTTTTAACGGTTTCAGCAGTTAATAATTATAAGCCTTCTTGTAGTACGTTAAATGTGAACCAAACTTATTTTTGTGTATTTTCAAATTCTTTCTTAAACATACTTATCGTTATATTGGTAAAATCTCCGTAGCTTTTGTATAAATTCACCACAGTATAAATAAGTGTTGCATTAACGGTTGGTGTTTATATAAGGCATAAATCTTAATTATTTACCAAAAGCTTTTTTTGGTTAACGAATTCAATAAGAAAGCTTTGATGATGATACACAAGGTAAAAAATCAAGCTACATTATATATAATTATAATTATTATAAGTTCTCTGCTACATTCTTATTTGCCTTTGCACAGATGTCGCTAATGTTGTTCTACGTTTCATCAATTTGGTTCTTGTCCGTACTATATATATATATTGCTCAGTGGCATCTCTTAGATGGAACATAAATCAGCTGATTAGTTCGCCGCTGTCAAATTAACTATTCCACAGCAAATTTGCACAGGTGAAGCCACATATTTTTCTTCTTGAAGATAAAAAATAATAGCCGCACTAGCCATTTTGCCATCGTACAGCCCTACAAATAGATAAAATATCATGTGGTCAAAAAACAGCTGAGATCACCTGATCGAAATAGTCCACTTTTTTACTCAGTGATGTAATAAATATGACTGAAATGAATGACATATTTACAACTTAAACTGAATAGCACGATTCAAATATAACAAAACGAAAATAATTCTCAAAAGAGTTAAATAAGTATAAAAACCAAACCATTTTGAAATATATCATATAATTCAGGTACAGGCATTCTACACAAACTACTAAGTCATATATAAATATCTAAAACGTTCATAAATATTTAATTTATACATGCTGTAGTAATAAAGCTAATATATACATTACATGTCCATCACTAAATTCGTTTGTTTATTTTAATCTTCTAAAACTTAGCGTAAACTCTGTAAACAAATTTAAAACTTTTATCGAAGATATATTTAGCACGGCAACACATCCGACTAAAAACTAGCGGTTTTGCTCAAAATTCAGGGAAATTTAGCAAAGTAGTTGATATGCAAACCGCGGCTCGTGCCTGCGGTTGGTGTCTATTCCTCAAATTCGCTTTTTCATTCCATTATATTCTTAGTGCTGTGTGAAGCACAGAATCACACAGCGTTCTGTTAAATATGTATAGGTGAAAAACTAAGAATGTGTGTGTGAAAATTATGAGTTTTGTTACTTGTAGACCTGTACAATGCATTTTGCACACTTCCCAACCGTACCAACCGACCTAAAGAGGGATATGTTAGTAATTATTATCGACAAATTATTTTATATAATTATTATCTCTATTATAATTATTATCGCTTACAAAGGGGAAATGCTATCAGATGTATGTACATGTATACTTCTAAACAAATTTATAATTTTCGTCAACAATTTACAGAATTTGTATGTTTGAACATAAACAACAATCAAATATACATGGTGTATAAACATTTATAATTATTTACGATTGCAGTTTTCATTTCTTTTGGAAAAATCAAATCTCGGGTGGTTGCAACGGTACAAACGTTAGTAACGGCATCGCCAAGAGCTAACAACATTTCATTTACATGACGCTCTCATATGATAGGTTGTGACAGCTCAGTCGCTATGTTTTTGTCTAGTTCCAACATAAAATGTCTAGTTTAAACATAAAATATACATATGCTCCTTCAAACATAAAAACATTAAAATTTGCAGAGAAAAAATTACTCGGTACACTGTGCTAGAGAAGAGCGCAAAAAATGCTTATCGTTTTGTACTACCATGCCATCTATGTAACGGAAAGCGTCCACTAAGAGTTTGCTCGGTATTTCGTACCAAGACTCATGTGGAAGGAAAGCATGAGGCTTTAATTGGACGATATTGCTCTAAATGTCCTCAAATCACTTTCTTACTCATTGCATAGCGAAGCGCAATGCCAACTGTGCAGCGAAAAGCACCATACTCAACGAGAAGCAAAAACCAAAAAAGCTTACGAACAAAAGGGAACCGATGCTGAACGAGCAATAGTCTCTTATTCCGACGGGGTACTGACAATTAACGCTTCCGACACTAGAACGGATACTAGGCCTCTCCACCCACCAGAACAGGAAACGGGCGAGCGGGTCGAGTCTAGAGCATAACCTCGGCCGTTACGCCCAGAACCACGAGAGCCGTAGCAGACGGCAAAGATGTCGAGCAAGCCAGTGTACTAGACTGAAGACTAAGCCTCTCCAGCGGTCACGTGTAAACACGTTCCGTCTAGGGATACTTGGACGGAACAGAGAAGTGGTATTATCACTACGACCAGTGGTGGCAGTGTCGCCAAATGTCATTATAAAAATTGAGGCCGGAGGGGCTAACGTTCATTAGACCGTTGATTGACGCCTGTGCTCCAACATCGTTTATTGATCGCAATCTATTTCGCGAACTGAGCCTGCAACCTTCTATATTCGGCGTTCAAAGATGGTGCTCTGCAATGTTGAGAGGGTGCGCACCCTAACGGGCAAGACCATACCACACAAGTAAAACGCTTTTTGTAACTTTGTAACGATTTTTCCATTCCGCCAGCATTAATTCTTCCGACTCGCTTCTCTGTATAAATAAATATTTTCTGGTCTTCAGGCCGTGCTCCTAGGTTGGCTGCGCGGATGGTGGGTAATGCTAAGTTCGTCTTAAAAAAAAGTTGGTTTGACCAGGTTTCGAGCCCATGCCCAACTACCACACTTGGCTATTGAGCACTTAAGAATATTAAGCACAACGCTTTGACTATGAGTTTTAAATGCTTTAAAAGGATCAATGCCGTTGCTTGTTTTGATTGTGTCGACCATATGTCAGCTATATATATACATATATGCATACCCAGTTGGAAAATGTGTAATGCATTACACTTTTGAAATATGAAAAAATAACGAATTTTAATACACGAAATCATAGAAGCCTATGTAAGCGAGGTGGAAATATGAGCTCCTCCGACACATACTTTGTGTCTTTTT
Organism: Neoceratitis asiatica; assembly: GCA_030068015.2. Taxonomy (NCBI): domain Eukaryota; kingdom Metazoa; phylum Arthropoda; class Insecta; order Diptera; family Tephritidae; genus Neoceratitis; species Neoceratitis asiatica. The sequence continues at coordinate 10,834,468 of CM061528.1, forward strand.
TCAAAATTCCTTTTCTACATTTCTTGTCCATTCATCCATTTTTTTTTTCAAATTGAAATTTTGACGCGTGGAATTGTCTATTCTGGAGAATGGGGTCATGTGTAAAAAAATGTCACGCAAATGAGGAAAGTTTTGCAGCGGAAATATGCACCCGCCTCTGTGCAGCAAAGAACGCCCGTCAACAAGCACAAGGAAGTTTCGACATCGAAGTGCTGCAATCACAGCAGGCAGCCAGCAGGTTTTCTAATCGACTTGCCATCCCGATATAAAGGAGCTGTGGGACGGAATATCGAACTCTCCACAAACCATAGCTTCGAAAGTAATTGGTCTTCAACAGTGTCAGAAAATAAGCTGATACGATAAGGAATGCCGAACTGCAGTGAAAAGTAAACGGACTGCCTACCTCGCAACGTTGCGGTCGACCACAACACGTGCGGAGTGTGATGGATACTGCTGGTTGATGTAGCCTTAAAATGTAAAGGTGACGATTGTGTAGACGTTCTATCACCCGACTATAATGTAGTTCGAAGAACGATTGGCCGTTTAGAAAAAACAAAGCTGCGGAAGCCGATGGCCTACCAGCAGAGCTATTCAGTACGGCGACGAAGAACTGACAAGGTGCATGCATCAGCTTCTTTGCAGAATATGGTCGTACGAAGGTATGCTCGACGAATTGAACCTAAGAAGGACGCCAATTATCGTGGAATAAGTCTCTTCAATATCGCATATAAGGTCCTATCTAGTGTATTATGTGAAAAATAAAGCCCAACAGCCAACAACAAACTGACTGGTTCTTATCAGTGTGGCTTTACACCTGATAGATCCACCACTGACCAGATATTCATCAAGCGACAAATCTTAGAGAAGACCTCTAAGAAAGTAATCGGTACATACCACCTTCTCATCGATTTTAAAGCTGCCTTCGACAGTACGGTGAGGAGCTGCCTCTACGCAGCTATGTCTAAATTAGACATCCTTGAAAAATTCATACTACTTTGAAAACTGACGCTGGAGAATACCGGAAACGCAGTCAGAAATGGAAAGGACTTCTACGAGTCGCTCGATACCAAACGAGGTTTCAGACAGCCTGATTCTTTATCGTGTGATTTCTTTAACTTGATGCTGGGGAAAATTATATGAGCTGCAGAGCTAAAAAGACAAGGAGCAATCTTTTACAAGAGCGTACAGTTGGTAGCGTATGCCGATGATATTGATATCATTGGCCATAACAGCTGCACCTTGAGATGTACTTTCTCCAGGTTACACAAAGAAGCGAAGCGAATTGAAGTGGAATTGAATGAGAGCAAGACGAAATATCTGCTGTCATCAAACAATCAGCAAACGCATTCGCATCTTGGCTCTCAGATGGATATTGACAGTCATATAACTTTGAAGTTGTAAGTGTCAACAATGTCAGTTTTGAAATCCAACGCAGAATCACTCTTGCCAACAGGTACGACTATGGACTGAGTAGGTAATTGGAACGTAAAGCCCTCTCTAAACGAAGCAAAACCAAACAGTACAAGTTGCTATCATTTCCGTCCCGATATATGATGCAGAAGCTTGGACGATGTCGACATCCTATGAGTCGGCTTTAGGAGTTTTCTGGAGAAAAGTTTGGCGGAAGATTTATGGTGAGTTGTACGAGTTATACGACGACACTGACATATATATATATATATATATATATTTGGCGGTTTGTAGCCGTTTATACTAATTTGCTTCCGAACGACCGATGGATTGAATGTTGTTCGAACCTGGACTCGAACCCAGGCCTCCACTCGGTTACTGCTGCCGCCGATGACACTGACATAGTTCTGGGCATTATGTCATCCAAATGGATGAAAACACTCCAGCTTTTTTAAAGTATTCGATGGAGGAAGCAGAAGAAAGGTGAGGTGAGGAGCGACCTGGTTTCATTTCTTATAAGAGAAGAGACGAATGGCGAGCTGTTGTTGATTCGGCTACAATCGTATAAAGAAGGTTTGGCAATTCTCTATTTGCAAGCAGGATAAATTATTTTAGGCTGAGGGTAGAAAGAACTCATTACTTGAGAATACTTCTTATAACGGAACTTATTTCTATATAACTTTTTTTTTTTAATTTTATTAAATATTATAACATTTAGTAAAGGAAAAGGTATTGCGAAGGTAATTTATCGCTCGCTCTCCAAAGCGACACATTACTGCTATAGGTTAGGAATAATATAATCTGTAACGTATAGATGCTGTAAGCGATAGCTTACTCTCGGCACTACCATACATTACTACCTTTTGCAAGTGGGTATGTACATAAAAGTAATACAGAGCAAAAAAAATAATAATAATAAATTTGTATAGGTATAGATTTCATTTGCTTATGTAACTGGGTCAATTTCAAGTGGAAAATTGGAGTATTAAAAAATATTAGAATAAATTTGGTTAACTAATTGTTCAAATTTTGAGACTATGTACTACTTGGAGGAGTTAGTAACATAGGCTTCGAAAAATACACCACGTACTTACATACATATATACTTACACATTCATGTCTGTATACAATCCTGCTTTTGCTTTTTTTTAACCTGTGGATTATTTAATCGCATACAATCTAAATGTAAGGTAGGTGAAGGCTTTTGTTATTTGTTTTTTTTTTTATTGTGATAATTTGTTTTATTACCAAAATTGTTGCCATTTTAGGTTTGAGGATTTGTTGGTACTGTGTGGCTAATTTACCTTGCTAATTTCTGCTTACCGATGAATATTGCTTATTATTGATTTCATGCTTGCGATCGTCTGAGTTTATTTTCTTTTTTACTTTTTATTTAGAACTTGTTTGTTCGTGTGTGTGTGTATTCTTTTGAGGTGTGAATATGAGATGGCGCCGGTAAAATAAAATTCGTGAAATACGTTCATTTTATCTTTAACACATTCGAGGTTGAATTGTGAAACAAACGAGGCATATTAAGTTCACTGAGAAAATTGATTTGGTACTTATATTTTAAGAATTTAAAAGCCCAGGTACATGGAGACAAATCCTTTCATAATATGAAAAAAACGATTCACCATATACCATGCGGAAAAATGGGTGATTACAGATCTTTGACGATCATTTCTGATATGTACTCATTCTTCAAGAGGAAAAAACGTTGAACGAACGTGATTACATTCAGCTAATGCTGTATCTGACGTCAATTACTGTCCCAAAATAAATACATAAATTTTCCTTTTTTCCTTAGTAGAACTCTTCTTCTGTTTGGTATTTGGTGTCAGATGGAAATAAAAAGTGAAACCAGAACGCTCTCCATCTGATCTTTCCAACGTAGTGGAGGCCTTCCTTCATCCATTCGGACGACATGACCTAGCCAGCGTAGCCGCTGTCTCTTGATTCGCTGAACTATGTTAATGTCGCCGTATAGCCCGTACAGTTAATCATTCCACCGTCTGCGATATTTTCCGTTGCAAATGCTCAAAGGCATTTCTCTTGAAAACTCCCTGTAGATACCGTCCACGCTTCTGTACCACACCGCAGAACGGGCATAATGTGCGACTTGTAGTTATAGCTATCAATAGAGATGTGAGAGCCAGGTCGGGAATGCGATATCTATTCATCGTTCACTACCAGATCCATTCCCTTCGCTCCTTTGCCGAACCTGAAGTAAGCACCTACGGTGCGGTTATTATGGCCAATGATATCAATATCATCGGCATACGCTAAAAATTGTAGACTTTTTTAGAAGATTGTACCTGCAACTCGTATTATTTTCTCCAGTATTAAATTGAAGAAATCACACGATAAATAGTCATCACGTCTGAAACATGGTTTGGTACCAAATGGCTCGGAGAGGTTCTTCCCGTTTCTGATTGCGCTTCTGGTATTATCCATGGTCAGTTTACACAGCCAAATGACTTTTGCCGGTATATTAAACTCAGATATAGCGGCGTAGAGGCAGCACCTTATCGTGCTGTCGAAGGAAGCATTAAAACTGATTATTTTCTTTCAGGTTTTCTCCAATATTTGCTTGGTAATTATCTGGTCAATGGTAGATTAAATGGGGGATTGTTAAGAGCATACTTAGGTTCCATTCGACGGTCATACTTCCATTCCTCAGCTCCTATATGTACCGTTGCTGATGAGTGCTCTCAGAGAACAAGTATGCAAGTCGAGTGGAAAACCTTATGGCTGTCTGATTAGCAACTTTTCGACGTCGAACCTTCTATGTGTTTGTTGACGGGTGTTGTTAATTGCACAGAATTGGATGCGTATCTTGGCTACATCAAATTCGTTATCTGAGCCTATATTTGGCCATCGTAACGTAACATAAGCACGTCAATAACACTGTATACTTGTCTTCCGACAATCGCAATATGATCGAATTGGATAAAAAAATTTATGTGAAAAATAGGATTACCTTGAATCTTAATTTTTTTTATTTTAAAATCGTTCAAAAATAATCACAGCAAAAATCCACTTGAAATGATGATAATTATTATTTAAAACCAAAAAAAAAAAAAACAATAGGAAAAACATCGTTGACATGAAAAAAATAAAATAAAAAATGAAATAAGAAATATAAATTTAAAAAATACAAATCCTGATCCTGAGGGCTAATCAAAACCAGCTAATACCAAGGGTAAATTTTAAAATAAAACATATCCTTTTTGAAATTATTTTTATTAATATAATATGATTAATAACTATAGTATAAAATAACTCAGTAACTCGCTTCTGAAAGATTTTGTCAGTTTTTTTATAAAATTTACACGCCATATTGAGTCAGCCATTTTGAATTTTCATAATCTAACTTCAAATTCGTAATCAGCAATGCCAAAAACGATAATTAGCTTATATAGAGTTTTGAATCGATTTCTAATTTGGAAGTAATTAATTTTTGCCACATTTTTTTTTATTTCCTGACCCAGTGTGCAGGAGAGCAACTCCACCTTGATACCAGCGGATAAGAATTTTCCCTTTTGAAGTGTAAAATAGTCATTGGGAAACCTGTACTTGAAATCGTCCAGAAAAGTCAGACTCTTTCTTAATTGCATTAGTTCACTAAGTTCAAATTCAACTGAAATCGCATTTCTATAAAAATTTGTTGTTAGTTTAATTCAACCATTTATAATTTCATCATCACAAATAGAACTTTTGTAATATAAAAGGAAATTTTAATTGAGTTGCTATGATATATAATAGAGCTTAGATACTCGAGCAGCGAGCAGTGCGAGCAGTGTGAGTAGATCGATGCTAGCTCGAAACTCCTTCATTGTTCAACTGCTCAGCAGAAGAAAAACTTTCAATTTTGATGAAATGGCAGCTCTTGAATCTGTACAGGTAGCTCTTTGTTCCAAATGCGGCAATTTTGCTGTTTACATACCCATAGAGCCAGAAATGGGCCTCATCGCTGAACAAAATTTGGCTCTAAAATGTCGGCTCTTCTTGGGACTTTTCAAGAGCACATAGAGCGAAGCGATGTCACTTGGGAAGATCAGGTGGCTTCAATCCTTGCACAAGCTGTATTTTGTACGCGTTCAATTTAAGATTTCGACGTACGTCAGTCCAAGTTGCTGCGAACGGCGCCGAATCGATTCTCCACTGTCTTCGTGTACACTCTCAGCTACGGCCGCTATATTTTCTTCACTGCGTGCTTGACGTGGTCTATTCAGTCGAATATTATCCAATAATGAATGCTGGGTATCAAAATGGGTGATGGTATTGCGAATAGTACGCTCATTAGGCCAATATGTTGCCCATAAGTTGAGCGAAGCGCGCGAAACACTTCCTTTACATAACGTAAATTTTCGTAATAAAGTTGAATGATTTGTAAACGTTGTTCAGGCGTAAGTATTTCTATGGTAAAATGCCAAACAATACATAACAGCTTGGCACGACTCACGCGTTATCTGACAAAAAAAGGCTCTTGAAAAAGTACCTCTACTTGGATCATCCTCTATATATTCTGTTTTTTTTTATGTACTAACTAGTATGCCCAAGTATTCCAAAACAAGCCCATCAACAAGCGAGGCCACACAAGCGCCAATCTAAATGCCAACCCCATAAACAACAACAGCAACAATATAAACGACCACTGATTTCGCTAAAACAAAAAATTTGTTTAAAATGTGATTTTTTATGGACGTAGGTCCGGCATGTAGCAATCATAAAAAGCAAGTATGACAACGAAAAAACACCAAAGCAAATGGGAAAAATTGAAAAAAAAAATTGAAAAAAAACAAATTCAAAGTAGAAAAAAGGAATTATTTAAACCGCAGAAATTATATTTTCGTATGTATGTGCACATTTAAATATGAAAAGTAGGTTATAATTTCAGATATCAAATGGGATGAGTCAACTATTGATGACGACAATAAGTTAATCGACTAGCGCGACAAAGTGTGCACGCGAATAGGCATGTACATGTATGTATGTATATTTACATGTATATTTGTTTAACTACAAGCGTTAATGACCACACATTGACCGCCGCTCAGTGATATGTAGTGCAGCGTTTTATTGATCAGAAAGTGGAGGGAGCCCCAGTTGCAGTACTCAAATATCGTACGTCATTAAAATTGACGCCAGTCTGCCTACAAACTGATAGCGGCTAAGTGAATGCAGCAGCAGCGATTTGAAACTGAATTAAAAAAGTGGGATAAATAAAAAGAGAATTGTCTTTTTAGTATTTGAATAGTGACGTCAAAGGATGTTAAAATAACTTATGTATGTCGTTAGTTGATATTTCCACTACAAAATATAAAAAATATTTAAATTCTATATTCTTAAACGTATGTGGCATTTTGATTTTTTACATAAACTGATTTTTTCCACAGAACGTCTTTAAATAAAATAAAGAGCAGACCGACACCATTATTATAGTTGTATGCTGTCCAAAATTATAACCTTTGTGTGCTTTCAACGCGCCGCCCTGATTGGCTACAAGTTAGCGCCTTGGGAAAAAGTAGGATGCTGTGGATAATCTCCGCCGTCCACCTTGGCAGAGAAGATACACTACAATCCAACATAGATACCTCAACCCTACTCTCAGTCGAGCCGCGCTCGTCAAACACTTTAAAAGAAAAGAGGATGTAAATACGGGTGCAAGTTTCAGAACGCTAGACGCATAGCACGGGACAACAGTATCCGATACTGTGGGTAACCTTGACAATGTAACTTATCCGGCTACTTTCAGCGGAGATAGTTTAAATAGTTTGCTACACGGATAATTTTGCCGCCCTAACAAACACATCGATAGTCTATCATGGACAATAAAGTGTGCACTTACAACCTCAGCGAATTAGGCTGAGAAACAAGAGTACATTGTAAGCCAGTAAAAATCTAAAAGAATAAAATCAAAATTCTTCACCATTAAGAGAAATATTATAATACCCTCCATCTCGTTCAAATATCTCCGAGTAATTCTTGATAAAAAAAAAATCTAGAGAGAACACATAGAATGCTGGTCGATTTGGGTCTTTGACGTCAAAATAGAGGTCACGATCCCAAATTTAAGTGTCAGCACAAAGTCCAAATGTGTGAGAGCATCTAAAGAGGCAATTAACAGACTACCGCTAGCGAGGCTGTGACCTTTGATTGCATCAGACCCTTCCATGCCTATAAATATTGCCTAAAACAGCGGAGCATTGAAAAAATCTTTAGGCCGTGAAGTAATTTTAATGCAAGATGTACCACAGAGTGAATTGTATACAGACCAATCTGTTACGGACAACATAACCTAATTAGGCGTCGTCTCTTTAGCTGCCGAGCAAAACCTTTTTCTCGAAAACTTAATCCCAACTTAGCATCGTCCAGGCCTCCCTCTTTGTTCGTTGAGGGAGAGATAGAGAGAGAGAGAGAGGTATTTTACTTGGCAATTATCACGACAGTCCACCTGTGGACAATAGTGATTCTGATTGGGTGATATTGTTGTTGGTGTTGATTCTGGTTCCAAGATAGACGAATTTATCTACGACTATAAATTTAAATACCAGACCTTGGCTCGCTTTCTTATTCAGGTTTTCGGGGTGACTCATAACCACTCAAATCCTGTTATTTCTATGCTTACTTTAAGAAAAAATCAGTATAAGATCTCTACTAATATTGAACACTTATAAATGAGATCTGATTACTCCACTATGATGTGTACCGTTTAGACCCCATCTGCTAAGAGAAAGTAAGTTTTTCTTGTTTTCTTTTACCCTGCTGTTGTTTGCTTAATCTCCTCATATTTCTCTCTTTCTCCGATTATTGAATATGATTTGAAAATTTTAAAACGAGATAGAGGACAAAATGTGATCGGTTTACAGTTTAGGAGACTTTTTAACAAGTTTTATAAAATCTTTAATATCTCTTTATAATTATATAAAAGTAGCCTCGATGAGTCAGCTGTTCAGATATTCATAACACGGTATTAAACTGTATGTGTGATAGAGAAGGATGAAGGCAATTGGGAGTTAAGTGATATTTTTTCTAGTGATAGGCATCGGAGATGTTATGATCGTGCTTTTTCAACACTCGTTAGAGCATCCACCTTACTCTCCTCCTCCTCTTTACAAGGTGTTGTATGTTTTCACTCAATTTTCCAGCACTTTCACTTGTGCAAGCTTCATTCCCCATCTCCACTGCGATGGGAAAATGTAAAGATCGTATGCAGGTGCTGCATTTCTATTGGTCACTGATCACGACATATCGTGAGTGTTATTATTGAGCTACATTGAATAGATGGCAGTTTGAGTCATTTACCCTTTTTGTACTCAAAATTTGATTAACAGCGCATTGCTTTGTTGCTAATTTTCTGCACTTACTTTGACACTTTGTTTTACCGGAGAGCATTGTACTTGTCGCTGTGGTTGCGGCACTTTTTTGTTACGCCATGCCTTTTTATTATTTGAGTTGTTCGATCGGGAGGGGTCGTTAATGCGAGCGTTGTGACTCATCCTACGGCGCGCAATGGGTGTGCGCTCTGGTGGTTTGGATATTTTGTCGTTTGTTTGCTCGAAGCGTAAAGAATTTGAACTTGTTTTGCATGCAAATTAAGTATAGCCGCAAACTATTATTGTTTTTTTTTTCGTTATTGCCATTGATTGTATTTATGGTTTGTTTAGTAATTGTTTTTGTATATAATTTTTAATTATGAATTTGAAATCGCCATCGTTACGCCCACCTACGTGCAATTATTTCATTTATTCACATAATCTAGGAGTCACTGATTTGTGCGGCAGATAAGATCTGCTGTTGATACTTTGTCCTAAATAAAAAGAATTGAGAAAAATTGAATTAAAATTCGTTTTTCTGAAATTGAGGCATATAGTGCTTGGCTGTTGGAACTACATTCGTAATGCATACTATACACTTGAAGAACGAAATTTATAACCATTTCCAATTTCTTGTCCCAAAGTACATATATTCTATTTTAATTTTAAATATTTTTTTTTTACTTAATATATTTTTTTCATTCATTTTGTTTTATTTTATTTTATGTAGATTAATTTTTCATTAATTTTATTTTCTTAAAATTTAGTTTATTTTAATTTGTATTCTAATTTATTTGATTCAATTTTAATTTTTATTTGTATCTCAAGTAGTTTAGTTTTAGTTTCTATTTTATTTTTTTTTTTTTTCCCATTTTTAATTAATTTTATTTTTTTTATTCATTTATTTATTTTTTTATTTCACTTTATTAAATACACGTATATTTAATTTCTTTATTATTATTTTGTCTTAATTAATTTTTTTGAATATATTTTTATTTATATTTTATTTTGTTCACTTATATTTTATTTTATATGATTTTATTTTATATTATTTCATCTTATTTTATTTTATTTTATTTCATATTATTTAATTTAATTTAATTTTAATTCTTTTATTTTTCGCTTCATATTATTTTATTTTATTTTATTTTATTTTATTTTATTTTAATTTATTTTTTTTCATTTCATATTATTTTATTTTTTTTATTTTTATTTTTTTATTTTTATTTCATTAATTTATTGTATTTTATTTTATTCTATTTTATATAATTTTATTTTATTTTATTTTATATTAGTTTATTTTATTTTATTTTATTTATTTTTTAATTTTAATTTTTACATAATACACTAAATTTTGTATTATTTAATTTTATTTCATGTTATTTTATACTATTTTGTTTTTTTTTATTTTTTTTTCTTTTCTTATTTTAAATTTTTTAAGTTTTTTTTTCTTTATTTTTTTTTTGTTTTTTTTTTTATAATTTTATAGTTTTTTTATTTTATTTTATTTTTTTTTTATTATTTTATTAATTATTTTTTATTTTGTTTTAATTATTTTATTTTTATTTTTTTATAAATTTTTTTTTTTCATTTAATTTGATTTAATTTAATTTTATTTTTTAAACATTTTTTATTTAAATATTACATTTATCAACCACTCACTTTAATATTAACTGCCATCATTTAATAAACGCGTGTGAATAAATAATTTAATTTATCAAATTAGTATTAATTGAGATTACATCAAGTCACAACTCACCTTTAAACCCACAGCAGTCACGAGTCAATGATCTTTGTGATCAGAAACTAAAAAACATAAATAAATATGAATATCATAACAAGACTAAGTGACAGAGCTATTGATCATAATGCAAATTGAGCTAATCAATTCCGAGGTGATGCATTCAACATGTCATCCATCAATACATTTAGTCAAGCGCCAGGTGTGTGCGATGCCACTGGGCAGGGCCGAGTTGAACTGCGGTAAAAAGCATACGATCAAAACAAAAGATACTATGAATGAGGTAAAAAAGGTAGACAATAAAAACAAATAGTCACATTTAATAGTTTCATGATCGCAGCACGCATCGCTGTATTGACAATGAAGGCAGCGATATTGACTGTGATTTAGTTTCTGCTGGCCACATTTTAGCCAGTAACCAGCCGTACACGTGCGATAATCACTACAGATGATCTAAGTAGTGGTAGAAAAAAAATATGAAAAATATACTTTAACTGAAACCAATTGCAGCAATGAATTATGTGATATTTTTATAACCTGTCAGTCATTCGCTTGATTCGGTTCGTTTGCTTGTCTCACCTGGCCAACGCACAGTGGTACATTGTTAGAAAAACCTTTTTTTATCACAGAATTTAGAATTTCGCTCTATTCTGAATTTTTCTTAAGTAATTAGAGCTTTAGTCTGATAATAGTAAGTTTATAAAAGTTTATAATTTTTATTAAGAGTACTCAGGTTATACTCATTAAGGTGTTAATTTGGTACTTTTGGTATTTTCACTGTTGTTTGGTTTTTGTAAATTAACAACGATAAATCAGATCTTCTAACTAAAATGGAGATTTAATGGGCAATTAGTAACTTTAAACCATATAAAATTTTCTCCTAGCGAGCTATGGCTGTCTCTCTCTGAGGAGTAGCTTTAGCTCGTTGTACTATATATTATGGGAATGAGCATTTCGCTTAAGCTTTAGAACGAAATTATATAGAGAATCGGGAATTGGGTTTCCCCCAAATTTAGAGAGCGACGACATTTCTACTTAAAGTAGAAAGGCGATCAATTGGGGTTTATATTAAAGATATTGAGGGTCAAAACTCTTGAAAAACCAACACTGCTGTATGAAAGGTAGGCTTACGAAAACGGCGCCACACACGGTAGTATCGAAAGTGAAGAAATTTATCTTGTTTGCAGGGCAGAGCGTCGACTGCATTTACTTCTGCCTTGGCTTGCCTGAACGTCCAACGTCGGGTAATTTCTCTTATATACCAGTTTCTTGGACAACTACAAAGTGAATATTCTGGATAGGAACCAATGGAACAATAACCGAGTTGTTAGCAGTGAATACTGCCATTCGGAAGGCCAGGTTTCGATACCTGGTCTGACCAGCATTCAAAATTAATGCAGTATTAAGTAAAATAAAAAAATTAAGTTGATTTTTCTAATTGTGGTCGCCGCTCGGCAGAGAATGTCGATTACTCCGAGGGTTTTTTCTTACATGAAGTAAAGCTTAGAGGCGACTTAGATTTAGAGCAGGAGCTCGACTGAATATCGGTTCAGCGGTTACAAAGCGCCAATTATAAATATACATATAACCAATTGGACGAAGTTGTTTCAGCAAATGCAGACTCGTTCGACTATTATACGGATGGGTCAAAACTAGCCAACAGGGTCGGTAATGAAATCTACACAAAACTTGGGATTGGCTGCCTTTTCAGCTACCGGATCCCTGTAATGTTTCCCAAGCGGAAGTGGAGGCTGGTCCAATGACACTCCCGATTAATAGTATATATACCTCTTTGGACAATGCTAGGCAGTACTAAGATCCCTGTAGTCTTTTACAATCAAATCAGAAAAGAAAAAGAATTGCTGCAAATCACTAACCGTGATAACTAAGCAGTTCTCTCCGAACCTAGTATGGTAACCAGGACATATTCCCATACCGGGAAACATGGTGACTGGTGAGATTGCAAGGAAGAGCAAAGAAAGTTATTCATCGCAGATGCTTACTCAAGATGGAACAGTCCCTACTGGGTCTTCTTACGGGACATCTTACGGAATATATTATATCCACGCACAGAGACTGGGCGCACTATTAAATCACTTCTGCAAGATTTGTAGAGAGGAGGAGAAGTCTGAAACTTTAAGGTATATCGTTTGCGAATGACCAGCACCTTTAGAGATTTGAAGAAAATAGCGGGTGCAACGATATGTCGATTGCTCTGTTGCTCCACACATGGCTTGACTAGCGAACTGAAACGGGTTAAGTAAATTTGTTTCTTTCATTTTTTTTCCGAAATTACACCAATAGCTAATAGTGAGAAATAATTTAACTTCCGATAGAGAAAAGACTGTCCCAAGAAGACTTTTTCACTACAAAACGAATGAAAGTTTGTGTAAAAAAGCATTTGTTCCTTGCAAAATAAATGTTTAAATTTTTGAATACAGAATTTTTTATATATTGTTTTATTTGCGAAATTTCGTTATCCCAGCAGCAAAACTTGTATTATTTATCGGGTTCTGTTTTAAAAATTACACCACTGTGCGGTTACCAGATATTTGCGTACTCCACCTACCGCCTGATTCAATCAGTTTTTATTCTAAATATGTATGTTTATATACATATATAAAGGGTGATCCATTTTGAGGTTCCCTACTTCAAATTTAATGGCGAATGTTTATTATCATTCGAAAGGACATTTTTTGGTTTTTTTTTTTTGAAGATTATCTCTCAAATGTTGCCCGCGGCTACGTCTCAGATGATCCATCCGTCCATCCATCGTTTGAACATTTCGACCTGTAACTGGCGAATGACACGCGTGATGTTTTGCTTTAAGGTTTAATCGAAGCGGGATTGTCTGCATAGAATTTAGGCTTTACATATCCACGCAGGAAAAAGTCTAACGGTGTGATATCACACGATCTTGGTGGCCAATCGGGCGGCCCAAAACGTGAAACTATCTGCTCACCGAAGTGTTATCCAATAAATCCATTGATTATTACGATATGTGGTGGAAGTGGCGCCGTCTTGTTGAAACCAAATGTCGCGGAGATCACGAGCTTCAATTTCAGGCATCAAATAGTCGGTTATCATGGCGCGATAACGGTCCCCATTGACGGTTACGTTCTCACCGGCATCAGTTTTGAAGAAATATGGACCGATAATTCCACCGGCTCACAAACCACACCAAACCGTTGTTTTTTTCTGGATGAAATGGCAGCTCTTGAATCTCTTCAGGTTCCTCTTTGTCCCAAATGCGACAATTCTGCTTATTTACATATCCATTCAGCCAGAAATTGGCCTCGTCGCTAAACAAAATTTGCCTCGATAACGTCGGGTCTTCTTGGAACTTTTAAAGAGCCCATAGAGCGAAGCGATGCCGCTTGGGAAGGTCGAGCGGCTTCAGTTCTTGCACAAGCTGTATTTTGTACGCTTTCAATTTAAAATATCGACGTAAAATGCGCCAAATCGTTCCGAACGTCAATCCGAGTTGCTGCGAACGGCGCCGAATCGACTCCCCACTGTCTTCGTGTACACTCTCAGTTACGGCCGCCATATTTTCTTCACTGCGTGTTGGACGTGGTCTATTCAGTCGAATATTATTCAATAATGATTGCTGGGTCTCAAGATGGGTGATGGTGTTGCGAACAGTACGCTTAGTAGACCGATTATGTTGACCATAAGTTGAGCGAAGTGCGCGAAACACATTCTTTACAAAACGTGAATTTCCGTAATAAAGTTGAAAGATTTGTAAACGTTGTTCAGGCATAAGTCTTTCCACGATGAAATGCCAAACAATACTGAACAAAAATAACGTGACAGCTTGTTGCGACTCACGTGTGATCTCTCCAAAAAAGGCTATTGAAAAAGTACCTCTACTTGGATTACCCTTTATATTTTATGTATATCTCCACACATTCATAGTATGAACACAATATTTTAATTTTCCCCTTTTTTTTTCTTTTTTTATAGCACCTTTTCGCGTAAAATTTTATAGCTCACGAGTACTCACACACATATACATATACTCGAAAGTACATGTGTGCTTACATAAAATTACAATATACAAACATTTATTTATTTGCATTTGTTTGTTTGATTTTTAAACTCATAATTTTTTTCTAGTTATTTTAATTTTCAAATTCTTCAAGCTTAGCTACTGTATACACTTGTATGCATATGTATATATGTATATTAATATATGTAAATACTATTTTTAAATATTTTTTTATACAATTTTTATTCATATATGTACTTACATATATATTTATATATGTATGCAATGTGTTATTATTGGCATTGTTGTTGTTGCCTTTGACGGCATTACCGCCACATTGGTTTATAGCGCGTGCTAGTTGCATTAGTCATCCATACTATTAACAGCCGCCAGCCAAGAAGACGCGTTCACTCACAATCGCCATCACGCTCGTGCCCGCTCTACCTCAGAGCGGTACGCCACACCAACTACCAAAAGTCATACCGACCACCGCCCATCGCCCACCACCGTCGTCGTCTATTGTCTAACGGGGTGGAGTGCTTTACGTTATATGTATGCAAAGTTCTTACACGAGAGCACAAGCTAGAGTGTTCAGTAATGAACCGACGCGACGCGACGATCGCGCTGAGTTGAAGCGTCTACGTAAACGTTTGTCATGCCAGCTGTATTGGCGCGAGCGTATGTATGCGCGCGAGTAAACGGGTGACTAAGCCACGATCAGCAGTCAGCCGGTGAGGCAGCCAGCCAGTGCAAGAAGCCAGCCAACTAGCTGACTATGTAGTCTATAGCGTTTTGCCAGGCAGCGTAAACATTATCACCACCACCACCACCACCGCCGCCGCCGTCAACAACAGCTCCACAAGTTAGCAGCGCAGCAGGTAAATGGTCGCACAAAAAAATTACTAAGTAACATTTCAATTTGAACGCTTTACCTATGCGTACGTATTAGCGAAGGGAGCGAGCGAGCGCGCGGCAAAAGTGATCGAAAAACGGGTTTAATTATAACAAACCCGTACATATATAAACACTCCTAATATGTGTATATATATATATATATCTATATAGAAATAAAAAAGTACAAAGGATATTGATGTCCGCGGCCATAAATTGAAATAAAAATATTCGCGCCAACTTTTAAACTTGTAAACAAAACAAACGAAGAATAGCTGAGCAGAAGGTGAATTAGAAAGTGGAAATAAAAATGCATTAGAAGGCATTTATATGGCGGAAATGTTGGTTTTTTTGCAACAAAATAATAACATAACAAACAGAAAAAGTGAAAGTGTTCTAATGTGTTCAGAATGTATTAAATATTGTTGGCGCACTGCAATCGGTTCGAATTTTTCCACTATTAATGAATAATGTGTCAAATATATACTACTATTTAAGCGAGTTGATTCCGCATTGAATATTGTGTAACTGTCAATGTCAGAAAACAAAATGTCATTACCTTCTTTAAATTTACGGTTTATAATCACTGAAGGGATTTTCGACCGAGCTCATCCTCCAAATTTGTTCGTGTTCGTCCAACAAATAAAAGGACCACCTCATAACCATTCATTTCAAGTCTCCTCCGAACGGCTGCTGGATTTTTATGGGGTTCTTACTTCATTTCCGAAATACAAACATACACTTGGACGTTAGAAAATTAACTACATTTTTTTATGTAAATAACTTTTCTATAAATTTGAATTTTACTCCCACCTGCATTCTTTGCCGAGGGATAATCGATATTAGTAAAATTTTGAGTATACAAATTAATTAATTTCTGTTTGTTTTTCTTTTCAAAAACGTGTTTTTGTGTTCAAAAACGTATTCTTTGTTCAAAAACGTGTTTTTTATTGAAAAAAGTAAAAAAACACATGTTTAAAAGTTTGCCCGTCGGAAGCGACTACTTTGTCCCGTCTATCTGATAATTTTCGAATGTCATCTCTAAAAACTGAGTTCATCCGGTCCTCGATCCAATCATTGAGCCATTCTTCGATTTCTACCAAAGGCTCGAACCGGTGACCCCCAAATTATTTTGCATATTCCGAAAGCCAGTAATCCGGGAGTTGTCATGTTGCGAAATCACATTGTCATGTCTATCTGTCATTTTTCGGTCTTTCCGCAATTGCATTCGGTACATATATTGATACAGTAAAGCCTACAATTCCTCATCTTCAAATTTTTTGGGTTGGCCTGGACGTTCTTTGTCTTCGATGTTAAAATCACCACTTTTGAAGCGTCGAAACCACTTTGACTTTTCGCATGACTTATCGGTCGGCGCAGATTCACTATAAACTTCCACAAGCATTCGGTGGGAATGGCTTTTCTTCTTATTTCTTTTCTCTTCTTTTAATAAAATAGAAAATCAAAACTTTCCGCAAATGCTGTTTATTTAACGCAAATCCGGATATTTTCGAAGATCGTCCACAACTTGCAAATGGAGCCATGCTTATACCCAATAACAATTTTTTTTAAGCTAACAAAAATAGTGAGTTTTGTTCGCGCCAGAACTCTTTAGACTTTCAATAAACGTAAAACATCAGGAGACAAACTCTGTAGTAGAATTGATCACCGATTCGAGCATATGTATATGAGTGGCAACTTCGAATGTACATAAATTTCTACTATTGGGGTCAAATTGTCACTACCTCTATTAGAGCCCTTATGTTAGATAAAGATCCATTCCGATTGTTCTTATGCGTTCTCAGCTACATCTAACTAGGACAAAATTTCTATATATGAAATTGAATATATATCTACATCTTACCAGACCTTAAGAATGCTACTCGGTTGAGCAAGGCTGATGAGTCACACAGTATTGGTGAAATTATACCTGCATATACATACATACATGTATGTTATAAATTTATCAGAGCCCTATTCTAGTAAAACACTGTTAGTTTTAGATAGTTCGAAATGTATATTTTTTTATAAAATAAGTAATTCTCACACACAAGTAAGATTAAGTGAAGAATCGACCTTGGGTTGATTCAAAGATCGAAATCAGTAGTAGTCAGATGCGGTTGGCGGCGTTATAACGATGAAACTCAACGTTATTTTTGAAGAACTTTTTGTAAGCTGGTGAATTGTTGACAGTCGATCTCAAAACGTTTCGTCAGGATATAGTCAACTTCCTATAACTCAGCGTTACCTTCTTTGCCGTCAATTCAGGCTATGATGTCATTTGTGAAAGGCCCCTGTACTTTGAGAATGTTTTTTTTTATATCCTTATATTAAACATATTTTTCTTCACACGTTTCACTGATGGTGATGCGGTCAATAAATTTTTTTTTGGTTAATTCATGTGGCTCTCTAACATCGAACTTCTTTAAGTGGCAAACCTCAAAGCATACTTAATAAAAAAGTGATATAATTTTTTACACATTACATACGTACATATGTTTTGAAATGAAGCACCGGTTGGTTCTTGTAGACTGGTCTAAATGTGCTTTTGGGATTTTGGCGACAATAAAATTAGTCGGATGCCAAGAACTGGGACAAAAAGTCTATTTTTTTCCTCTAAATATTTTATATCACAATCCATTCAAAAATAGCTTGTTAGTCAGATAGATCCACTAAAATTTATACCGATCGAATAACAGTGCTGAGTTGATTTAGCCTTGTCTGTCTGCCCGACCGACTATTTTAACGCAAACTAGTCGCTCATTTTTGAGATATTTCAATGAAACTTAGTATGCGGATGTATTTTTGTAATATGTTGATCATTTGTCGGAACCGGCCTAATAGCTTGATTATATCACATAGCTTCCATACAACCGATTTGTTCAGATATGTGGTTTTGGATCAAAAATTCGACAAATAATAAATATCTAATAGCGTGTAATTTTGTATTCTCCACACGTTACATCAAATAAAAATTAACACAAAAAATCTTCCAAATCGGACGACTATATAATATAGTTCCCATACAACCGATTCGTTTGGATAAAAGTTCTGGGTCAAAAATCCGCCAAAAGAGCATTTAATATTGTGAAATTTGGTATGCTACGCACATAAATGTTGACACAGAAAATCATCGAAATCGAAGTTTGCATTTAACAATTCATGTTATGGGTTCATGAAAGTTATAATGAGTTTGGCTTTGCCACAAGACCAAGACAATACTTCTTTCTTGTTTATAATTATTTTTATACTTTTTGGGATTATTTTTGGAGATTTTCGGTCTAAATTGTGCTGTTATCTGGATTATACACCCATTTTAAACTACAAACGTATATTAGGTTATGTCACATATTTTCTTGCTAGCTAAGGCATCTTCTCTGACACAGCGAATCTAGTGGCTTGTACTGAAAACCCCAAGGTTGGCTTAACGTGAGAGCATCAGCAAATTTGATTTCTATCGGTTTCTTTCTAGAACCAAAAACTTCCCGTTTTAATTTACGATACATGCTGTCACGGAAACATGCAAACTTCTCCTAGGGCAAGCCGGAAATCTAGACTAACTATATAGACTAGAGAGAGGCCACAGAGCAACTATGTAGGTCGCCTTATATGAGAAGTTGCAGGAGCTGGAAAAATGATTTGGCTGCATTGCTCTGGGCAGTCTTAGATTTGGAAACTATTTTTCTTGGCGATATGTCCAACATAACTAATATAGCCAAGGTAATAGTAGTAATTAGGCTGGTTAGAAAAGAAGGATCTAATACCGGTCTAAGTTAAATTAATGTCTCCCATCAATAGCTCCACTTTTGAAGTTTAGTCCAAAATATTTTTTATTTCTTTCTTTTTTTTTTCCTTTTTTTTTTTTGTAAATAAATGCACCTTCTAACCTTCACTGAGGCGAAGTAAAAAATGAAATAAACTGCTGTAACCGCTACCGTCATTTTAGCAATGCCACCGCCCGCTGCCAGCACAATTAGCAAAAGAAACTCGCTTACGGCTATCCGTTTTGAGCTGTGGTTGCTTTATTAAGCCGTATACACACACATACGTACATAGGCTCTGTTTCGCAGCGCACGCTAACTGCAGCGTAACTAAATTCAAAACGTCGCGTAGTCCGTGTTCAGCCAAAGGTGTAAAATGGATATAGCGTAGCGACAAACACGACACATGCGCCGCAGCGACGCGAAGCGAAATTGGCGCCATTATCCGGCCGCCGTCGTCATCGTTTATGTCCAGTCCCAGAGGCTTATCAAATTTCAGTTTCCATTTCGAATTTTAATTCAATTTTGTCTGTGTTTCAGTGAGGAAGGAAGTAAGACATGGATTTTGCCGATCACTCAGTGAACGTGCACGAAAACACTCGCTCGTAGGTTGTTTTATAGTAAAATTGTCGTAATATGTTTTCGTAAACGCATAAAGTCAAGCGCGGTGTTTTTGTTTTGCTTCTTGGCAATAAACGTGAAGCTACATATGTACATATAAGCGAATTATTATAATTTTTTTTTGATAGGGTTGCGGTTTCGGCACTCAAAATATATATTTTTCTATACTCAAACATAATTATATACATACACATGTATGTATGTGGGTGTGTTCAACACTCCCGATTTTCGTTTTTTTGTGAAATCTATATTTTGCGTTTCTTGTTAAGCGTCATACACGGCGTCGCGATCGTGTTGGCATATCGGTAACGCGCGTCAACCCCGTCATTCGTGTGCTCAAGCGCGTTCGAGCAAGCAAGGAATCAAACAGCTACTCGCTAAAGCAAATGTCGCATTCGCAATTTTGTGGGGAGATCAATGCACGCACGCGCCTTTTTTGCGAATGAGGAAAAAAAATAGAAAAAATAAAAAAATAAAATACAATTTGTGTTTCAATTCTGTGTGCGCTTTTTCTACGACTTTTCGAAACAACAAGGGAAAAGAGCTAAAAATAAAAACAAAATAAGAGTCGTAAAGAGTTGCATTCGCTACCATTTTTGGTAAAAGCCAAAATATACTTAAGTACTATAAATTAATGTGAGATACTTATGTACATATGTATGTGTGGATAACTTTATAATATATATGTACATATTTATACATGCATTATGTACATACATTTCATGCCTTTTGTTTGCATTTAGCGCTCAGGTGGTCGTTCAAATGCAATAACAATAACAACATTGTGAAAAGTGTAAGAAAAAATGTTTTGAAGAGAATAAATAAGTGCGAGAATAAAGGAGCAGGCAGAAAATTAATTGCAGCTTCATGAAAAATAAATAAATAAATAACCTAATAAGCAAAAGTGCAAAACAAAACAAAGAAATATCGACAATAACGACAAAAATAAATACTGTGCCAAAAAGTGAAGTGAATGAGCTTTGTGTGGGTGAAGCAAGCAGCTGTGCAGCATTAAAGTTGCATGTGGCAGAAAAAGGAGTGTCCGCCGCCGATACGAAAGTCGCGCAAGAGAGTGAGAATCGAAAAATACCAAAGAAAAAAACTAAAACAAAATAAAAATATAAAAATAATAAAATAAACAAAGTAAAATTAAACTCAGCATAAATTAAAATAAAACAAAATTAAATTAAATTAAAAATATAAAATAAAATAAAATGAAATGAAACAACTTAAAATAAAATAAAATAAAAATAAATAAAATAAAACTAAATTAAAACTAAATTAATGTAAAATAAAAAAAATTAATGAATAAATTAAATTAAATACAATTAAATTAACACACACAAAAATTAAAAAAAGAAAAATTTAAAATTTAAAATTAAAAAAAAAATTGAATTGAATTAATCCAATTAAAATAAAAGCAATAAATTTATAACAATAAACTAAAATAAAATAAAATAAAATAAAATAAAATAAAAATAATAAAATAAAATAAAATAAATGTAAATTAAATTGAACAGAAGAAATAAATAAACAAATAAAATGAAACAAAATTAATTTAAATGAAATGTAAATGAAATAAAAAAGAAAATATATTAAATTAAAATAAATTAATTAAAAATTAAAAAAAAAATTAAAAAAAAAATTAAAAAATTAAAATAAAATAAATAAAAACTGAGATAGTCAATTTTACTATACACTACAATAAGCTTTACGAGTTACTTATTATTCTCTACTCAAGTCAGCCAAAATATAAAAATACAAAAAAATGCATAACAATAACAATAACAGTAGCAATGGTGCTTACAAAACTCAATATGGCAGCTGGCACAGCAATGGCAATGCGGTAACCACTGCGCTATTGCAACAGCAACACGTGCAGCAATTGCAACAAGCGCAACAATCGCAAGAACAACCACAACAACAGGGTCAACAACAGCAGCATCAACATCAGCATCAGCAAGCGCGCATTAGCAATTGGATAAGTGATACGAATCGGACACATTACTCACTGCTGCATAATACAAATAACAGCAATAATAATAACAATGGTAACAACAATTGTGGGCAACAGCAGCAACAGCTGTCCGACTCATATATGCAACAGCATCAGCAACTGGGTTGTGTAAACTATAGGCAAGCGGCTGTGACGCCGCATCCCCAATACCAGCAACAACAGCAACAGCAACAGCATTTCTTCAACACAAGCGCTACTGCATCGACAGCCAACGACGACTATTATTACGCAACACCGCGACAGCAGCAACAACAACAACAACTTAACCATCAGCAACGGCCATCACAACAGCAGCAACAACAGCATCTGGTGATGCGTCCACCGTATTTAGCTACTACAGCTCTACCGCATTCCTCACCACATTCACACCACTCACATACGCCTTCGCCCACGCCTACGATACCAGCCATCTCTGCGTTGCCATCAACATTTCAACGGCAATTAGCAGCGGCGGCGGCTGTAGCGGTGGCACGTAATGTGACACAACAACAACAACATCAACATCATCATCAGCGGGTAAGTGATCTGCGGTTGGCAATCCGCATGCAATAAACATATATATATCCATATGTATATAAACGTCGGCAAATTCGTCTGTCCACCTCTCTTTTCTGATTTGTCAATTTCATGGCGATGGACATTGAATTTGATTGGATCTTTGTTGTTTCATAAGTTTTCACTTTCTTCAGTGTTTTTAGGTGTGCGCGGGTATGTGTTTGCATGTATGTTTTGTGCATGATTACATCGCTCGTCTTTGCGGTTTCCGCCCATTTAATGGGTGGTGCTTAAATTTATTGTGGCATTGTGCATGTGTAAAAAAATTAAGGTGAAGAAAAGGTGGAGTTCCACGTATTTGTATTTGATCATATAAAGAAGATTATTTACTTGCCCGATCTGTAAAATGTTTGACGAAAAAAACTCTGAAGTGTTTGGTCGAGTCTCTGATCATGGGACACACTCATAGGTGAGAATGATAAAAAAGTTAATTAATTATTATTTGATTCTTTCCTTTCGAAAATTGATTTAAACACAGTGAAACTAATTTCCACTTAATGAAAGCAGTATTCGAATTGTTGTCCAACGTTTGCGAAATGAAATTTCTTTTATAATTTTTTTTTGATATCTCATGGTCTACATAAGGTAAGACGAGCCTTATCAAATATTTTTCCTTCGTAAATTCCTTAAAAAATCAATATTTTTATACATATGCATAAATAAGAATCTCCGGTTCGGTTCATGGTTATCAGTGACATGAAAAATATTGAAAACATTAAACTGTCCCCCAAAACTCAATAAAATTTATTTATCCACACTCTGATTTAAAAAAATACATTTCCTAAGAGTTTTCCGCCTATCTAGTATAGTAGATTGGAATGAAGTTAACTCCAACTTTACCTACAGCAATACTCGTATTTATATAGGGTTTTCCAATAAGGGTGATATGATTTCTTAAAAAAAAACACACTAATTGTTAAAGAAATTCAAATGTTTTTTATTTAATGTGAAGTACAATCGATACAATTAAGTTCTGAATATAACAAGCTTGAAGAGGGTCTGGTTTATTGCTAGAGACCAATGACTTCAAATAAATCCACAAGAAGTAGTCTAATGGTATTAATGTCCCAATTTCTTTAAATAATCGAATCTCGAAACCTTTCTCGCAATAATTCGGTTGTTGCACGTGCTGTGTGACACGTAGCCCCGTCTTGATCTCTAATATATTTAACCCAGATGTTGTTAAGATCAACTTCTTCCAATTGTGGCCATAAAAAGTTGGTTATCATCGATCTATACCGCTGTCCATTGACAGTAACGGTGCTAGCAGTTTCGAAAGAAGTACGGACCGATGATTCCACCAGACCAAAAACCACACCAAACTGTCAATTTAGGTGAATGTAATTGTTGTTCATGACTAATTTGTGGATTTTCTTCGTACCAGAATCGACAGTTTTGTTTATTTACCGCACCACTCAGATGAAAGTGAGCCCCATCGGAGAAGATGATTTTCTTATAAAAAATCGTTATCGTTTTCAAGTTGTTCCAAAGCAAAATCAGCAAATTCACGAAGTTTATGATGGTCCATGGATGAAATTGTAAATATTACTGAATACAAAGAAAAAAAGACAAATCATGACATATTAAAAATGGCCACTTAGAAATCGTATCCTTATTTGAAAACCCTTTATCTTCGGGCTAATTTTATTTTCCAGCAGTGATTTTGGTTATATTGAACATCTGCTGCGAGGTCCTTATCGCGCATAGTAAGTGGCAGAAAATCAGCGAAGCTTTTTCCGTTCGCAAGGTCATTAGTTTCACTAAGGTGGGCGTTCTGACCGGTCATTGAACGTTTGGAATTTATTTAATCCCATACTTTCAGTTGTATATAGCAGGAACAACATATGGCATCATATTGAATAAATTTTGGAATTATAGAAATATCTTGAACTGCACATTTGACCAGCTACGCTAAAATTAGCTGTGTTTTAAGAATCTTTTCTTTAAATCACCAATTCATGTGGCATCTTAACGGACATACCGTAAATGCCACTAAGTATCATTACCAATGGTGCCTCCTTTATTTGAACCGATCGTTTTAGCAGTCCATTACAGTCCGAAGGAGGTTAAAGGGATGATCAAATATAGTGAATATTACCAGAACTTGTGATGATAAAAGCTGATGGTAGATGGATCAACTCCTTCAAGAGCCCTCAATATCTTCCTAAACTACCTTCCACTAGACTTTAAAGACAAACTTTAAGCTAGCTAAAAGTTTGGAGAAACCACTTGCCCATTTAGTGTTACTTTTATACAAATTTTTGAAGAGAATACCACCACCTCCAACTTTTATTTCAACAATTTATTTTTTCGGGATCCATCGCCTGACGTTATCAATCAATATAAACATGGAAGTAACACACCACCAGTTGATTGTTCAAACCTAGGGCCATCAACCAATCTATTACTATACACTCATACAACCAAGCCCCCATTAATTCTCTGAAAAGCCATTATACGACATTAAAAGTGGCTATAAAATCTATTTAGAAGTACTCCGAACAAACACTCGAACAAATGTAGCACAACCGTGATATAGGTGCTTGGTCATGGAGATATGCCAGTCAATTTCTCGGCAGAAGAGCCAGAGAGGGAAAGAACTACTTTTATACATTTCATTAACATGAAAAGGTATACCAACTTTAGTTTGAAGTACCAGAACAAGTAGACCCACCAAAATTTATAACGATCGTATCAGAACGATGAGCTAAGTTGTTTTAACGAAGTCTGCTCTCCGTCTGTACGTCAGAATTATATATTATTTTTGAACAAACTTTTTTTTTTTTTGTAGAGCTTGTTAGCAGTAGAGTTCAGAATTCATAATTTTGCAAGGTTGTAGCAGTTCATATGGACAAATTCCGTATCACCTTGTTTGCAGTCAATTCACGTTTTAAAGTCGTTTGTAGAGACTTACCGATCTTTAACCATGATTTTATACGTTTTATATTCTCGTATTTAACTTTCTATCGTTCATGATGAGCCACTTCGAATGATTCCAAACTATCACATGAGCGATGCCTAATACCTCCACTATCTCCAGGCAGCATGTATGTAGGGCCTTGCTGCACCAATTGTGGCATTCCTTCGGCTATTTGAGTGAGTGACCAACCGAGGGGCATCTTTGACATCAGAATCATCAAACCACTCCTAGGTTCACTTACAGCATTCTCCCCGTAAGCCGCATAAATTTTTGGGCAAGTTTTTGTAGCACTTTTATAGTAGAAAATTTCTTCTGAAATTTGAACAATTTACAATACTTCTCTTCACAGAAAATATTACTTGAACTGGCAGCTTTCTAAAACGTATTCAGTGATAAAGGTTTGTGAAACTTATTCCAGTGCGAGAACGCTTCAAAAAACTATTTCTATAGCATTTTCAAAAGTTGCCAGATCAAAATCGAGACTTAGCTATGGACATTTTAAATAAAATACAAAACTACACTAGGGGTTAGTTAAAAAAACGTTTTAAATACTAGATTTTAGATATAAAATATAGCTTAATACCACACTTAAATCAGGCATGCCCGTAAGAAATAATTAATTTCTGCTTTCCCACACTAACAACCGACATTTAGTGAACATGCGTTTAGGCATTACTCTGGAAAGGTTTACACATAATAAACAATAGTAAAATATAAATAATATTATTACAAGCATAATTTAAATTTTAATTTTTTTTTTTTTATCCAATACCTGAGGTGCTTAGAATCTAATCAAGTTTTCTTAAACTTTCTTCGCTATTACTAATTTTTACTTATTTAAGTTAGAATCTAGTAAGTTGGAACATAGTAATAGATCTGGTCGTCTCCAATTTTCCAAATAGCGGAACGTCAAACCCGATCCAGTCAACTGTCAAAGAATGGTTGTTTTTGCGCTTTTGTTTCCCAATTAATTAATCTTTATATTTGCACTGTGCTATTTTGACATAATCATATTGCTGTTGCCAGAAAGAGCTAGATCAACACCATCTAGTGACAAAAAGCGTGGAGACTTTTTGCAATAGTTCGTTCGTTGCAATAGTTAAGAAAGAAAACAACAACAATCATTAGCAAATAATACCATATTTTTACTCTGGAAATCCAAAAACAACAACTAGCTTGAAGCACTCATTACGCTCACCCCTCCTCTCATTTACATATATGCACAATATATGTGTGTATTGACATTTGCACACTTAAATAAATACGAAAAAAAACGTAGTTTTAGAAAAACCCAAGCTCATTTATGACGCAAATGGACACTGAAACCGTGATAACACTCAAAGCCCTATTCTATTTTATATACATACATAAGTATGCGATAATTCCCTGTGATGACTAATAATGGAGTTTTTTTTTATTTTCAATTACATAGTATAATAAACACTTCTCTTTTGCAACCAAAGTCATACATGAATGTATGTATTTATGTCTTACTTAAATATTGTGCAATATTAAAATACTTCGGCTATTTATACCTTTCATGTACACGAAATGGTATATTAACTTTGGTCCGAAGTATGTAAGAGCAACAAGGAGAAGAGAGATGCCCAACAAAATGTAAACCACTCGTATCAGAATGACGAGCTGAATCGATTGAGCCGTCCGTCCATCTCCGTCGATCCATTTGTCGGTTTGTACGCTGACTAGTCCCTCAGTTTCTGAGATAATTCAACTAAACTTGCTACAAAGATGCACTTTTCTGTTATACGTTCATTTGTCGGGATCGGCCTGATCGGATCGATACTAGAACATATGAACATATATTTAGCTACATCTAAAATATTCGTTTAGATATTGAGATTTCGTATCATAAATCTGTCGAAAAAACCATCGAAGAGCATAAAATTTGGTACTTTAAACACGTAAATTTAAGTTAATATTGACACTGACCACCATGGACATCAGAAGACTATATCATGTAGCCACCCTTCAGATACGAGAATGAATATTTAATACCAAGATGTAATACAATAAATTTGAATGGAATAAAGACTTCGACATGGCCGAAGCTAGCACTTCTTTCTTGTTGTACTTTGCCTTATATGCTAGATTAACTTGAGTTCGATATTTAATATATTTAATGAAAACAAACAAAAGCTGTCAAGGTAAGAGTTTGAAAATCGAATAAATTAAATACAATATATCGGACTGTATGGAAAATATTACGAATGGTACAAGTTTGAATGCGTCAAGTTTGGGAATTTCCAATTTTTTATATGTCTATTATTAATTATATACACTTTTGTATAGATTTAATACATACAATACATATATATTACATATGCGATCTGACTTATTTATTTTGTGGGTTACATATGTATGTGTGCTTTGAATATAATTTATTTCAGAATAATATTCGCATATATGTATGTAAATATATTTTATTTGCCACCCTCTTCGACAAATCAGCATGTATATGCAAGGTTATCCATTTTACAGTTTCCAAAATAAACGTAAATAAAATGCATTTGCATGCAATAAATTTCTTTCATGAAATTTCTTTTGAAGTTTGAACCTTGGCCACCTCGTGAATTTTTGCAAACTTCGATCCGTTTGAGGAAATTGTCGAACACTTTTTGACACAAATAGGCTGGTATATCCGCGATAACTTGACGAATGTTGGTTTTCATGTGCTCAAGAGTTAAAGGTTTACTTTCGCGTAGCTCCAAAAAAAAAAAAGTCCAACGGTCTCAAATCGCACGATCTCGGTGGCCAATGGGCATCGTCAAGGCGCGGCCGGGTATTTCTCTCACATATTGTCCAAGTCATATTCTTCAATTGCAGGCCAAAAAAGTCCGTTATCATACGACTATAACGCTCCGAATTGACAGTGACAGTTTCGCAGTTATAATTTCAAGGAAGTAAGATCCAATCACACCGCCGGACCAAAGAGTGCATCACACAGTAAATTTTTATTTGAGGGTTCTCGGAACCTTAAATGCGCCCATCGTGCTTATTTACTTATCCACTGAGTAAGAAATGTGTCTCGTCGGTGAAGAAATTTTATTGGAAAAATCAGTTGTTATGTGAGCTTGACTTTATATGAATGTAAGTGTGAGTCCAAGTGCAAAGTACATCATAATGTGCCGTAAGAAAGTCCCAGCTCTTGAGAACGTCGATAAATAGATATATTCGGGTCTTTGGCTACACTTTCACTCCCAGCAGCGATATTTGAGGTAGGACGAGAAAACAGATGATGAACAGGCCTTACAATATCTGTAGCCGATCCAGTCTCTTCGAATTTCTTTATAATTGTACCAATTGCTTGAGTAGTTGGACGATCATATGCACCACAATCTAACGTTTGTAAAAAGTTTCAACAATTTTAACGCGTTGTGCGGTTACTTTGCGATCCGTTTACATAAATTCCTGACTTTCAACTAAAACAAAACATGTTTGGTTTGACAATTCAGTTTTAGAGATGTCAAAATAAAGCACTTTCAAAACCACTAAATTGATAACCCTTTATGTATTCGTAAATAAATATAAATAAATATTTATTGCTATAACAAAGAATTTGTGTCAATTAAATAAAATATAAAATAAATTTTGAGTCGCTTTTCATGTACATATTACAATTGAAAATAAATATTTAAGTCTTGCCTCCTTGTTTGCTTAAATACTTGTTTAAAGCGCACACAGATTTATTTTGTTTTTACACAAAAGTATTCGTTCCTTTTCATGAGAAAAAAAATGTTGTGAAATTAATGTGATATGCAAAATAAAGACGATTATTTATTGAAATACATGTACATACAAGCATGTTTTATGTGTTTTACAATTTATTGTTATGTATACAAGCCACATATGTATGTGGTGGAATTTTGCCGAACCACTGATAAAAAATGACCTTGAGAAGTTAAAAAGTTTGTGGATAACTTTTATTGCAAGCATAAGAGCAACAACACTGCCATACTGACTAAATGGGACCCATTATATTTAGAAAATATTAAAATATATTAAAAATTCGTAAATAGCGATTTGTATATATATTACTTATCAAACTTAGCTAGCATCCAATGTAAAATTACCATGCAGTGAAAAGCGGAATTAATGTATTCCGGACTATAAAGTAATATATAGTAGGTATTTTCTTTTGCACCCGACATTCAAAATAACGCGCAGTTAGCTGGTTTTTAGCTCGCTTATAATTCGCATTTACTTTACAACACTGATGTTAGCTGTCCAAATATAAAAAAGTTTGATATTTAAGCTAAAAGCAAAACAAAATGGTTTATTCCGAAGAATCGGTGGTAAATAAATATATTCAGTTAAGAGTTAAGAGGCCACTCTAGAAATTTCGGAAAATTGATTTTTTTTCTTTCAAATGATACATTAGGTCTCAAAAATGTTATCCCGAAAGAGCATGACAGATAAAAATTTCTAAATGCCCCATTTTCGTTCTCTAGTTGAAGCGTCTGTTTCAGTCAGTAAGGCATACTCAAAACTTTAAACGCGTTTATCTCAAAAACTCTTTTTTCAAGTTGGCCTCAAACATAACTCAAAAAATTTACAACCGATTCACTTAGAAATTTTGACAACATCTGCAGAAATGCATTATCTACAGAAGTACGTAGGATTTTTTTTATATCTTGCATAGATTTTTTTTATTAAAAAATTTCGGACAATTTTTTAGGCCAAAGGTTACTTTTTCCTTTAGAGATCCGCCATTTTGTCAAAAAAGCATATATTGAAAAAATCCTACGCACTTCTGTAGCTATTGCTATTTAAAAGCGGAAACCGTTCCACAACTTATTTAAAAAAAATTACAGGAGCTGTGTGTCCGGCCGTGGTTCCCGAAAAAATAAAGACATTCTAAGGAGAACACTGTATAGCCGCCATTTTTAAACTAATTTTTCTTAAAAAATAGTTATAAGCAGTTAATTATATGTATAATAAATTTATTTTCTCAAAAATCAGATTTATTTAATAGTTTTCTCAAAAAAGGCCTATTTTGTGGCCCGCTAGAGTGGCCTAACCCCTTAATAATAATAATAATAAGTAAAAACTGAGTGTGTACTTCTTTCTTCGGTTTTCACCTAGCATTCTGTAATATAATTCATATTTTATTTGATCTTTTTTTTATAAACCACTTATATTAATTCAAGTTGTTTATTTTGTGTTGTTGTTCTCAATGTTATTCGTTAACCTAATTACCGTTCTTTTGCAGTTCTTTTGCATAGTCGTTTTATTGAGTATGACAGGTGGCAGATTTCAAATATAGTTTCCTTGATTTGCCAATTCCTTGGCTCATTAATGTCCTTTTAAAGTTTAAGTGAAGCCAGATGATTTAGAATATTACTAGTACTAGCGGTATCATCAGCAAATGTTCCAATACTTGCCTCTTCCACTACTGGCACATCCTATATGGAAACATTTATTATGTGATATAAATAATCAATTGTCATGGGATATCAGATTTTTCTGTGTTGATCTGTTCGAGGTCAAGAGTCTGTATTTCAAAAAATGCAATAAAAAATTACATAAAGGAGTTAGTTGAAGAACTAACATTTATTGATATAAAACTAAAATATTTATTTTTAAGTGGTCGAAAAAAGCCGAGTGGTTAGCACTGTGTACTGGCATTCGGAAAGCCAGATTTCGGGTAATAGTCTGGACAACATCCAAAGTTATTGAAAAAAAATTTTTCAATGCTCCTCTGTTGCTCCTCGGCCAGGAGTGTCAACCCCTTTGGAGTGTATTTCTAACATGACATAAAATCTCATCAAAAAAATCCATCAGCCCTTTGTTGGAAACTATATATTAAAAACAAAGTAGAGCAGGAGCTCGGCCAAAACTGCTTCAGTGGTCCCAAAGTGTGATTTATATATATTTAATTTTGGGATAGTATTTACTGAACGTGCAAAAAATTGATATTTTTTAAAATATAGTGAAAAAGTTATTTATATAAAAATTATCGAAATGTTAAATAATAGTCGAAAGATTTGTTCGTTTGGCTACATAATTGCCGGAGCTCACTCAACGTTTAGTTACTCCTCAATAATTACAATTTCATTCACTATACTCAGTGGTTTATTTTAAATTCTTTATAATCAGACAATTATTTTCCGCTGCACACAGTTTATGCTTTTTAAAAAAACACACAGCTTATTCCAATTCTAACGACACTGCGTTTTCTACTCGTCTGACTGCGATAGCTGCCGCTGCTCCTTTTAAACCTGACGATAACCAAAACATTCCGCTCACTCTGTCTGGTTTGCCTTGGATATCTGAATTCGATATTCCGTGTTATTCATTCGTTCGATTACTTTGTACGGATCTTCGCGCTTGCAATACAAGCTTTTCTTCCGTGGAGAATTGTACAGCATTACTAAAACTCGTTTTTGAAATCTGTACGGATCCTTCTGTACGGAGCCTTCATACATCCTTCTGTCTTGGCACGCATAACCTTATGGCGTTGTTAAACAGTTTTACATCTCTCAACTTCTTCATTAGAACACGAGACGTCTTCTTGCCATACCAGTAGGTATTTTATTTCCGCTGCTCGTTCTTTACCAGGAGCACATTCATATCGTTGTGCGAAGGATCATCGCTAAAACTTAGCGGTACTTCCATATTTTCATATTCCATCACTCTCATCCATGGTTGGTCTTCATCTACGATTTCTGATACTATGAACTCATGTAATACTGTCATATTCCCCATTATAACTTTACATGTGGCTTTTTCTAGAACCTTGGCATCCTCAGTTGTGATTCAAGTCAAATCGAATGATGGAGTGCGATGCGCCCGTATCCAAAACTATTTCTCGCTGGATCTGCGAGACAGATATTATGGGCATTCTTCATCAACTTTAGGTTTTTGCGCTCCTACCTGTCTGGTGGGGCCCAAATTCGCTTTGTACACTGGTCTACACAAGAATGCGACCGTTTCCGGTGTCTGAGCATACGTGAAAGACTCAGCAAATGTTGGCTTTGGTTTCGCATACGTCTCTCGCTTACTATACTTGTCCCTTATTTCGCTGATATATTTCTGTTTTTTTAATCTTCTCAAGGTAATCTCCAAGACTATTTTCATAACCCAAATGAGCTATCCTCTCAATTTCTTAAGCAAATTCCTACAGAGATCCTTCTGGGCGTCTCTTAGCGGTTTTCTAATTCCATCTGAATAATTTACCTCCTATGCTCGCTACCATAGCGTCTTTCCACTGCTTGCGCTAGTGCCTAGGGGTGTTCCTCGAAATGCTTGGATGATTCAAAAACAAATCGCGTACACGACCTTTCAATTCCTATTCCGACACATCTAGTTTAAGGGTTCACTACAGACTTTATGTAGTATCTATTCATCAAAGAAAGCTTAGGGAATGAGAGTGTTTATGTTAATCTAATCCAAATGCTACCTATGTACCAATTCCAAGCAAATTGAGCCATATTAATGGATTTTTTCGAATAGTTCGGTAGTGGGGACCCGAATAAAATTGAAAATACTTGAAAACATTGTAAAATTTGATCGGCCATTTTGAGTTTTATATATAGAGATGATCCCCAAATTTGAATAATATTATCCAACTCTAGATACAGTTTTTAAATTGCATTACAATGATTTATAAGTAAAATTATTCAATTTATAAAAAAACTGAGTCCCAAAATATAAAAAAAGTCAGAAAAACCTTTGATTTCCACCTCAAACCAAAAAAACATTATAGAAGCAAATTGTAGACCACTACGAGGGCTGTCAGTGACCTTTTGAATTTGACGCGCAGTTAGTGTAAATACCACACTGCTCCCGTTAACTGTTATCGATTAATCGACTGCTGAATAAATTTTGAGCAAGCTGTGCCATTTAATTTGTGTTTGACAGCCATTAAAAGCAGACGACCTCGTAAATTTGAACGAAAATGGAAAAAAGTAAATTTCGTGTGCTGATTAAACATTATTTTTTGCGTAAAACCATAAGGAAAGACTAGATAAATACTATGGGGACTGCACCATCAATTGATTAAGAAGTGGTTTACTGAGCTCCGGCCAAAATCAGTCTTCTCGCCAGAAATTATCGGGATCGGAGAATGAAAATGTGTGGGAGGGCTGAAGACACATTATCACATTTTGCATTAATATTTGGAGATGAAAAAATTATACACGCAACCATGTAACTATTTCAAAGGAGTGCTTGGCGATATTCAACCGCAATCCAAGCGAAACATGGATGAACCACACCACACGAGAGACCAAAGTACAATCAAGACAGTGAGTTTCTCCGGATGAACGTGCGTCAAAGAAGACCAAGATGGGTGTCATTCACATCGATTACCTTGAAAAGGGTAAAACAATTACCGGCGAGTATTATTCAGAGCTTTTGGATAGATTCGTTACGGTGTATACATGTGTAGTCACAATGGCAAAAATTCATAAATTGGGCTACAAACTGCTACCTTATCCAGCATATTCTCCAGATTTATCCCACTGCGACCATTTCTTCAAACTGGAAGAAATGGCTGGGCAGTAAGAGATTCGGGTCGAATAAAGAAGTCGTCACAGAAGCAAAAGACTATTTGAGGGAATTGAAAAAGCCTATTATTGGAAGAAATACACAAATTGGAAAGACACTCGGCTAGTATGAGTATAGAGCTAAAAGGAGACTATGTTGAGAAATAAAACGCGTATTTGCCGAAAAAAATATATATTTTATTTAAAAAGTCACTGATTTATCAAACCAGCTTTAAATAATAACAACTGTTTTAAAAAAAAATGTCAAATGGCATGCCAGTAGAAGAGTTGGTTTTTTCAAAAACAATAATATTGCACTGCCAAAAAAATAGATAACTATCAAAACACGAACTCAATTAAATTGGATTTTCACAAATTTTTTATGACACGTGTGAAAAGTACAAATGATTTAGTATTATACTTACAAACAGCAGTTGTTTCAATCCATAAAACAAATCTGTTTATTGCACAAACTTTTTTCTTCTATTTTTTGTTTGGTTTTGGAGCTAAATGACCGAAACCAAAGCTGTTTTATGCCAAGAACAAAAATAAGTGAGCAAGTATATAATGTATCTGAGGTATATATATATATTTCTGTATACAGGATGCCTATATGTACATGCATACATACATACATACATACATAGAATATATAAAATATTGTAAATAAATGCCGCTTTACATGTGTATTGCTGTGTATGTATGTGGCAATTTTAAATTGCAAGCGTAATTGGATATAATCAAATAAAATAATCATATAAAAGCGGCAAGCAACAACAATAATAATAACAACAACAGTAGACGGAAAGCGTAAATTAATGAGTTCAATGTAATTGTTAAGATTTAATGATAACACTTGCGAATGTCCAGTGGAGTAAACACTTACTGCCATAACTGCAATGGTCACTACAACAATATCAGGGTATGCATGCATTCGTTCAGACATATATACAAGTATGTATGTACGTTTACAAAAATAAATTACAAATGTAATAAACACAATAAAAAGGTTGTGTGAAAAAATTAATGTCGACACTCTATGCATATATATAAATACTTTCATATGTACATATGTAAATTTGCTTGTAATATTCGCAAATTAAGCCAGTTAATACACTTTTAAACAGCGTTAATGCCTTTGTTCTTTGCCTTTACGAGTACTGGCGTTCTTTATTGCCGCTGATGAATGCCTGGCGTAACTGTTGATTTGTTGTTGTTATTCATTTGTTCATTAATGTGTAGTTTATACTCAGCTAAAATGTTTTTATAGTAGCTGTTAAGTGGAAGGGGAACAAGTCACGTAGCATGTATTCATACATATATAAACATGTTCATGATCATACTCTGTAGGGAACCTTATTCACTGTTAAGCGCACACACAATTGAAAAATGAGATTCAAGGACTTCAGCTAAAATCATTTAAGGATAAGGTTTATTGCTCGTGCTGGAAAATAATATTTATAAATACTTGTTGATGGAATATCTATACGTATGTATTGTATATACAATGTCAATTATAAGTAAAATATGTTTTCATATGCGTGCGTTGACCTTTATAACAATAATTTCATTCAGGGAATTAAATTTTAAAAAATTAAACTGAAGCCTAAGAAAAAAAATTTACACATTTTATTCCATTAGATTTAAAGTCAATTCTTCTACTATAATTATGATCCACAAATATTTCAAGTATACATTTTTATTGACTGTTGTCAAGCTTTAAAACTTTATGGAATGTTTACGTAAGAAATATCATTCCGTATATATATATATACATAAATATATATATATAAATGGTGGGTTAATCTCACTCTTTTCTGACACTGAGAAATATCGCATAAAAATATATAATATTAATAAATAAATAAATAAAAGGAATCATTTTGTGTTTGTGTTTATACAAATATACGAACGTATACAAAAATAAAACGGTTGTTATTTAATTTTTAAAAAGACGAGTAAAAAGTTGTTGCGTATACGCAGAGCTGTCCTTAAGATAATTTATATTTTACCGATAGATAGATAGATAATGTGGAGAATTCTGATTATGCTAGGTGAGGTAGCAGTTCGTAGCTCAATTTATAAATTTTTGCTATTCTGACTACACATGTGTGAACCCGAGGTCTAAAAGCTCTGAATAATACCCGCCTGTGATCATTTTACCCTTTTCAAGATAACCAATTTGAATGACACCTCGTGCATCCAAAAAAAACAAATCCACCTTGATCTCCTTTGGCACATATACATCCAGAGAAATCCACTGTCTTGATAGTTCTTTGGTCTCTGGTATGTTGTGGTGGATCCATATTTCGTCTACGGTAACGAAACGTCGCAAAACTTCCTTTGGATTTTGTATGAACATCGCCAATTAGTTCTTTGAAGTAATTACACGGTTGTGCTTATGATCGTGATGTACCTGCTCAGTTGAGATTCCTACAGCTTCAGCCTTCTCACGCACTTTTATTCTCCGTTAGTCTAACATTATTTCATGGATTTATCGACGACTTCTGACATGACGATCTCTTTTGGTCAACCTGAATGTTTGGCGTCGCTTGTACTGGATCGTTCACAACAGAGCAGAGTTCTCATAGTATTTATCACGTATTTTCTTAGTTTCGATGATGGTTTCTTTACGCAAAAAATAATTCTTGATCAGCACTCGAATTTCATTTTCGTTAAAATTTACGAGGTCGTCTGCTTTCAATGTCTGCCAAAAACAAAATAAATAGCGCAGCTTACAGTTAAAAGGAGCAAATTCTAAAAGTCACTGACTTATCAAACAGCCCTCATAGTATGCCATCCGTACTTGCTATAATTTCTCGTGAAGTCCAAGTAACTTTAGGAATCCTAAAAGGTATAGGGATTTGACGGATTTGAACTGTTCTCAGGCTGCAACATTCCTATGTATTTTAATCTTCTCCTTGCTAGATGTAGCCGGAACTAATGACTAGTTTGTGTATGTGATATCTGAGTCTGTAGTATCCTGTCAGAATACCCCTGGCATTGTTATCTCAGTTGCCCCCACGTAATACTATGATGAGCAATTGCATCGCAGCCTATTACTAGTGGTAGGTGCTGACGTTGACAATACTCCACGAGTCATTAAACTTTTGCGGTTGGATGGTGTTATCTGCTCCTGGGAGGTATACCGCCGCCACCACTACCTCGATGTTGTTTATTTCCATATCGATGGCAATTTGTATTGCCACCAGATCCTTACTTAAAAATTCTGACACTTAAATGTCCATGGCTCTTGCGCCAAAACGATGTCCAGTCACTCCAAGGCCATGTAACGCATAATGACCGCCAAAGTGAATATCGCATAGTAATGGTTGATCTTGACTATCCTGATGTTTGGTCTCATTTTTCTTGGCTTGTGGGCTCACTAGACTTGAGAGCTTTAGGTCCTCACTATTTACTTGGTTACCTAATAGGCTTAAACCCTCTGCTTACTCCTCTAGTTCCTTTGTCGATGGGATCTATTCAGCAAGCATTTTCCCTACGGCAGGATCTTCCTGTGGTTTTTGTAAATAGTAAACCCCTTTCTAGTGCGAGAATTATTGATTTCGAAAAAAAAAATCGAATATTATTTCATGTTCTTTGAGCATTCTTTTTATGCCTTTCATGTACATGAAATAGTATTTTAACTTTGGTCCGAAGTATGTAAATACCAGAAGGAAAAGAGATAGACCCAGCGGAATTTATATCGATCGTATCAGAATCACGAGCTGAATCGATTTAGCCATCCGTCCATCTCCATCGGTCCATCTGTTTGTTTGAACGCAAACTAGTCCCTCACTAGTCCCTCAAATTGAAATATTTTAACCAAACTTGATAGGAAGATGCAGTTATACGTTTAAACAATCATTTGTCGGAACCGGCCAGACCGAATCACTATAGCATATATACGATCGATTTTTCAGATTTGAAATTTTGGGTTATAAATCCTACAAAAAAGTACTAACATACATAATGAACTGCATATTAGTTCTGAAAATCATCGAAATATGGGAGCTATACCGATATTTTCAGATGTGAGGTTTTGGTCAAAACTCGGTCAAAAAAGTATTTAGGAATATGAAATTTGGTATTATCTAAAAATATTATGAATTGCATATTGGTAGAGAAAATCATCAAAATCGGAATACCATTTAATAATTTCAGATATGAGGATTTGGTTCAAAAATCTTCTAAAAATCTATAAGCGTGAAATATGGTATTCTACGACTTAAATTCAAGTTTGATATGTTCATGAACGGCATAAACACTTCGGCATGGTCGAAGACAGTCGTTCTTTCGTTATTGTACGATATTGCTGACGTCAGAGATAAAAGCTTTGTTAAACAACAATCAAACTAACTTCCTCTTTCTCCAATACTTCCTTAAAACATTTTTTTATTTTTATAAATTTACTTTTTGTTATATCAGAGCCTAGAAGTATCTCTCGCTCACAATCACATAGACCTATATAAATGTAAATACTCGCATTAATGATTAGATTACGCTACCAATTGTTAAAGTTGATAAGACTTCCAAGAAATATAAAATGGTGTTATCTTATTTGATGTGGAACACTTTCGTCATCACCGTGACTTCACTATTTAAATTTAGGTGGTGATATCAAAATTCTACAAATAAGTAATATAAGTATAGAGGTGTTTCAAAACAGATGTATGCATGCGTAATTGTAGATTGGAAGTTTTAGAGCCTTCTGCGAAATTTTGCATATTCATTCATTTCTTTGAAATAAATTGAAAAAGGAAAATATATTGATAAAGCTGGGCTATAGTCGAATTTATAAAATCTTAAGCAATCAAATCGAAAGTAAACAATCATATGCTCGTATATTTTTCAAAGAAACCTTTTGAGGCGTTTCCAAGAATATAGTGAATATCTCCAGATTTGCAATGAAATGTCTTCTATAAAACATTTCCGAAACCCATAAAATTAGTCATTCCATATAAAATGTGAGAGGCTCATATGCTGTGGTCTTCGATTTGGTTGAAATTCAGCAAATGGCTGGAATACTCTTTTGAAACTGTGTCACATGGAAACAAAGTTGTAAATTCTTCTTCTTCTACTTTTTATTTGTCTTCTTCTTTGGAGTAAACACCGCTGACACTATTATGACCGAATTGGTATCATCAATTTCTTCAAATCCACATAAAGCCAACTCATCCGATATTGTCATCGTCCACGCTCCATTAAGTAGAGTTTGGACTTTTTTTGTCGAGAGTGTAGATTAATTTTCAATTGCCTACTCAGTTAAAAGTATCTCCTTTTGGAAAGAGTGATTCGGCGTTGGAATTCCAGTCTGACATTGTTATTGGTGTTTATGTAAGTTTCTGGATAGATGGAATTATCAACAACTTCACAGTTATGACTGCCAATAGTGAGTGCCATCAGATGTCGAAATTTTCACGAAATTTTTTTTCTTTCACACATTTTGCTATCAAAAAATTTCAAATTCGGCGTGTGAAGCGTTCTAAACTTCAAAGCATCTTTTTCACACACTTGGATTCATTAAGGAAATTTAACAGTAGGCAATCTAGAAAAGTGACGCTACATTTCGAAGTCTATTTATAGTTAGTGCAAGGAAATTGCAGTTTAGATAAAAAAATCATTTATTTTTTCTCCAACAACAGAAACTGTGAAGGGTGCCCATCTTCAATATCCTTTTAAGCAATGACCTGTGAGAACTCCTAAAGTCTCTTCTTCGAGCATAAACCATTTTGACCAAGTTTATAAATATGTACCCTCATGTAAGGAAAATGAAATAGGAATCACACGAAAAAATTTTCCACATACGAGGGTTGCATTATATATTTCGGGATTTGACAACCCCGGTGTTGCAATCTGGCAACTGACAACTTTATTGTAAAGTTTGACTTTTTGGTGTTATACATACTCAGCACATTTTGGCATACGAGTAACTTAAAATATCCATTTCGGCCAAAAAACAAAAAGAATTAAATCGCGAACAATTTCGGGCGATGATTTTTTAAAACTTTTTACGTAGATAAACTCAGCAACAGTGCTTCAATGAACTTTATTATATTTTTGGCGATGAAGTTTTATCAAGTACCAGTGTTTGTCGATGGTATGGTGAATTCAATCGAGGTTGTAAGATCGTCATGTGATCTGCCGTAACATTGAGACAACTATAGGCATTAGTGGGACAAACATACATTCAATATTGCATGAACATTTGATATGAAATTTTGTTCACGTAAGATCCCACAAAATTTGTCAATCGCTCAAAAAACGGCTCGTGTCGATTGTTAATGTTATAAATCGTGGATTTACGCGTATGAGCCCGAAAGTAAACAGAATTTGACTGTATGGGTGTTTCAAGATGAGCCGAATCTTTTTGAAAAAAACTGAATATGTCGCAATCTTACCACTAGAACAATGCAGAGCAGTGAATTCTGAGTGGTACCCAACCATTTCTTCGCAAATTGTCTTTCAAGAAATCAGGAAAATCAACCGCCGAAGACGGATCACTCTTCACCACGAAAATGCAAGCCCCCACACATCGAGAGAGGCAACAGATCTAGATCTTAATGGTCTATAGATCTTAATGGAAAATATTTTGAAAATCATTAAATCGATTTTCGATGATTACTTTCCCTGAAGAAAATAAATTTCATCTTTTCTGAGGTGACGCAAGCATACCCGCGACAAGTGGTCCATGTTGTTACTTTCCCAAGATTTCCTGCCAACATACGCTTACGAAAACTTGTCTCTGTATATATGTACATATTTCTAGGATATATGTATTTACATAAAATTATAAAAAATTAAGTTCACGTCAAAATATGTACATACATATATCTTTTCATTGTAATTTCCTTCCATTTATACGTATATACGTGCCTATTATATTATATCCAATTAAATTGAAGTAAATTTTTGTATGAATGTATATTTCATTCTACGCTAAAAAAAAAACCAAAACAATTACAAGCGGAAATAGCGATGCCTTTATTGTTAATTACAGCAACAATAATCTGTTTTGCTACACTTTTAAAATACATACATATGTATGTGCAAATATATTTATTTAATTTTCAATGCCTTTCCGTCTGCCTGGTATTCATGATATCATGGGTATTTCCAGGAAATAAAACACTGCGAAGAAGTCAATTATCAAGGTGTTGAGAACTCCGAAACGAAATCCAGGGGGGAAAATAAATATATTGCAAAAATATTTAGTGAAAAGTTAATGACATATAAAAAGGATGGCAGTTGTATATGCGAGGGCAACTGTTATCGATTATTGACTGTTGTAAACTTTTAAGCGCGCTGCACCATCTAGTTTATGTTTGAAAGCCATTGAAAGCAGACGACCCCGGGAAATTTAACGAAAATAGAAACAAGTGAATTTCCACTCTGTACCATCAATTTTAATGGTTAAGAAGTGGTTTACTGATATTGGATGAGCAGAGAATAAAAGTGCATGAGCTGACTGAGGCTGTAGGCATCACAATTGAGTGGGAACGTCACATTTTACATAAATATTTGGACATGAAAAAGCTATCCGAGCGATGTGTTCCGCGATTTCTCACAAACGATCATAAGCAGAACCGTGTAGCCACTTCAAAGATGTGTTCCCGCGACAGTCGGGTCTTTATACTGACTGTCTGTCACTTTCGCAATATTCCCCGAAGCCTAATTTTGGGAATTTTTGTGCAGTTACAACAACAACAACAACGATGTTTGGTGATGTTCAACCACAAGTCGAATAAACTTTGGCATCATTTCGTTACCGTAGACGAAACATGGATTCACTACACCGCACCAAAACACTGGGTTTCTCTGGATGTACATGCAGCAAGGAAGTTCAAATTGGGTCTGCGATCGCCAGCGAATATTATTCAGGGCTTTGAACTGATTTGAAGCAAAAACGACCGCATTCAGCGAAAAAGTGCTGTTCCATCAGAAAAATGCACGAGTGTACAAGTGTGTAGTCACCACGGCAAAAATTCATAAATTGTTCTACGAACTGCTACTCCATCCAACATATTTTCGGATTTAACCCCCTGCGATTACGTCCGTCATTTTGTCCTCAAGATTTAACCCACTGCGGCTACTTCATGTTTCTGGGCGGCGAGAAATTCGAGTCGAATGAAGAGGTCATCCCAGAAGCCTATTTTGAGTACCATGAAAAAAACCATTATTTGGAAGAAATACAAAAATTGGAAAAACGCTGGACCAAAGGTTTAGAGCTAAAAGGAGGCTATGTTGGGAAATGATACAGTTATTTGCCCAAAAAACAAATATTTTATTTCAAAATTCACTGATTTATCGCACCTCCCTCGTATAATATAAAGGGTTATACATTTAGTGGTTTCGAAAGTACAGGGCTGTACTTTGACATCTCATCTATCAAATTTACAGCGAACATGTTTTTATTTAGCTAAAAGTCAGGCATTTATGAAAATGGATCGCTTAACAATCGCACAACGCGTTAGAATTGTTGAAATCTACTACAAAAGTGGTAATTCAAACGTGGTCACGTTTCGTGCTTTTTTGCGGAGATTATGGTGCACATAATCGTCCAACTATTCAAGCAATTGGTAAAATTTCAAAGAAATTTGCAGAGACTAGATCGGTTACAGATATTGTAAGGACTATCGTCGTTTTGCTCGCTTCACCTCAAATATCGCTGCTGTAAGTAAAAGTGTAGCCGAAGAGCTAAATGTGAGTATTCCTTGGCGTTCTCAAGATCTGGGACTTTATTACGGCACGTTATGACGTATTTTGCACTTGGACTTCCTGCATCCATATAAAGTCCAGCTCACAGAACAACTGAAGCCAGCTGGCCATTCACAATGCCGTAGTTACTTCGATTGGCCATTACACTCGGGAAAACTTACTATCTGGAGCGCTCTTTGGTCCAGAGGTGTGACTGGACCTTACATCTTTGAAAATGATAACGGCGAGACTGTCACTGTCGATTCGGATCGTTATGATCGTATGATCAGCGACTTTTTTTGGCCTGCAATTGAGAAACATGACTCTGACAATATGTGGTTCCAACAAGATGGTACCACATGCCACACAACAAGAGCGAATATGGCTTTATTGTGGGAGAGATTCCCCGGCTGCGTGATCCCTAGCCTTTATGAAGTTAATTGGCCACCGATTGACATTCGTCAAGTTATCGCGGATATACCAGCCAATTTGTGTCAAAAAGTGATGGAAAATTTCCTCAAACGGATCGAAGTTTGTGAAAATTCAAGAGGCGATCATTTGAATGATGTAGTATTTCAAGGTTTAAACTTTGTAATAAAAGAGTAATTTCATGAAAAAAGAAAAGATTTTAATGTATTTTATTTACGTTTATTTTGGAAACCGCGAAATGGATAAGCCTCTATTATATATGAGACTTAATGTTCATTACAGTCTGATTTTTTTTTTAAATTGTTATATTTTTTTTTATTTATTATCATATGTTTATAAGTGTATTGTTTCATTAATGTATAACTTTTACTCATATTTTTATACATATATTAAAAATGATAATGTATAATTTTCTTTTCTATTTTATTTATGTGCAACCTGTCATGTTCTCATAAACA
Source organism: Neoceratitis asiatica (assembly GCA_030068015.2). NCBI lineage: Eukaryota > Metazoa > Arthropoda > Insecta > Diptera > Tephritidae > Neoceratitis > Neoceratitis asiatica. Next base: position 10,877,785 of record CM061528.1, read on the forward strand.
ATACATATTTACTTATATATGTATTATAAATAACATTAAGTAGTGCTTACATATATAACATTTTCATTTTTGTTTTATAAACGAGTATTCTCAAAAGACACGTTCGTGTCCGTTGTTTCATATTTCACTTCCGTTTATGCCTGAATTCATCGCCTTTAAAATATTTCGATACAAATGTAGCCTTGTTTCTCATTTCAAACTGATTTATTATATGCACAATTTTATGCAATACAATCTAAGACATACGTACATATATATATATATATATAAATATATATACTTTTAACAATGTTTATGTGGGCGTAAATGCAATGACTTTTCATTAAACGTTCAGTGCCAGCGCTTTGAAATTCATAATAAATAATCGCCATGCCATTGTGTTGACACAAATTCTAATTGCAATTCAATATCATTTTTAATCTTTGGATCATGGAATTTAGTGACATTGCATTGTCACAAACATATGTACATACACTATACAAGTACTATGTTAGTACATATATGGAATTTTGATCGTGACATTTGATACATGGATTGTGTGTACAAAAAGTAATCCATCAATGTAGTGTGTTGAAACAAATCAAATGTTTGTTCTGACAACAACTCTTTAATTGTGTGTGTATGATTATTGCGAAGAAAATTAAATCAAGAACATACATACATATGTATGTATGTGCATCTTTACATGAATCTCTGAAATATTTTTATTTCCTTTTATTTTATTATTCTTTCGCTTTTTGGCGACAGACGAAGGACACCAAGTGAAATCTAATCCTTCTCCACTTCACTTTTCCAAGCGAGTGAAGGTCTTTTACTTTCTTTGTTATCACCAGCGACTACCGCATGGAAATCTTTATCAACTAGATTTTTTGATTCCACACCGATATTACGGCCTAATCAGCACATTATGCTATCGTATGTGAGCAAAAACTGTCTCGTCGCAGATGATATCACTATCCGCGCTATTCCATCGGAGAGCAAAACTCGTATAATGTGTGTTTGCGTACAGCCGCAAACAAAACACTAGGTATTCGGCAAGATGAAGTGAAACAACAGACGATGACGAATCCGATTCCTGATTAAATGAGAATAGAACAAATGTTCCATTATCCTACTATGAAAAAGTTCGAATACAAGACGAAATATCACCTGTCATCAAACAAACAGTCAGCGAATTCGCTTTTTAGCTCCCACGACATTATTGACAGTTATACGTCGTAGATATTTTCGTCTATCTAGAAGACAGCGCCAACCCAACGTGAGATCCATCGCAGACTCACTCTTACCAACGGATGCTACATTGGACTGAGTATGTAATTGAAAAGTAAAGTCCTCTCTCGACGAACAAAGACCAAACTCTAAAGATTTCTCATTATTCCCGTCCTGCTATATGGTGCGGAGGCCTTGACGATGACGACAACTGATGAGTGTGCGCTGGGAGTCTTCGGAACTAGGGTTTTGCGAATGATTTAACGTCCTGTGCCCATTACAAACGGCGAATTACTCAAGCGATGGAATGATGAAATGTACGAGTTATCTGGAGATATTGACATAGTTCAGTAGTGGCAAGGCTGACTAGCTCATATCGTCCGAATGGATAAAATTACTCCAACATTGAAAGTTTTCGACGCAGTAGCGCCAGTGGAAGCAGAGAAATATGCCAATACATTGTTGTCGTCGAGTCAGTTGTGAGAGGTTCTAATCTGTCGTTATCAACAACTGATCCGGGGTCGCTTTCTCATCCAGTCTTCCTAAAGCCGCTTTAAGTCTTTTGCAGTAGAAGACTCCGGTCTAGAGATCATTTTTAACTCGTCAATATAGCAAAGGCAGGCATACATTAGTATAGTTATAGTTACTTCATTCATAAAAACTTTCTTTCCATGCATTGATTTCGGAGACAGTTAATTACACAAGCCGGAAATCACTAATCAACACGACAAATATACAAAACCAGTAAATCAGAAAATTAGTACGAAACAATTTGCAATTTATGCCATTGATAATTTATGACCCTTTTAACAACTGTTCATATATTTTGGTAGAGAGCTTCAGAGCCCACAAAGGTCAAGATCGTAAAAGACATATCTACGCTATTTTGAAGGGCGTGACATAGACAAATCCTAATTGTTGCATCAATAAACTACACTAAGCTCGTGGCTCGACCAAAGTGATGACATTTTTCCTTTATTTTGTACACATACATACATACATACAAACATTTAATTGAGTTGCAAGGGCAGGAGTGTAATGACAGCAGAAGACAAATCAGGAACCACATATATATATATCGTGTGTATGTAAGTACATCTAACATGGATACAGCCACACTCTCAATGTTAGTGTAAATGTGCGCTTAGAAATCTCCAATTGTCAGTTCGTTCTTGTGTTTGCCTTCTTTTCAATTTCCGTCGCCACAATCAATTCGGCATTATACTCCTTGTAATGGAAGTGCAACAGCAACAACAACAACCCCTATCGCCACTAATGTACCAAGCACATTTAAAACCTGCTGTGTGATAATTGCATCCGCATTTTATTGCCCAACAGGATGAATACTCCTGAGTTAAGAAGTTGAATTGACGCCGGTCTGAGGCATTTTTTGTTATTGTATTTGTGTGGGTATTGAAAATTTTCTATTTATCTGTTTTGGTATGTGTCTTGATTTGTTATTGGCGGTATAAGGCGGTTTGCTTGTTTGTGGTGATTGAAGGTCAGTAAATATACCTATACATACAGGTGTAACATAAAAAATGTTTGCCTACTAAGATAAGTGCTTACGTAAGATACTTAAGTATATATATATGTGTATTTTTATAAAGGCATTTGTTGCATACCTTATTATATTCCACTATCTGTTGTGTATGCACATTGTAGAGTATAAATACATATACGAATTGATTAATTCCGAACTTCCAATGGGGTAATAATTGTGAAATAATAATAAGTAAATTGAATTGAAATAAATTACAATTAAATTGAAAAATATATAAAAATAAACTAAAGTAAAATAAAACAAAATAATGAAAAAAAACAAAACAAAATAAAATTAAAAAAAAATAAAATTAAATTAAATGATAGTAACATAAATAAAATATAGTAGAATAAAATCATATAAAATAAAATAAAGTAAAATAAAATACAGCAAAATAAATCAAATTAAATTAAATTACAGGCCGCATTAAACAATCCATAATATATAAGTCGAACCCGACAAGCTATCCTACATATGTATATACATTTCTCAGACTATTAATGCCCGAATGTATACAGGATTGCAAGAAAACTCGCTAACCCAACATTAAGTAAAAATAGCGGCTAAATATTAGCGCACTTAATAGTCGTTGGTTAGTAAAAAATTGAATAATACAACAACAGATTACATGGCAGGCGTTGGCTCAGTTGGTAGAGCACTCGCCTGTGATGCCAGAATCCGTCGGTTTCATTCCTGGCAAAAGAAGTCTGATGAGGAGATATGGTGATCTCCAAAACAGCTGCCACTTCTACCAATTTTTCTTTGTTGTGTAACAAAATATTCAATTAAAAATAATTTTTCTAACAAAATAGGCCTTTAAATACACCTCATTTAGTTATAACCAAAAAAAAAAAAACAATTACAGGCCGCATTAAACAATCCAAAAAAATAAAAAATTTAATTAAATTGAGCAAAAAAAATTAAACGAACTAAATTAATTCAAATAAAATAAAATGAAATAGGATTAAATAAAAGATAACTAAACTAAAATGTAAAAAATAAAATATAAAAATATAAAATCAATATATCACCAATTATTTTCTTCATAACCTATATAACGACCTCTCTAACCGAGTAGATGGGCATTACTACGCAAATACTCACGAGTTCGAGGCAAGGCAAATTATTACCACTGCCTCCGAGCACATTTCTAGCAAGAAATTAATACCTTCTCAAGCTCTTAAAGCTAACGTAATTAAAAAAATGAATCTAGCATCACCGTGTCCTCCTAAATCCATTAGTGCCACTGCGAAAGAGTCTGAAATTGGCTAACCAACTCTTGAAATGCCGTCAACATCTAATGCTGTTACTCTATCCTCCACTATTTCGAATGAAAACCCGAGTCATTTGTCTAAAAACTCAAATGGTATTTTTTAACCCCAAAAACCAGTATCTGAAAGTAAACTTGTTGCTGTCCCTGCAATCAGGTTTTGTCCCAAGATTTGAAAGAGATACCGCCGCCGATGATATAAAGAATTGCATTTCATCTAAAATTAAAACTGACAAGTTAGTTATTAGAAAATTGAATTTTACATATGAACGGTATATCAATTTGGCACATTTTGAAGCAAAACTAAGTAGTTTCTATTAGCATTTTGTCGTTTTTGTTCGCGCTTTGGCTGCTTGGATTGTTTGGCTAAAATTCTCCAAAATAAATTTCAAAGCTGAAGCGCTTTCAGCCATTCGGACGAAATGACCAAGCCGCTGTCACCTGATCCGCTGAACTATGTCACTGTCTTCGTATAGCTCGTACAGCATTCTAGCGTGTACGGTAGTCGCCGTTTCCAACGCAGAAAGGACCATAAACCTTTCGCAAATCTTTTCTCTCGAAAACTCCTAAACCCGGCCCATCGGATCTCGACATCGCCCAGGCTTCTGCAGCATATGTCAGGACGGGAATGATGAGCGACTGGTACAGTTTGGTTTCGGTTCGTCGAGAGAGAACTTTACTTTTCAATTACCTACTCAGTCCAAAGTAGCATCCGTTGGCAAGAGTGATTCTGCGATAGATTTCAAGGCTGATATTGTTGTTGTTGTTAATGCTTCGAAGTTATGACTGCCAACAGCTTATTTAATGACAGGAGGTATTTCACCTTGCTCTCGTTCACTACCAGACCTATTCGCTTCGCTTCCTTGTCTTACCTGACAAAGCGGAACTGTGCGGTGCGGTTGTTATCATCGGCATACGCTAACAAGTGTTCACTCTTGTAGAAGATTGTAACTTGTCTTTTAAGGTCTGCAGCTCGTATTATTTTCTCCAGTATCGAATTGAAGAAATCACACGATAAAGAGTTACCCATGTCCTTCTACTATAACGTTTCAAAATATCATTTCTATTCATAGTCAGATAATTTCTAAAATCAAATCAATTTTAAATCAAATTATTCTTCGAGTTCTCGAGTAAATTTTTATTACCCATACAAAAGCCTATTGGCTAAAATATCTCGGAGATTTGAAAACTGATTTTGGCTCTTTGCCTCGCTATAACGCAGTCGCTCTAACCTTCTCTGCTGTCCTAGAACCTTTGCAGCCCAATCTTTTACAAAATTCCACAAATGTTCTGATCGCAATGTGTGCAGCACTATATTGTCTGGGATTATTTTCTCATAGATTTGGGATTCTAGACTTATTCTATCTACCTCATATTTCGGACAGTGGAAAAATACATTTTCAGCACTCTTGCTTTCACTACCACAAAAAGAACACATTTCTAGTTCCTCGTGACCGTATTTGTAATGGTATTCCCTGAAATAGCCATGACCCGCCGGGTGCGTCAAATAAAAATCAACGTCACCATGTTTTCTACTAAACCAGGTTCTCACGTTTCTTATCAAACTGTGCGTCCATCGTCCTTTGGGAGATGTGTCCCACAGTGTTTGCCACTCATTTATACTCGTTTGTCTTTCTTCTTCGAGCTCTTTGCTATCATACAGACTCTGAAATTCCGGAGCCATTACATCAGGTGGTATTTTATCAGATATGACTGCAGGAGCTTCGTGAGAAACTGTGCGAAAAGCACTGCCAACTCTGCGTGCACTTAACTGGAACAGGGATTCAACCTGTTTGGCATATGTTTTTTTCTTTAGGGCATTGGCCCATACAGGCGCTGCATACATTCCTATCGATTGCGTCACTTTTGCCAACAGTAGTAGTCTTCTACTCTCACTAGGCCCTCCTATGTTAGCCATTATTCGACAAAAGGCCACGTTGACTAGCGCAGCTTTTTCACAAGCTTTCTCAATATTTATTTTATAGTTGATTCTCGTATCAACTATAACGCCTATATATTTTAGATATGACTATGAGGTAATATATATATATATATATACTTGTATATATATATATTTGCGCTTTGTAACCGCTGAAGCGATTTTTGGCCGAGCTCCTCCTCCAATTTGTGGTTTTTGCGTCTTGATGTTTTTACCAACAAATGAAGGGACCTACAGTTGATTCTAAGCCGCCTCCGAATAGCCGATGGATTTTTTTGAGGAGCTTTTATTTCATGCCAGAAATACACTCGGAGGGCTTGACATTCCCTGCCGAGGGGCGTCCGCAATTAGAAAAATTTATTTTCTCTAATTTTGGATGTTGGTCTAACCTGGGCTCGAACCCAGGCCTTCCGAATGGCAGTACGCAATGCTAATCACTCGACTAAGGTGGCCGCCGAGGTAATACTATAACCGTCAATATTCAATGTGATGACTTCCATTTTCTTCCCACTAATAATTGACACTGCTTCTGTTTTTGTCCACCCAAAATGGTGTGAGTTTGAAAAATTGAGATCTTTTAAAGCCTTCATCTGGCAGTCAAACTTAACAATCGAATATTTTCCATAATAAATAAAACCATCGAGTCTTTTTGTAATTGTGATTTTTCAGTTATTTACCAGAATTTGGGTTTCCTTATCTTTTGGAACATTTTTCACTCAGAACAAATATTTATTTGATGGAATTTTTGCATTCCATTCCCAATTTTGAATATGATGGTCAAAGCAAAAACAGAGAAAAACTCATTAAATCAAAAACAATAACAAGGATGCTAATAATATGTATAAACAACTAAATAGACAACCTGCTCGCGCCACTAACTGAAACCAAAATTAAAATTTTTATTGCCAATGCTATATGTACGGGTAAAAATAATTACATACAAGTACTATATAAGTAAAAATATATACACACATATATGTGAATACATTATGCTCACATACCACTCATGCCACATTGCATACCGGCACACTTGTGCCACTTCAATGATTCGCAAATGAATGTCAAACAGCCACGGCATCCAGCATCCACAAAAGTAATGAACAGTAAAAGAGAATGAAAATAATCACTAAACAATAATACACCAACAGTAGAAGCAATCACAGCTGCAGCAGAAACAACAACAACAACAAAACACAACATTATATGTATCATAATATGACGATGTAGCAGACCTCATGCCACATGTTACATGCCACAAGCGGATTTTGGAAAAAACCCCAACGTTGGATGAGTCATCGTTTGAAATTGTGTAAATAAAAGCGGGAAACGCTACACACCAGCCTACAAAAAGAGAGCATAAAAGTTGAAACAAAAAAACAAACTCAAATAACAACAAAATACAAAACGAGTTAACGCAAAATAATAAAAACAAAATAAATAGTATATAAAGTGTTGCTCTTGTAGCAAGCAGTCAACATAGCGTCAAACGTCAACAAACCAGCTGCGTGTGATTTGAAACATACAAATTTTGTGTGCTTACCTGCCTCAGCTATGGTATTGAATCTATGAGATACTTTTCTATTATATCGCTCTCAAATTCCTAAGAGAATCATTGTGTGTTCGATGCTCTCCAAAATATTCTGTGCTCTAACGCAAGCGCTGTTCATAAATTGATATTCCTTTTGAGTTGAGTAAAAATATGTTTGCAGCTAGATTAAATTGAACTCTAAGAAATATTTAATATCTACAGTCTTTAGCGCTACAAGATTGGTTAACAGCATATGTTACACATTTCTCGCATGCGATATAATAGCAACATTCTGTTAGTTGACGTGTTTTCTAATATTTAAATACTTTTGAATTTATTATATTCTACTTTCATAATTTGATGTAGTAATTCATTTAGTAAGAAGTAACTTATTTGAATTACTATTATCTTTTTTCTTTGTATTTCACGCTTTTTAAATTTTCTTAGATATTAATAACTAATAAAGAAAAATCATAAAGAAAGACTTAAATTTGTTTATATAAAAATAAATAATTTTTTTTTAAACAACTACTAGAAAATTCATAGATGGAATCATAAGATTTTCTCGAACACTTAAAAACATTAATAAATTATAATTTGAGACCTTTTAATTAATATCCTGGTCCTTTTCGCTCTTTACTAATCAAACATTTTCACAGTAGTTAAGTGAATTTTTCAAATTTGTTTATTATTACAGTATAAATAAAAGAGATTAGTATGCGAATTAGATAAAATAATATTTATCTTAAATTCTTCCATTAAATATTTGTTTTTAGCTCCTGTTAGTAACATGATTAAAAAATTTTGTTTCAACTCTTTAGCAGTATTCTTTTGTCCTTTCGTATTCTTTTTTCATTAAAGAAAAGAGATTTAATAATCTTCTTCCACAAAACTTCGATTTGAAAACGTGATTTATTTTGATTTTAAAATGAAATTCCCAAAAAAAAATACGCTATGTGACGCTTTTTTACTATAAAAACTTCTAAAAAGTTCCCAGATCAATAGAAAAGTGTTGTGAAAACACCAGACCACATACATACTTATATATACTTATACATATCTGATAGCTAGGCAAAAACTGACGGAGCTTGAATGAGAAGTTTTGTTGCACTATATGGTAGGCGCTCATTGGTTTCGTGCTTTGCGAAATTCCCACTTAAAAATGCAAGGACCAATAATAGGCATAAGATTAGGTTAGGTTGAACTAGTTGACTACTTGGTAAAACAAAAACATTGAATTTAATGCGGATCAGCTCTTTCCGGTCTCCTTGTTACGAAAAGCAATATGGGCTTAAAGTTTAAATTGCTAGCTGCAGTTAAAAGTTTTGGTCAATAAATTTGGCAGCACCGATTTAAAATAAAATAAATACTTAATACTATTTTAATTTCTAAGAAAAAAAAAGATTTGTTTTTATTTATTTGCATAAAAATGTATTTATTATTAAATATCACATTGATAATTAAAAATTTGCGAATCGAACTTTAATTCGCGAATCCATAAATAATTTAAAAAGGTAGAGCCCAGAGGTTAGAATATCATTGTTTATTGTAATTAATAAAAATAAAATAAAAATTTATAATTTATTTAATTTTAACTTTTATTTATGCTTTTTTTGTTTTATTATATTACATTTTATTATATTTTATTTTTTTTTATTAAGTTTTTCAATTTATTTTCTTATTATCTATTTTATTTTATTTCATTTTTTTTATTAATTTTATACATTTTTTTTTTGGTTTAATTAAATATTATTATTATTATTTTTTTAATCTTATTTTATTTCAGTTTGCTTTAGTTCATTTTATTATTAATAATTTATTTATTATTATTATTTTTTTTAATTTAATCTTGTTTTGTTTATTTTATTATATTTCATTTATTTTATTTATAATTTTTATTTTATTTTATTTTTTTTTTATTATTATTAATTTGCATAAAATCATTTTTTTTCAAACTTATTTTGTTTTCTTTTATTTTACTTTATTTTTTTCATTTTTTTTGTTAGTTAATTTAATCATTTTTAATATATTTTATTTCATTTTGTGTCACTTTATTTTATTTTGTATAAATTTATAATTTTTTTATTTTTAGTTTTTATTTTATATTATTTTAGTTTGTATTATTAATTAATTATACCTTGTTTTATTATTATTTTGTTCAATTTTATTTTATTATTAATTTATTTTAATTTCATTTAATTTTATTTAAATTAATTTCATTGTATTACTATTTTTTAATTTATTATTAATTTACTTAAATTTCATTAAATTTATTTTATTTTATTTATTTTTTTTATAATTATTTATTTTTTTATTGTATTGTTTTATTTTTTTATATAATTTTTTTTTTGTATTATTTTATTTTGTGTTATTAATTAATTATATCTTATTTTATTATTATTTTGTTCAATTTTATTTTATTATCAATATAATTTAATTTCATTTAATTTTATTTTATTTTGTTTTATTTAAATTAATTTCATTTTATTACTATTTTTTATTTTATTATTAATAGAATTGAATTTCATTAATTTTATTTTATTTTCTTTTTATTTAAATTAAGTTTATTTTATTTTATTTTATTTTATTTTATTTTTAATAATTATTTATTTTGTTTTTTATTTTAGTATTATTTTTTATTATATTAATTTTTTTTTATTTTTTATTTTTATTTTTATTTTTTTCTTTACTTTTATTTTATTTCGTTTTATCTAATTCTATTTAAATTCAATTGTTAGTTAATTTTAGCCCCTTCATTACATTTTTACTGCCCCATCTACACCACTACCCACTGTACAGATTGTTCCACAAATTGTATCTGTTGGATTCAGTGAATTCCAGATACACTAGTGACTTTGAAAACAATGATCATACATTCTATGCGCCACGACATGCACCAAAAATGCTTGTGCTAGACAAGGATGACAGTAATGACAACGTGTCGAAGTCATATGTTGTGACAACGTCGTGATGGTGGTGGTGATGGTGGTGTTTTACTGTTGCTCATAGTACTACAGCTGCTGATTGTGAATGTCAAACACAGAACGTGGTGCATAAATTAGTTATTTTTCGCTTTTTGTTAAAGTAAAACGACAAATTTGCAACGGTGCGAAGTATTTTTTTAAATACATTCCTGTATATAGACATATGTACTATATTGTAAATATTTTATTACGCTCCTTTATTATATGTACATACATGCATATGTACATATGTATAACTATTTTTCGTGTATATTTCAAGCAACAATAAGATACCAATAAAAAAACAACAAAAAATATTGTAAAGTGTAGTAATAAAAAAAAAGACAAAACGTATACGGCGACAACATAATATATCTGTGCATGTACAGCTACATATGTATATGTATGTATGTGTATGGTACAAGCAAACCTGCTTTTCCGTCAGTGATCCCAACAACAGTAACGAAGTTAAGAAATTTAAGTAGATTTCGTTGGAAAGATTAAGCAACATTTTTTATGGTTATATCGAAATATTGTCTTTTCAACTACAATCCCTTAAAATCATCAAGAAAGTAATGTAATGTATAACCTAATACAAATGTGTAGTTGTTGTAGGCGTGTTTGTATGTATTTGTTTAACAATTAATATCACATGCAATTGTGCATGGAAAAGTAAGTAATAAAATATTTGTAGAAATATTTTTCGAACCTTTGTTTTCGATATTTTGCTTTTGACAACGCAAATCAACCAATCAAAAACAAAAACAACAGACAGACGTGTCGTCGTATATATAAACACATGTTTTTCGGTGGTTTTGAGCACAAAATATCTACAAAATTGTGAAAAATATTACAACTTACGACAGTGCAAAGTGCGTGTTTCGGTATTAAAGTGGAAAAATATTGAAAAAAGAGGGAAACATATAAATGTTAAATATTAAAATATAGTGAACAAGTTCCCAGCCAAACCGATTGAGTGTCATGCAAGTGTAAGTGTATGTATGCACATATGTATACTGTATGCCCTCCAATGCCAAGCGGAGCCAGAGTTCAAGTGGAGTGAAGTGTTTTCGTGTGGAGTGGAAATTGGCGCAGTTAAATCGTAGAAACGGGGTGTGGTGCACAACAACAAACACAACAAAAACAAAGTGAGAAAAAAATTGAGAAACAATAAAGTGAAGATAGATTTTTGTAAATTCTTTTCCACCCCCACCCCCCCCCCCCCTACTCTTCTTCGAGCAAACAAAATTTCGAAAACACAAACAAATAATTAAACGAAATCTGACGCCATCAACAACACAAAAAAACAACAATATTACCTACGCATTTTGCAAATCGTTCCACGAAATGTATGTATATAAAATAAACACATAAGAAATATAATAAAACATATTCGTACGTATTTATATGCCCGTACGTAATTAGCAACAAAAATTAAAAAAAAGGAAAAATTGCCATTGGTACTACCTACAAACAATATCATTTTATCACATCCGTTACGTTCAATGGCCTCCACGTTTTATTAGTGCTGCGCTAATCACTTCGTGCTTTCAGCTTGCCATATAGTGCTCATCCATATACACGTACGCCCCATTTTCCAAAGAAAAAAATACTGATAACCAACAGCCACTTTGACAGCTGTTTTTATTTACAGTGCAGTGGTCCAACTGTCAGTGGCGACAGTTGCGCATGTGACAACCAGCAACTGTCAAAAGTGTACTTACTTTCTTACTTACTTACTTTGTGCCTATTATATGCATGTGCGTGAGTGTGCCTCAAAGCCCCAAATAAACACAATAGACAATAAAAGCAAATTGAAAGAAGAAATATTAAATCTAACTCAATTTTAGCACAAACATACATATTTAATTTGTGTACAAAAGTTAGATTTCTCTTAAAGTCAAATCCGAACTCAAAACGCTTAACAATGAAAGTCAAAATTGACGCTGCGAAAGCAAAAATACCTGCCATACGCACTTCACTCCTTGCCAAAGCGGAAATGGAAAATATGGTGGATCAACAAGAGCGTGATGCTTTGCCTGTGAAATTGGAAAGACGTACGAAAATAAAAAACAATGAAAAACGTCATTTTCATGTGGTAGCCGATGATGATGATGATGATGACGATGATGATGATGAGGATTATGACGATGATGGTGGTGATGAAGAGCTTGACAAGGAGCAAGCAAGTTTAAAGGTTAAAGACGCACAATTAAATGATTTTGATGACACTGTATCAAGTCAGAATTCTTTCGATATTTTACCAGCCTTATCAGCGTTGACATCGACCACGTCAACAACAACTACAGCTACAAGGAATAATCTAATCGTAAGTGTGCAACAACAAATCCACCACTGAACACACTGCAACTGTGCCCATGCTAATTGCACTCTTACCCAACCCACCTATCCGATCAACCAACCTTTCCGAAACACTCCTACAACATGAAATAATACAATCGATTCACAGAAAAACAATTTAAAATCGAACACAATACAAGAATATTTTTTTAGAGATTGAAACTGTTATTGTAGTTAGAACGACTGATGAATCTTGAATCTCTATTAAAAGCTATACTAATCACTTTTTCAATGAATTATGGTTGGGCAGTAATTAGAAAGATCGCCAGCGAACTTTTAGACCATTGCAATGTCTCTCGGCGGTTCCCATTGACCGGCACACTATGATTCGGGGAGTCCCGGATTTGATTACTGGCCAGAACAACATGCAAAAGAAATTTTTCTAATTGCGATCGCCCCTTCAGCATGGAATTTCAAGCTCTCTGAGTTTATACCTGACTTATTGAAATAAAAAGCTCGTCATAAAATATATATTTATGAATGTATGTATGTATAATGTTCGGGAATATTTATGCCTATAAAGAAAATAGACACGTCACGCTTGAGAAAGACACTTTCATTTGAAAAGTGAAGCGGCTCCCTTGAGGCCTCTTGTAACATACCCAAAAAATACTCGAAATATCCGATTTCATCGGTTTTTCGGTTAATTACGTTATTTGAGTGCCAGTTTATAACTTTCCCAATTGCGGTGTGCTATTTCTGAGACGAGTTCTAGTTAAGGTCAAACAGAGACAGAGTAGATATTCTATCGTCTCAATCATTTGTTTGAATGTTAGTAATGTCATTAGGTTGTAGCCTATCATAAGCTATGATGTTCTCATGAATTTCATTGTGCAGAGTCTTTAGCGTTTTTGGTATTGTGTGTTCTGTTTAGCAATCTCATCAACTAACTCGTGCTTTTATGCCTTTCAAGTCAGTAGACGGATATGCAGTTGTTTCATGTCCCACCATTATCCTTTGGACATACGATAATAGATTGAGCTTGCCTTAAGGTTAATATCGCAATAGATTCCGGCTCTTATACCCAGGCCCGTAGCTAACAACAATAAAATTAAATGAATTGCATTGAATCTATTTTCGATCTTCGTTGACTAATCAAAATTGAAGATTGGTTTTCACATTCGTATTAAGGGCTATGGAAAAACTGTTCTCATTAAGTAAAAAAAAAAAATGTTGATGTTAAGTTGCCGAACTTAAGGCATTGAATGGGCTCTAAGTCTTTAGTTTACAAAACAAATTTGTTCCAAGGTTCAGCCAACACAAATTTTAATGAGAGAGTATTTGGGAAGCAGGGAGTATGTTTCAATCGTTTGGAAACATTTTATATTTCATCGAGGCTTTAGTATTAAGTGAATGTCGAAACTGCCTATTTTTAAGAATCATATGTTTTTTCTTCCTCTCTTCTTTTAGGTCCCTTTATATTCGTTCAATTTTAATTTAATCTATCAGAAGTCTAAAACTAAAAAATATCACAGTAGCTTAATTCTTCATAGAAAGTCGAAGATCGAGAGTAGCTCATAATACGAGCCGTCCGTTATTACCGCTAGTCTAAAATAATCATCCAGATTTTTTGCGGTCTTACTTCTTAAGTCTATCTTTAAAATCTGTGGTGTAAGCTCATTTCCGATCGAATTCCGCAAAAAGATTTTCAGATATTTCATTGTCGAAAATAAACATTCGGCAGTAAGCGTAAGGCATTACTGGAAGAATTTTTAACAAATAGCAAGTGTTTGGGAATTATTAACTTCGGTGCTCTCTAAGAGTTTCTAGTGAAATTATTGAGTAACTGACAAAGTGTTCCTGGCTCTATTTCTTTTTTCACAAAGAAATCTTTGTGGCAATTGTTTCTGTGGCATCGTAGGCATCAGAATCGCTGAGACACGTTTTCGATTGAAAATATTTAAAGAAGTTTTGAGAGGGTGATTTTAGGATAATTTTTTTTTTTTTTTGTAATTGTAATTATAATCATAAGCTTTTGGCTATTTTGATATGCAATTTGGTTTGTTCTCTTTGGAAGAGCGAGATGTCAGAACACCCAAAACCAGCCTCCCATGATCACGACCCTGTCTACGCCATCAACTATTTTGATTCGTCCGTATAAATGTTATAAGCCCCGTTGTCACACAGCTGGTATTGCGTCATCTCCCCTTTTTTTTCTTGCATAACTTAACACCTTCTTTACTAGATAAAGAGCCGAGTTAAATATGTGATCATATATAATCTACTTTACCATTTACTCATTACCCACCTTGGCTTAACATAAGGTTGTGCATTTCCTACAAAAGTTTTCACGAAAATACCATCATTAAATGAATAAAAAACATTAACCCAAAAGCAGGCAAGAAAAACTCGAAATTTCAAATAGAAAGTTTCATAACGTTTTAGAGAAGCTGCTAAACTAACAACTTAAATAAAAATGTTGTCTCACCACAAAAACAAAAACAACTTAGAAATATAAAAAAAATTATTTAACTTCATGTGAAGAGACTACTCAAATCTAAAATAATAATTATAAGAATAGAAGTGCCGCTTAAAAATCAAACGAAAAACTTGTTTCGAAACGTTAAATACATTTGTACATATGTATGTATGTACATATATTCAATATTTATTTTCTTATTGTTTTTCTTTATTTGCTTTACGCCTCCCTCACTGTTACCCCTTGCGTTTGTTGAACCAAACTTCATTTTAGTCTGCCTACATACATACATACATATAATATCTGGCAGATACCTATAGTTCATGCAATAGCGATATCATTCGCACATTTATACATACATACATGCGTGCATACATAAATACAAATGTCTGCGGGAATATCACGCGGAGGTGGAAGAAGTTAAATATCATTCCAAACGCATTCCCCACCAACATATTTTGTTAGTTTTCTTTTATTTCATTGCCATCGTTTTGTGTTGTTGTTATATTGGTTATATGTATATATGGGCATATGTGTGCATTTTATTGTACATGCTTTTATTCCATTTTAGTACGTTATTGGAATTTCAATTTACACTTTTCATATTACGTCTTTTCTTTTGTGTCGACAAGTTTAGTTGCTGCTTCTTCTTCTTCTACTTCTTCTTCTTCTTCTTCTGCTTAACACAGCACATTTTTATCTTTTTTAGTGTATTTCATTATATGGCATAATTCTCCAGTTGGAATTTTTCTTACTTTTGACGTTTCAATGTTTATTTGCACACAGATACACACAGCCGCAAGCAAACAAAACTGTGAAATTGCAAGAAAGAGACTTACAGTTTGCTAAAAAAAAAATACAGTTATCTCTATTTCACACACTAGCTCAGCAGCGGTGTTCTTAGTAAACTGTTGAACAGTTTTGAAAATATTGCATGTAATAAAATATTGCCACTTATGGCTGTGCTGTTGTGGGTATTAACATAATGTTAACGTTTAACAGCGACACTGGTGATTGCTGGTGTCTGTTAGAGATGTTGATTTATTTCGTTTGCCAGCAGTGACTGCATTCAACACGTGCATAATAAAATTCTATTTTTTTGCTTTGTTTTTTTTTTTTTTTTTTTTAATTATCCGTGTCCCCATTATACATCCATACATTTTTAAATATATGTACATACACTTATGTATACGTATACTTAAGTATTTAGTAGATGTGCTCGTGTGCAAGCACGAACGTTTAGTTTACTCGTTAATGTTCGATTACGATGCGCTGCATGCACATTATGTTCGCGTCAAGGTCGGAGATTGAAACAAATCTTTTGAGTTGTGAAATTTTTTTAATATAAAAATGGTTTATTGCAAAAAATTTTATATTGTGCATTTTCATGCATAAATCCAACCGGGTTTTCAGTGTTACCGTTTGTTTATTCGTGGGCTTTGGATTTGTTCATAAAATGGTTATTTGAAGCAACAGGATTTTAGTAACCGTGATTTTTTTGTATGGGGTTATGGAATTTTTTCCCCACGTATTTTATTTAAAACAAAAACACTTCATTTAGACTAAATGAAGGTTTGTATATATTTTAATTAAAAAAAAAAAGAACAATATATTGTTTGTATGTTTGTTTTCTATGATCTCCGAAACTACCCAGTAGATTACACTGATAATTTCTCAGTTTGATTATATAGTTCTCGGAAAGGTTTGTAAGAAAAAAAAATTTCGGAAAGTCGACTGACTTATGGAGAGATGGTGGTCTAAAGATCGAAAATTTCAGGCATTTTGAAGAAAAAAATTTAGGTGATAATAATAAACAACAATATTTACACTTTGTAGGTGTATTTTATAAATTATATTGAATACAAAAACATTTAGATAATTAAAAAAACAAATATTTTTAAATTTTTAAAAATTGGTCCAGAAGTTGATCTTCTCAAACTATTTGGCTTTTTTACTTATCTGAAACACAAAAACCAAGAAAATTATTAATTTCTACATTTGTAGTTATATCCTGTACCAAGATTATAAAAAACCTTAAAAGACTATACTTTCGAAATATAAAAAAAATCGAATTTTTGAAATCGTATTTATTCTTCGTTTTACTTTAAATTTTGCACATAGATAACTTTACGCTTACTTTAATATGCACACTACTTTTTGTTTCGAGTAGTTTGATTGGTCTTTGGTCCGTTTGCGGGAAAAAAAGTGCTCCTTTTATTTGTCTAGACAAAAAGATACCTGTGTACGAAACGTAACCCAAATTAAACCAAAAATAATTTTTTTTTTCAAAAAGATCAGTATTTGAAAAAAAAATATTTTTCAAGTAAATAGAACCGATCTATTTGGAAGCACGGATCAGTTTCGCTTTGTTTGAAATTCAATTCGTCGATAACTTCTTGCGTAGATTAGCATATAAAATACTTTATTCCAGAAAGGGGTGACAGATCAACAGATCGACAAATTGATCGATGATTTGGTTACAAACAAACAATAAATATATTCTGAGTAAGTTTGTTTGGTACACCATTTTATTATTATAACGCTGCTGCAGTAAATTGAGCAAAGTAGAGGAAATCCACTACAGCGTGTGGTCGGTTATGCTAGTTTGTAAATAAATAATATTAACCTTCAGAAATACATATGTACTCGTATGCTATCCTGAACAGTCGCCAATAATATATAAAGTAACGCTATTCTTCATAGAAATCACATAATGATGCCGCACTCATTGGATCGCCACTTTTGTTCAAAGCCGAAAATACTGCAGTAAACATAGTAATGGGCAATGCTGTATAAATTATTCATAAACAGCTTACCAGGAATAAGGAGTACTAACTACAAAAAAAACGCCATTTGCAAGACGCAATCCGCAAAAAAACCGACTGGATTTGTGGAAAAGGAGTTTATGGCTTTTGCATCACATTTCATTGCTTGTTCGTGAGTTCTTGACCAAAACCAATACTGTTCTGCTGCTTCAGCCTGCACATTCGCCAGTTATGGCTTCGTGTAACTATTTCCCTCTACCAAAATTAAGAGAATCTTAAAGGATCGTTATTCTACAGTTATAGATGACATTAATAGCGCGTACTTGACAGAACTAGCGGCTATCTCAAAGAAGAAGCATTAAAATTCGAAAAGACATAATTTTGTTCAAAAAGTAAATTTTTCACAGTTTTATTTTGGATTTAGTAAACAGCATATCTATAAAAAAAATCGTAATTCATAATAAACAAAAGTCATACATTGGTATAAACGCACACTACTCGTATCTTATCATCTCATCTTTACGCTGGCAGTAGTTGAACACCACTGTGAAGGTCTCTTTGACATACATACACTAACAGCAACAGTAACAACAAATTTAGTGTTCCCAATTAGAAAATTCCTTTTGTGTTATACTTTTTATGACTTCGAGCGCAGGTAGTAAGTAAGTAAAACAAAAATGCGCACACATATTCATTCAGTTGTTTGTTTATTTATGCTACTGTGTTGACGCCAGCATACTTTGTGTTAAATAAAATTTAATACCAAAATTCTAATGTCATACTAGAGAAGAAGTGGTCAGACAAAAAATAAATAAATAAATACGAAAACTTTCATCTTTTACAACTGTGAGGAATGTGTATTGTTTGTTCCTTTTTTTTCGTACTAGGATTCATTGATACACATCTATAGCCTGTACATATGTACATATAAAATATAATCTAGGTTTATACTAGTTTATATAAGAAAATAACTTATTTCACAATCAGTTGTAAAAAATTTGTTATCACTTTTGTGGCTTACTGTTTCTGTTTATAGACCTACATTACCGTTCAATTAATTCCTGCTCCATTTCAATTTTTACATATAAATTTTATAAACGGATCTGCCTTTCAATAATTAAAGCAAAAAAATTTTTATAGGTATTCTGCCAGGTGTTTCTGATTAAAATAATCATGAAAAATGACATAAAAGGTGGTTTCAATCTTTAAAAGCAATTCTAATGAATAAAGAAAAAAAAATTAATTAGTCTTTATTTTTATCTAAAAATAAAACTATTATTTATATTTAATCAAAAAATATTTTTAAATCCCGCAATCCCTATGAATTACGACAAAAAATCAAAAAAAGTATGTTAAAATAAAATTTATACACCTCAATCTCGAAAAAAAAATGTAATCAAACCTTACTTTTTATTTCACTCAATGAAATATTTTACATTTTTGTAAAATCTAAAAAAAAATTTAACTTTAATTATGATCTTGTCATGAAGCAGTAAAATTGTTGTAAAAGTTATTATTATTATTAAACAAAACGAGGAGAAGTGCTGTCTTCGGCCATGTCAAAGTGTTTATACCTTTCATGAACTTATCAAATTTATTGCAAAGTGCAAAATTCGATTTGAATGATTTTCATTTAGAATATAAATTTGAATTTATATGTGTAGAATACCAAATTTTACGCTCTTGGATAAGATCTTTTTGCGGATTTTTGGTCAAAATCTGAACGAATCGGTTGCAGCGGGGCTAAATGATGAAGCCCACGATTTTGATAGTTTTCGGTGTCGTAGGCGGACTAAATGATATAGTCCACCGATTTCGATGGTTTTCGATGCCAAAATTTTTTTCAATTTATGTGAGTAACCTATGAAATTTCACACCATGAAGTACTATTTGGGCGGATTTTTGACCGAAAACCTTATATCTGAACGAATCGGTTGCAGCGGGGCGAAATGATTTCGGTGTAAAAATGTATTTCAATTTACGTGAGTAACCTATGAAATTTCCCACTATTGGGTATTTTTTGCCGGATTTTTGACCCAAAGCACTATATATCTGAGCGAATCGGTTATAGGGGAACTAAATGATATAGTCCCCCGATTTCGATGGTTTTCGGTGTCGAAATTTATTTCAATTTAAGTGAGTAGCCTATGAAATATCACACCATTAGGTACTTTTTTGGGGGATTTTTGATCTAAAACCTTATATCTGAACTAATCGGTTGTGTGGGAGCTATACTATATAGCAGTCCGATTTCTATGATTTTCAGTGACATTGTTTCTTTGATTTAATGCGTTTATAATACCGAATTTCATGTTCTTAAATGCTTTATTGAAGTATTTATAAACCAAAATCACATATCTGAACAAATCGGTTATATGACCGTTTAATATACCACTTTATGTGCATGAAAGGTATAAAAAATATGGTATTTGCATATATGTATGTACATGCATTTGTACACCTTTTACATACGATACAAATTCAATCCCCTATTTTTCTTTTGTGTCCCCCAAACAAAAATTCTTTTTCCATTTAACACACGCAAATCCATTATTACCGAATGAAGAAATTAATTTTTATGAGTCAGCTAGGATTTCTAAATTGTTACATGTTCCTATTAAGAAAAAATATAAATTTTATTAAAAACAGTTAGAGAAAATGTAGACGCCCAGCAATATGTCGCCTGTGTAAAAAGTGGGTGGCAATGCGAAAGGCGCCAAACGCGGATAATTATGATGGTTGTATTTGTTGTATTTTGTTTTAGTTAAACATGCGAATTTACCTATTTGTAATGAAGCCCATATGTAGTAATGTGCTTGCATATGTTACTGTAATTTTCTATTTATAGTAACATAGCCGTTATTGGCAGGCGCCACTACTGCACGGTTAGATTAATTTGTAATTAGAAATTTCAATGACTAAGAAGTTAAAGTTTTTTTTCAATTGATATAAATGTATTTTGCACACATTTTTAGTCCCAACAGTCCTGAGCATAGTGAAAATATTAAATTTTTACGATTATTTAAAATGGGGTGAACAGTATTTGAACAGTATGATCATGCAAGGCAAGTCAGTACTCGGCTTTGAGAATTTTTTGTTTTTAGATTACTCCTAATTTTTGAAGTGAAACTTGTTTACGTGCTTCACGGAAGTTGGTGTTTACGCACGATAATTTAGATTTACAAATTAATATTAATGTAAAGGGGCCTACCACGAAACACCATGACCAAATTGTTTTTGTCTTACAATCTACTAGAGAAAAATAAATAATATATTATTTCATTTTATGCCGTTTTATTTTATTCTACTCTATGTTTCTTCATTTTATTTTATTGCATTTTGTTTTAAATAATTTTATTTAATTTTATTTCACTTTAAACTTTTCATTTTATTTTAATTTATTTTATTTCGTTTTATTTTCACAATTTTTCATTTTATCTTAAATAGTTTCATACATAGATAATGCTACCAAATACTTTGAAAACTGCTTTGAAGGCAGTAACCAAGTTGAAAAACAAGAAAAAAGTACTTTCTTCATAAGTCAATGACTTTTTAATAACATATTTGTTTTCCGGCAAATAAACGTTTTAATACTCAACATAAACTCCTTTTAGCTCTATACATTGAGTCCAAAGTTTTTCAATTCTTGTCTTCCTTCCAAATAACAGGTTTTTTCAAGGCCCTCGAAATAAACATTTGTTTCTGTATTGACCTCTTCTCTTACCGTCCAGCCATTTTTTCATGTTTTTAAACAGGAAATAGTCGCAGGTGGCTAAATCTGAAATGCTGGATGGGAAGTTCGTAGCGCAATTTATGAATTTTTGCCATGTCGACTAAATAATTGTGCACCCGTGCTATGTCCTGATGGCACAGCGCTTTCTTCGCTAAATACGGCCCTTTCTGCTTCAAATCAATACCGAATTTATCCAAAAGCTTTGAATAATCACGCGTGATCGTTTTACCATCTTCAAGTTAATCGATGTCAATGAGTCCTCGTACATCCCTAAAAAAAACTGTGATCTTGACCTCATTGGACGAGAGACCCACCTTGATCTTCTTTGGCGCACGTTTACCCGGAGAAACCCATTGTATTGATTGTTCTTTAGTCTCTGGTGTGGTATGTTATTTCCATGCTTCGTTGGGATTGCGTTTGAACTAGAGCTCTAGATTTTACTCAAACATTTTCAAGCTGTGCGAGTATTTGAGAAACGAGCACTCGCACAACGGCTCATTGCTCATTACTCGAAAAAATTTCGAGCCTAGCACGAGCATTTCGAGTATTTTGACAAACACTTTGACTTTTTTCTCAAAACTTTTTTTTAATAATTTAAAATTTATTTATGCGAAGTGTAAAAATCATTGAAACGCCAAAGCAATTTTGACAAACATTATTAAATTTTTGTTGTTGTGCTGAGCAGTTGAGCAATGAGCGAGTATCGAGCGAGCATCAAGCTGCTCGCAATGCTCGATACCCGGGTATCTAGAGCTCTAGTTTAAACATCGCCAAACAGTCCTTTGAAATCGTTACACACTTATGCTTATGGTCGTGTATGAAAAATCACAGCACCCATCGCGCGAA
This sequence comes from Neoceratitis asiatica, assembly GCA_030068015.2. NCBI lineage: Eukaryota > Metazoa > Arthropoda > Insecta > Diptera > Tephritidae > Neoceratitis > Neoceratitis asiatica. Next base: position 10,900,361 of record CM061528.1, read on the forward strand.
AACCTTATTTCGAAGTAAATCGGTTGTTTTGGGCCCAAAATGTATGGTGGTCCGATCTGTTTAGTTCCGACAAATGATCGTGTAAATATAAAAATACAGCTGCACACCAAGTTTAATTCAAATATTTCAAAAACTGAGGGGCTAGTTTGCGTTCAAACAGACGAACAAACAGACGAACAGTTCAACTCAGCTCGCCAATCTGATTCGATCCGTATACATTTTACTGGCTCTATCTCCTCTCATTCTGGTACATACATACATACATATTTCGGACCAAAGTTAATATACCATAGCGTGTTCATGAAAAGTATAAGAAGTGTTGAGAAATTTAACAACTAAAAACGCGTTTCACACCGAACCAATGGAATGCATTCGAAGAAAATTGCAATTTTATGCAAAAAAATGAACGCAAACGCTGTGCATACCACAGCACACACATAGATACGTACATGCTCTTAATGGATGTAGCCGGTTTTGAAGATATTAAGCGCAGTTTTTCATCCGAAATAATTTCTTCAATTTTTCTTCTGTATGGCAGCCAAAGAAGATGCAAATATATTCGTGTTTAAAAGTACATATGTACATATGTCATCGCTTTACCATGAGACTAATAATAAATAAAAAGAAACAAAAACATTCCAAATCTTTACAGAGTAATTGGGAATTCACCCGTTAACGACTATTTTATTTAACAATATTTCTTACCCGCAGAAGTTTTTTAGTCAAGCAGTGGTTCAGCTGATTTTATATTATGGAAAAGTGAAATGTGTACATTAGGGTGAGCCAAAAATTATATTTTCGTCTTAAACCTTTTCGCGGAGAAATAAACAATGTCCTCGCATGCCAGGATTTTTTGCTCAATTTTAAAGTAAACAAATCTTTACGTCCCCTTACGTGTTAAGGGGAGATGGTGATCTAGAGAACGTAAATTTCAGGCATCTTCAATATTTTTTTAAGGTGATAATAATAAACAGCAATATTAAACTTTGTAGGTATATTTTCCAACTTATATTGAATACAAAAATATTTAAATAATTTAGAAAAAATTATTCTAAATATTTTAAAAATGATGTTGAAGTTAATCTTCTCAAAAAATTGGATCCGGGTAGCGAAATTTTGGCTCTTGTACTTATCTGAAACACAACAAACAAAAGTATTATTAATTTGTACAAGTGTAACTATATCCTGTACCAAGCCTATAAAAAAATTTAAGTAGTGAATTTTTGAATTTCTTAACCGAAACAGGCTTATTTATTGTCAGTTTTTGAGCTAAAATGTACGATGTTATCATGATAATATAATTTTGTGCTACAGACATAGATACTAGTGTACTGAATAACATAGTCAAATTTCAGATCATTTGGATAAATAATTTTTTTACCTACTCCGTGCAGAAAAAAGCTGTTCTGAAAAAACCTAGCTTAAAGTTTGGAATGTATGAGGTCGAGCTCAAAACCCTGTAGAACCGAAAATACTTTAGATATCATAATAAAATCTTAACAGTATATTCTTTCGTTTTTTTATTTTTTTTATTCTAGACCACCATCTTCCCTTAATATTTCACTTTAAACGTTTCGAAAGGTATGACAGTTATAATAAAAAACAGTTTTTCACGTTCATATGAGAAACTCATAATGCTCATCGGTACCTTTTAAAGTAAGCAAAAAATTATCGCTTGCAGCGAAATTATTTTCTCAGTAAATTGGTTTATTATAACCCATAAATGCGATAGGTTACTTTTTGGCTCACCCTAATGTGCCTACATACGTACTCTACGAGACTTTTGCTGATTGTCCATGGAGATTGTTTTATTTTTTTATTTTTTCCTTTTTTCCTTTTTGTAAAATGAAGAAATTAATAAAATTGTATCTGGGTATTTCCGTACCCTCAACCTTTGAGTGAAATAGAAATGCGCAAGTCTTCATCATATTTACACTCACAATATTCGCTACTCTGTAGACTTTAGGAGGCGCTCTCTTTTAACTTAATACAAGTGTCAGTGAGTAAAGTTCAGAGCACGACGTGAACCTACCTGCCTACCTACCAATCTGCTTGTTACTCTTGTTACCGTTTCAAGTCATTGCTCAAACACTGCGTAGGTTGTATACCGGCTCCAACGACACGCATGCCAGCGGTGGTTGAGGTGCGGTAGATCTCTTTATAAACAATGTATTGCTGTTGTTGTTGGTATTTGCTAAGCTAGTGGCACTCGTGCAAAGCCGCATGTTTTAACTTGAAATAAATTCTTGGTAATACGTATGAGTCATCATCATCATCAGGGCAACAATGGTTAGCGCATCGCGCCACATTTACTTACTACTACTCGTTGGCTGGTAACTGGTTGATTGCTACGTTCATTCATTTATTCATTCATTAAAAAACGTATTTTCCGTTGTCAATGTTTTAGTGAATGTTGGCATTTTAACTTACAAGTATTGTGGTGTTTTTGTTTTTTGTTGTAAATTTTTATTGTATTTTAATATATGTACATATACTTGTATTTACACGCTGCATTTTTTCCTTGAGCTACCATTATTTTCTACGATTTTAACAACAACTGCTAGAATTCATTGTTCATTTTTTTCGTTGTCATACGTATTTAAGTGCATCTGAGATTAGTTAAGCGAAACACTTTCCGAAGCATCAATTTTTCATTTAGCTTGTATATAATATATATGTACATACATACATATGTATGTTTGTAGACAAATATTAAGATTTATATACCCAAATATATGAGGGTATAAATATTATATGCATATATGTATGTATATATTAGTAAGCTGGGAGACCACGACTTTTTCCCTCAAACAAAGTGGGTTAACTTCAAGGTCAACTGCAAATAGTTTTGTTTTTGGCGCAAGATATTTTCAGAGTTGTTCATTTATTTACTTAATGGTAATGAATATTTGTAAAACTAAATCATGGACTTTTGGAAAGTGCGGCCTGACATATAGATGGCGCTACTAGAATTAAATCCTAACCTTCAAACGAAGCGAATATAAATCTGATAGCTGTCGGGTATATTGATTTGCGAATTTTAACATTTTGAGTGAAGCAACTTTAGTTATTGTGAAAAAAATGGATAAAAAGGAATTTCCTGTCGATAAAATATTTCTTTTTGAAGGGAAAAAATACAGTTTAAGGAAAAACTTGGCTTGATGACGAATGCCCCATGAAAATCAACCATCAAAGATTGGTATGCCAAGTTAAGACGTGGTGAAATGAGCACCGAAGACGGTGAACGCAGTGGTCGCCCAAAAAAGAAAAAAGATTGTTACCGTCGAAAACATTAAAAAATCCACAAAATAATTTTAAATGACTGTGAATTGAAATTGAATGATATAGCAGGCACTCTAAAGATATCAACTGAACGTTTATTTGGAGGTGTTCAAGCGTAATAAACCCGAGCTTTTGCTTCGACATGTGACAATCATGTGAATCATTTCATTTCACAATGGTTGATTTTCCAGGTCTGAAATCACGCTGATAAGATCCAATCAGATCGTAGATAATGTACTTCAATCTCTCTCACATCATGCTCGAATATACGTGTAAAAGTAGACTTATACCAGGATAATTTGCACAGAGTGTTGTGTTACTTTTTTGTGTGTACAGAGCAAAATTAGTTTCCAATCATCAGGCATCCGCTCAGCCGACCAATTTTTTTCAAAGAAGCTCATCTATACACTTTATCAATTCTTCGGCACACCATATCTAAATAGCTCACCACTAAAGCGGGTAACTACTATTCAGAATTCATGATAGTCGGACAATGGAACATCTATTCCATCGTCATTGATTGGGAATTCGGTCTTATCACTTCCGGGTATTTCACTTTCACTGCCATTCAGCTGGCCAGAGAAGGGTTTCCTCCATAAATTCAGTATACTCTGAGTATCAGTCACCAGATCATCTCTTTGAGTGTTATGTGAGTACGCCTATAACTTCGTATTTCGGAATCTCCCTTTTCTATTTACAAACGCGTCTCACTTCCCGGTCTCATTTGGTTCAGGTCTCATTTGGCATTTTACGGTTTCCAAAATAAACATAAATCAAATGCATTTAAAATAATTTTTTCATGAAATTCCCTTTTTATTAAAAAGTTTGAACATTATATGTGTAACATCATTCAAATGACCGCCTCATGAATTTTTGCAAACTTTGATCAGATTGAGGTAATTTTTGACCACTTTTTGGCACATATTGGGGCGGTATCTCAGCCGTAACTGGACAAATGGTGGTTTTCAAGTGCTCAATAGTTAAAAAGTTTATCCGCATAAACACGGTCTTTCGCATAGCCTCACAAAAAAATCCCACAGCGTCAAATCAAATCAAAAAAGTCGGTTATCATACGACCCCAACACTCCGAATTGACAGTGACAGCCTCGCCGTTATCATTTTCAAAGAAGTAAGGTTCAATCACACCTCCGGACCAACGAGTTCACAGTAACAGAGCAGACAGTAAGTTTTATTTGAGTGTAATGGCCTCTATTCAACTATTTGAGGATTCTCGGAGCCCAAAATGCGACAATTTTGCTTCTTTATGTATCCACCGAGTGAGAAATGTGCCTCGTCGCTGAAGAAAACTTTGTAGGAAAAATCGGATCCACTGCTTGTTGTTTCTATGCTGAGAAATAAGACACTATATATTTTATTCAAAAAGTCACTGATTTATCAAACAACTGTCGTATTTCTGATAATATAAAAGGGAGATTTACCGCAAATATATATGAAAAATGTATGTATTTTGGTTGATGACATGCCACTAAGTACTTTATTCGATGCTAATTCCACACATTTTTACATTTTTCAAAACGAATTGGACTGTTTACTGTTTAGAATTTAAGCTTACATATTTCATTTCCAACAAATTTGAAGCAATTGACCTATGGCGTACAACCGATTAATTTTAAAACTTTATTACTTCAACTTGCTTATGTGCATGTACATGTGATATGTGATTCTTTTGTGAATTTTTCTAAATTGTGAAACAATAAGTTTTTTTAGAATATATTTAATTTATCATTAATAATTTAATGACTCATTAATAAAACATTTAATACTTGTGGATAAATACATTTCTCTATGTACGTTTAGTACTTAAATTTTATAAAAATACAAAAATATAATTTTTCAATTGAAAACAGCTGTGTATACAATAGGTATTTACAAAGTAAAGTGATAAACAAAAGTAAATTCGCTTGTAATTTGTATTTATTTAAAGCGGAAAAATGACAAAAGAAGTGCTTCATTTGAAAAGTATTCTTAAAAATACTTTCCACAAACAGTAAATTCTTCTAATTTTGCCAATCCTCATGGCAAGCGTTTGTTTAAATTCTCTGACAATATAGGTTAATTTGTTCTTAAATATGTATAAATGTTTCTGAATATTTGAGACCTTTTTTTAAGAATTTTATTATGAATTTTATTATTTCATCATTAAGTTAATAAATACTGAACAAATTTTTTCAAAACAATGTTGTCTCTCCCACGTTTTGACCCTTTCGTGTCGTCAATAGCAGCTTTAAAACCGACGATGAGATAGTGTGTGTGTTGGATCCTTTCCCGAAATTGTCACATTGTGAATACCTGGTCAATGATAGATCTACAAGTTCTTAACCCAGTCTGATATAGATCAATTCGTTGACGTCTATGCCATCATCATTGATTGAAATATCGGTTCGCCACCTCCGATTGTTTCATTTTCATTGAAGAAGTGTTTCCTAAAGAAATTCATTATAATCTGAGCGTCAGTCACTATATCCCCATTCTAGTGCCGTCAAAAAATAACTTCGAGTAGAAAACTGCTTGGATGTCTTTTGGGATTGCAACTTTTCGACGTTGAACCTTACCAGTGTTTATTGACACGTGTTCCGATGTGTATCTTGGTGGCAACAAAATAGTGGTCCGAATCGATTTTAGGACTTCGGAGAAGACACTGGAAGCATGTCGTCCGTCTATCAAAACATGTTCGATTAAAGTTTTCGACCCGGAGACAGCCAAATAATTTGATGAATTTTCTCGTGTTGGAATCTGGTACTACAGACAACTATATTTCGTGCCCCGAAGTAGTCGATCAGCCTCAACCCATTTGTTTCGTCATAAAGGCTGAATTTTTCGACAGTTGCACTGAAGATACCTTCTTTGCCCACCAGACACAATAAGTTACCAAGCACACGCCCTCAAATTCTAGTCCCTAGTAAATTGTTAAGTTTTTCATTGGAATTGGTTTCTATTTGGCGGATCCAAAACCCAACATATGAGCGAACGCTGTAATTGGACTTCAGCGAACCCTTAAATGAATATGTCAGAGTGACCCCAATGAAGCTTCTTCTATTTTAGACGTGACTCACAAGTTCGATCATCTTGCACAAGAGTTGCTTACGTTTCCAGGCTGAGCGATGTGGGTGCTAGAGCAGGAACTGAGTATAACCATGCGACTATAACTGCATACCCAGAAGCAAGACTAAACCTCATTACTAATCTAAGAAAAAAAGTTACCTGTGTACCGAATTCCATGTAAATGGAACCATAAAAAAAAATTTTTTGGAATAGATTATTCCTCCGTTCACTTTTTGCAAAAAAACCTTCATCTGACAATCAGGAACGACCAAAAAAAAAAATTTACCCAACCGTTCTCAATTGATAAATTAATATAAATTTGTTTAACCAATTTTATGTAAATAGACTAGATGGTGCAGTTAGTCCAAAATATTAAACTTCTTATTATATTATTGACCTATCTACGAGTACATAAGCATTTGTATTTATGTGTTTACAATATATGATATTTGCATTTTGCAGCGGCTGAGTTATTACCAGAGATAGTCACCACTCAAAGTCTTCCACGAAAATGCAAAAAAAATAGTTTGCAACCATATGGGTATAATCGAATCGTAAAAACCTAAACAGACTGTATACTAACATGACACAACGATCCACGCACTATCCAAAATCCAAAGCCGATTATGTCCATCAGTAGATCTGTGATGCCCTTCCCTCAAAAAAAGGTTTTTATATGTTAATCTAGGTAAGAATCTACCAGCGAACTAAATTTCAAGCAGTTAGAACTTGATTCCTTGTCAATTTCTGGCATTCGTTTGTAGGAAACAAAATGATACCTTGGTAAAAATCTCAATAAACCCGGCTATTAAAAATATTTGTCTCAATAAGATCGATATGTGGTCCACTTTCTAGAAAGAAATTAATTTTAAGTAAAACAAACGATAAGTTTGATTTTTTTTATTAGATCGGTTCTAGACCCACTTCCCGGAAGAAATAATGTTATCTGTATTAATTTTGGGAAAAAAGCTACCTGTGTTCCGAATTTCAAGTAAATAAAGCCATAAATTCGATTTTTCGGTATAGATCGGCCACAGGTCCACTTTACAAAAAAAAGGTAAAAAGCTATCTACATAAATATTATATAAATAAATTAGATTTTTCGGTATATATTAGTCCACTTCCCTGAAGGAAAACTGGTCCTTAACTTAATGTAGGCATCTACCTGCGTACCAAATTTCAAGTAAAACTTAACAGAAATACTCTTCGGGCTCCAATGAAACCATTCCGAAAACTTGAAAAAAATCGGCTGAGTGGTTTCGGAGTCTACTAGCTACATATAGACAAAGATTCTATTTAAATACATATATAGATTATATTATATTTTGTATTCCACATTATCTACGAAAATAAACCCATTTTATAGTATAATTCTAACAAATCGGAGAAATTTCTCCATAACCGCTAAATCTCAATTTATAGCAGTGCGTACTACAAGACCGAATTCAATTCTCGAACTGATATGAAAATAAAAACTTCTACAAAAATCCATCAGTCGGTCTGAAAAGCTCTTAATCTGTTTTAAATACCAAATTTTATATATATTTGTAATTAATTTTTGGTTATTAAAACCACAAATGAAGTAATATGTTCGAGAGTTATCCGTAAACAGTGAAAAATACGCAGAATTTTAATGTTTTTTTTCTGCTATTTTTAGTAAATATACAGTGAAAACTATCACATACATACTAGTACATATGTATGTATACATACACAAGAATATGAAAGTACCCTGCAAACAGCGCGAGTACTCCATGCACGTGTGAAATATGTACTCCACGCGGACAATAGTGTAATCGAAAACCAAACCAACCACAATCCATACAAAACATATGGTCCATTTAACACTGCGAGATCGTAGGGCTGGACCATATATTCCACCTCTGTACAACACCCGAGTACTGCATGGAGTACCTACAAGGAATTACATTACGGAGTATCTGCGAAAAATTACATTCGAGCACACTTTTTAACTTCGAATGACATCTACTTTGGGGAAAAATTAGTAAAAGATACTATTTTTTATATAAATTTATATTAATATTAATAGTTTATTGTTAATAAATACATAAAATATATTTTGATTAGTTTAAATTCTGCACGTCTTTCGTGCCCCAGCAGAGCTAACCAGCGGCACGAAACTGTCTCAGCGATCGGTAAAATACGAAAAATGGTCGTGCCGCGCTAAGCTGGTATAGAAATATTAGTTGGTCCAATAGTACACGCAGGGGAGTATATTTGTAGGTACCCCCATTGGACCCATATGGTCCACAAAAGTTTGCAGGGTGCTTGAGAACACAACCTTGACTCTAACAAATAAACAGAAGTGAATAGAAAATTTAAAGCTTAGTATCGCACGAATTCAATATATTATGATTTGCCTTGCCAAAAATAGTCTCAACAACACGTTTAAGGGGTCGCGATTTTGTTTTGCGGTGACAACACAAACACTTATCAGTGCGGAGATATCACCAAAATAGACGACTAGCAGAGGTGCCAGTGTGTGATAAGAAATTAGTTGTTAATGAATACATATACATTTAATGTATTGTATGTATACGAATACATATATATATAAGTACATACCCTGCAGTGAAAGGTGGATGTATATTAGTATGCAAAAATTCTAGTTAAATACTAGTATGAAATAGGTTGAAATCATACCAGTTCGTTATTTGTATAGCAGTTCACCATTAAAGGGAATAATAAAAATTTTCACCACTGTGTGTTGTTGTTATTTCTAGAACGCCACGACTGACAGTCCTATCACAGATTCCGATGAAACTGCCGACGTGGCAACGTCGGGAAAATGCTATCATCAATTCCGGCGTGAAGTTTCGAAATTCATGAAGCGGCATCATTGATTCTGAGGAACTTTGACAGTTCTTCGTGATAATTTTTTTCGAATGCTGTTGATTGTCGAATGCTTTTGATTTGTACAAAAAAAGCAACAACAAAAAGTAAGAAAAGTTCAAATTTAAACAGTGAAATTTTAAATCAAAGAAAAAAATGCAAAGCGTGTTTATTAGCGTGATATGGTGTATAAATTAAATGGTATTTTTAAACAGGTCAAGACCACCCACAAAACGTAGCCAATACGGGAGATTACTGAATTTAATGTCTGAAAGAGCAGATTTTGCACAAGGTTTTCCCAAAACTTCTGAGGAATATGTCAACAGCTTTTGCCGGGAAGTTGCCGTGCAATGCAGCGTCACAACAGGGCCTTGGAGGTGTAAAAACTGGAAGAGACAGATCGGATTTTCATGCTAGATCGTTCAAAATGACTAAAGTGTTAAATAGTGTTTTATGTATTGATTTATTAAAGTTATTAAGTATTAATTAAGTGTCGTTTTTAGGAATGCTTTCAAATGAATGAAAGGCTAAGGTTTATATTGTGATATTCATATATTTATTAATGCTTTAATATACTATAATATGAAATCAGAAACATGAATTTAAAGAAATTAAATGAATTATTTACGAAGCTCTAAAATTATTTTGTCTTAGTTGTTGGAGCATTACTATTTACAGATTTGTATTATTTACAGGATCATTTTGCTTAGTATTATCTATCTCGGTTGCTTCCTCTATTTGATTTTCAGTATAATGTTCTTCTACGCATTATGTATACTGATGTTCACAGCACGTATGTACGCTCTATGTAGCTTTCTGTGGGGAATGATGCAATTGTCGGACTCTAAATTTGCATCGAAACTGATTTTTCCATAACTTTATTGTTCTTTCCACCATATTTCGGGCCTTTAAATGTATCTTGTTGAAACGGCTTTCAGGACTTCTTGTACAATCCTTGTAAAGAAACAACAAAATGAAAACGTTAACAATGTACATACATATGTATGTATGTGTTTTATTAAACAAACTGAAAGGATTGTAAGCATCCCTTACAATTTTCCGTTAGATTTTAAAATACCTTTGGTCTACGACAATTAATATTGCTCCTACCGCAAGCCATCCATTTTGTATTTTTTTATTTTTATTAATTAAATCTGAATTTAGTTTTGATTGCTTTCAACAAAATGCAAAATGCAAAATGCTACATTTTTGTAGCACTGATACGAAGTGGTGTAACACTTGGCCGTAATAACCACCAAACCGTTGGAATTGCTGATAGCATTTTTCGTGAATTCGTGACGGGAGATTTTTAGCCGACGGAAGTTCACTGGGAATCTGTGATAGGCCTATGCATTTCATTTCGTAATAAGCTCTGTTATGTCGCCGCTTTTTAAATCGTCACTATAGCCAAGTTGCTACAGCCAACCACTGTAGGGCGTGAGGATAACGGTTCGAATTTTTTCTGCGGGCAAGCTCGACTCATATTTATATACAACATTCTGTGTAGGGCATCTTCTTGTTAAATATAGTAATTGCTTAATTGGGAAATATATGGAAAATGAACTAGTTAGTGCAAAAGTACAAACTAGAAGGATTTCAGTTGACAACTAGTATTTTTCCCAGCGGGGTATGTACATATATTTCAGTCTTAGGGCGTATAACATACATCATAAATTTTAATCACTTGTTTTTCAATACACATATTTACTTATACATACATATACGAGCTATGTTCAAAGGAAAAGGTGAATTTAGACGGACTGTGTATTTCGATTATCGATGTTTTGTTTTTGTTATAATCGGATAGATATGTTTTTCATGTGCTTGCATTAAGAGCCAATTTCGATTAGTAGTTTTTGTTTTTTGACAACAGAAGAGGTTAGGTCAGGTTTTTGTTTGCTCTTCCATTTTGGACTTTTGAAAGAAATGGAACAAAGAATATGTATTAAATTTTGCGTGAAAAATGGAGGAAAGTGCTCCAAGGCACTTGATTTGTTGACTGTGGATTTGTATGAGTTCACTTTGTCCCAAAAAAGTGTTTATAAGTGGTGCAAGCGCTTTACAGAAGGCCGAGAAGATGTTGATGACGATACGCGCCCTGGAGGTGCGACCACGTCAACAAGCGAGGAAAACATCGAAACAATAAAAAAAAAATTTTCTTGATTTGTTAACTGTGGCATTCTGTGAGTCCACTTTGTCTCAAAAAAGTGTTTATAAATGGTAGAAGAGCTTTACAGAAGGCCGAGAAGATGTTGATGACGATACGCGCCCTGGAGGTGCGATCACGTCAACAAGCGAGAAAAACATCGAAACAATAAAAAAAAATTGTTCTTGAAAATCGCCGAGTCAATATTAGAGAAGTTGCAGAGGCTGTGGTCATATCAATCGGCTCCTGCCATTCAAATTTCTCGAATGTTTTGGGCATGAAACGTGTGGCAGCGAAGTTTGTTATGAAATTGCTAAGTTTTGAACAAAAGCAAAGTCCCATTAGTATCGCTCAGGAGTTGTTGAATGACGTCAACAACGATCCGGGTTTGCTCAAACGGTTCATAACTGGTGACGAAAGGTGGGTATATGGTTATGACGTCGAAACCAAGGTCCAAACATCCAAATGGAAGCTGCCAGATGAGCCAACACGGAAAAAGGACCGCCAAATTGGACCAAATGTGAATGGTTTTGCTCACTTTTTTTTTTTTTTATTATTACAATGGCGTGGTGCATCATGAGTTTCTGCTAAAAAGTTGTACAGTTAATAAGGAATACTGCAAGAAAGTTATGCAACGTATGCGTGGAGCAATACGGCTCAAACGATCAGAATTGTGGAAAAACAAATCGTGGATTTTGCATCACGACAATGAACCAGCTCTCACATCAATGCTGATTCGTGATTTTTTAGCCAAAAACAAAACCGTAATCATGCCTCAACCAGCGTATTCACCAGATTTGGCTCCCTGCGACTTTTCCTTTTTCGAAAAAAGAGCTGATGGCCACATAGAAAAGCGCATTTCAAAAATGCTTCGAGGATTGGAAAAAGAGTTGGCACAAGTGTATTATATCCGAGAACAAAATAGATATTGCTGAAAAAAATAAGTATTTTTCAAAAAAAATTAAAATTCACCTTTCCCTTTGAACAAACCTCGTATGTTATACATATTTATATACATATATGTTATACGTACATAGTTTATCCTTCCGATCATATCAAAACATCATCATTTATCATTGACGTAAATAAGTGATTGCAATTTCTTGGAATTTTGTATTTACTTATTTAATTTATCGAAAATGAAACAATATTAAAAAATATACATATTTATAGATATTGAAAAAGAAAAAAAAATTATCTACATAAATACGTAAGCTTCAAATCAACAATTTCATATTTCTTCCATTGAACATATTTACCAGCAAACCATAAGGCGCGTAGAAAAACAATCAACTTTCTTTGAATTTCTTATCACAATACTTGTATTTCAACGTACATATGTGCGTACATAACTACATACATACACGTAAATGCGAGTGTGTGGACATAACGCAAACGTTTCTGTGCAATTTTACCATAAAAGGCAAATTGTTGATAAGTCGGTGGTATTGAGAAATCAAATATTTTTGTATGTGTAAGCTTATGTAAATTATATGGATATGGGCATAAGAGATTAGAAATTCTTTGGCTCAATTCTAATAAGGTTGACGAGTTTTGTATATTACTTTTTTGCTATCTTGAAACCAACCCACAAAGATTTTTCCACAAAACGTCATAACTATTTTTAGGGGGGGGAAAGTAACTGCAAAAGCGTACAAATTTTCATTGAAAAGAAAATCATGAAGCCTGGATTTATCATACTATGCGTATGCAATGCCCTTGATTATTTGTACATATTTTGCAGCAAAGAACTATGGAGCACACAAGATAACCAAAGCAATCATAATAGTCTTGAATTTCCAATCAAACTTTTCCTTGAGTAACATATCTAACAGTGATTTTAAGCAATAAAAAATTACGGTAAGCTCAGGTTAAGTGATGAATATTTTGATTATTTGGCTGGGATATTGGAAAAAAATCTTAAACGAAACTTTTCAATTCATAATGAACATGATAATGTTATGGTAACCGTCGGTATATATCTGACAGCCTCTTTTTCGCCAGTAATAACTTTCTAAGTTCCGCTTGATATGTTTTTGCACAAAGTTTTCGTGATTGTGTAGCCCTTTGTTCATTCAGGAAGTCTGTTCGCCTGAAGAAACAAGATTACACTGGTCAACAGTGGTTTTGGTACCAAGAAGCTGTAATAGGTTTCTAATTTGGCACCACATACTACATAAATACATTAACAACAATAATATTGATTTTCTACGTGTGGTTTTCCAGAATTTTAATTGAACAGAAAAATAGTATTTACACTATTTTTATTTTAGGTGTTTTCATGAAAGACATCTAGCAGAACAGTCTCGTTGCATCCCCGAGCAGTAGTTGTCAGTAGTTGGTCTCAGATGCTGATCCCATCGTCCTTGGTACGTCTCTTGGAGAGTTTTTGATACTTAAATGACTCTGGACATAATGCATTTTGCAGCGCATTTTGGGTCTATAATGAAAACCCGACTCTAAAAATTCTGAAACTTATATTCTAGACATGACCAAATCACGGCAAAACATAATCCGGACACGACACAATCCATACAAAAAATCCCAACAAAACATCTAGACAGAGCATAAAAATAATTTAAAAATTGCGCTTAAATATATTTGAGAAACTATCAAATTTTCAGTGGAAAAGAATAAATGTCATAACTTTGTTTGAAATTTCTTTGCAAAATTAAAAATTGTGTTCCTATTCTCTAAGAAGAATTTTTAAAATATATGCCTCCCGAATTGTGCTTAACATAAAAACTTTTTTCATATAATCCATGATTATACGTTCCGTTCGGGAGCGGCTTGGAATAAACTATAGCTTCATTTATTTGAAAAAAAAAAAAACAGCAATACGCACCCGCAAATCAGAGGAGGAGCTCGGTCAATCGCTTTTGCAGTAAGTTGATGAAAAAATTTGAATAAATACTAAAAGTATCTTATTTGCTGCTGTTGGGATAAAGATTTCCATCTTGAATTGCGTTATATGTATTTTGTGTATTTGGTCGGGATTTCGTTATGTATTTTTATGTAGTGACGGATATTTTGTCGTCTCTGATTTTTTCTTATTTGTTTAGCTTAAGACTGTCTGTTTTTTGCTAATTTCTCACTAAAACCTTCACGAATTGTTTCATTAACCCTATTAGGTCACACCTCTGTAAAATCACGTTATGGTCACAGGGAGTCAATATAACCCCAATACAACTTTAAACTAATCGGTTCTAAAATAATAATAAAAAACACTGAGCATTTGTTTACGGTCCCCTAAAAGAGATTCAATAGTTTTTTTGAGTCGAATTGATTATTCAAATGTTGTAAAATGTCCTTGAACTAAAAAAGTAGAACTAAAAAAAGCGTTTTTTTTTTGGAAAAATCATATTTAATGAGCAAAATTGGTTACGACAAAAAACCTAACGTGATTTTGTTCCTTAAACATAAAATCTTATGTGAAAGATCATCCCGATACTGCCCATTTGAAAAGGTATATTTATTTTGAAGATTGAAAGCGTAGAAATGGTCGAAAAATTAGCGACTTCTATATTGAATAAAAAATTATTATAAATACCAAAAAAATAATTACCACGGGAAAATTTTTATGAAATTTTTTTTATTTTGAAAATGCAGTATGAAAATGCAAAAAATATATGCCAGAATAATTTTTTTGGACATTTTCCCTCGAATTCAACACAGACCTACGCTCGGTGTTCATCACACATTGGGCGTTCACAAGATGGACAAACGTTTGTTGTTTTTTATGCTGATTTTTTTTGCAGAGTTGACAGCGATGGCGTTTGGTTAAATATTGTCTCTCTGCAATAGGAGGTGAATCTTTTTTCAAGATCATCTTGATTCCGCAGCAAATACTCGTTCGTATACTTACCATAGTGAGCTTCTTTTCCAGCTGCTGACGTACTAATTCCAATGATAACTCACGCAAATAATCGTGAGCAGTTAATTTTACATTTCCCCCGGCCCTCAGCTTTATCTCTACTGATTTATTCAGGACAAAAATTGTTTATATATATATTTTTATCATTGTGTTTATTCAATTTATTTATGACCTGATAATCATTCGCTGTATATTTTGTAAGTATAAAAGAATCACAACGTACCTGATCTTCTCTCGAGCGTTTTTGAGTGCCAAACTTAGCCATTTTTCTCTTTTCATTTCACTCACTGGTCTACCACGTCCACGTGATTCAACTAAGCGTGCATTGGTTGTTGTGTTTTCTACCTCCATTTCTGATGCGGAGGCATCACTTTCACCCGATGTTTCCTCTTCAGAATAATCACTTTCTTCAGACAAATGGTCCACTTCACTTTCAGAAGCTGCATCGTCGAATTCCGCGGATTCTTTTACCTCTAGCAATAAATCCCGCACGTGTCTCGAACGTAGGTTATATGCCATTTACAAATAAGCTTCAATCACATATAACTACTGCATCATAATAAAAATTTTACTTAGAATCTTATACTTACGTTACAAGCAATTGATTTTGATCTATATAACCATACAAAAAAATTAAAATTTATTATTCGAGAGTACTCCTAAGTCACAAGGGATCAACCTGACCCCACGGTTTTTCACTGTCTGCTTTACGTTGCATGAATACGAATGACTCGTGAACTACGCCCACGACGCTGACGAATATTTGGTTAGACAGACCAATAACAGATGGCGCGTCAAGGCCCACGATTTACGATTTAGAAACTCTATCAGGGGTCTGAAAAAAATCTGGGGTCAATAATACCCCCTGTGACCTAATAGGGTTAAACCTAGTTTATTGCGCACAGAGGCAACATCTCACGTACAGGCCAACCTCTTTTCTTCCAGTGTTGTTTCTTGGCACGACTACCCCGTAAGCAATAAAAAAAAATATGGGTATCTGGTGTATCCCCTTGGTTGTAATTATAAGAACTAAACCTCCATTTAGGTAGGTTAAGATCTCTTAGTGAATCGTTTAATTCTACTTGTGTAAAAGGTTTTGATTCTTTATACGCTATTTCTTTTATATCACCATCGATAGGAACCACACTATAGGTTTCCTCAAATGATGCTTTTTTATGAGGTCCTTTATTTCATGTCAGAAATTCACTCGAAGAAGTTGACACTCCCTGCCGAGGGGTGACCGGAATAAGAAGAATTACCTCATTTTTTTTTTTAATTAACTTTCGATAAGGCAGTATTTACTGCTAACTAATGTTCTTGCAAATAACTTTCGAAATTTTTCAATTTGGCAGACAAGTCGAAATTGATTTTTTGCTATCATAATATTTTCTGAAAGGTTTGAAAAAATTTTCCCAGTGTTTGCTGCTTGCATATTTATGAACATATGTACATATGTAAATTTGCAAGGCGTCATGACTTCTGCAACATTTCTATATGTATAAATATGGAAATTCATAGTCAAGCACGTTTATATGCGAGTACATATCCGTATATGTATATAAAATTCAAGTAAATATATATGAATGTCCTTCATGTACAACATACAAACGACGCTTAAGCTTTACGTATACTTTTTCCAAATTATTCCATTAACTATGTGTATGTATGTACATATGTACTATTTAATGTATTTGGTATTACGTCATGATGTTGATTACATATATATATGTATATAAGGACATTTTAACTACATTTACATAAATATTTGGCATATTTGTACACAAAAATACAATATTTAATTAGTTACTTAATATACAAGATATGCAAATACAATTACTATAAATACTAGAATCGCAATTACATACTAATTTTATTTTCTTCTTCTTGTTTCAGGTAAGCATTTCATTATTTAAATAATTATTTAAGGAAAAAAGGATTAAGTCGTAAGTAAAACAATATTATTATTAGTATTATTTAGGATCCGTTTAATCCGATTTCGGGATTTCCATGATTATTGTAGTCTCTAAATCAAGTAATAAGTAGTAAATACAATGAAATATAGCCTTCAAATATAGTTATCTTCAAAACGATCATACATGAAATACATTGAACCTCGACCAGTATCAGTGTCTATTTTATACATAAATAAATATGTATATGTACAGTGGCATACAAAAAAAGTCTACACACACCGCCTATTTTAGTTGAATTGAAAGTCCAAAAGGTTTATTGGAAAATTTAACGATACAGTTTATTTCAACTATTTTCCCTTATCATAAAAAAAGCTATGACAAAAAAACATAAATCCAACCTTGACAAAAGTCTACAAACAGTACATACATAACTTATCTTAGCGCAAAAACTTGGATTAATATCAGGTAACATGATCTTTTTAGAATTTAGTTGGTCCACCGTTCGCCTCGTGTCATCGAAGCTACTAAATTTGTCAATTCTGAGGAATTAATAATTTTTTTTTTCTAATTTTGCGCTCTAAAATCTCACAGACATGTTAAATAACATTTAAATCTGGGCTTTGAGGTGGTGTGTGTAGTTGCCTTGGAGCATGATAAAGCAACCAATCCTTAACAATATGGACCGTGTGCTTTGGATCGTTATCCTGTTCAAAGATCCAGCCTGCGCCAAGCTCCTAACTGTCCACCGAAGGCTTCAGATTAGCTTCCAACAATTACTTATATTTCGACCGATCTATATTACCCACAATAAAAACAAGTTTTCCAACTCCAGATGCCGCAACCGCACCTCAAACCACTATATTGCCGCCACCATGTTTCACTGTTGGTACTATATGTTTGAAGTTAAGTGCATTGTTTTCTTTTCTCCAAATTTTTGCTCTTCCATCGCTGCCGAATACATTGAACATCGTCGATTCGTCTGTAAACAAGACTTTTTGCCAAAAATCCGTCCATTGTCTAAATGTGGCTTTAGCGAACTCCAAGCGAAGTTTACGATTTTTTTCAGAAATAAGAGGCTATCGTTAAGTTTAAAATTTTGAAATTTCACCATACGATTTCTTCTCTTTTCTGTGCTAAATAACCAAGATCTTACGTCAATGGATATTTCTTTTCGAGGAGCCTTTGTTGATGCTAACGTGTTTCAACCACAACTAAATTCAATACTAGCAAATTAGAAAACATAATTTAAAAAAAAAAAATAGTAAAAAAAGGGTACCTAACCGCCATAACAACGCAGCATATCGACGTACCTACTAGTAAACCCGTGGTGTATGTAGACTTTTGTCACGGAAATTTTTGTGTTTTTTCACCATAATTGTTTTATTTTATGTTAGAGAATGGATTTGTTTTAATACATGTGATAAGAAGAGGATTTAAAACAAAACTTTATTCCTACATTTTTCTACGAAACAAATAAAGGTGGTGTATGTAGACTTTTGTCCGCCACTGTATGTCGACGAGGATGTTTTAGCCTTTTCTCCTTCTGCTCAGCAGAAATATAATTTAAATTTTTTTTGCGAAAATTACTTAAAAATTTCAATGATTTTTACACTTTACATACACTTTACACTTTACATACATAAATTTTAAATTATAAAAAAAGGTGCTGAAAAAAAGTCTGAGTTTTTATCAAATTTAAGAAATGAGCAATGAACAAGTGCGCGGTACACGTTCTACGAATGCTCGAACTGCTCGAAAATACTTGAGTAAAATCTTTGGCTTTAATACGTACATGTATTCCTCCGTGATTCAAACGTGGCCACATTTCGTGCTTTAAGAGGAGATTATGGTGCATATAATAGTCCAACCACTCAAGCAGTTGGTAAAATTTCAAAGTCATTTGGAAAGACTAGATGGGTTACAGGTGTTGTAAGGCTTTTGGAACTTCGTTTTGCTCTTTTCACCTCAAATATTGCTACTGTAAGTGAGAGTGTAACCGACGAGCCGAATGTGTCTATTACTCGACGTTCTCAAGACCTGGAACTTTCTTTGGACGACTCATTATGGGGTATTTTGAATACAAAGTCTAGCTCACACAACAACGAAGCCAGCTGACCATTCACTACACCGTTAGTTTTTTTATAAATAATTTTATTTAAATTCATTTTATAAACAAAACCAAAATAAACAAAATGGAACAAAATAAATTTAGATTAAATAAAATAGTATAAAAAATAAATTTAAAAAAAAAAATTTATGTAATTCCAGATGAAAATGTCAAGAACAAAAAATCACAATTCAAAAACACGATTTTCTGGATTGTTTCTCATTTTTTCACAATTTAAGCATATCTCTCGTCTATTGACATTTTCATTTATACATATGTATGTATGTATGTATGTGCAAAAAAGGTTCAATATTTTTTCTTCTGTAAGTTTTCTTAGCGTAGCTGAAAACAGTCTAAATGAGTATAGAAATGTATTTGAGCACATTGTTAAAATATATGTACATATGTATGTATGTTACTTCAAGCTGCCAGTGATTAATATTATTACTATCATACATACATACATGTCTATTTTGAAACAGTGCAATAATGCACTTTAAACTGAAATATTTTTTAAATTAGTTAATTATGTCACATGTGTGACTGTACGTGGAGATATATGTATGTATGTGCATACATAGATAGATAAATATACATATGTATGTATATAATATTATATATTATATATGTACGCATGTATATCATATTATGTAAGTAGATAAAGAACAATGTGTGCATTGAATTTAAGTGCAGAAATATAAACAAAACAACAGCCAAAGCGAATATGATAAGAAAGGAATTTTAGAAAAAAAAAAGTATGCGTACATGTGTACATATATTGAGCAACCTTTGTGAACAAGTAGATAACGAGAAAATGTCAAGAAATACGCACAAACAAAAATTATAAATTAAAATTCTGGCACTACATACATATCTACGTCACTACTACGTCCACCCATGCATGTACAAGTGTGCACACGTTTCTATCATCTATCCACACTATAGCTAAACAGATCACGCGATATTTCTTTTAGAATCGAGAAAACAACACACGTACAAACATATGTGCCTTAAAAACTGTGCTAAAGGAAATTCCAAGAAAATTGTGAAGAAAAACAATTAACAAAAATGTAGAAATGAAAAAAACTCATTAAATTCGGAATACCAACTTTATTATACGGCGCAAAACGTATGAATGTGTGTACGTACGTGCTGCAGTGTATGTACATATGTATGTTTTGAAAATTAGCAGCAACATCTTGGCACTGATTTCAGTAGCCTTATTTATTTCACTCACCAAACGAATTCAGGCACATGGCCCCCAGCTGGGCAATTGAGTGTATTTTGAGTACATATGCGTGTACATAAGTACAATGTCACTCATACGCCATGGCAAGCACAATTAGTGTGCTAATTTTGAGTGAGAGTGCGGCTTTTATGTTACTACTGTGCCAATGAGCGGAGAAATGAATGAGAGAGCAAAAATGAGTCCAATATCTGAGTTTTCTCTATCTTTACGGTTGTGTTTCTACCATTACAACAAGTATTTATTTCCACTCAACTGTTATCGCCAGCGCCTTCGCAAATGTATTAGCTGACGGCTGGTAGGTACTATTGCCGTTTGAGTACGCTCACATTGGCGACATTTCATATAAAAACGAAAATTCATAACGATGACGCATTCAGTCAATTCCAATACGTTGAAGACTTTAGTAGTGGCGAAGCTGAGCCGAATTCGCGTTTGTCTTTGTTGACGAAATCGCAATACAAATTGCGTAAAATAAAAACTAGAGACATTAATTATCTCAGTTCGTGTGCGCACAGAAGAACACTGAAAACAGCAAAGCAATAGCTAATGAATTGTATATTTTTTCTGTTTACTTTTTTTGTAAATTTATTTCTTTCGCATGCGAAAAGAAGTGTAGAAACCAAAAAAAAAAATTAACTATTTATACTATAAAAATTGGCGATTGGCCACAGTGCGTGCATAAAAAAAAAAACTTTACCAAATAATATTTAGTAAAACCGCTCGAAAATTTACTAATTTGAGAAAAATATAATTTATCTACGAAAAGTTGGAAAATAAAGTATTATATGAAAACAGAATTGCATAGATTAAAACAAGAAAAATATTGTATTTTTTGAATTGTGAACTTGTCTAGCGACTTTTGGCGCTCATTGCATAGTACGTACGTACGTTCGAAAAACAACTAAACAAATCGAGCACAACAAATAACACAAGCAACGCTAAAACAGAGACAGCAGCCACAACAACAACACCTGCAAAATTAACGTGTTAATATTTATTTATAAAACGTTTTCACTAGAAATCGTATTTGAGTCATCTATTTATTTAGCGGTGTGTCGTGTGGTGGCATTTAAACGTTAAATACGCGACATATATACAAACGTTCACACATAGATACTCGCATAAACATACAAATATTGCACTTCAGTAATAGAGAGGAAGCGCATAACAAACTGTTTTTTTTTGCCAACGTTTCTGTTTCTGGAAGCATTTAACATTTGTATTGAACATTTCGTTAATTAAACGCATTAAATAAATACGAAATTGTATTAGTAAAACACCGGAAGTGATATACAATTTCCTAGGCGGTGCTTTTATATTGTATTGTTTTGTTTTCTTGAAAACATTTTGAGAAACATTATCAGCATTTATACGTATTAGAAGAACACAAGAAAGAAGAAAAAACGATTTTGAACTTAATTGAATTGTGTGCAAAGAAAAACAGCCACATTTACTAATCGCAAAAATGACGCTCGACAACTATAATATTTTTAGTGAAGACTATTTGAGTTTGCCGTTTAGCGCGGCTCTTTCACCATTACCAAAAGTAAGTAGATTTTTGTTAAAACAATACTGGTATATAATAAAAGTAATACATACATATGTGATTGAAATATAAATTACATAGCTTATGTCATTAAAGTGTTTTTATTGAAAAAAAAGTTAAAAAAATACCTCACTCAAAGTATTGCCCGTCAGAAGCGACTACTTTCTCTCACATCTCTAGTAATTTTCGAAAACCATCTCTAAAAAAAATAAGTTCTCTTTACCTTCGATCCAATTGTTGAGCCATTTTTCGATTTCTTCGAAAGACCCGAACCACTCCAAATCGATTTTAATCCGTCTAAAAAACCAGTAGTTGAAAGCAGCAAGCTCTGGAGTATATGGCGGGTGGCGTAGGACTTCACATTCCAGCGTTTCTAGGTAGGACCGAGCGTTGTCATGCTGCAAAATCACCTTGTCATGCCTTTCCGTCATTTCTGGCCGTTTTTCGCACAATGCACACCTTAAATACATTAGTTGTAGCCAATAACGGGGTACAGTTTACGTTAGGTTAGCACTTGATCCAGTATAGCCTCCAATTCCTAATCTTCGAACTTTTTACGTTGTCTTCGATGCTGAAATCACCACTATTGAAGCTCCCATATCACTCTCTTAATGAACTTCCACAATCATTCAATGGACTTCAGCTGCACTTTTCTTCCAATTAAAATAGATAATCAAAACTTTCCGCCAATGGTGTTTATTTAACACAAATCCGCACATTTTCGAAAAGGCCAAGAACATTATATATATGTAGTATATATATGCTTTATTCTAAGCCGCTTCTGAATGGCTGAAAGATAGCTTTTACGAGGTGATTCTATTTAATGTCAGAAATGCACTCGTAGGGGTTGAAATTCTCTGCCGAGGGACGAACGTAATTAGAAAAATTATATTTTACTTTTTTTTTCTGTAATTTTGATTTTTTTTCTTCACAGGAATTAAACCCGTGATCGCATGGTAGTACGCAGTGCTAAATACTCGAGTAGTGTACCCAAAAAGATAGTAATTCTAAAACCCAACATTTAATTCCAAATACTGATCTATTTTAAAGAAAAAAAATTGTGCCATCACTTTTGTTTTTCATCCTGTTATAACTTGATTCCTTCAATTGTCATTCATCATAGCTTTTTATTGATTTTGGTATTCCACAGATGTAAATTCAAGTTTATATTGCCACTGAAAATCAACGAAATCGAATTTGGCAATTTGCAATAAATTTGATATATATAAGTACACGAAAGGGGGATAGACTTCAGCATGGCTGAAGACAGCCCTTCTTTCTTATAATTATTATTTTAAACTTGCTCAAACCCATTGATTAAATCGATTTTTATTTACCTAATTTTAGTTTTAACAAATTAATTGCTCAATTGATTATTCGATCACACTCATTGAAAATGCACAACATTTAATAGTAGTCTAGCGTATCTGATATCACTTTTCCAGTCTGTACACATCCGTTAAATTATGTCAATGAAAGTAAATTATTAGCGATGCAAGAAAATATATACAGAAATATGTTTTGAGATCATAAATTTTCGAAAAGCCTTAGAGTTCTTAAATTTTTTAGTGTGCTCCTTGGGCTATTAAGCAGAAACTTTGCTTAAAGTATGCTTTTATTGAGACTTCTGATTATCATCGGATAGTTTAGAATTTTATTTCTTTATTAAAATTTTTATTATTTAAATTTAAAGCTCCGAAAAAATAAGCATATTTTTATTTATTTATTTATTTATTTATTATTATTTATTTATATCTTTATTTGGCGTAAATACGATAAAAACTGAAAATAAAGAAACTATTAATTTTAGGACCGCATTTTCAAAATATATATGTATATATATTTTATTCTCAAACATATATACATACGCATTTAAGTAATATTTTAATTGTTTTTTATTATATATTTTGCTATAAATTTTTAAATCTATTATGAGCATACATATGTATATTACCACAAGTAAAAAATGAGGTCATCAAACTGGTTAACAATATTACATATGTATGTATGCTTACTTAGTATTTCTAGCATTAGCCAGTAGTGTCACACTTTATCTCTTCACAAGCCTTTATTAAATAACTGGATATTTGTGCCTTATCAGTGTAATGAATTCTCCAGAACATGTTGTACCAAATTTATGTGCCCATACACGTACGTATAAGACAATTTATATACACATGTACATATATATAAACACCAAATTTAATAAGAAAAGAGAAAATGTAGCGAAAAATTGTAATTAATTCGATAGCTGCTACTGTTTAAAGGTAGTAAAGCAAATATGAGAGTAGGTTTATAAGTATGAGCATTAAATTATTATAGAATAAATTAATTTAAATTTTCCTTAAGTTTTAAGTTTAATGTATCGAAATATACTCAATATGATTTGTAATGATTTTTATGCTTAAAACATATTTAATTCAATTTGTTTTATTGCTATCATTATTTTCTTTTGCATTACCTCTATATAACATATATATGTACATATGTATGTATATACAATGCCACTTATCAGCATACAAAAAAAAAATATCCATATTTACATATGTACATAAATAAATTTTAGTATGTTTACATTATGATAACATACATATTTGAATATGCAATCAAAAACTGTATTTTCTGCGAAACTCGTTCGCCCGCATTAATTCCTCAAAATGTTACCACAAAGAAAGATTTACCATTTGCACGAGCTCGCCATTCTTTTACTTATCGCATACGCTTATCATAAGCGCGCCCGTCACCGCTAAAGGGCGCACGTACACACCCAAAGCGTTTTTGAAGGAAAAAAATATATTAAAATTTAAAAAAAAAAATAAGTAAAATAAAGTATCGCTTAAATAGTTGGACGAAATAAAAATGTTTAGCAGGAAAAAGTTGGAAACATGATTATACTTGCTTTGTGCTCGCGACCAGTGCGGTAAATAGCAAGCACAACGCACGTGGCACTGTCGTGAAAATTGTGGCAGTTTTTTTTATATGTAAATTGTAAGTTTTTTTTTTGGTTATAAGTAAATTTAGTGATTTTTTCTTTTTTTTTTTTGGTAAAATATATTTTCATGCTTAACTGTATTTTTATCTTTACTCGTTTAAGTAGAAATGGAACGAACGCTTTTTTAAGGCAAGCAGAAATTGAGATATCGAAAAAACACACACACACATAAGCAATCGCCCTCATGATTGTACTCGAAATCATGGTAGAAAGTGTCGTGCACCCACTCGTTACTCGCACAAATAATTGCATCGTTTTTATATTTTCAAAAGCATATAATATCGTAAATATACATACCCACAAATGTATGCATGTTTGCCCTGCTGTTCATACTTAATTTTTTTTTTTTTTTGCATGCCTTCCTACGCTTTTGACTCAGAAAAGTCAAGCAAATATTCGTAAGACACGTCGCACATATCGAAAATCACCCAAAATATTCAATGCAAGCAAATTGTTTTAAAGGGTGTAAATAGATAAATATATCGCATTTCATGTTCATATTTGTGCATATAATCATATCATTTTAAATTCGTATGTATGTGCATACATACATATGTATATACCTCTTTCGTACCTGTATTTTGTTGCAGATAAGCGCTTTAAAACTGGTCAGCTTGTATTTATATGCCAATACACACACAAACACCTTCAACTACTTACCAAGTTTCATGCCATTTAAAACCACATGAAACCAACAGCTGCCCACCTCATTTTTCCCTCGCCTTTTTAACTTTGGCACCACCGCTGCCGTGAGGGTTTAAAGTCCATTAGGAGTTAGTTATACTCAAACATATGTACGTGTCTCTATTAAATGCGCTAAAAACTACTCTTGCCCTCATATGTTATGTGCATGTCATGCAATTTGAGTTTGTCCTCAGGTATACTTTTCTTAACATTTCTTGTTGCAATAGAATTTTGACAGTTGCAAACTTTTTGGGTTAAGCCGTTCCTTTTGAAAGGGTTAATCGTGGTCAAAGGTATTACGCTGCAGGTGTGGGGGTAAGATATCAAATTTTAAATAAAATTAACGTGAAAGCGGAAAGTCTTTGGTGATGAGGGAAGAGGTTTGTTACAATTTATGAACTTAAATTTTGTCGACTACAAATAAAAATAATAATACGAAACAAGTTTATGCCGAGCAGTAGAAAAAGTTTTTATTTTCCTTTCTCTTAATGTCCCCATTTGATTTATTTTTTCACTCGACTGGCGAAATCCCTCAAATGGCAACCATATAAGGATATAAAAAGTAATTTTGATTTATAGATAGATACGTATGTATGTAAGTATATATTTAGGTAGACATATACGATTAATTTAAAGCCGTATTCGTGAAAAGAAATTCATAAAAGAAATGTATGAGCTGTGGGTGGAAATGTAATTATGTTACGTAGGCTTGACATAAAAATGTGATTGACACCTGAAATAAATAAGGCAAAAAAAAATACAAAATTAGAAAAATTAATTTACAGTTATAAAAAATAATTAACAGAAATAATAAAAACAAATAAAAGACAATAAAATAAGATAAGTTATGATTAAATAAAAGACATTAAAGAAAAAAATTAAACGAAATAAAATGAAATAAAATTAAAATAAAATTTAAAAAAATAAAATAAAATAAATAATATAAAATAAAAAAATTAAATTAAAAAAATAATATAAAATAATATAAAATGAAATAAATGAAATGAAAAGAAATAAGAAAAAATAAAATGAACAAAAAAAATAAAAATAAAATAAAATCTAAGATGAAATAAAATATAATAAAATTAAATGAGTTAAACTAATAAATATATAATTAAAATAAGAAATTAAAATAAACTAAAGTAAATTGAAATAAAATAAATGGAATGAAAATAAGTATAAAAAAATAAAATGAATAAAAATAAATAAAAATGAAAGAATATAAATTAACAAAAATAAATAAGATTAAAATAAAACAGAGGAAATGAAATGAAGGAAATAAAATTAAAAAAATAAAGAATTAATAAAAATTAAAAAACTTAAATTAAATTAAATTTAAAAAAAATAGAATTAAATTAAATTAAATTTAAAAAAATAAAAAAATTTAAAAAAATTTGAAAAATATAAAACAAATTAAAATAAATAAAA
Organism: Neoceratitis asiatica; assembly: GCA_030068015.2. Taxonomy (NCBI): domain Eukaryota; kingdom Metazoa; phylum Arthropoda; class Insecta; order Diptera; family Tephritidae; genus Neoceratitis; species Neoceratitis asiatica. Next base: position 10,927,498 of record CM061528.1, read on the forward strand.
TGAAATGAAATAGAAAAATTAAATAAAATTAAATAAACAAAATGAAATAAAATGAAATAAAATGAAATTATATAATATGCACTTTCAGTTTCGATGATTTTCAGTACCAATATTTATTCGAATTTACATTTTCAGAATACCAAAATTTACATTATTAGATTTATTTTTGACCCAAACCCTCATATCAGCAAAAGTCGGTTACATGTGAACTATAATGACATAGTCTTCCGATTTCAATGATTTGCAGTACCAATGTAAAATACTTTATATATATATGTATTTAGCACCCAAAATCACATAGGTGTTCAAATCGGTTGTATGGGAACTATGTGTATAATCGAACGATCTGGCCGGGTCCGATAAATGATTAATACATTACAAAAATTCATCCGCTTACAATGTATCGTTCAAATATCTCAAAAACGGAGAGATTAGACTAATTTGCGTTCAAACAGACGAATTGGCAGACGAGCACGGTTAGTATCTCTTATCCTTCTGGTTCTTACATACATATTTCGGATCCAAGTTAATTGTGAATAAAACAAAATATTAAATAAAATAAGACATGCTCAGCAATCGTCTATAAATATATCATTAAAATAAATAATATTTAGCTCTTGCAACTTAGGCTCATCCAACATTCTGTAATTTATAGTAAATTTGATCATTTTTACTCACAAATAAGATATCTTGTTGCAAATATGTATGTAATATACATATATGTATTGTATAAGTATAACCACATTAATTGGGATCATGAAAAAAAATTACTTTTTTAATTAAAATTCACATTGTGAAAGCTGCAGTCAAAGAACCTTATATTGCTTTAATTTTTAATCGTCAAAAAAAATAAGTAAATACTAACAACAACAATAGTAGTAATTAGAACATGAAATAAATCATTTCGTGCACAAATGTCTGGGTTGAGTTGCAATATAGGCTTGGTTGTCTGACTGATTGCGCTGATGGCGAGCGTCAAAATATAAACGCAACGTAAAGCGATAAGTAAGAAATTTAAAGAAAAAAGTCTTAAAACATAAAGTGCAATAATTTACAAGACGTTAAGGAAATAAATTACAAAGGCAATTAAGCTGCGGAATTGAATTATGTACAAAAAAATTATACGAAAAATAAAACATAATAAAAAATGATAATTAACAAAAAAAACACAAAAATTCAGCAATTTTTCACTAAAACAACAACGGATTAAAAGATAGCATGTGTGCAGTAAGTGCTACAACAACGACTTATTTAAAATTACTTCGATTGGTGCACGCGTAGTCAATTATTATAATTTTTTCTTTTTAGTTTTTAAATTAAATTTTCATGTATTCCTTAGAATTCATGCTTAATGGTGCTTAAAGTGCCTGGTAATAGCAGACGGAGGAAATTTAAAAGCATTTTAAGAATTTATAAAATAATATATTTAACGTAAAAGTGTTAATTGCCATGTGTTTTAAGTTCTACACAATAAAAATTGTATTGACATTTAAATTTCATATCGAATTACTGCAAACGAAAAACTAAAAAAAATAAAACTCTTTCATCCTCAACGTCAATACGAACGATTGCCGCAGTATTACCCTATAAATTATGCAACCTGTTATCAACGCTGCAATTTGACATTATTGAAGTGCCTGTTAACTGCAGAGAGTATTCTAGAGCTTGATGTGATGCCCTTTTCAACAATATATTCAATTTTCATTTTGCCAGCACTTTTGATGCTAATTCACTTTGGCCAGCACATACTGCTAGTCCAATAGAATTTTTCCTTGTCCCCACTATCATGCCATTACTCTATGTAATATGCATTCGGCCTGCATGTGTTCGGTCTAATGGTCACGGCCAAAGCAGTCAGCAACTAATCAAATTGGAACGAGCGCACAGAGTGTCTGTAGAGTTTTGCAGTAAATTGAGTATACAAGAAAGTGTGCTTAAAAGTAGCCGAATAGGCAATCACACACGAATAGTCGCTTGCTAGCCAAATGACATGATTTTAACGAGACGATGAGTCCCATAACCGCAATATTGCCCACTTGGCAATAGCCAACATGAAGCCAAGCATAAATAGTGGTTAGGAAGTAATAAGAAATTCATTGATATGAAAACAATACGAATAGTCATAGAGAGATGTTAGGAATGTAGTCAAAACGCTGCCTTCCCAGTAAAGACCCCTGTTACTGTGCCTTACTAATCAACAAAAGCGGTATCAGTACCTCTTTCAGGAACATCAATAGTCAGCTTTTATATATAAGACTTCAAGACATGTAAGAGAACAGGAACAGTCTTCAGGACACTTTGGCTCCCGAACCAATGAATATAAGTACATTCGCAAATGATGCCTGGAAATCTCGCCAGCAAATAGAAAAGTCTTCAACACAACGACTTTCGGAAGTGTACGGAAGCACCCCAAGATCAGTTTTTAGCTTAACAAAAGCAACCCAGTCGTTTCGCGCCAACTATATTAACCAACTGAAACCAGGTCCTTTTACGCCTGATCTTTCCAACGCTTTGGAGGAGTATTATCATCCATTCGGACAACATGATCTAGACAGCGTATCTGCTATCTCTTTATTCGCTGAACTATGTCAATGTTGTCGTTGCGAATGCGCTGAGGTCACTACATCTTAAGCAAAACCTACGAAAACTCCTACTGCCTACTCGTATGTCTCCAACGTTCATACCTCTGCATCACATAGCAGAAAAGCTTTTTTCGTCGAGAAAGGGCTTTATTTTACAATCGTCCCATAAACGAATTTGGAGTATCTACCGATAGGGATTAGAATAGCTCAAATCGTTGATATAAAATAATAAACAGTTAGAGAAGTAAGAGAGCGAAAATCCATATCCCAAAATTTTTTAGGTGAAATTCTTAAAAAAATTTAGAGAATAATAAAGATTGAGGGACTTTCTCTTTCCCAGTGAAATAATTTAAATATTTCTTTACAACTTCTTAGTACTTCTTCTATTTAGGTTTCACTCTAAAATTTAAAAATTATAATTTTTGCAAAATACAAAACTTTATTTAACGTATTTCTCAATTGTCCAAAGCTTCTGGATTTGGAAGCCAACTCTACGCAAAAACAAGTACCATAACTACCGAAACTATGATTTTTCAACCCTTGTTTTCGTTTTATGACATGTTGTTGTTGATACCCCTCGATTTCGTTATTATCACTGGCATGGTATTTTGTTTTGGCAATATGACAACAAATTTTTATGGCAAATAAACAAAGTGTGCAAATTTCGACAAATTCCTGAAAAAGGACATCAAATTAAATAGAAAGCGTAACGCCACACCCCGCTGCAGCCGAATTTAGTGCGGGAAAGTTAATAGTTGAACCACTCGCTTTGCCTTTAAGTATACTGTATGTATGTAGTCTTATATTGCGGGATGGGGTCTTTGTCTAAAGTTGTATGAAAAGTGAAAATAACTTTTACTACCATTATGTGGCAGTCGTGCATATAAACGAATCACTGACGTTCAGACATTGATTGTGTTTTTCGGGGTCGTTGGCGTACGTCGTACGTCCGCGGACTGCAATAAAAAGCAACAATAGCTACTTTAATATATGTGTACATACATATGTACATACAAAAGTATAGTCAATGCCGGTTGGCGTCAGCATGCGACTCCTTCAAAGGCATGCCTGCCTGTTAGAATTCCAAGTGCACATGCACACGCTCAGCCGTCTACTATATATAAGTACATATGTATATGTATGTTTACACTAGTATAACGTATAAAAGTTAAGTTGTAAAAATGCGTTTTTACGCTGTTGTGTGGGTGTTCCCATATATGTATATGCTAAGTCGTATATACATACGTATATGTGGGGTGTGGCTGCTTTCGCCTTGATTTCAATGCTCCTTTTTTTGCATTTCTGCTGCCTTTCCTGCACTGGTAGTTTGTTGTAGGTAGATGATATTTTTAGGGTTTTACATTTATTTTTGCTTCTGTTGGGTCGCTACGTCGCGCCAAAGTGCATATAAATAAATACAAAATTCATAGCATTGTCGCGACAACGACATCCTCGTCTGGGGTTCGCTGTCCTTCGAAATATACATATATGTGTGTAGGTTTGTGTGTATGTTTTGTGTGATATGTTGGGAAGAGTTTGTAACTACAGCTGGGTTCGAGGATAATGTTGAGGTTAAAGCTATTGGCATTACATTCGCGTGCTTTTGCTGATATGCATACATATAAATATGTATATAACGTGCTTGTTTGCGGTTCTTGGCGCCATAAAAGGATAATTACATACAAATTAAATTGGCTGCACTTTAAATTGATAGCTTTCTCTATATCGCATTTTAAACGCTGGTCACATCTCATTTGGGAGTTGCTGTAAAAATGAAATGGAGAGTTAATTGGAAGTCACATTTGAATGTATATATTTATTGATAGCGAAAAAACTTTGTTAAAATCCATTTAGTTTCCTTTTTTTTAATTAGCCAGTTCTTTAATTACTGTTTGGGTATATCGCTCTTTTAAATTTAATTAAAAATTTCTTTTTGACAAACAAGAAAATATTTTTAAGCTCAAATTGGTCTTCTTGTTAATTCAAAAACTCCTATTATTGCTGCTGTTTATTCCAAAAATCTAAAAAAAAAATATTTTAATTTACAATTATTTATTATTATTATTTGTTATTTTTGGCGTTTTGTAACCGATGAAGCGATTTTCGGCCGAGCTCCTGCTCCAATTTGTGGCTTTGCGTCTTGATGTTTTCACCAACAAATGTAGGGACCTACAGTTTATTTTAAGCCGCCTCCGAACGGCTGATGGATTTTTATGAGGGGCTTTTATTTCATGTCAGAAATACACTCGGAGTTCTTGACATGCCCTGTCGAGGGGCGACCGCATTTAGAAAAATTTATTTTCTATAATTTTGGATGATGGTGGAACCTGGACTCGAACCCAGGCCTTCCGAATGGCAGTGCGCAATGCTAACCATTCGGCTATCGCGGCTACAAATATATACAATTTTTTATTTTATTTAAATAAAGTTTTTAATTTTATTTTTAATTTTTTTTTTAATTTTTTTTTTTTTACTTTGTTTTGTTTAGTTTTATTTTATTTTTTATTTTATTTCATTGTATTTTTATTTAATTTAATTTATTTAAATTGTTTATTGTGACCTGTAATTGATTTAGTTTATAAGTTAATAAGCTTAATTTTGTTTTGAATAGAATATTTTTGTTATACAGCAAAGAAAAATGGTAAAAGTGACAGCTGTTTCGGAGATCACCGGATCTCCTCAACAGACTTATTATGGCAGGGACCAACTGGTACTGACTTCACACACTGAGCCGACATCTGCCATGTAATGTATTGTTGTATTTTATTGTATTTTTTGTATTAATTTTATTATTATTTTATTCTCTTTCTTTTTTTTTTAAATTATTTCATTCAATTTTTGTTTAAAATTATTTTATTTTATAATATTTTATGTTATTTTCTTTTATTTTGTGTTATATTATTTTATTTATTTTTTTTTTATTGTCTTTATTCAAATCGAAAATGTTATAAATTTGATTTAATTTATTTTGTTTAAGTTTTCAACGATTTATTTTAATATACTTTATTTTATTTTATTTGATATATTAACATTTTTGATTTGTTTTAATATTTTAATTTTATCTATTTAATATGTTATTTTATTTCACATAAACTTATTTTATTTAATTTTTTTTATATATTTTATTTTATTTTAATTCATTTTATTTATATAATTTTTAAATTTTTTATTTAATTTTTTTATATTTTTTTTTGTATAACATATTTTATAACATATTTGATTTGGTTTAATTTTAGCGTGTTATATTATTTATTTTATTTCTTTTCTTTTTTTATATATTTTCTTTTGTTTTAATTAATTTTGTTTAAATTAATATATATAATTTTATTTTATATTATTATATTTTATTGATTTTTTAAATTAGTTTTATAACATTAATTTACATATTTTATTGTATAACATTTTTAATTTGTTTTAATTTTAATTCATTATCTTAATTTTATTTTATTTTATGTTATTTGATTTTAATGTAATTTTTATTTTATTTTTATTTTAGTCTATGTTATTTTATTTCACATAATTTTATTTTATTTTAATTTTTTTATATTTTATTTAATTTTGATTATTTTTTTATTTTATGTATATAATTATATTTTATTTAATGTTTTTAAATTAATTTTATATCATTTTATATATTTTTTTATAACATTTTTAATTTGTTTTAATTTTAATGTGTTATATTTTATTTTATTTTATTTTTTTATTTTGTATTTTATTTTATTTTATTTTTAATTTATTTCGCATTATTTATTTAATTTTAATTGTATTCTTTTATTTTAATACCAACACGAATCCGCGATATTGAAAAATAGAAAAGAAAAACATCATATAATAATGAATCAATAAATATTTAGTTTTTATCAACTGCCTATTATATTTGTATATGTTTTGCATTTGAACAAGCAATACTGCCTCAGAATTGATTAAATTAGTCTGCTTTGCTTCTATTATATTTATCGCTTCAAACGTCGTGCCTCTGCCACTCACGATAACCTTTCTCGGTCATACAAACAGAAAAAAAAGCATTTTCCAAACAAGGCAACTTGTAATTTTAAATTGGCATAAATAAATGGGCTTAGCTAAATAAAATATTTATAATACTAACTTTTTGTATTTTTATTTTAGTTACTTTGTAAAATGGATATAAAACATTTTAAAATTTTTAATTTATTTTTTATTACAATTGTATAGAATTATATATGTATATATCCAAACAAACTTGTATCAATACAAAAAAATAAAAATTAAAAATAAACTCTCGCACAAAAAATCAACAACAAGCCAAGCTAGCCTAGAACAATTCACAATTGATTTTGCCGATTTAAAAAGTAATTTTTCCGCTCTCTAATATATTTAATTGTTCAAGCTTTGTAGTTGGTTTTTTCTTTGTTTTTGCTTTTTAATTATTGTGCTAAGGCAGTTTAAGCGATATTTGCTTGTTTTTAATTTATTTTAACACTTATTTATTTATCAATCATTAATATAATGTACATATGTAGATACGTAGTCATAGCTGTATTAACACTAATGCTAAAAGCTATTTATATGTGTAAAGCCTAAAGTATTTAATTAGCGTATAGACTAGTGGAAATTGGTACGTTTCGCATACGTGTGAATACTATTTGTGCACACAAATGTAAATATGTATGTACATATATCAAGCGAATTATATAAATTGCTTAAAAACTTTTTTTTTTCATGAAAAATTCTCACGTATAAATATTATAATGCTGATATCATGTTGCTATCTTTGCTTTAACTCAGTATTTTTCTATTTAGTATATTTAGCAAAGTCATTCAGAGAAATTTTAAACAATGTAATTGAACATAAATTAAGATATTTAAAATAAATATTTATTTTTTTTTAAGTTTTTCAACTATATTTTGTAATATTCTATACTTTGATAAGGTTAAAATATACGGTGTAATATATTGGAAAGAAATAAAAAATATTAATTTCCTAATAAATATTATAGCAACTAATAAATATGAAACAATATGTGTACAATATGATTTGTCAAATAGAAATAATAGACTCAGATCTATATAAAGGGGTTTCCAATAGGGATGATATGATTTCTAAGTGTCGTTTTGGCCATTTTTAATATCTCATGATCTGTCATTATTTTCATTGTATTCAGTAATGTTTACAATTCCATCCATGGACCACCATAAAAGTCGTGAATTTGCTGATTTTGCCTTGGAACAACTTGAAAACGATAACGATTTTTTTTTAAATAACTCATCTCCGATGAGGCTCACTTTCATCTGAGTGGTACGGTAAATAAACAACACTGCCGATTCTGTTGCGAAGAAAATCCACGAATTGTTCATGAACAAGCATTACATTCACCTAAATTGAAATTGTTTGGTGTGATTTCTGATCTGGTGGAATCATCGGTCCGTACTTCTTTCGAAATGAAGCTGGTAGCACCGTTACTGTCAATGGAGAGCGGTATAGATCGATGATAACCAACTTTTTATGGCCACAATTGGAAGAAGTTGATTTTAACAACATCTGGTTCCAACAAAACGAGGCTATGTGTCACACAGCACACGCAACAACCGAATTATTGCGAGAAAGGTGTGGAGATTCGATTATTTCAAGAAATTGTGACATTGAATGGCCTCCAAGAAGTTGTGATTTAACACCATTAGACTACTTCTTGTGGGGTAATTTGAAGTCATTGGTCTTTAGCAATAAACCAGACTCTCTTCAAACTTTAAAAGTCAATATTGAATGTGCTATTCATGACATACGACTTGATTTATGGGAGAAAGTGCTCAAAAATTGGGTTAATCGAATTCGTTCCTACAAAAGAAGTCGTGGAGGCCATTTGAATGATGTTATATTCAGAACTTAATTGTATCGATTTTAATTCACATTAAATAAAAAGCATTTAAATTTCCTTAACAATTTTTGTGTTTCTTTTTTAAAAGAAATCATATCACTCTTATTGGAAAGCCCTATATTTATGTAGTATATCAGTAGTTATCATATAAGGAATGCACATACCCACAACTCTATTAACTTATTCTTATCAAAATACAATCACGTTATCGCATAATGATAAAAACTTTTTGAGGTGTGAACCCCCAATTTGGTTCATACATGCATACATACATATGTATAAGCATCACATTAGTAATCACATTACTGGCACCAAGAATACGAGCTGTAGAGAAATAACTCAAAAGCAAAACTGACTATAATATAGGGTGTTTTTTATAGAGGTATAGAACTTTAAGTTGGCGTTACTTTTCAAGATGGCGACCGATTTAGCAGCTGTCAAGTGATTTATTCTCAGTTTGCTTTGGCAATTCATCATGAATAGACTCACGCCTGAACAACGCTTGCAAATAGTGCAATTTTATTTCGAAAATAATGGTTCTGTGCGGAAAACGTATCGCGCACTACGTCCAATGATACGGAACAATGATTCCACCAGCCCATAAAGCGCACCAAACAGACAGCTTTTCTGGATGTAACGGTGTTTCAACATACACTTGAGGATTACCTTCACTCCAATAGCGGCAGTTTTGTTTGTTGACGTAGCCATTCAACCAGAAGTGCGCTTCATCGCTAAACATCGCTAAAATGGACGTAGTGCGCGATACGTTTTCCGCACAGAACCATTATTTTCGAAATAAAATTGCACTATTTGCAAGCGTTGTTCAGGCGTGAGTCTATTCATGATGAATTGCCAAACCAAACTGAGAATAAATCACTTTACAGCTGCTAAATCGGTCCCCATCTTGAAAAGTAATGCCAACTTAAAGTTCTATACCTCTATAAAAAACACCCTATATATACATCGGCGGCCGCAATAGCCGAGCGTTTAGCATTGTGTACTACAATTCGGAAGGCCTGGGTTCGAATCCAGGTTCGACCAACCTCCAAAATTAAAGAAAATAAATTTTTATAATTGCGGTCACCCCTCGGTAGGGAATTTCAAGCCCTACGAGTTTCTGACATGAAATAAAAGCTAGTAAAAAACATCAAGATGCAAAACCACAAATTGGAGGAGGAGCTTGGTTGAAAATCGCTTCAGCGGTTTCAAAGCGCCAAATATATACATATATATATATAATATATACTTATACAATTGTTACGATCGTCGGGTTCATGGTCTGGAACTATTTTGTAACAGTGTGGACACAATCAGAACTAAACTAGACTGACAGCAACATTAATCCATTTTAACTGCGCATTTAATCGCATACAAATTTTTAGGTGATAGAGAACAGCCATGGAGTTAGTGAACAGTTGATTTATTTTTTAATTATATTTTCAGTTTGATGGCTTCAAAATGGATAGAAAACAAACAGTGGTCCACAATAACTATTTATTACTAAATTCATACATATATGAAATTACAATAAAAAACCGCATTGTCAATTTTCCAGAGTACAATGTGGTAAAGACGGCTGACAACACTTTCAAAGAAAATTATCGAATTATACACAGTGCTTAAAATAGTTTCTTGAAGCTATCTATAAGCCTCTTATTCCTATATACGTACTCGAGTTCGAAAACCACTTACAGCGAATTAGCATCTGATGAAGTGGAGGTCGTGAAAAATTGTCACGTGACCATACCCAGGATTTCAGCCCTGCAGCATTCTCAAAAAAAAAAAAAAGGATTATTAAACTAGAGATATTTCGTAATGCCTGGAACTACGGAAAAGTCGAACAAAAAATTTCACTAAATGGCGACTATTGAAAACAAAAATTATTTAACCTTAGTTTTTGACTTCTCGAATATTTTTAAAAATAGTAAAAATTGAAATTTGCAGATGAGCGTAGTTACAGACTTAGAGAAGTCTATAAAGATGACCCCTCAAATTTCAAGTAAATCGGTAAAGTAGAACTTAAGAAATCGTTGGCATCGTTTTGAAAAATGCGGTTTCGAGAAAAAAGCATTTAAAGTTTCGCGTAAAGGCCCAGACGGTATGGATGCCGCGTCCAAAAATTAGCTATATCTCCGAAAATAATTTGAATTTTAAAAAATCCTCTTACAGACATATTTTTGAATAGCTAAACTTTAAAAATATGCACAAAAAACGAATTTTTCAAAATTCTATACTAGAAATTAAATTTTTAATCTTCGTTTTTTTTTTTGAATTTTAATTTTAGTTGCGTTTAATACTATTTGTATTTACTTCAGAAACCTTTAAATATCATAGGTACACCCTGTGTTTATATGTATAAAAGTTAAAAAATAAAAAATTTATTTATCGAACATGCGAAATGGCAAAGCGAAGAGGTGCATATGCATGCGCATATGTATGTATATTAATTCTACGAAAACACCTTTTGTTAACTGCGTAATTTTCCACATAAGCACAAGATAAACATATAGTAAATAATAAGGTTTAACAAAGGAAATATTTATGCAGATGCACATACATATATGGATATTATACATTTGTATATACGTATACATATGTGTATACATGTATGTGCATTCATATAAGTAAATAATATAATGGACAATAAATCATTAAAATGATTTTTGAAATGTTTTAGTTATATGCATACATATACAAAAGTTGTATATATGTATGTACGCTGAAGTTTATACCTAAATGCTTTATACATACATATGTATGTAGTAAATTTGTTATAAATATATGGATTTGTAAGTATTTATATCCTATTAAAATATATCGCTTTTATATGTTTTTGCCTTCGAATCAATTTGCTTGCAATTTTTGCCTTCAATTCACACTAACGTCACGCGCTGATAAATACATACTCGTACATACTCCTACATATAGATATAAGTATACCAAAACCTTTCAACGCAATCGCAAATTCTGGGAAGAATGAGCCCACCCAATGAGCCAAAACGAATCGTGATCAACTTGTTAGGCGCGAAATTTCACAATTTTTTTTTTTACAAATCAAAAATTTATTTTGTTTTAATACAAACAAGAAAGTTTAGTGAACTCAAAAATATGCTTTTTGAGAATTTGTGCCGAAATGGCTTTCTTAGCATATTGTTGAAATTTCACAAGGACCCAACAAAGGCGCCTCTATCTACCTACCTTTCAAGTATTAAACACACACATATACGTCCATAAACCACATCAGATTTATGCAGTCGCACCCTTGCCACCAATGTTATTAATTTCTCATTTAAGCAGTCATAAATATTGGCAACCATGGACAAAAACGGCCAGTATGCATTGGCTATGTAACGAGCCAATAGAGTATGGCACGCTTTTTAATGGACCGCACTTGTAGTTGTTGGTTGTCAGGCAATTTAAAAATTTAGCGACATTTTCATTTTCTCGGAACTCGGGACACATTGCACATTTTCAACACTGCATTTGTCGCTCTTTCAAAATGGGAACCCTAGTTGAATGACGGATTTTACAGTGAATGCAAAAAAAAATATTTAAAAAGAAAGCATGAAAATTGAAAAGAAATGGCACTTTACTCTTTGACATGTGTAATAAATTTGTGTTTGTGTTTTGAATAATATACAGTAATTTATTGTAATGTCAAAACCTCAAAAACAAAAAGGAGGAGACACAAAGTAAAAGCAAATTCATATGTGCATTCACCATACGCCTGCATATGTACTCGTGCATAGAAGCAGGAGAAGGTACGCCTTTGCAAAAAAAAAAAAATTCTTCACTGTTTCTCCAATACAACGAAAATGTGCTTATTTCCACATGAACTATTTTTACTTGAAACCAACGGATATTATTTGTAAAGTTGTATGCTATCGTGCGTACTTTGCCCTGAATTTTTGCGGCCTGTGCTGCTGAATTAGTGGAATGTTGGCTGGTGCCAGTGCAGCTACCCCACAGCGCACACAACAGCTGTCAACTGCATGCCCTAGTGGAGTTTTCAAAATATATATTATACTACTCGTAAATCCCCTGACACATGCACAAGTGATGCGTGAAAGTGAGAGTGAGTTGATGTTTATTTTAAAATGCAAACTGTGCAAATATGAAATCTATTTACAGTTTACTTCAGTACAATAACAATGTAAAAGTCTGAAATTCTTGAATACTTTAGGGAAAATCAATTTACAGCCTTACTTGTGCCATTGATAATGTCATTTATATGTATTTTCATTAGGTAGTTGGATAAAGCGGGTGTCTGATGACGCATCTAGGCCTTTTGGAGGCTTATTGTGATCCTATTGGGACTAAAATTCCCCTCGCACCGCCATGTACTCTCTGAACCACCTTGTGGTCTTAACAAACTTAATTAAGTTGAGTAGTTCGGCAGGGAATATTAATCCCTTCGAGTGTATTACTGATATGGAATAATCAGCTTCTCGGGAAAATTTATCGGCCCTGCAGAGGCGACTTAGTATAAACTGCAGATCCAAATTTCGAGATATTGTCTAAAACCCAAGGCCGAAAGTTGCGCACCTTTTTCTATACAAAACCTTGCAGTCCCCAAAAAAATTTTCTACAGTCTCCTCTTCTTTATAATTCCTGGCAACTTCTACAGTAATCGTTGTTTGACATGGCTACCAACAAGACAGTGACCCCCTAGCACTCCTATTAGAGTTCTTATGTCATTACTTTTATATTTCAATAACCGGCATGTGCGGTTCCTATTCAATTCTGGTCACGTTTGTTGGCTTGTTGAGGAAGTTAGTTATTGCTTCCGGCAAGCTATTATTTAACATGTTTTCAATAAAATATTTTCAAGTAACCAGAGACATATGCGTTCTCTCTTTATCTAATTATAAAGTGGTGCCTAATCTAGCTAGTTCATCTGCTTCACAGTTGCTGAGAATGGCTTCGTGTACTAGAACCCATTGCAAGTTTATTGTGTATTAGGATGCTAGTCCTACTAACACATCAGGACATTATTTCAATATCTTTGATGAGATCCTAAAACATTCTAATGATTTCAAAGGCGTATAAATATTTCTTGTTATAATAACGCTCTTTGTCAGAACAAGAAGACTCTCTTTAACTGAAGCCAATATCCGCTTTAAGCAACGCGATTCTGGTATCTAATTTTGTCGAAAAGTCACCTTTGTATACTTTCAATATGCTTTCGATATAAGTAAAACCTCAACAAAAAATATAAAAAATCGGTTTAAAGTTCTACAAATTAAAGATTCTCAAGTAATTTTTCCAACTTCGCATATATGTAGGTATGCCCGATTCAAAACCAAAATATTTCTCATGATCGTCAGGGCATCAATGTAATCTAAAAAAATTTAAACCAGTATTGTAAAGGTTTCATTAAAATTTTCCAATATTTAAATTTAAATTTTTTTAAATTACATTTTCTTATTAAAAAATTTTTAATAATAAGAGAATTAATTCCCCTTTTCTTTAGCTTGCACCTCTCTCGCTTGTGTGTCCCGGCAGTGAAGAATCCCAATTGAAGCATCCCACACGAAAATATCATAAGACCTTTTTATTCACTTTTCGGTTCCTTTCTGCTTCTCAACATTCTCTACATTTTTGCAAACTCTCTTTAATAAATGCATCAATATTTGTATTGATAGAAAAAAGTTTACTATAATTGTGTGTATTGTTGGTTAAATTTCTCTCATTACTTGACTAAACACCAATGACCATTAAATATGTAAGTAACAGCAGAAACGTGTACGTAAATAGTTAAATAGTTTTGCGTAGGTGTCATAGAGATTCTATACTCCAACGAGGCAATCGTAACCATCTGTTCGACACTATTCCACACTTCAAGTCGTGCTTGGTACTGGGAAAAATGGAGAACATTTGACAGCATTTGACCATAAATGGTAAAAGTAATAGAAATGTGCAAAGTTTCAACAACAACATTGGCACTATAGACCACGATCTCAGTGAAGGGGCAAAGGAGGGAATTCTGTGTTTGAAGGCCAACACGAGAATACTTATATAATGTATAAATGACTGACTGACTGGCTGGTAAACAGTGTTGAATAGTAAGTAATGCGGTTAGGCGCTCCCCACTGCAAATAGTGTGTACTAGTTTACGCGAATTTATTTAAGTTGCGCTGACTGACTGGCTGACAACGGCGCCGTTAAGCTACACTGACATATTTGCAATAAAATGTGTTGAAAAAATATATACATACATAACATACATATTTATTACATTATATTGAATGTCACTTCGACTTTGTGGTTTTTTTTTTTCGTGCACATAGTAGCCCTCCCTCCCCACCACGCGTGTGTTCATATTGCGTGCAATAAAGTCATTGACTCCTCGTATATACTCTTATATATAAATGTATAAGTACATATGTTAATTTTATATATATATATATATTTTGTGTTCATATATTTTACTGTAATTATTTCTCCTTTCGGTTTTCTACATTATCTTAATCGGATATTTTTTTTATTTGAGTTTTATATCTTTTTTTCTGTGCTTAAATTTTCAACGCAAAAATTAAAAATTTAGTCACGTTCAATACTTATATACATCAGTATTTTATGGTTGCGATATACAAATTTTAATGTGTATTTTTTTAAATACACTTACTAGGCTCATTGTATTTGTGAATTCCTTTCAAGGTTTATCTGGGATTTTTTTTCTTATAAATAAAAATATTACTTCCTTTGCAACTCCGTCTCACTTATTGACTGTTTATTATTTTAGGAAATAGTATACGTGAGTGGAATTGTTTTATTTTGTATGAGAGGAGTCTGAACTTGCAAACTTCCAAAGCAAAAAATTGGCAAATTATTTATTTGCTAAAAATTAATATATTAACCTATTACAGTAATAATTCACTTGAACTTAGTTAGATACCAACCCATAACGAATTTTTTAGTTTTATTAAAAATCAACTTCATTTCTTCATATCTTCTTTACTGGTAGCAAAAGACGCATACACTTATTTTCCAGAACAAACCTGAGTGAATTCTAAAGCTAACCTAAATTTTGTATTTCATTTGCTGATATGTGAGTACAAAAAATAATTATTTATTTGTATTTCCACAAATTCACCAAATCGAAAGTACCAATTACACAGTTTTTTTTTCATTCTGACAACCTCGTCAAAGTTCAAATACCTCAGAACCAATTCACCAGAACTTATTTAATATTCATATGGCAGTCAATTGGGCGGATTTTTAATTGGCCTTATGCGAATGTAAAAAGGCAACTACCGACTAGCCAATAAATATTCTGGAAAGGAATGCCCATGCCATTTAAAAGCATTGAAACGTACCAACCTTCCTTAATATGCATAATTAAGTAAGTAAGAAAAGAAAATCAACAAATCGCTTGAAAATCAAATGTTAATATACAATGGCAAAATTTATATATTTATATATAATTTAATTGGTGTAGTATATACTTATTTAGTAAATATAAAGTAGTATTAGGAAAGCAATACGACTGAACGAGCAATGCAAATTATTAGGTGCTTTGTATTAAGTATTTATTATTAATATATTAATTAACATACAATATTTCTAGAAGAAATGGTAATTACTTTGAATTAATTGTGTAAAATATATATGTACATATGTACTAGCTTATTTGTATATGTTCTCACTCCAACATTTGTATGTAAATCAATATTTTATGGTTCATTAGGAAAATTTGTTTTAATATCTGAATAATTTTGGAGATATTTCATTCAGGATTAATGTACATAAAAATATACGTAAATACAATTTAAAATGCAATAGAAAATATAGTAAAATAATACATAAAAAATAGATTAAAATAAGATAAAACATATTTAATAAAATAAGGTAAAATAAAATAAAATGAAATTAAATTAAGTTAAATTTAAAAAAATTAAATAAAAGAAAAAAAAGTAAAATAAAATAAAATAAAATAAAATAAAATAAGATAAATAAAATAAAATAAAATAAATAAAATTAAAAAAAATAAAAACTAAAATAAAAGAAAAAATAAAATAAAAAAAATTAAAATAAAATAAAATAAAATAAAATAAACAAAAATTAAATAAAATAAACTTTGAAAAAAATTAAAAAATTAAATTAAATAAGATAAGATAAATAAAATAAAATAACATAATATTAAATTAAAAAAATAAAGTCAAATACAAAAAATAAAATAAAAAATAAAATAAAATAAATGAAATAAAGTTAAAGGAAATTAAATTAAATTAAATTAAATTAAGTAAAATAAAATAAAATAAAAGGAAAGAAAATTAATTGAATTAAATTAAATTAGATAAAGTAGAAGAAGAAACAAATAAATTAAAACATAGTAAAACATAATAAAGTTAAATTATATTAAACTAAATTACATTAAATTAAAAAAAGTAAAAAATAATAATAATAATATAAAAAAGGTTCAGAAAAATAGAATAAAAATAAGTAGCAGAATTTACATACATATAAATGCCTAATTAAATAAATATTTATAAAAACAAGTTCGCAGTAAATAATATATTCGATCAAATTCTTACCCACATTTGCACATTCATTTCAAAACTGCTTAAGTACACGTATTTAATCAATTTATGCATGTTCACATTGTATTTATATGTATATATATGCAAACATTTATTTATTAATGTTGTGTATGTACATACATACATATATGGGTACAGCCAGTTCGTCGTCATTGTCGCCAGCGTTGCCGTCTTCATCGATGTCGTCGTTGTTGTTTATTAGTTACGTCACTGCCTTGGTATACAAATTTAAAAATAGCTCAACACGTCAGCTTCACTGTGCCAAAAGCGTGAATATGAAGCGTTTACGCCGAGTTTACTGCTTACCTACTTAAGTGCAAATTTTTTTTTGTAGTCAACACTATCCACTAACTAAATATAATTTTAATTATTTATATGTATGTGCACACTTGTACACGCATACATGGTTTAATTTTTTTTTTTTTGCTCTTTTATCCAAAAGTTGTTTAATATGATAACGATTTTATTTTCACACTTTAAATAACAAATATTTTCAAGCATGTACATATGTATGTATGTATAAAAGAATTTACTTCACATATTAGATCATTTCGTATGCGATGTGCATAGTCTGTGAGCGTTCCAACAACTATCGATTCTTAGTTAACATTTCAAATTTTAAATTTGACAGTTTTTTTAACAACCAACATAAACATACGTTAATGATGTACATTTATGTATTGTTATCGGAAGTAATATAATCGTTACTCATGCTTAGTTAAATATATTTACGTCTTCCCTTTGAGCTTAACCGCAACGCTTTTTTTCACTTTTAATGATTTCAGTATTTTTAAAGTTTTTTATTTTATTTGCAATTCAATTAAATTTTTATGTTGACAGAAACCTATGAAAAAATTTGTTAAAAAATGCCGATTTTCTTTCGTTGTCATCGTTCGCATTCAATAACATTGGATACAATTCAACCGATCGGATGACAGCAATTGACCTATGTCACCCCATTTCGAGGGTACTATTTTCTATGAGTTCTAACTTAACTTACTCAATTTCATGATCAATAAAAATTTATTTATGATTATTTGCATATCTTTATATTGATATGGGAACATACATATATCCGAATATAAAAAAAAAAATTGATGTACTCGTAGGATTATAAAATCAAATTTAATATATGATCTGTGGACTAAAAATAATAAAATTAAAAAATTATTGCCTTTGAAAAGTAATAAAATTATATAAAATAAATAAAATAAAATGAAAAAAGTAATAGAAAATAAAACAAAATATAAGCAAATAAAAAAAATAAAAAAATATAATAAAAAGAAATTAAATTAAATTAAATTAAATTAAATTAAATTAAATTAAATTAAATTAAATTAAATTATAAAAAAATTAAAGTTTATAAAATATAAAAAAACTTGCTTTAAATAAATAAATGAAATTATAGTTAAATATATTAAATGAAATTAAAATTAGATACAACAAAAAATGAATAACATATAATAGAAGAGTAGTATTTAACAAAATAAAATTATATTAAAATAAAATGAAATAAAGACGAAATATAAAAAATAAATCAAAATAAAAAAATTAAGTAAATTAAATTAATTAAAAATACTAAACAAAATGAAAGAATATTAAGAAAAAAGCAAGCTGAAATAAATCAAAATGAAATTAAAAATTTAATATGGACTAAAGTCTAAAATGAACGAATGAAATGAATGAAAATTAATTAATAATTAAAAGATTAAATTTAAGAAGAAAATAATAAATATAAAAAATAAACTTATTTTTGATTTCTGAAATGTTGGAATTTTGCACCACATCAAAAAATAGCACTAAACATCAACATTAAATAAAAAAAATTATTCATGTGGCTTATTAATTGCATAAACAAATGTTAAAAATAATTTTCAGCGTAAACAACGTGCATACGAAAAAAGTACTGTCTTTTAATTAACTTTTTCTAATGTTTGCTCTCATATTTTTTATAAATTATTCTACAATATAAATATTTATGATCGTAAAAAGTACACAAGCGCTGCTAAGTTGAAAAGATTGTTATTTTGATCATGAATTTTTAAATCAAACACAAAATTACAATAAGCTATAGTTTTATTGCAACAATTCTTTTTTCGGTTAGCTTAGGAAATTTACTTACTTTACTACACAGTGCATAAAATTACAAGTTCCACTGATTTCATTGAATACTTTTTGTTACATAAAAAAACACTTTTTATAATAGTTCGAAAAATTTTCTACCGACAATAATTCAAAATTTATCTCAACATCTGTGCAACTCTAAGACAATCTGAATTCAATTTCAATTCTAAAATTTGTATGAAAGGTAGCCATATGGTCATGATTAAAAGAATTTTTTTTTGCTAAAAGCAAACATTAGAATTCACATGCTTTCAATTGTCAGCTAATTTCGACAAATTTAATGCCTTACAAAATACAAAAAAAAATTATATTTATTTTCGTAGGCATGTATATAGGCATAAATAGCACATATGGTCGAGTAAATGTAACTGATTGCACATAAAAATATTTTTAACATTAGATGTATATATATATATATATATATATATATATATATATATATATTTCTCAACATTTATATACTCAACACTAATTAGTTAGACGTTAGTTCGTCCTCGCATGCTTCAAATCAATCAGAGATCATTCAGTCAAATGTGAAATCTGAAAAATAAAAATAAAAAAATATGTGTAACACCTGTTTGAGGCATTGAAAAATGTTGACAAGACAGGCGTTGATACATATTTTTTGTATAAGTATGTATATAATTATATTTGTTTTTTTTTTCTCTAGGCATCGCAGTGTATTTAATTATTTTAAATTTTTTTTTAATTTTTTTCCTGCAAAAATTAGCAAAATAAATGGAAAATGTTCAAGTATTTTGTAGCTTATAACATTCACTAGAGTGTTCCGAAAAAAAAAAGTCAATTCGTTCAAAGCTACGCATATCCACACTTCTTTGACTATGTCAAGCTAAACCCCACATGATCCCCTCACAAAATAACTTGCCACAAAGCAAAAATGTGCGACTAAATTAATCGCGCAAGATTAAAGCGCTACAATGAAAACCGTACGAAAATAGAGCCAGCAAGGAAATTAGCGAAAATCGAAAGAATACAAGCAAATGAGCTAAATGTTGCAACTATTTTTGAAAGATAAAAATAAAAATGGAAAGAGGTAAAAATTAAGAGAATTGAAAAAAAATTGAAATGAAAAGTATAGAAATGCAAACCTAAAGAAATAAAAACAAAAATTAAAATAAAATAAAAAATTGGAAAAAAAATTAAGAAATTTTAATATAAAAAAATTAATAAAAATAAGAAAAAAAAATTAAAATTAAACAAAAATAAAAATATAAATAAATATGAAAAAATAGAAATAAAGAAATGAAAATAAAGAAAAGTATAAAAATAAAAATAAAAATAAAAATTAAAATTAAAATTAAAATTAAAATCAAAATCAAAATCAAAATCAAAATAAAAATAAAAATAATAATTAAAATAAAAATTAAAATAAGGAAAACTATAAAAATAAAAATAAAAATAAAAATAAAAATTTAAATAAAAAATAAAAATGAAAAGGAAAATAAAATTAAAAGTAAAAATTAAATTCTAAAAAAAAAATATAAAAAAAATAAAAGCACAAGAAAATGAAAATGAAAATAAAAAAGAAATAAATAAATAAATAAAATAAAAAATTTAAAATTAAAATTAAATAAAAACACAATTAATAAAAACCAAAAAATTAAACTATAAGCACAAAATAAAAATAAAAATAAAATAAAAATAAGATTCAAGGAAATAAAAAATTAAAAATAAAATAATAAAGAAATAAAAATTGCATTAAATTAAGGGAAACGTGTAGTTTGCTGCCGGAGCTGTACGCCAAAGGTGTTGGAAACACATATGCAATATATTTAAATAGAAAATGCAAAATAAAATTAAAAATATACATAAATATGATTACATGTGTTGCCAAAATACGAGTAGAGTGTATATCCAAAAAGTTGGCATAAAACTAAAAATAAAGTTTTATGCGTTTTTACTTACATATGTATGTATGTATCAACTTTTACTTTTTTTTTGGTTTGAGTTTTTTGTTGATATTTTTTTTGTTTTTTATTTTTTGCCATTTTACGCTTCTTATTGCTTGCCATACAATTTATAGAATATATTTTGCGATTGAAATTATAGCAAAAATGTTGCCATACAATTTGATAGCAAAATCCCTACCCATTATATATATATATATATGTTTTGTAGTACAACCTCATCAATATAAATTACCACAAGCTAATTTTGTTGTTGTACACTGAGACAAAAATGTTCAACTATTAATTGTACTCGTGAATTTGGTTTACTGTTTTTCCAAGCATTAGAAACGAAATAATTTTCTAAAAAATTGTCTTTTTAAATACCCGTTGAAAAACAACAAAGTGCCATCGTTAATATTAGTTTGAAAGTGCTATGGCAGTTATTTGAGAAGTATTTGTGCGCTACTAAGGCTAGGGTTATACTAGATTCAAATTTTTCTGGAATTGAGTACTAATAAAAATGTTTATTGGGTTTGACGCGCACTGCTCGATCAGCTAAATGAAAGAGCATTTTTTCCGTTTATCTGCATACTTATATCTATGCTACAAACAGACAGACGCCTGTCCGTCCATTTTTTTCTTTTTTTCTATTTTATTTAAACTTTTCGACTTATAGTGTTCTACTATATGCAGATATATTAATATGTATGCATGTGTGTATGTTCACGTATCTTATTGTCAGCACCAACAGTTTTTGTTGCTTTTTTGCCTTTCCGTGTGGGTTTTCGGTGGACCACATTTGAATTTGCGAATCGCGAGGCAATTCTTCTCATTGTCGCACTCATTGCTGCTCTTTGATCCACATGCGCGCGCGCTTTAACATATATGCATGTATGTGTACATACAAACATAGACACACAGCCTCTTTATACATACTTACAAACATATATGTCAGCTAGTTAATTATGCGCGCTCTATAGTATTAGTGTATGTATTTGAAATTCTTCAATTTGAAAATTTCCACTTTGTAAATAGTGAGAAGAAAATTTAGAATTTAGTTGAATACGAGTATCGAGCCCCTGAAGTACCTGCCCGGTTGAATATAGTGTGTGCATGTCTGTGCGTGTGTCCGGTGCGCGAATCACTTTTGCTTTTAAAAGAACGTTTAAAATATTTAATGAAAAATCTTTAAAGCGGAAAACGTGCCGAACAACAACAACAGCAATATATATATAAACAGCGGCAAAGAAAACGAAACGGATAGACAACTTCAGCGGGTTATCTAAGGAAAATTGAGCAGAGATTTTTTTGATTTATTGATTGTAACAAAAAGAAAACAATCAAAGAGGTCAATTAGTGCCTTAAAACAAGGAAGACGAAGAAGAAGACGCAACGAGGGAAAATAAACGCAAAAAAGCGTAGAGGAAAATTGCTAAACGAACGTCTATAATAATTTTAAAATAGACCATAACGAAATAATGAAAAAACAACAGCAACAACAACAAAGCGTAAAACGATTAACGAAAAAAATAGAGGAAAATAAATAAATACTCTAAAATCTTAAGGAAGAATTTTAACGAATTTACAAGCAATCAAAATTACGATTTTAAAACGAACTTAGAAAAACTTCAAAGAAAGAACCACAGTTTTCAAAGTAATACGACTTGAAAACAAAATTTGAAAAACACCAAAACCTGCAGTTTTCAAAGCAATCCTAAATAATTGAAGGCGTGTAAAATAAAACGCCATAAAATTTGATGGCTGTTTTACATCACCAAAAATTTAATATATGTACATATGTATGTATTTTGCAAAATAATTAAAATCCAACGTAAAGCACAAAATTTAAACACCTTAAAATAGTAGTGCACATGATTAGTAGTTTTGAATAAAAATAAATAAAAATCAATAAAAGCACCATAAAAGCTGGTATTTCTTCAGAGAAATAATTTCGCATATTTAATATTATTTTTATGTGCAATAAACACGAAAATTTTACAAAAATTTATGGGCTCAACGTAATTAAAGTTAAAATAGCATAACTCAATAAATCTACAAATATAATTTTCAAATTATTATGTTTTCGTCGATGATTTCGCACAATAACACAACCCAAAATAAGAGCAAAGCGCCTCCGCCGGCCATAAGCGGTTCGAAAACGGCTATAACGCCGCTAATTTACTACGACAATTTGCGAAGACGAATCTGTGAAGTGAGAAGTGTGCTCAAGAAATTTATTTTCAAACAAATTAAACCTCCAGAGCAACGATTGGACGGGTAACGTTAAACGTTAGTGTTAATGTAACCATTACCGTAATATGCGAAAAAGAAACATTAAAACTATGAAACAATATCAACACCACCAACGATAAAAGTAACACCAAAAATATACGACGATACGTTGTTTAAAAGCAAAACAAACGAACAACCACCAAACAACGTAAGCCAAACGAAGCGACAAATAACGAAACAAAGAATTGTACAAAAACGAAAAACGAAATTGTGAAATTAAACACAACAACAACGTTGAAGCTAGGAGAATTTAAAGGCGTGTCTCCAAAAACGAGCCGATCACCAACGCAATTTTAACGGAAGTATATGAGAAAAAAATGTTACATTTTTTCATATTTATTTATGGAGTGTCCGTTGAAATATTTTGGAAACAAAAAGTACCGAAAAGTACCGTTAGACAAATAATATTTTACGAACGTACAAATAAACAATTGTAAATACTACTGATTTGTGTATTTGTGAAAGTACATACAGTTATATTCTTTAAACTCAAAAAATTTTAATATTTTTATGTGTTAAACGCATGCATATTTAAAATATATATATACATATACAGACTTGTTATTTTGTTATATACCGTTAAAAGAAATTCTAATTGTTTTGTTGAAATATTTATAAGTGTGTGAAAAAGAATTAATTTATTGAAAAAAATACATGCAAACATATATATATTAAACGAACTAACGAAACTACAAGCAAGTGTTATAAAGGCAACGAATTACAAAAGAAAAAAATATATTTAAAAAATACTCAATTTACATATGTACAAAAAAATTAAATATTTTATAGTCAATTAAATTATATATGTATTTACAATATATATGCTAATAAGCAAACTTTAAATACGTTTTTTTTTTAATACAAAACTGTATATGTAATATAAATACAACAGAAGTTAGTGAGAACAACCCAAAAAACAAAAGAAAATAATTGAAAGTTTATAATATTTTTTTATAAATCGAAAACTGCTAAGAAACCAGCGAAACGAAAATAACAACCAAAAAAATATTAAATAATATTAAAACATAATTTTTTTGTTGAAATACTAAACTACTGAAGCAACTAACTACTGAAGCTACTAGGCAATCCAAAAGTCAAAACCGCCGTATTTTCAACCAAACTTTTTCTCTTGCGAGTTTTTTCAAAAAAAAAAGTGTAACAAAGACTTAAAACTAGTCATTAGAAGCTAATTCATATAAACTTATTACATACAAAAAATATTATTTTAGTATATTCAATGCAAACTATACTTTTTAAGACAAAACAACAACGTTATTGTTCATTAATTTTAAGTGAGTTAAAGATTGTATAAAAATACTACTGTAAGTAAAAAAAATACAAAATAAAAATTAAATAATTTTAATTAAAATTTGAAAATCTAATAAAAATTTATGAATTTTAAAATAATTAAACGAAAAATTAAGTAACGAAACAACAACAACAAACAAGCCTAGAAAAACTACAAACACTTTATTTCCTCATTTTAAACGTCGCGCACTAAAGACCTCTTTATGAAAAGGCAGCGTAATTATCAACCGTACCCGGCGTACCAGCACACCACCAACGCACAACAGCAACAACAACAACTACTACAACGCTACAACAACCACACAGCGCCTCAATTACATCACCACTTGCAGCAGCAGCAGCAGCAACAGCAGCAGCCACAACGCCCGCACACGTTGCGCCACGAACAACAGCAAGCGCAAGAGAAGTGCCAACAACACCAACAGAAACATCAGCAGCAGCGAATAAATATAACGCCTCCACAGCATTTGACAACAACGCCAACAATGTCACCACAACAGCAACAACCCACACTCACTGGCTACCAGCAGCCAGCAGTGTCACAACAACAGCAGCAGCAACAACAACAACAACAACAACTGGCGACGTCACAACAACACAGCCAACAACAGCAACAACAATTGCTAGTAAGCGCTTTGCAGCAACAGAAACAGCTGCAGTTACAGCAGCAGCAACAACACCAATTGACAGCTAATTATGTCAATTTACAACAACAGCAACAGCAACTACAACAACACCAGCACAACACAGCTGCTGCAGTGAATGCCAGTGGCAATTGCAATTTTTTGCCAACTACGTCATCGCAACAATATACCAATGCATGCAACGATTATTTGTCGTGCAATCAAAATGGCAACAACAATCACACAAACAACAGTAGTCAGAGTAGAAAGAATATCAACTTGAATTTAACAAATAACAATAATCAACAATTGCACCTAACGCAGTTGTCGTTGGCGAATAATCTAAATCCTAGTAATCGACATCTACAATTTCCACACCAGCAACAACAACAACAACTACAACAGCCACTACACTTGAACCATCAGCAGCATATGCAACGTCTGCAACAGCACTATCACCATCAGCCCCAGCAACAATATCAGTTAGAACAGCTGCAACAACAGCAACAACAGCAACAACAACAAATAATGCGTCAATATGGCAGCAATCATAAAAGTGATATCATTATCAATAATAATAATAACAGCAGTAATAACACCAGCAATGTATTAAGCAACCAACAACAATTGCAATTGCAACACTTACAGCTGCAACGCGCTTTATTGGAAAAGCAACAGCAGAAATATCAATTACAACAGCAACAACATATATCAGCTGCAGCTGTTACTAGCAATTGCAATTCTCTGCCTCTGCAAACAACCGCGGCAACGGCAGTGACGAGTGCCAATGATAACTATGGCAGCATCGGTGCTGATGGTAATGGTGACGTCGGCGTTGGCCTTGCTACGAACAACGCAGTCAATGAGACAACCGATAGTCGATTCTCGATGGATGCTTGCGAAATTGCAAATTTTCTAGCTAATGAGCTTTTTATGCAGCAGGTAGATGTTGGATAAATTCATAAAAATAGTATGCATATAAACCTTTATACATACATACATATATACAATGCTCGTATAAGTGTGGTATAGTAATTAACAGTAGAACAATGTGGGCAACACGCCTAGTTACCCAATAAACACCGTAAAATCTTTACTTAGCTTTTATAATTGATTGAAAATATTCAGTTTTAAAAACTTTCGGTGAAGAAAAAATTATAACAAGTTTTTTCGAACAAAGTCCAAAAGGAATCGAATCCGCCTCAAAAGGATATCAGATTCATAATTTTAGGAAATTATCTTCCTTCGATGCTTAAGACCTCTAACGTTTTATTAAAAAAATAAAAAAATAATAAAAATCAGGAAAACTTTCTAAGCACATTATCCGTCGTTTGATGTACATAAGTGTTGGATATATTGTAGGGGATAATAGTAGCTTCTAGGAATAAAAATAAAAGTTAATCCGTGCATAAGATCCTTCAAAGAAGAGTGAGGTTATTTTGAAAATTTTCATATTTATTACAATTACATAATAATTAGCAAAAAGAAAATTATTTTTCTTTAATTTCTTACTAAAATTTCGATAAAACCATGAGTTTCGTGAATTTTTAAAAACAGAGCGCTATACTGAAAAAGAAAATATTTTTTTTTATTTTTTAGTTATTTCTACACATTTTTTCTAAAAGTTTTTATTGATTCCATTAATACAATTATCGAGCTTCGATAATAATCTCGCATTGTACATTAGAGCACCAATTTTTCTACTATTAACTCTATATTTTTTATAAAAAAAAATTAATAAAGAATATTATTTCTTTATATAGAAAGGGTTTTATTCGAAAAAAAAATTTCAAATTGATTTTTAA
This sequence comes from Neoceratitis asiatica, assembly GCA_030068015.2. Classification (NCBI taxonomy): domain Eukaryota; kingdom Metazoa; phylum Arthropoda; class Insecta; order Diptera; family Tephritidae; genus Neoceratitis; species Neoceratitis asiatica. Next base: position 10,954,537 of record CM061528.1, read on the forward strand.
CCACTTTTAAACGACGCAAAATAAAGATCGAGTTATACAGAAATCGATTTCACCCTTGAAATAACGTAATTTGTCACGTAATTATGATAAAGTAATAGCTTTGTTCAGCTAACGGTTGTATGCAACGGCATAAAATGATCAAGATAGATATGCACATATGTGTATAAATATATCAAACTTCATAAAATGATGAGACGACTCGATTTTGCCTTGTCCGTCTGTCTGTCCGCCCATCCGGCCGTGTGTAACTCAAGTAAGGATTGAGGTATTTTGATGCAATTTGGTTCACACACCCCTTAGGTCGCAAGTACGGAAACTGCATCAAGTTTACGCCAACCTTTCATATAGCAGTAGTTTTAAATATCGGTAACTAAATATGCTATCAAAATCATATTTCTTAGGAACAATCGCAGTAAAGGGAAACATGGCATGGTATAGTATGAGCACGAATCAACTACGCTTCTGTGTCATACATATGTAATGAGCTTTTTATTTTCCCCCACACGCCTGACTCAAGATTAAATTTTGAAAGCACTGAACAATAGAACTCAACCAAACTTGTTAGGTATACTACATATAATAAGGACTAAAGTCTTACCAAAAACGGCTGATATATAGATCCAGAGATAGATCTACCTCTCATAAAACAGAGCTTCTATTTCAACCGGGTATCTTATGTTCGGTTGAATCCGTATTTAGTCTTGCTAACTTGTCGTTTTAATGGCATTCGATAGTCAAGACTATAATTTTGTTAAAAAAAAAGTATCATTAAAGCTAAAATCTGATAGTTATTGATTCGTGGTCTAACCTAAGTTTTAATTCCGAAATTTTCAAAATGTTGCTAAGAATTCTTCTTATCTAAACTTTATATAAACCGTCTAAAAGCTCAGGCAAATAAATATTTTTTCCTACAAAACCCACCCACTGCGTAAAAATATATAATGGAATATATATATATATATATATATATATATATATATATACATATAATGAGCACAAGATTTTTGGCATACATAAATATGTAAATAAATAAATCGCTATTTTATATATACTATTAATTTAATATCTAAATCGTCCATGCACAGGTATTCTACCATAAATTTTATTGTTCTCGCGTTTTTCATTAATTTTCATATAAATACAAACATACAAATATACTCGTATCTACGTACATACCCTGCAGGGAAAAATACCAATTGTTAACTAGAATCCTACTAGTTATCATTTTCGCACTAACTAGTTCATTTTCCATATATTTCACATGTGAGAAACTGGTAGTTTTAACACGGCAATGTCCTATGAGAATGTGTTGAATATCTAATTCACCACAAATAAAAATGAAAATAAAAATATAAATGAGTTTGCCTGCAACGAGACTCGAACCGTAATACTCGCGAACTACAGTTATAACATCTAATCACTCGGCTATCGCCGTGATTTTAACAAACTGCTATACAAATAACAAACTGGTATGATTTCATACTAGTATTCAACTATAATTTTTGCATACTAGTTTACGTTTTCCCCTTCCTTCCATATACGAGTATGTGTGCATATTCTATATGCATTTTCGTTTTTTCGATTGTCCAAGTTCGTGTGCACTTCGTCCCAAGTATTTGCACATACAATACTTGTAGCTGTGGCGCGCTTTCTGCTTAGCTTACGTTCAATTTGTCACATGCAAAATGCATTGCTGATGATTTCATATCATTGGATTTTCCTTTTTATTCTTTCATTTATTGCTTTGCACTCTTTTGATTGTAAAGTTCATGAAATTTACTGAGCTCATAATACTTTGTATGGTATGTAAGTGTGCTTGTGGTTATATGAATTTGTATGTAAATATCTATATATGTACATGCAAATGGATTTATATACATATATATATTATATTTTTATATGCTCGTATGTTTGTACACATACAATTTCGCGCGCTTTTCTCATGTGTTGGTATGCGAGTATTTGCAAGACTTTTAATTGCTATTAACATTTATATGTAGGTCAATTATGTCTGGATATTTGTGATGATTCTTGTGAATTTTATGCCAAAAAAATGCTTGTTTTTCATAAAGAACAAATGATAATTTGCATATGTAGAATAGAGTGTCCTGAGTCAAGTGAGTTACATTACAACACGTGTACCAAACCAGGAGTTATATTTCAACTGTGGGTAAGGGAATAAGGGTAAAATATGCATGAATTAATAGCAATTATTGTTGCTTTTCCCTTTAGCTACTTTTTTATAAAACACTTTGTTGTTGGTATTAAAAAGAAAAATCACTAAAACTTTGAATTTGTTTAAAATATTTTCTATATGTGGAATTTTTGTTTCGGAAAATGAATTTCACTTTAAATGATCGTGTCGACCGAAGAGATCATTTTTTTCAATAAAAATTAAGATATCATTTTAAAATATACATTTCTTTCATTATAAAGGAAACGGATTTTTTAAGTGGACAACAATCGGCTTTCTGTTAACTCACACAATACTTGTACATGTTTTAAGTGCTTTTCATATGTCATAAAGTGTGGAATGTGACATTTTTCGAAACAATTTTCAACAAAAAAATCTTCAAAAGTGATTTTCATCTTAACATATTGATAACAAAACCCACCATGAATGACTTATTAATAAAGTTTTTGCTCATTTATAAACCGTTAGGGGAAATTTTTAAAAGATGTTGCCTTCATTAAAGGATGCTTCTGACGTATAAATTAAAAGTAATTTTTTTTTTAATATTTTTTTTGTTTTGCTCAGTAAAAAAATGTTGAACCCAACAATTTTTATAACCATTTTTTGAACCATTAAAATTTGAACATATACTTGAGAAATTTTTTTTATTTACTAAATTAAAAAATTCAATAATGTAGTTGAATATTAGGAAAAACTAAGGAAATTCTACACTTCTGCAAAAAATTAATGGTACAAAAATTAATTGCGAATTTCGTAGTGATTTCTGAAGCGCTGTATATCTGTGGAAATGTTCGCATGGAGTTCGTACCAACTCTAAAAAATAACAGCACTTAAAAAATTTGCAAATTTTTCTGAATTTTTTTTTCATGGTTTTTTTTCATTGTTTCAACCATGTTTCTACAGTGAAACTACAGAATAAACTTGATAGTCTGCTTATTTACGATTAATTTCTTATTTTTAAGTTCTCTCGACAATTATTTGTTCCAAATATAGCCTTTTTTGAACAACCTAAGCAACCAGTTATTGAACATACAACGGGCAGATTCGGATCTGGAATAAATATTGAATTTGAAATCAAAGAAAAAAAATTTATCTCTTCCTATCAACCGTCCATATTTGCATAACCCAAAACGTATCAAGAATGAATCAATATTTTCTCAAAATTTTATTAATAATTGAAAAACAAGGAAATTTAGCAAAATTTACTAAATTTACCTCCATTCTCTAGCGGGAATATTTCTTAAACTTTTTCGTTTAACCTTAATAACTATGTTTTTAACTAATGTAAGTATGCCCAAGTAATTTTAAGCCGGTTTATTATTCCGGTTTATTATTTTTGGCATTTTAGTTCTTTCGAAGGTGTAATTTTTTATGTTAAAATATATTATTTTATGCTGATATTTTTTTTTTTTTTTTTTTTTTTGGTTGTAGTAGTTACAGTATTAAACACCTCTTCGTAAACAATAAATCACAACCTTTAGGGTAGAAATTTAGGTGGAACCACTTATAAAGTATACCTGATCCAATAAAAAATTAACAAAATTGGAGTACAACGTGAGAAGATATGCTTGATCTTACATTGAAATCGGTGAATCATCCCCCGTTTCTCTCCCTTTGGGTCAGAATTTGTTCCTAACCTTTTTTCCCCGCTTCAATATGTCAAGATTGGACTACTCCGTAAAAAAAATATGCGTTGTCTGTCACTTATAAAAAAAAATTGCATTGAATTGTGAAACTTGTTGTTGTTGTATATTCCCCAAACTGGCTTACGGGAAATACTGCGGAAGAGACATTTCTTGACAGTATAAAAGTCCGGGTCGTTCCGGTATAAAGACCGGACTGTCGCGGAAACTATTGAATTTTAGTCACCTCTTTTGGCAGCCATGCCGTACAGCGGGTGAATTCTTGAAACTCTAAACCGCAGGGTTACCTTGTGAACTTCCTTTTTTTCTCTCGGTTAAACACACTGCATACCAGTACAAATATGTGACGTATACGCAGTGTAACGCCTACAACATTGGTGAAATTAAAAAATTAATTTATTTCATTTGAAGCACTAACATTGCAATGCTGACGACAGTGCTTGCTAAGAAACATAAAATACGATCATTAATTATCTATGGAGCAAAATTCACTACGTAGATGTTAGGAGTTCAACTTTTTATTAATAATTCTTCTTTTTTTTTCAAAATCAATTGAAGCACATACAAACCACACAAGTACACGCATTCGTTAATGAATTTCTCAAACGTTTCTTGTATTCTGCTTAATTATATTTAATTAAATATAAATTTACAAACCCAGCGTGAAAACGTAAACGAAAAAACAGCAAACAAACAAACACGCACCCCCCCCCCCTCCCCCCCCTCATGACTATTCCAACACACTGCCATATAAATAACGGGGTATATCCATATACAACTACTTATAATGCTAAATTATCATGTGCCATTTTAGAAGATAAAACAAATAAAGAACGCAGGCAAAGCACAAAAAACGCAGGCAAAGCACAAAAAGTTTGCGCGTTCATCTTTAAAAATAACAATTTATACAGAGTATACAAAAACAAAACAAAAACGATAAAGATGAAAAAAACTAATATTAAGAAAAATAGATTGTTAGGGGGAAACAATTGTACATAAACTAGTGAAATTGGCGGTGTAAGGAAAAGTATTAATTGTACATGAGCACATCGGGTCAGAATTCCGAAAATATATAGAAAAAAAAGGTAAATAAATAAATTTAACGTTGCATTGAAAAAAGAACAGATTAAATGTGCTGGTGTGACTGTGAGTGAGAGAGTTTTCTGTGAGAAAAAAATGCGCCGCAACACTGCGAGCATTAGCGAAATTTGCCGATAATAATCACATGCATGCACCTATACATGTAAGAAAGAACATATATAAATAAAAAATAAATAAAAAATTGTTTTTTATGAAATTTAATTCTACGAAATATATATACATATATTATGGAGTGATAAAGTGAATGTGATAAAATAAAATAAAGTGTGATTGCGTGTGGAAAACTTTGATTTAATGATGACAGGGAAGAAGTATTTACTTGAAATTGGGCAAATTCTTTAATTTCTTTATTATAGCAAACTGTTACAAACGCGTTTATTACATAGCTTATTAACTGCGTATACGTAAAGCATTGTTAATTTTTTTTTAAATGTTGTTAAATGAAAGTTAGTATTAGTTGAAGTGATTAATTGAAACTATTAAGTAGCAGGTCAATTGGAAAGTCCCCGGCATGACACATAGATGGCTCTACTAGCATTAATTAATTAATGATTTCTAGTTAGCCCTAACCTTCAAAAGACGCATGTATAAATTTGACAGCTGTCGGATCTTTGGTTTGTGAATTATAGCATTTTTAGTATGAAGCAACTTTTGTTATTGTGAAAAAAATTGATAAAAAGGATTTCGCGTGTTGATAAAATATTACTTTCCGGAAGGTAAAAAATACAGTTGAAGCAAAAAATTTGTCTTAATGACCAGTTTCCGGACACCGCCCCAGGAAAATCAATCATCAAGGTATGCTAAGGTATGCTAAGTTTAGACGTGGTGAAAAGAGCACCGAAGACGGTGAACGCAGAGGACGCCGAAAAGAGTTTGTTACCGACGAAACATCAAAAAACCCACAAAGTGATTTTGAATGACCGTAAATTAAAATTGAATGAAATATCGGGCACTCTTAAGATATCAACTGAACGTGTACATCATATCATTTACGAATATTTGGGTATAAGATATCTCGGTGCAAAGTGGGTGCCGCACGGGCTCACTTTTGACCAAAAGCAACGAGTTGTTTAGAGGTGTTCGATGATGATTTATTCCAAGGTACAATGGACAGCCATCCGAGTCGACTGCACATGATGAACCAGCTCCAAAGCGTTGAAAAAGATGACAGTCCACTGGCAAGGTTATGGCGACTATATTTTGGGATGCGCATGGAATAATTTTATATAACATTATTGGACTGTTTGAAGGACGTAATCGCCGAAAAACGGCCGCATTTGAAGAAAAAGAAAGTGCTGTTTCATCAAGACAATGAATGCATCGTGTCACAAGTTATTGAAATCGATGACAAAAATCCATAAACGAGGTTTCGAATTGTTTCCGCCCCTACCGTATTCTCCAGATCTGGACACCAGCGACTACTTTCTGTTCTCAGATCTCAAAAGAATGCTCGCTGGGAAGAAATTTTCGAAGAATAAATAGATTATCTCCTAAATTGAGGCCTATTTTGAAGCAAAAGGCAAATCGTACTACATAAATGGTAAAGTTGGAGGGTCACTATAATCAGATTATCCCACTTGTTAGTTCCCTACATTGTTGAATTTAAAAAAAATTTATTTTGCCGAAAAAAATGTTTTTTTTTACTATGGTAGGTCGGGAAATTTTCAATTGACCTGATATCAAGAAGAATTAAGCATCGAATACCAATTTTTATTAAGAAAAATTATTGATTATTGATTATTCACTTTGTAACTTTTTGTATTAATCAAATGCTGGTTATTCATAAGGCAAATTTTTTGTATTAATTTTTTTTTTTAGAAATAAAGGGAATTATTCAACTTCCATTTATTATTAGTTTATTATTATCATTCATAATCTAATTGAACACATAAAATATGCTTTTATATATAAAAATTTTAATAATCAAAATCATTTGTTATTTTCTTCATGTAGCTCGTTTCAATGGATGGCATACAGAGTGGTGTACCCACGTTGACCACGTCCACGTTAACGCCCACCACTTTACGCAGCATCGAAGAGACATTCATTCAGTTGACCGCTGATCATTCAAATCCGCCCTGTCAAGCCGGCTTCATACCGCCACCCGTCACTTCTATACCAAATTCCGAAAGTCCAGTATTTAGCGGCGCCTTACAAAATTACAACGAACTTGATATGGATGACTCACAGGCGTCCTGGAATTCACAATATCATGAGGATAATTCACAGGCGACAACAGATAATTGTAAGTTCTTTGTATGCAAGCAAAAAATGCTCAAAACAAACTAATAACATTTTTTTATCTTACAGCAAGCGCCTCATTTCCGAACGGCCTGAACGGTACTAGCAACGCTTCACTCGCTACCTCAACAACATCGTCCAAAAATGATTTTACCTTACTACAAAATGCCATTGCAGCGGACGCTGGTAAACTTGCCGGCAATCTCTTGCTCACCACATCGCCGAACAGCAGCAGCAACGCTCACACCTCAAACAGTGCCACAAATACTACATTGAATACGACACCTGCACCGACGCGTCGCAATCAAGGCGGTCGTCGTCCAGCCAAATCGACCAATATATCACCCGAAGAGGAAGAGAAACGTCGCATACGTCGTGAACGTAACAAATTGGCGGCAGCGCGTTGTCGCAAACGTCGTGTCGATCAAACAAATGAATTGCAAACCGAAGTTGATCGATTGGAAGGCATACGGGAGACATTACAAAAGGAGATTGAGGATCTTAAGATAATGAAAAATGGTTTGGCATTCGCGTTGGAAGCACATCGACCTACCTGTCAGAAGGTACGTCAAGATCTTTTAAGCGTACACACCTATGATGGACTAATCGCGCCGACGAATGGTAACAGTAATGACAGTAATAGCAACATTATTGGCGTTGATACCACATTGTCATCGGTGGGACGTAGTGGCTCCCCTATAGATTTTAAACCAATCATTTTGGACATGGAGCCACACATAAAGGATGAACCTTTAGACAGTACGCTCGACTCGAATTCGTCATTGGATCATGATGGACCACCATCACCTAAACGTATGCTACTCTCGCACAATAATCCAATGATACAGACACCCTTGCCAAATGTGTCCACTTTATCCGCCTCATTGGCTGCGGCCTCGGCATCATTGAACACACCCATTGTGACGGCGGCACCGGTGAGTTTCGCCAATCTCGTTACCGGCACTAGTATTGCCAACAGCAACAACAACATTATTAATAACATAACGAACAATATTGTGATCAGTAGCGTCGGCGGCGGCAGCGCCGCCATAACAGGCACTCTAAGTGCGCCGAATCGGCCATTGTTGAGTGGTAGCAAACAGCGACCCAACTCACTGCCCACAATCCTACGTAATCAGGCGCTCGCCTTAAATACGGAACGTCCGCCAACAGATATTAACGGTGTGGCCATACAAACGCCATCAACGGGCATGTTCAACTTCGACTCACTGATGGATGGTGGCACCGGTTTGACACCGGTCTCAGGCCCACTAGTGCCAAATTGTTCTACGCAAAATAAACATCCCTTGGAAATTCAGACACCCACAAGTGAACCATCAAAATTAGTTAGCTTATAACAATAAAAATTGAGGAGAAGAGACTGGTGCAGACGACTACTGGTATGCGGTTAGAGCGACGCGCTTATTTGAGGCAATGAAAAGTTACCTGGAGATATTGAAATGGCGCCAGTTGAATTTTGACAAAATTTTTCAAGAGTATTGTGGTATTGTGCTACCATTAAAGCGCGATATTGTAAAAAGGAAACTAAAAACACTAAGATTTCTATGCTTTAAAATGTATTAAATACACACACATGCAGTGCGAGCGGCTGCGGTTATATACGAACCTAAGGCGTAATAAAAATGGGAATTCGTTGCAAATATGTTTATTACATTAAATATATTATATATGTACAAAACATAAATATTTATGTATGTATATGACATACATATTATATGTTGCGAATGTTTTTTTAAAAGCGATTTTTTCTTAACTTAAAAAATCGAATGTCTTTTTTTTATATAAAACTTGTGTGCATAAACGAATAATTATAAGATTTAATGTCAAGTTATTAATTTTGCTTATAAAATAAAAATGTTAAGTAATTTTTGTATTTTGTTCATACATATTTAGAGGAAAATATTGTTTTTTTTTTTTTTGTAAAACTTAATTTCAATTTAGTTAAAATAAGACGAGCAGAATGAGAATAAAGGCTCGCAAAGATTTATGTATGAAAATCGTGTTGAAGAAAGTAATAGATAATAAATGTTGTATTATTTATGTAAAAAAAGAAAAGTTACAATTACAAAAATTGTATTTTGTTTACTATGTGAGAATTTTAATTGTTTTTTTTTTTTTTTTGATTATTTCATGTATCGATTTTTGTATTTATATAGTAAAAAATGCCAATAAAATAAATAAAAATATAAATTTCTTTGTAAATTAGAAATTATCTATTTCACAAATTTTCCATAATGTTATGTTTAATTTAAGCAGAAAATGATCAACGTTGTATTTTTATTTAAATTTGTATTTAAATATTTCACCAAACAAAAGAAAAGTTCAGCTTAAAATTTTTTTTTATCTTGCGTTCTTTTATAAATATTTATATGTAATGTTCAACTAAAGGAATTGTGTTTAACGACATTAAAAAGGCGTTGTGATATTTTTAATAAAGATGAAAAAAGATATAAAAAAAATCTTAAAACAATGTTATATAAGTACGTTGCATGCAATTTATGAAATACAATGGAATATTTCGAAGCCATTGATTTTTTTAATTTTTTTTTAGAAGTTTTAGCAAACAATGCATACTACGATACAATGAAATTGGCGAAAATAAAAGCGCGAATACAGTAAAATAAAAATTGAAGATAATCAGTATAAACCGAACAATTGGAAATGGCCTTTATATGTATGTATCAACATGTAGCAAGTAAAAACATCATGTAAAGTGTATGCTTTTGATATATTGATACATACATATCTCTATGTATGTGTAATTATATACGCTTTAACACGTTATGAAAATTATTGATTAGCAATAAAAAAAAAATTTAAGTAAAAAATAATTATTGGTATTTAAATGCACTATACACAGTAAATATTAATTGAAAATAAAATACAAAATGAAAATTAAAATTAAAAATAAGAAGCACAATAATGTCTAATCATAGAATTGTAAAATGTATTTTGTGTTTGCTAAATTTTGCCTAAAAATTCTTCATAAACTGTAAGTAAGTAATTTGTATGCGAAGCAATTAGGGAATCTTGCTATCCTTAACTAATTTCATTTCCATTCTTTTAAATATTTGCCTTGTAAGGATAGCTGAATGTATCAACCAGTTAAATAAAATGCTTTTTCGAGTGTCTAACATTCACGAATGTATTTTTAAGTAGATTGCATTTTTGTTATCCTTTTCCTTTTACGTACACAATACAATTATAAATACATACAAACAACTCAAAAGCAATTTACATATTTTTGTAATAGCGTATAAAAGTCAAATAGTTAAAATATGTAACAAAAATTAAAATTAATACATAAAATTAAAAAAATTATGAAAATATTTATACATGTTTGTACATAAGTATGTACATATGTATGTATGATTTTTGCTTAAATTGTATACATATGCATACATACTATATATACATATATGTACCTAGATATTTATATATTAACTTTTTGAAAAAAAAAGTGCATTAAATTATGATGAAGAGAATGAAGCGACGAATCAAACGGTTTGCAATCGAAATGTAACAAAGATCGTGGTTTTATGTGCATATTTATATGTATGTAAAAATAAATGCATGCGAATTCAACACGTGAAAGTTTGTATGTTTGTCAAAAAATACATACATACATGCATACAAACTATATTTAATGAGCTGAGGGCAAATTTTTGCAATAATTAAACTTTAAGACAACACCAAATTGAAGGAAACTAAGTGGAAAAAAACGAAATAAATAAATAAAAGAAAAAACTGAAAACTAAAAATATATATAGAATTTGTTTTGATATAACGCTATCGCTGTGAATTGAAAATAACCTCTGGGTCACGAACTATTTGAGTTTAAAAATATTATAAAAAAGATTCATGCTTTTGCCTTTGTTGACATGCCTCAACATTTCGTTAAAAGGTTGGTACGCACCAGATATCTCCAATGAATACAGAAAAAATAGATAGAGCTGAATGATATCCATAAAATCTTATATTCATATCCATTCATTTTCATAAATTTTCGAAGCCTAAGAAGCTTTTCATACTCATGCTCAACTACATGTACATATGAGTTGTGAACACTGCGACGATTTTCTACCCGAAATATAAAGCCAAGGAAAGCTTTTCACGCTTTATATACTAGGACTTTGTGGCTGATATTGGATAGATTCAGATGATCGTTACTATCCAAAATGCTTTTTGTATATATTGAATTCTCCACCCCTGAAAAATGGATTATACCAATGCCTTGTATATTTGAGTTTGACGTTACTGTCGTATTCATACCGGCTACTACTCATATTAATAAGCCCAACATGATTGTGCGTATAGGTGGATATCAGCAGTGGCATTCAGAAGTATGATATTGATATTCAAAATTGTATGGATGACTGTGGATGCTTGCGTGCAGATCTCTGGTACGCACGTTACACGAAAAATGAGAACTCCATATGAAAAGAGGTCGCAAAAACTTCACGTTGAATTTTTGTTTTTTTTTCAAAACAATATTCCATTTTCTATTTTTAAACAAAAACGAAAGCACGCTTTCGCAACAAACTTTCAAAAGTATCAAATCCAGCGGCATAACTTACTTTATGTAATTTTTTTTTCGTTTTTTTTATTCATTCGTACAACTTATTTTTAGCCATAAATAATATTAATATACATTATCAGCGATGGGTATTTACTGCACTCTACTCATGTTTCTCGTCTTATTTCTTAACCTTTATATTTCATCTTCCTTCCGTCTTACTCACGTGCTTTCTGAGAGTGCTCATCAGTAAACCAATATAAGGGAGCTGTGGAACTGAATAACACACGCCTAACTCGACCACAATACATGCGAGATGGGATAGATACCAACAGCTAAAGAGGGAAGCGAGACGCATTTGCAGATGAAAAATGAAAAAGCCGAAATGCGTAAATATTAAAAAGCTTGAGAAGCTGGCCGATAAGGGTAATGCTCGAAAATTGATCGTAGATGCACCATGCGACAAATTTTGGACAAGACCCGAGAGAAAAGAATCGATACGCGCCACCTTTTCATCGATTTTAAAGCTGCCTTCGTTAGCTTGATAAGGAACTTCCTCTATGCCGCTATGTCTGAATTTGATATACCCACAAAACTCTTACGACTATGTAAATTAACAATGGATAATTCCAGAAGCTTCTTCAGAATGAGGAAGGACCTCTCCGAGCCGCTCTATACCAAAGTAGGTTCTAGACAGGATGACTCTTTATCATGCGATTTTTTCGATTTGATGCTAAATAAAATAATATAAGCTGCAGAGCTAAATTGAACAGGTACAATCTTCTACAAGAGTGTACAATGGTTAGCGTTTACCGATAATATTGATATCATTGCCCATAACAACCGCACCGTATGTTCTGCTTTCCCCAGGTTAGACAAAGAAGCGAAGCGAATAGGTTTGAAAGTGAACGATGGCAAGACGAAATATCTCCTATCATCAAATAAATAGTCGTCGTATTCGCGATTTGCCTCTCACGTCACTGTTGACAATCATAACTTCGAAGTCGTATATAATTTCGTCTACCTGGTAACCAGCATTAACAACACCTACTCTGTCCGCGTGTGTTGTGTGTTGACAACGGCGAACAGACGCTGGAACGAAGTCTTGTACAAGTTATACGGCGACATTGACATAGTTCAGCGAAACAAGAGACAGGGGTTATGTTTACGATATGTCATTGGAATGTATCAAAGCACTGCAATATGACTTTTTTCTCAACCGTTTTCGCTGAGCTGCGTACTAAACTTAATAATTGAACACGACTTCCATTCTGTCGAACCGATTGTTCAACACATTTTCGATTGTGTGGTCCTCCGAAAGTGCAACGAAGTGCAATTTCGTGTTTCAGGTCGTATATCATTTCCTATTGGTTTGCTTAGCACTTATCCTGCACAAAGAATTATCCGGTAATTTAAGCACAGAAGACAACGAGAAATGGGGGCAAGCGATGATACTGAAGATTTCGCTATCAAAACCTGCCTTCAAGTGTAAGTTATGGACAAACAAGCCTAGGGAGATACTGCTCGTCTTGTGGTAAATACTTTAATTTGTCTACTTTCTGAAATTTGATTCTTATGGGTCGCACCCAAAGAGTGTCAATGTTGTTCTGAAAAGCAGCCTAATTTTTTTCAGTCATATTTTATATGAATACTTATATTTGGACATAAGACGGCTATCCGCGCGATGGATTATGTGATTGCTCAAACACGACCATAAGGCCAAACTTGAACCACTGCGAAGGAGTGTTTGGTGATGTTCAACAGCAAATTCAAACAAGTTTTAGCACCGTTTCGTTACCGTAGAGGAAGCATGCATCCACCACATTACACATAGATCAAAGAACAATCAAGACAGTGGTTTTCTCCATGAACATGCACCATGGTGGGTCTCTCGGCCAGCAAGGTTATGACAAAAGTTTTTTACAAGGTGTCATTCATATCGAATACCTTGAAAAAGATAAAACGATCACCGGCGAATATTATTCAGAACTTTTGGACAAATTCAATATTGTTTTCAAGTAGAAACGACCACATTTGACGAAAAAAGTGCAGTTGCATCATGACAACTCACTGGTGGACACGTGTGTACTCGCAAAAAATTTATAAGCTGCCTCCCCATCCAGAATATTCTCCAGACTATTATTTGTTTCCAAACCTGAAGAAATGTCTGGAGAAAACATTTTATTTGGAAGGAATACAAAAATTGGAAAAACGCTGGACTAAATGTATAGAGCTAAAGGAAACTGTGTTGAGGAATAAAAGGTTTATTTGCCAAAAACAGATATGTTTTATTTAAAAAGTCACTGACTTATCAAAGCACCCTCACATATGCGATTATAATTGCAACTTTTAACCGCTGAAGCTATTTTCAAACCAAATCCTCCTCCAAATGGAGGAACCCACAATTTATTCTAAGCCGCCCCGAACGGCTGATGGATTTCTATAAGAAGCTTTTGATTTCATATCAGAGATACATTCTAAGACGCGTTGACACTTGCTGCCGAGGGGCGAACACGATTAGAAAAATGAACTTAATTTTTTAATTTTTTTATTTCAATTATTGAATATTTAGCCTTTTGGGAAGATTAAGGGGTTAGGTCGGTTTCAGAGGTAAACAAAGAATTTTCACTATTTTTTTTTTTTTTTTTTTTTTGTATATACAATTATATATTTTAGTCAAACAATTCACCACATCAATGATACATATGTATTTAAAAAGTATTTTGTAAAATTTTTATTAAAAAATTCGGAAAACTCAGCCGTTGGTACCTCATCTTCCAACATAATTCATTATTGGTTCATCTAAAATCAAATAACCAAAAACATTTCGTTAGTACATAGATAAATCTCGTTATTGGACGAAGGAAAACACAAAAAAATTAAAATTTGAATTTTTGACAGACTTTGAACAAAAAAACACATTTTTTGATCAAATTTTCGCCATGCATTAGCTCCAAGAAATTAGTTGTAATAAAAAAATCCTTCGTTCAATAACTAGATAATGTTATTACAAAGATGTGTGCCAAATTTGAACAAAATCGCTTTATAACTATTCGAGAAATCGTGTCCACCGACTTAAAAAATAGAGTTTTGAGATAAACGCGTTTAAAATTTCGAATTGACACAGACATAGCCTGATGGGCGGAACTTCCAAAGGGTCTATCTCTTAGAATTTTACTCCGAGCGATTTCAAATTTTAGGAGAATATTTTAAACATATTTTACAATTTAATAAGACAAAACTAATCGATTTTTTTAAGTTTTCAAACCCACCTAACTACTTAAATGGATTTCTTTTACTTGTCCATTTTTGAAATGAATATTTTTTTTGGCAATAAAGAATTCAACTCATATTTTAAACCAATCATGTACAAATGCACATACATTTAAATCACAAATGTACATTCAAAATAAATGCAAATGCTTACATATGTACATATTTACGTTCTTTTGCCACATCATATACTTTGATTTTTGTTTTATGAACTGCGGTATTTGCACATTTTTCAATTTATTCAGCGTTCATTGAAATTGCCTTTTCTATTGTAAATCAGTGGTATTCGAGAAGTGTGGAGGATCACAACATTTGCGATCGGCATACAGAGCGGCACAAAAGCGAGTTTGGAGTTGGAGTTTATTGAGCGAAAACAATAAAAAATTGTTGCAAAGCAAGCAATTCACCGAAAAACATTACAAAATGAATTGAATTTGCTCACTATTTAAGCATAAAAATCCACACCTTGGAGGTAAACAGATTGAGGATATCAAATTCAAAATGGCTTCACTTTGGTATACTCTCATTAAAACAATCGGTTACGGCGGTAAAAAATTGAAGATGACACCAAAAAATATCATACTTATCACCGGTTGTGATTCCGGTCTAGGGTGAGTGTTTAGGCAAAATGTGTGTACTTGTATATAAACAAAACCAAAAGTATTTGTGATGCGATTAAAATGTTGGATATTAAAAAAAATTCACGTTTTACAATGAAATCTTTCAAGAATGTCGATCACTATTTCTTTTTAATGTTTTGTAAAATAATATACATATGTACATACATTTTACTAATTATATGTTAGCTATGAAAAATCTTAGTATATTTTCAAATATGAAAACATTTAGTAATTATTTTGGTAGTCTCAGAGGTTCTCATGGCAGCCTAGTAGACAGCTAAGATATTTGCTTCTGCAGGTGCGTTGAGCTAAAAGTTAGAACTACTGTAAGTAACCCTTGAAAAATTAAATATTTCCAAATATAGAAAGAAATCTAGTGCAAATCGAGATCGTTGAAAGCAAATAATAACTAGAAATTTGTATTTCAAAACACTTCAAAATATTTACTTTTGAATCCAAGTAGAAAAAAGCAAATGTCCATAACCATAATCTACTTGTAAATAAAAGCAAGTCCAAACTCAAAAGAGCTCAAATGTTCAGGAGAGGCAAAAAACAGTTGATGCTGTTCAAGCGATGCGAGTAAGAGTGTATTTTTCCAGTTAAGAAATATTATCATTTAAAAGATATTTTGAAGTCGTTGCAGTTCTATGAACTGACTTACGAAAAAAACGGATTTAAAAAAATATTCAGTTGGAATCTTTTTTGATTCAATATAAGATATATTACACGATAAATGCATCCATCAAGAAATATAAGATCGACGTAGATATTTATTGTATTTAGCTAATGGAAATTTTATTTCAGAAATTGCAAATAAATGAATGCAGTCAGACACTGCAATTTTTATTTCTGCAATTATGTGAAAATAAATTGCAGCAATAATTTTCAGTGTAGTCACACGCCTGACGGCACCTAAGAGCTTGATTATGAAAAAAATTTTATTCACCGGCCGCTAATAATTGGAAAGTTTGAAATGCCGACACCATTTCAGAATTAAGTCTATATTACATTTTGTCTACCCAAGAGCTTCATATTTTAACCAATGTAACAAAATTAATACAGAAAATAGTTACGGTTTATTTCTCAGAAAGTAGTTTTCCTTTGTTTCTGTATGCAAAAAAAATAAGTTTTTCGAACAACGTATGTATGTACTTTCAAAAAATGAAGATAAAATTAAATTTTTAATTATATAAATATTGACGTTTTGAGTTAATAAGACACTATTTACACATAATTCATCCCAAAAACAAATGATAACTAAACAGCAGCAGTTAGGTGCACAGTTAATTGCAATTTGCCCTAATAATAAATGATCCATATGTGTATATACATATATACATATATTAATAATGATACTGTTCATATCTAATTAAAATAATAATATTAACTCCTTATATCTACTCCGATTTTTTTAAAAACATCATACATTAATTTTCCTTATGAATACCAGCCATTCTTTAGCTATGTATTGTCATTCCTTGAATATGACTGTGGTATCGGCCTGCCATAATATCAATTCTGACGGTGCACGTCTACTACGGGAACGAAACGATTCCAAACGTATGCTTACAATCGAAGTTGATCTACTCAATGAGGAGGCAATTGCACATACCTATCAATATCTAAATGATATACTCCATACCAATAATGAATATCAATTAACGGCGTTGGTCAATAATGCTGGTGTTATGTGTTTTGGTGAATTCGAATGGCAAACTGAGGATCAATTTGAAATGCAAATTAATGTAAATGTCTTGGGTACAATGCGTCTTACGAAGCAGCTGCTGCCATTGCTGCGGCAACATCGTGGGCGTATAATCAACATTACTAGTCATTGTGGCCTGCAGGTGAGAACACACAAATACACGCATATATGTATGTACATATATACATATTTGAGTATATGTAGTTTAGAATTGTTGGGAAATCGCTAATGAAATTGAATTTTTGATACAAAAAAAATATATTTCTACTTACTTAGGCTCTTCCTGCATTAGGTCCATATGCTGCTTCTAAAGCAGCTTTACGTTTCTGGAATGATTCATTACGTATGGAAATGAAGCAATATGGCGTAGAGGTAATTAATTTCGTGCCGGGCTCGTTTGTGCAATACAGCAATATATCGGCGAGGCAACAAGAACATGCAAAAACAATGCTTGATGCTTTTAATGATGAGCAGCGACAATTTTACGCCGACTATTTTAAGCATTTCAATAATTATTTATCAGTTATTTCGGGTTCAAAGGCACCGAATCAATTTCATGACGCCTCTTTATTGAAAAAATTCAATGATGCATTAACTAATAGCGTTCCGCAAACGATATACATACACGAACCTTGGCGGTAGGCATTAAATTCCATTTCTTTATATTTTCTTTATAATTTTATTTTGTTATCTTTACAGCTATAAAGTATACCGCTTTCTATTCTGCATATGCCCTACATCCATAGTGGATCTATTAACCGTATGGTTTTGCGCAATGCCTACATATCAGCAAGTTATGGCTTCATTGGAACAGCAAAAGAGAAAATAATTTTATTAATTAGTACATACATATTTATTTATTACTATTGAATAGATGTTTGATATTTGCGTAATTTCTTTTCGATTACATTACATTTTTGAAATAAATTTTTATTGATACTAAGTATAGAAATTTCAACACTTTAGTCCAACTTTACTTTTTGCAGTCATTTCAACACACTGAGGTGATTAGTGTTCATCATATTAATTTCAAAAATTAAACGGAAATAATTAGCTTTAACACAATAATCATAAAAGATATACATATGCTCACTTACTTAATTGTAATTATAATTTTATTTATATAAAACTTGTTACCAGTCATTATTATATTTCTTGGTAATTGTCTCTTATATAAATCAATTATCATCGGATCGCCAAAATATTATTAATAAAACTTCAAGCTTTGTTTTCATTATTCGTAATGCAAATTTTTTTGATTAGGATTAGGATCATTCCAACCATCGTCGAGTGCATCGTTGTCACCGCCGCGACCAAAATGTGTCATTAAATAGAGAAATACCAAAAAGGTTAATATGCCGCTCAACACCATGAACCAATTACGTCGCCAAGGTGGGCGTGAAGATGGCGCATAGAAACGGCGTGACCAACGTGAAAAAATCTCTGAAGGTGTGCGACGTTTATATTTATTTTCGTCGCGATCAGTCCCACCAATTGGTGATTGGCGTGGCAATAGAGGTCGTCTACTGCTTGCTGGTTCAGAAAAAAAAACAGAACAAGGGTTAAAAAAGTAACTTCATTAGCGAATGCAAACTGGCATACCATGAATATCACTTTCCGTTGGTGGACTAAAAGTATCCATTAAGAGTACAGAATGTGGACTGTCATGACGCATCGTTTGTGTTGAGAAAACACCATTTGCTTTGGAACGATCAATATTGTTGGAATGATGTACCTTTGTCATATTACTCACTGCCGATGTATGAGCCGAGGATACAGCGGTATTAGCTAAGCTGTGAGCTTTCGCCTTTGCACTTGTAGCTGACTGGTCAGCAGGCAACTATAGGAATATAGATATTTTCAATTCTGTACGTTATGTTTTATTTTCTTATGATATTTTACCAAAGAAAGACCTAGTCCGTTGCGTCCCCAGTTTACTTGTGATAAGTAGGCTTTTAAAGCATCCGCTACAGGCGATACTAGATTCATATTTGGAAATATCTCCGTATCGCATATTGGGCACTGATGTCCACGTGGCGCCGTATTAGCTGGTAATGACGCCTGTCTGGCATTCAAGCAATCCCAATGAAACACATCTGGAATGAAAATTGCATAAAGTTTGCTAACTAAAT
Organism: Neoceratitis asiatica; assembly: GCA_030068015.2. Lineage (NCBI taxonomy): Eukaryota > Metazoa > Arthropoda > Insecta > Diptera > Tephritidae > Neoceratitis > Neoceratitis asiatica. Next base: position 10,973,983 of record CM061528.1, read on the forward strand.
ATAACTAAGTTTTACTATTTGCTCAATACATACGATAACATACTAAACGAACACATTCGCCTTGTTCAAGCGTCATCGAGCATAATGTACAATTAGCAATATAATCACTGTCCCGCAACCATTGCAAATATGATTGGACAATACACTGCCAAAAGGGAAAAATTTACAAGTAGTTGAAGCCTTTATAACTTGCAAATAGTTTTACCTTTGGGTGATTTTGAACCATACAATTTTCACATACGTTCACTCGATGTTCAAAACAGAACTGATTCGTCACCTGCCGTTTAGGGCACTTGCACAAACCCATTTTTCTGTTTGGCCAGAGAGATTTTTGCTATATTAAATCTATTGAAGTATCGTTTTCGACTTTGAATGTACAAACAAAATGCAGTACCACCGATTAAAAGCACATTCAGAATATATTTTCGCTTTTTAAGAATTCGCCTGCAAAATTATAATTTTTGATTGTTTCGTGTTATCTATTCTGCTTTGAATATTTATTTTGACGTTTGTATTGTCAGCTGTAGCCACGTCTATTGGCAAATCATAGGGTAAATGTACACCAAATGAGGAGCATTTTTTATTTGTAATGACAAGAGCTTTTCTCAAACCAAAATTTTCTCGTACGAAATGAAATACTTCGAAAAAAGTTCTGCAAACAAGAGATATGAACATTAAATTCACTTTTTTGTTTATATTCTTTTAATCTAATTTATTGGTGAAGTGAAATGTACTTTTTATGTTTCAATTCAAAATTTTTCAAAATCTTAACGATTTTGATTCTGGGAAACAGTGAAGTTAATGAACATTATTCCAAATGAAACTCATAAGAGTTTTTAATCTCATTTATCAAAGAACGATAAAAGACCCTCCAGTTGATAAGTTTATCATCAATTCTGCACAATGATTTTACACCCGCTCATTTAATTCTTTCGTGGCTAAGTTTTTTTGAGGCTTGTTCGAATTTGAACAAATATCAAGGCAAATTAAAATTAATTAAATAAATAAAGTAAAATTTATCTTACATTTGGAAAATGCATTATTTTGATAAGGGGGTGTCCACTCTAACTTTTTAGTAACAAAAAATTCAATTCAAAGTGCTCTTTGTAGTTAACATCTGTTGCCATATAAAATTTCATTTTGTAATGTTTTAATATTTGAAATCGGTTATTGGTGGTTGTACCTTATGAATAATTTTAAATTGAGTAATAGTAAAAATTAAAAAAAAATATATAAAATTAAAATTTTTCTTAAAAAATAATTAAAAAAAGAACAGCATTACGTTTGTATTAAGAATCTCCTATTAACAGGTTTAAAAATTAACACAACTTTTCGAGTCTTATGATATTTAATTATAATTTTACACAAACATATGCATTATTTATTATACTTTAATCTAACCAATCGGTCATATAAAAACATTTTTTTGGTGTTACATCGCCACATTTCGAACAATTCCTTATTACAGGGCATATTCCACAGGGCATTTGAACAAGACCAGGTGCAGCTAACGGTGAGTTAACCGCACGATAAACATAGGAACCGTCAGGCATCATTATTCGCTCCGCATTGCCGTCATAAACAACGGTTTTAAGGATTGTCTCTAGATCATCTTCATCTAAATGTACCTGGTATTAATATTTAGATTTTCGAATTATTGAGTGAGTAATAAAAAATATATATTTTTTAGTTAATCTTACCTTACTAATACCCAAATCGGATATAAATTTGTGAACTTCCTTAACGGTACAACACGAAAGCCTTTTGAGTGCCAAAGGTCCTTCGCGTTTCTTTTCTGCATTTTCACGTGTCATTTGTAGAAACCTTAAACATTGTTGATTAAGAACATCTACAAATTCAGCCTCAAAGTCTTGATCTTGATACCAGGCTCCGCCTGTTACCGAACGATCTGGTTCTAAATTGTACAACATGTAAACTTTCTTTTTACTAGCCTGCAAAGAAAGATCTACTGCCGTTAACATATCTAATTAATCTTCTTTTATAACTTACATTAACCGATTTTACTGCTTTGATTAGTTTTTTGGTTTCAAGGTTTTTTAAAATTTTATTTAACTGTGTCATATTAAGATTTGACTGCAAGCGTATGTCGCGTATCCAAATGCCCTTATTTCCGCCTTCTTCAATTATACCATATATGATTTTCTCCTCATTATCGGCATCTTTAGGTAATGCACTTTTCTTGGGATCCTTTGCACGATATATAAGTTTGTCGCCCTTTTTCAGTAATTCAATAGTGCCGTGCTGTAACAATTTGTTCAAACCCTCCAGGCGCGCTTGGGCCGGTACTTCCGGTAGCCCTTTCACAAGGTCATCATTTGTAGCTCCCGCTGGGACTCTTTGAATTATTGCTAATATTTCATGCGAGATATCATTGGCAGCCATATTTTGTAATTTAAAGTTTTTTCTTTCAGATTTTGCACCCTCACCCTATAAAAAAGAAAACACAAGCAAAAACGAATGTCATACAAAAGTACAATGACAAAAGGTACAAAACAAATTCACACGCTAAAATTTTGTAAAACAATTTGGTAAAAAGCACTTTAGCAATAATTTAATGGTGAAAATGTCAATTGCCTGTGAATATTCTTCTGATGACGAAGATTTTAAAAGAATAACTGAGACAAATTTCGAGAAGATACGCAATAAATCGGCGAAAGTAAGTCCACTGTCGAGCACTGTGAAAATCACCAAAAAAAAAAATAAGAAAATTGACAATGTGATGAATAGTGCTGCCAATTCGGTTTTAAAAAAATTATTTGCAATTTATTTTTCCATAGATTGGCTACGCTGACGGTGTAACAGATGGTCAGGAGGAAACCTTCCAAATTGCTTTTGATAAAGGCTATGCCGATGGTCTACGTACGGGGATGGAGCTTGAAAAGTATAAGTCTCTTGCCTTGAACTTAGGTACTGTAAAATTTAATGATTTACAAAATGAGAAATCTTCGTTTGAGAGCATGTCATTACCTCCGACTAAAGATGCGAGTCATTGCCGTTTTGCTGAACATATCAATGAACCTCTAAACACAATTTCCAAATATCAAAACATTTATATAGATAATTTTTTATGTCAGTGCCAACAAACACTGCCACTAACTACTAATTTATTAGCGTCGCAAAAATTAGAGTAGAAGTAATTATTAGAAATAAACGATTTTTATAAATACAATCCCTCGACTGTGCCTTCCTTTTTACGATACAAAACACTTTCCTTCGATTTCTTGAAGTCTTCATTTGTAACTTTCATACGTCGTTCACGTAGCGCCATCAAACCCGCCTCAGTGCAAATGGCCTTAATATCTGCTCCAGATAAATCATCCTTAGCCATTATCAGCTCGTGGAGATTCACATCTTCTGCCAAAGTCATGCGCGATGTGTGAATTGTAAAAATGCGACGCTTAGTTTTTTCATCCGGAAGTGGAAATTCAATTTTTCGATCAATACGGCCTGGACGAATAAGAGCAGGATCCAAAGTTTCAATGCGGTTTGTTGCCATTATGACCTATAAGTAGCCATTCTGTATATTATATTCATTTCATTAAAAAAAAAAAGAATTTATTACCTTAACGTCACCCCGCGAATCGAAACCATCGAGTTGATTGAGCAATTCCAACATGGTTCGCTGTATTTCTCTTTCACCACCAGAGTTCGAGTCGTAACGTTTCGTACCCACTGCATCGATTTCGTCGATGAAAACAATAGAAGGTGCATGTTCTTCAGCAACGCGAAACAGTTCGCGCACTAATTTAGGTCCATCTCCTAGATATTTCTGAATTAATTCAGATCCAACAACGCGCAGGAAAGTGGCAGATGTTTGGTTGGCGACCGCCTTGGCAAGTAATGTTTTACCAGTACCTGGTGGGCCATAAAGAATTACACCTTTCGGCGGTTTGATACCCATTTCTTCATAATACTCAGGATGGGTTAGTGGTAATTCGACGGATTCCTTAATTTCTTGTATTTGTGTGTCCAGACCACCAATGTCAGCGTACGTTTCTTGAGGAGCCTTTTCAAGTTTCATAACAGTAACCATTGGATCTGTATCATCACTAAGAACGCCAACAACAGCATGAACTTTGTGATTAAGCAAAACTGAACAGCCTGGCTCCAATTGATCTTTATCAACAAAGGACAAAATGCTAACGTAATGTTCAGAACCAACCGATGTAGATACTATGGCGTGATTATCATCGATGATCTCTTCTAGATTTCCCACAGACATTGGTGTTCCTCGCAGATCATCAACCTTCGAACGTTCTTCTTCATTTTTCTCGTCTTGTGGTTTCAGACGTTCTTGATTGCGAATAAACTCATCTTCCATCATAAGGTAATCTTTAATACGCTCCAATTTAAGTAGTTTTAGACGACATCTAGTATGTGGAGTTACTAGTGGTAATTTCATTGCGGCATCAGGACCCTTTGCGCGTCGCTTCTTTTTGCCCACTCGTGTTGGAATTGGAGGTTCATACTTCTTTTTCTTGTCTTTGTCATCTTTTTTATCGCCTGAGCTGCCTTGACCAGATTGGTTTTGTCCCTAATGTATTTTAACAGTTTTAATAAATTATTTTAAGTGATTCTGTAGATAATGAAAGAACAGTAAAACTTACCATATTTATTATATTTAAATTTTACTTTTGCAAAATTATCAATAAATCACAAATTATTCTGAACCCAAGAACTGACAAACAATTTTCACTAGTCACTAGCTTACTTGAAATTGGCTGCGATTCACCGAAATAATTTCCAGCCGTACTGTACCAATGATTTATAAAATATTTTATTAGGAATTTAATTTAATATACTTTTTACTGATGGGATTAAGCAGTCTAATCTTCTCAATACAGAAGGAGTTTTAATATAATTAATTTCTTTTTTAAATATATTTTTAAATATTGAGTTTAAATGCAATTTTACTACCAAAGTTTCGAACGCATCTCCGAATGACAAAAGTGGGCTGGTTTGACAGCTGTCAGAAACGAAATCTTTTTTCTGCATACGCATACAAAGATGGTTCTGCTGGACAATTCCTCGGTTGGTATCAAAACATAAAAATAAATTTTTACTGTAAAATACCAATTAAATTAATTTTACTTACAGTTCATAATCCAATTAGAGAAGTTCGCAAATTCTGCGAAGAAGGAATCATCTTTCTCTGTGACATTCAAGCGTTGTATGTATATAAGCGTTTTATAATTTAACTCATTGACTCAGTCCTTTACTGCAATCCACAGATAATGGACACGATAAACCTAAACCACGGGAGGGGCGGCCGGCCTTACCGGAACCGGAAACATACATGTGTCTTATGAGAGCGCAGACAAAATCAAAGAAGGTATTAACCATTTTATCACACACGTCTATATATGTACATGTTTACCAACTGTCCGATCTAATGAAATTGGATTTGTGGTTTGTAGATTTCCACAATCGTGCGTCAAGAAGATGTTCCCAAAATGATGAATATGTATGCACAGTTCATGAAGAGCAATATGGATGGCTTAAAACGCGTTAAGAAAGTGAAAAGTAAAGCGAAGGCTGCCAAAGGTTAAATACAGTTTATACCATTTTTAGGTTCTAATTAGTCTATAGCATTATATGTTTATGAATAGTATGGCGAATTGAATTTTTACATTTACAAGCAGTAATTATTGAAAACAGCTATAGTTTTCTAGCTTATAGCCTCTATGGAAGGAATATTAAACCAATAAAAAAATCATTTTTGTAATTGAAAAGAAAACAGTTATAGTTTTCTGGCTTGTAGCCCACTGGTATGGAAGGAAAATAAAAAAATCATTGTTTTAATTGAAGAAAAAATGTGTAATGAAAAGTGAATATATTTGCACACACAAATTTAAGCTTATATACATGCATTCAGTCTAATTAAAATTTGTAGTGAAAATTTATTTTAATTAAAAATACAATTGCGAATTTCAATAATACTATAAACAAAAAATTCCTATGAATATTCTTTGTATATTAATATCTAGAAGACGTAAGAAAATTACTTTTAACAAAACGCGAATTAATCCTTCTTAGTTATTAAGCCTTGTTTTTTTAATTGACGTAATGCGCATTTAGCAGCCGTACATTTCGCTATACGATAGTTACGGCCAATGCCACGAAATGTACCCTTACAGAATACTTCGACTGTAACACGTACTCTCCGTCCGTCAGCCAGTTTTTCCGGTTTTCTAAAAAAGCATTAAAGTTAAATTTTTTCTAACGCATTTAGACTTTGTAGTTACCCAAATTTGGCGGTCTCTGGTTCTAGTTCGAGCAATTCTCTAATTGGCGATTTTGGCACTGAATTACTAAATTGTTCTATCTCTGGCTTCATCATATTACTATACACCTGCCACACAACGTCCAATGACATATTGGAATCGAGAAATATGGCACCGGCAATTGACTCAAATACATCACCCAAAGCTTTAGGCACTTCAACGTCTTCCGCATCGTCACATTCTTCTTCCGAAAGCAGATAATACTATGAAAAAATTGTAATATTTTAATTTCAAATAAGCTCAACTATTTGTAAAAATCTTACTTCTTCACTAATACTGTGACCATTTTCATTTTGTATACGCACAAAACGATCGATAACTTCATTAAGACCAGGCGAAAGATGACGGAAATATTTGTGGAAGCCATGTCGTACGGCTAGCGATGCGAATATGGTATTATTTACTAAAGCTGAACGTAAGTCTGTCAGCGCACCAGGCGAATGTTGTCTAGGATCTTCGTAGAGATGTCGTGTTATTAAATAATCAAGCACGGCATCGCCCAGGAACTCTAACCTTTGATAGCAATCAGTTAAACGATTCGGCGAATAACTGGCATGTGTCATGGCCTGCAGCAGATAGGAACGATCGCGAAATCTATAACCTAAAGTACGCTCAAACTCATCAAAACCCTCAAGCATATTCTCAAGTTCGTGAGTAGCGTTGGGTGAATAAAGTAGAAGCGGACTTTTTGGTGCTGCCCATTCGCCATATACTGTTATCTTGCCGTCCTCATCAGAATTTGTGCTACCCGGTACACGAGGCTGATGCGGATCGAATGATTTACGTACATAGGGAAGTACACGTACGCCCAACCAAGCCATAAACAGTAGAGCGCCACGGGGGCCACACTCAATAAGATATGCACCAATTAACGCTTCGACACAATCGGCAACTGATTTATCTGCATTGTTATTTTTAATAGAAATTAGAGGAAAACAAGTATCGGTCTTGTATATGTTAGCTCACCTGGTATACTATGCTGCGTGACAAGGTTATATGGTATGAAACAAGTGAAATCATTACCTTCACCACTCTCATCAAGAGCAACAGTGTCCTCGCTATAATTGTATTCCTAAGCGAGGCAAACAATTTTTTACAGTAATCAAATGTAAAAAAAAATGTTATACTTACATCACCAAAAAGGCCCAATTTGTCAGCCTTTTCACGTACTAAAGCGCATATTTCGGTGCTAGTTAATTTCTTAATGTTGGCCAAATCAACGAGCTTCCAATGATGCGGTGGTATCTAGAAAATCCCAATAGTTTACAACAGTTTATCAATTAATTAAAAAATACTCTTGACACCTTCGCCTCGATAAGCGCCTTCTCCAACTCTTTTGGCACATAGTAGCAGGGTGGCAGCCAATTATCGTGAGGCTCAAATTTCGTTGCTATCATATATTCGCCAAGGTTTTTCCGACGCCCTAATCTATACAGATTCAAGTTGGCTACTTGCTTCGAACGCAAATGACTAAGTTTACCTTCATGTACATTTTCATACGTAATGTACAAATAAGTGGTAATGGCATATTTCAGAAATGAATCGCCAATAGTTTCTAAACGCTCCAAATTGATGCCATCATTAGCATTGGACATGGTTAACGCTTGTAGGATGATGCTGGGACTAGGACCTGGGTGACCAGTTAAATCTGGTTGACGATCGAAGCTAAATGTGTTCCCGTTACTATTTCTATTTTCAGAATTTGCTGGCACTAAGTTATAATTGACAGCGGAGCATTCTTCCTTCCCAAATGTCAGCTTTATAAGTTTTTTACATTCCTCGCCAACGTGTTCCAATCTCAAAAAATTCTTATCATTAAAATTATCAAATATATCACCACTGCCTTGTATTTCGAAAAATTCCGCTTTTTGAGTTTTCAAATAGTCAGCATTCAACTGAGCAATATCCCAAATGGTCAGTACATTTTTGCGCTCGTTTAAAATGCTAATTAACTTATTTCTATCAGCATAAGGCAAAAGTTGACAAAATGCTTCAATAGAAGGCGCTTCGTCTCGTATATCAGCTTGGCTATTCGCCGTGACCTTGCGTGTCAATAACACTGGTTGATTGTATTTCACGAGCATACTCGATTGTTCGATGGTCTCTTTCATTAAACGTGTAGAGGTGGTGAACTGTTCGACGGATCTACGCAATTCCGTTTCTATGCTCGGCTTTAAGTCAACAAAATTATAACCGACCAGCAAGTTTTTGGTTTTTTGGTAATCACGTTCATTTGCATTGGTTGCTTGTATAATGGAGAGTTGTTTATTGCGCTTCTCAATTTCCTGATCGGTCTCGATTGTTTCTGCTTCATTCCTTGAGGTAAATGCAATACGCAAAGGTCCAGAATCATCTTCATCATCACTATAATTTGCACGATCATTACCATCATAACTAGAAGCGAATGAATCGTCGGAGTCATAGTAAGTAAATGAGTTTTTGCGAAAGCTATTTGTGTCGTTGAATTTATTATGGACATCATCTTGTTGTTTGCTGTTCAACTCAGACTCTTTGACATCCCAGAAAGTGGGTGAACCATAGCGCATTTGCTGATCACCTGTTTTTTTTTTTTTTTTTTTTTTTTTTTTTTTTGAGAAATACACATGAAAAACGAATCGCAGTCAATATATAAATTGCGTTTAAAAATGAAAATGGTAATTTAAATTATTTAGTTACACTTACAGAAGCTCACATTCGATGGTAAATATTTCAGGCACTCTTCCTCATCATCATCCATTGACTCAGAGTTTTTATTGAGATTAATATTATCCGCCATTTCATTTGACCACGTTCCTATTTCTATGAATGTGCTATCCTAATGAGGGAATAGCAACATAAAAGTATTTAATCCTAGTTTTTAAGCTATAAATAACTTTTCTTTAAAATTACCTTCAGTTTTCTTTCACCTTCTATTATGATCTCGTTTGCGCTCTTTGTCTTCGTGACTAGATTATCGTCAGAGCTGTTCCCATTGACTCCGTTATCCATGCCAAAATCATTTCCTTGCTTGTCGGTTGCTTCTCTTTCGTCCGTTTCTTGAATTGTCTTTTCCCCAGTGATATTCTTATTTTCTTTCGATCTTTTTAATACTTCCGATAAACTCCAACCAAAATCCAGCATTGGCCATTCGAAGTCATCGGGGATATCCTGCTGTCCAAGTCCAATATCCAGCGCAACCTTTTTGCGTATGTCATCTGCTAATAGCAGCCCATTGATCCGATAGAGTATGCAGGGTAAGCAAACGGCTGTGCGCCAAAGTGAAGCTGGGAATGGATGCACTGTGCATAATTCGGGAACAAGAATTTGTTTCTGTTCTAGATTTTCCCGTTTGGCACGTTTAGTTTCTTCTGAGCTTGTGGGCAAGGCTACGCCTTTTCTATTTACATAACGAGGTGTGAGAAAGTTTAAACGTGCGCTCGTATGATCTACATCTAAAAGCGGTTGCTTAACATTCTGTATGTTTAGATTATATTTGAGGAAGTAGTAGTGTTTAAAGGTACGGTAGTTTTCACCAGGAAAACAACTTAAAGGTGAGAGCTGTGGGCAAATCTCAGCAACGTAAAAGTACTGTGGCTGGTCCTGGTTACGATACCAAGGCATGACGACGGCATCTTTGAATTTATTTGCATCAAAATCAATAGATTTGCGCATTTCTTCTGGCACTGGAGTTGGCATCATACCAGCATTTTTTTCAATTAACTCAAGGAAATCCCAATCGATTATTTTTCTGCTACCTCTCTTCACAGTCGGCACAATGAATACGCAATTTTCGGTGGAATCAGGATCAAAGAGCATAAGAAACTTCTGCAGACGCAATACATTTGTAAATGTATAGTTGAGGAATGTATTGATGCAACATATTTGTGTTTCCGTAAGTACGACACTCTCTTTTGAGAGATCTATGGATACCTTAACTTCACCGGAACGAGTAAAAATAGGAAATGAACTGACTTTGGGTATACGTTTAAGTGTTAGTATACCGAAACCTTGTTGCGCTTCTTCAGGTGGATAGATTTTGCGACCACGTGTATTTTGTTCCTCGGGGATAGGACACTGTAGTGTCAATTCGATGAAATATAAATAACAAGGTACTCCTGCAGTTGGTCGGCAGTCACTAAATTCCGAGGCAATCTAAAGCGTAAAAATATAACGTAGAGTATAATGCTTTTGATAAAATGATTATACTACTTACTCGCTTGTAGTAGTACTGTCTACGTTTTGTTGTGCCAGGACGTGGCTCTGAATTTTCATTCACAATTTTCTCATCTTCCTCCTCCAATTCAAAATTCTCCCAATCGGGCTCCATAGCACGGAAGCCTTCTTTTCCTATAGGCTGCAAATTGTCATCTAACTCACCATTTTTATGTAATTCTATACAAACTTGCAATGCAGCTAATCTACGCGCCAGTATGTTAGATGAAGCCGGAAGACCCTAAAATGAAAAGCAAAGATTAAAAGATCTATAAGTTTACATTACATGACAAAGCATAATCACATACAACTATATCATATTTTAATGGAGAATTTATAGGAAGACGTATTGTATACTGGTACACTTCGACACCACATCGATTTGTTTTGGAACAACGCCAGAGCGCAGTGAGTTTGGTGAACGTGTCGCTTGGCAGTTTGGAACAGTATTTATTTACTAAAGCGATGGAGGAAGTGAGATCTACTGAAGCGCCTGTCAGTAGATGTTCCAAAGGCTTGTAACGCTTTACGCATTTATTGAAATAATCCGCCATATGGTGCTCCACTTCTGGGGGTTCATTATTAGCACATTTTTCTAGAAGTATCTATAATACGAAATGAGATTTCAATAAAAAATATATATTGTGTGTGAAGTATTGCATACTTTTTCGATTTCCCGATACTCTGCTAGTTGCTCCACTATTTTGTTAGTGGTGCACTCCATTTGTTTGACCATTGTGTCGATCGCTGTTGGTAAGATCTCTGTATTATTTTTATTTTCACAAACGCAATTAAATCGACGCTTTTCCTTTCTTTGTTTCTTTGGTGATTCGGAATTTAAAGATGTTGTAGTATCTTTTAATATGGAGCTTGAGGAAGAATCATTCAATGTATTGCTTATCTCTAATATAGCATCGTTAAGACTTAACATTTCAAAGCAATCATCTAAGGAATTATTAAGTGAAGATTTTGTATTAGTTTCTTTTGCTGAAATTGCTTCATAATTTGCGCTAGATTCGGTGTTAATGTCTACGATGTCAACGGCATTCTTCCCCTTATCTTCTATGTCTTTAATTGCCGGTAATTCGTCCATAATTTCCTTTAGTATGATATCACTTTTTGTTGGAGGTTTATTTGTTATCACTTCAGGATTTAGTATTTTTACGATTCCTTTAGAAGAGCCGATTGTGAAATTATTCGTGTTGTCATTACTTGCAGTCTCGTCATCGCTACAAGAATCAGATTCAATTATATTATTCTGTCCATCTTCGAGTTTACACAAATAGCTATGGCTTTGGTCACTTAGTTGCTCATTTTTACTGTGAATTATTTTATAAGCTGGTGATACTAATATTACATGATATGCAGGTGCTGCTCTCGCCCGACCTTTGCATTGTACATAACTTCGATATGTTATGGGTGCGTCCCAGCGCACAACTAAATTGCATTTTGGCAAATCGATCCCTTCTTCCAGCACGGAAGTGCCAATTAAAACATTACAATCGTGCATGCGAAAGCGTTTAAGTACCTCTTCCTGACGTCTGTGCTCTACTTCTGCTTCTTTCGGTTCTGTGATAGGATCGGCCACACGATCGGTTGTAAATTGACATTTCAGAAATTTTAAGTCCGGATCATGTCGACTCATTTCACTTAGCAAATCAAATAATACTCGAGCTGTGTAATTTGAATTGCAAAAAATTATCGCACAGAGGGTATCCAATCCGTCACCATTGTCTCGCATATGTCGACGGTTGAAAGGCCGCCGTTTGAAACGTCCATGTGCACCACCATGACGTCGGTTTGCTATGCTTGCGTTTTCTGTTTTGGCCGATGTATTTACTTGCACATATTGCTTTCTTTCATTAGTTGGAATTGGCTTAACTATCGGATCCAAATTATCAATAATAGATCGAGACTCGAGCTGTAGCTTTGCAGTAACGTTTTCTACATTTTGGCAACTGTATTCGATATTACGACTGAGTTTTTGAAAATCCATTTTATCTAAATCCTGCTTCATTTTATGAATTGTTTCATTTTTCGTAAATAATTCATCAGGCTTAAATAAGCGTAAAATTTCCAATAAGCGGAAGACTTTAGGACTCGAATAACGTTCTACCAGTTCTTTGTGATTGGTAATTTTTTTGAATGCTTGTTCGCAAATAGCATGAAATTCCAAGAGCGCTGTACTCACTACACAAAGTAAAATATAATGACGCTCATGTGGTGTCTTTATTTTTTGGTTTTCTATGCGATGGTACATATTAACTGCAACACGATCGGCACACCACGGACCCATTTCATAAAGTACAAGAAGCATAGTTTCTAGAAAACACATTGGTTCTTCCTTGGGATCGGGTATGTCTATGAAATAAAGGTAAGCCTTTAAATAATAATTGTCAGCCAAATTATTATTACTAACCTTTTAATTCTTCTAAATATTCGTCTGTACTGTAAATTTCAAAAGGATCGTAGCGATGGTCAGTTAAGAAAGCTTTTCGGGTACAAATAATCTCTTCCAACACGGCGGTCAGTTCATCATGTTGATATGGTGTACATTGCACTATTAGTTCACTTGGTTTTGCACAATACCTACACAAAACATAATTTAAAAAAAATTGTGTTTTGGATTTTATATACAAATATGTGCTTACCTTAGTACTGTGACAATGTCACTAGCAGTCTCAGCTTTGCAATGCACACTGCTTTCCAGCGTATTTAACATTGCGCTAAGCTCTTGTAATGAACATTCAGCGCTGTGTAATGGTCCAGCTAAGCCCAATACGTTTGGTTTTTCATTACCAAGGTTATGGAAAAATTCACTGAAAATTTGACGTATTTCCATGCAGACACTAGCTTCATGGCAATCTTCTAAAATCAAGAGCTGCAATTTTTTCAAACTCAACGCTCCACTTCGCAAAGCTTCCAAACATGTGTGCGGATGTAGAACATAAAGTTGAAAATCTTTTGGTATATTCGATGGGTTATCGATCTTTGTTTCATCTTTATACACTTTCAAATCCGTCAGATGCTCTATCATTGTTGTGATTGATAATGACGACTTTTCACACGTTAGGTACAAGCTAACCTTTCCCGCTATTTTTGCTGGCCTAGCTAGCTCCTGAAGCAACTTCAATGCAATAAATTCTTTGGAAGATTTGTGACCAAGACATATTATCACATTACGTTCATAGGCAGCGGAAAGAAGTTCGATTTGATAATCACGCGGTGTTAATACCGTGGTATGAATATTATCACACCAATGGAACGACATTTTGGCGGCATAAACCAGAGTTCACTTTCAATTATAGGTTTATCTTTAAATTATCAAAAAAAAAAACAAAGGAATTCGGGAAATCACTCAGCTTGCACAGCCGGCAGGCAACTTGACAGCAAACAGATGATTATGAAAAGTTCGTACAATGAGGAGTTAAAGATAAGTAATACACTCTCCAACACACCTAACCCATGATATAGCATGTTTTGTATACAAATGAACAGCCCAGTTTTGGAGATGTTAATCGTAAACTCTTGTAAACAAAGAACTGTCAAAAGCAAAGCGAATTTCTCAAGGTTAGAAAACACCACAGATTTTTATAAAAAAATGTCTTTATGCAACCCTGGTATTCTTTGCCTAGGTGTGTATTTATCATTGTACAGCCTACAAAGTAGGCAAACTTATCGTCCATTTCCAGTTTGATCAAACAGTTGTGCTCACTTGATCCTTTTCGTTCCTCATTTCAGTTGTCCTTCCTAACTTCGAGCGCTGGGATACATTAACATGTATTACAGTAGAAAAAAAGTACCTATAGCCTAATGACATAAAATGGTGCTGAAATCGGAAATAATAAAAATTTATTTCATTATTAGGTACATGGAAAATATAAAAAGTACTACTTACGATTAACTTTTTTATATATTTCCTTCCGTTTACATTTCAATATGCAGATTTATTGTTTTGCTGACGAAGGTAAATGTAGTTTTCGTAATTAAAGACGCTTATTTACTAATAAACCTTTTGACTTAAGATCGGTATGTACCTTTAGTAGGCATGGAAATTTGACAGTATACTAACCTTTTCAATGGTTAAAAATAAATAAAAGGTGTAGAAATTGACGAAAAAAACTAAAAACATTGCATAAATTGCTTTATAAGCTTGCTTTAATACATTTGAAAATTAGTATTCTTCTTGTTTCTCGCGAAATATATATGAGACTATTTATTTCGGAAACCTGTGTTGCCGTGCTTTCGTTTTTGTTTAAAAACTTTAGAACTAGCAATAGAAAATGGAGTTTTTTTCGTTCGTGGTGCGTACTGCTTCGTAAAAAAAATTTCGCGTATCGGTTTTTTGCACTTTTTATATGCAGTTTTTGGTTTTCGTAAGAGCTGCATACCGACCTTAAAAATAAATAAAAAGTGTAGAAATAGATGATAAAACTAAGAGCATTACATTTGAAAATTAGTCTTCCTCTTGTTTCTCGCGTAATATATATGAGACTATTTATTTCGCTCGGAAACCTGTGTTGCCGTGCTTTCGTATTTGTTTACAAACTTTAGAAATAGGCAGTAGAAAATTGAGTTTTTTTCGTTCGAGATGCGTACTGCTTCGTAAACAAAATTTTCGCGCATTGTCCCTTTGTATTTTTCAATATGGAGTTTTTGGTTTTCGTAAGAGCTGCATACCGACCTTAAGCAAGAACTTTACCTTACAATGTTTCCTGCGCGTCCAGCTGAATTTCTGAAAGTAAAAAACAAAAAATATTTAATGAAATTATCACAAAATAAAATTTGCCTTTAAATGTTGAGAATAATTTTCAAAATTAATGGGAAATAAACATAACATAAACATAAACAAACAAGCGCAGGATGTTCCTCCATCGGGTTTGGTTTCAATATTTTGGTAAATAACTTTGTAATTATTTTTAATTTTCTACTAAATTTATGGAAAAAAACTATTGCGCATAATTGATGCGAAATCTTTCAAACAAGTTTTACTAATCCATTCAAAGAAAATATTCATAATTTGTATAAATATACTCGATGTTTTTAACCTATTGTTATGATTTTGCTGATTAACCTCGATGATTTCCCAAATCCTTCGGGTACGATCTCTGGATTGTTAAATAAAATCGCCAACTTAATTTGCAGTTTCTTTATTTATAAATAATTTAATTAATATCCTTTTGATTACTCAATAATTCACAATACTATTACAATTTACTTTACTATTTACAATCACTTGTATACAACTTTCACAATGTACTGTTTTTATTACTTCAATGTAATGTAATCTCCAACGCTTTTACTTCACGACTGATTACCTTGTGTCGTCCTTATGTACTTGTTTGCTGCTTGAAAACGAACCTGGAATAATCGCGTCGTTACGATAATCGTCTCGTTACGATAATCGTCTCGTTAAGGGTTTCTTTCATCTGTCCTTCGCTTCGCATTTTCGCCACTATTAACAAAAATTCTTGCAACACAGCAACCCTACTTTGAATTCATTAGGGGTATTCGCCTTGTCTAGGAAATGCATGCTGTGCAAATATTTTCTATGGAATTGTGCTAGAGATCGAGAGCACTACCGTTGCAAAATTTTGACATATTCAAGTGAAACAATAACAACCACGCAGCACAGGGTTACTTTTCCTTCACAGGGTTGCATTTTCCCTCTTCTACGTTCTCTGCTGGTACCATTAATAAGTGCTGGAACTTTTTACTTTCTAGAGTTAGAGTTAGATTTTCAATATTTTGTTCTGAAATAAAAAAGGCTTTAATGTTATAATATTAATTTAAATTACAACTATAGTTTTTAATGGAATAAATATATAACAATGAAAAGTTAACAAATTAATTTTAAATGTTTTAAAATTTTTGTTAATGCCTTTTAAAATCTGGCATCATTTTTATGGACTCCAGTTAAAGACGCGGACGAATCTATCAGCTTGCGATAAATAAAACTATCCTATTATTTTAATTATCATTGAATATTAAATTATATGGAAATATTTTTCCTTGAGTTATGAGTTTTACAGACGATTCTTCAGATTTAGATTGGTGAGTTTGATGTCTTAATACTGCTGTGCATATTATACATAAATGTAACACTTATGAATTGTCATTACAATATTCATGATAGGAAAGCACCGAAAATGAAAACAAGCAGATCCATAAAACAAGATAATAGTTCAGCGCAAAACAAACCAAAATATGCACAAAAGTTTTGCCAGAAATGGATGAACCTTTTCAGTCCATGGCTCGCGCGTTGTGAAGATGACGCCAGCAAACCATTTTGTCGAGCATGTCAGTGTCGTTTGGATTGCAACCGCTGCCACCTTCAACGACACGAGCGAACTACAAAACATATACGCAACTTGGAAATACTCATAAACAAAGGAGAAGGTGCAGCGAGACAAAACTTAAGTATTCGACAGGAACGTAGTAAATACTATCAACAACGTAAGAAAGTAAACTCTTCGCTTACATCATCACAGGATGCTTCAGAGTTCGGTGCCGATACGACAGATGAATTTATTGAAGAGTAAGTAACAAGTGGCATTGTTTACATTATATTGTTTCTCAAATGCATCAACTTCTTTTAGAGCTGAACCGGAAAGTGAAACTGCCTTTCAATTTGTTCAAGCCGATTCCGCGCCAGGCGAATATACGGAAGAAACTGTTTTAAAGCAAGAAATTACAACTGTTGAAGGCCAAGCTGATCCACTACCACCGAGCGCAACATTGAAACAAGAGAAAAAGATATGTAATCAGAAAAAACCTGTTGTTAGAAAAGAACGAATGAAATTACTAATGCAAATTCAGAAAGATAAAAATGATCTAATGGATTCCTTTCGAGAACTTATGGGACCGCAACAGCAATCACCAAAAAAAGAAAAGAATCATGTTGATTTATTCTTCGAAAGTGTCAGCTCTAGTGTCAAAGCGTTGTCACCGAAATTGATTGCCGAAACAAAAATGCGTGTGTCTCAGTTGATATGTGAACTAGAACTGCGAGCGCTTACAGAAAATGAAGTTAACGTGGCAGGAACTGCAACAAACGCTGCGGTGGTTGTGTCATCTGATAATGGTACCGTCAGCAATGCATTCATAATAAACCAACCAGTGTCCACTGTTGTTCATGGAACTGCACAACATCATCATACAACGGAAAGTGTCGGGCAACATTACGAAACACTCAGTTGAAACTAAGATATCAATAGGTGTTTTTCTTTCTTATATAAATACTTTCATTTATGCGTATATATGTATGTATATATATAATAAACATAATTTTGCTTTAATAATTTTGAATTACACGCTGTAAATGTAAGTTTCGTCATTAAACATTAGCATAAATTAAATATGATGATTCCTTAATCATGATTTGATGAAATTAAAATTGTTCATATTTTAACATAAGCATCGTTTAACATTGTACATCTTAATGTTTGTTTTTAACAAAATTACTTTAAAAGATTAAAGTAAATAAGAATCTATATAAGTTTTAGTAATAATCTATCATAATTAAATAATATAAAAACAAACAAAACAATTAGAGAAAAAATATACTCGAGATATGTGTTATTATTTTTTGAAACCTGATTACTAGAACTTTATCTAGTGATATGAATATGCATCTATTCAACAACTTTGCTTACTGAAACATTTGTACGTACATGATGTGCAATATGCAACAAGATGCATACATATATATGTTTGTGCTAATGCACAAAAAAGCTCAGTAATTAAGCTTGGCGTTTACGGTTATTGTGATTGGTATTCAGAAAGCTTAAAAACTGCAGTATCGGAATGGTTGTCATGAGTATTGTAACGGTTCGGCAGCGACAAGTGAATATTTTTAAGCAATAAAAAGTGATTTACACATTAATTTAACTGTACAATTTTATATGAAGAAAAAATATATAGAGAGTGATATATGTGAACACACACGCCAAAAAGTGTTATTGATAAATTTCTCACTGTGCCTACATACATATGTACATAAATGTATACGAAATTACAGTTGTGAATAAGTTACAATTACTCTTATAGCTCCAATCCATATTTAATTATCCTTTCAATTGAAGTTTCCTTTAAATTGTAAATTGTTTCTAAATACTCTTACTTAAGTGAAAATCGATTTTTCAAAAAGCCTCCAAGAGAATCTCAGTCAACGAGTGAGAAAAATATGAAAATGCCAACACTTGACACTTTACCAATTACCAAACAGTGATAAGAAGAAATAACTACATACATATCTACATACATACATATGTATATACAAATATAAAATTTCCTATTTATTACCGAGCATTTCCTACAAACATTGACTTGTGTTTATATACAAACTGCGCAAGCGTGCTCCCAACCCCCCCAAATTTACAATAGCATCAATGGCATTTGTACATACATGCATACATACTTAGTTACATATGAATATAGTATCTACATTTGTAGTAGGTGTGGTGGATTAAATGGTTAAAATAAAATAGCGACGATGTCAGTGTCTCTTGAAGTTTGGCCTCGTGTAGACAAGTCTAAGCGGATTCGTTATCCTTATTTAAAACATTTGAAGAGTGGCGAGTTTTCTACAAACATAAAACGGTTCTTGTGCATAAATAACCCTACACTCATCTGTACAACTATACATACATACATATATTAGCTTATAGTGTAGCTATTGAATTTTCTTCACTTAAAATGGGCTTGTGTTGCATTCAGACATAACGAAAATTTAAAAAGTGTATTTTATATACATTAGAAATGCATAAAAACATAAATTACCAAAAACAAAGTGGCGCTGTTTTGGAATACTAACTTCATATAAAATACTTGGTAAGTGTAATTTATGTTAAACTATGAATGTATATATAAATATAAGTGTGCGTGTGTTTGACTACTTTGCTGTTTATGCACTTTTGCATTTTTCTGCTTGTATTTAGTTACTTTTGCACATACATAGTTATACACAATTACAATATACATATATACATACATACATAGGTAAGTGCACGCACATAGTTAAGCTTTAGAAAAGGTGTTTGCTTATTTTTTTTTCCAACATCTTTGTGTACCCAACAATTGTACCATTCTTATGTACTGAATGAAACATTGAACTAAGCCCTTTACAAACGCTAAAATACAGTTATATAAAAACGGGGTACGTTTGTATATATGTTGTATGCACCAATGAATATACGCGCATAGTTTTCCAGTTTCAATGTCAATTTTTTCTTTTGCTTTGCTAAATTCATTGGGAACTTATTTGAAAATCTACATTTCCTTATACTTTGTAATTATATAATGATAATTTTGTTGATGTAAGTTCAGAATCATAGTTAAATACTGTTAAAGTGGTGCATGTTTTGAGGAAAAAAATAAAATTAAAAAAATTAATTAAATTAAAAAAATACTGATATATGTGTTAAGCAATAATATCTTTTAAGTGAATTAAAGATTTGCACATTTGTCATGCGTATACACATATACATTTCCATATCCATAGGTACATAACATATGTATGTCAACCTCAGAAAATTACTAGTCAGACCTATGTATGTTTGTATGTAGTAAAATCTTCTTTCTACTTTTTTAATTTAAATTTGGCGCCACTGCCCTCTTCTATTGTGGTCTCAGTTACAATTGACTTAGTTAATCAACTCATTTTTAGTACAAAAAAGGTTAAAAAAGTTTGAGTTTGTGTTCATGACGTCAGCAACTTCACTAGTATTACAAACAAACAAATTTTGCAGTCATGTATGTAGCTATGTACATATGTAGAAATATTTTAAATCGGTCCAGAAGGACCTTATAAGTAATATTTATGCAATGGTCGTTATATTAAGGGGCTAGGTGGGTTTGAAAATAAAAAATCGATTATTTTTGTCTTATTAAATTGTAAAATATGTTTAAAATATTATCCTAAAATTTCAAATCGATCGGAGTAAAATTCTAAGAGATAGACCCTTTGGAAATTCCGCCCATCAGGCCATGTCTATGTCAATTTGAAACTTTAAACGCGCTTATCACAAAACTCTATTTCGGTGTCGGTGGACACGATTTCTCGAAAAGTTATAAAACGATTTTGTTCAAATTCGGCACACATCTTTGTAGTAATATTATCTAGTTATTAAACGAAGGATTTTTTTATTACAACTAATTTTTTGGAGCCAATTCTTAGCGAAAGTTTGATCAAAAAATGTGTTTTTTTTTGTTCAAAGTCTTTCAAAAATTCAAATTTTAATTTTTTTTCCTTCGTTCAATAACAAAATATTTTTTATGGGTTTTTTTTAATGCCAAGCAATCCTACTTATATACATTTCTCAGACTATTAATGCCCGAATGTATGCAGGATTGCAAGAAAACTCGCTAACCCAACATTAAGTAAAAATAGCGGCTAAATATTAGCGCACTTAATAGTTGCTGGTTAGTAAAAAATTGAGTAATACAACAACAGATTACATGACAGGCGTTGGCTCAGTTGGTAGAGCACTCGTCTGTGATGCCAGAATCCGTCGGTTCGATTCCTGGCAAAAGAAGTCTGATGAAGAGATGTGGTGATCTCCGAAACAGCTGTCACTTCTACCATTTTGTCTTTGTTGTATAACAAAATATTCAATGAAAAAATAATGTTTCTAACAAAAATAGAAAATTTTTGGTTTTTTGATTTTAGATGAACCAATAAGGGGTTATGCTGTCCATGGCGAGATCATTTTTTTGGGACGTTAAGGGAGGTGAGGTACCAACGGCTGAATTTTCGGAATTTTTGAAAAAAATTCCACAAAAT
The DNA here is from genome assembly GCA_030068015.2 of Neoceratitis asiatica. NCBI lineage: Eukaryota > Metazoa > Arthropoda > Insecta > Diptera > Tephritidae > Neoceratitis > Neoceratitis asiatica. The sequence goes on from CM061528.1 coordinate 10,995,262, forward strand.
ACTTTTTAAATATGTATCTTTGATATGGTGAATTGTTTGAATAAATTATATGATTGTATAAATAAAAAAAATAGTGAAAATTCCTTCCTTTAATCTCTGAAACTCACCTAACCCCTTAAATAATTTTGTACTTATAATAGTTGTTGTTGTTGTTGTAGCGGCCTGCAAACCCCGTCTAGGGTCAGGTATGACTAGTCTTAGTCATCAAGGTCATCTAACGGGAGGCCCAGGAAACGAGCTCTTTCGACGGGTTCGGACCAGAGGGAGGGGGGTACTTATAATAGTGTAACGATTGTCTTAGCTACCCTCGATGATTTCCCAAATCCTTCGAGTCGGGGGTCTACTGTTCTCCTCAGCTGACCGTTGATTATAAATCCTGAGATACTATTTATTGCAAATGAATTAAATAAATTATTATCAAATTAATGATAAAAATTGTATCATTGCAAATTGTTCCATAAAATTAAAATCGATCGGAAATTTTTCATAATATTATTGCACATGAAAACCTCAAATATTTATAGAACTTTTACCATTTCTGTGGTGAAATTCAGTATGCTATTTTAACGATATTCGCTGTCGCTTGATCAGCTGTTGTTGTTAACTACACGATAAGTTGTTAATTTAACGACAAAAATTTTCGAGTTGTTAGCGCCACCGGCAAAAGATTTCATATTTATATTACTTTAAATATATAAAGTATAAAAGTTGAAATAAATTTAAATCGGTAAAGTACCAAAAAAAAAAAGCTAAAGAAAATAAACTAAAATGTCTTTTGAGTATTTGGCATACGTTTTATCCCAAGATGAGGAAATAACGCACTCTTCGTCAGTGGAGAGAAGTTTGTTGCGAGAAATGAAAGATCCTTTCAACTTAAGTGAAACAGAATTTCGAAAGTTATATCGATTAATCCCAGATTTAGATGATGAAATTATTTCTGAATTTGATAGCCAACAAAAAGTCAGAAGAGTAACGGCGATATCTATAGAAAAACAAATAGATAATACAACTTTCAAGTGTTATTCAATTTTTAACTTTATTAAATTGCTTGAAGGTTCTGACCACCTTACGATTCTTCACAACTGGATACTATCAACGATCTGTTGGAGAACAGTGGGTATAGCCACGAGCAGTCGTCCGTAAGCCGGTGTATACATAAAGTAACAGACGCAATTAACCGTTCGATGTTTTTCGCAAAGGTTAGGTTTCATATGACTCAAATAGAATGGCAAACTGTAAAGGAAATTTTCGCACAATTTTTGAACTTTGCAATCCATTGCAACTCATTTATTAAATAATTGCTATCACGAATTTATTTGTTTTATTGTTCCTCCTCGTGCTTTTCGCATATATTAATTATTTGTTAAGCTGTGGTGCCACCTTTTCTCCCTTTTAATACAAAGAAAATGTCAGCTAACAACAATCGTTATATTTGAGTTATCGAATCATCCAATCGTTAGTACAAGCGACAAAATTCGTTAGTTAAAAACTCGACAAATTTTATGGATAAAATTTACAGAATTCCCCTACTGGTACAGCTCTACGTATACGTAACACAATTATACGTTCATACAGAATAGCACGGCGTATACGTAACCTACATTTCATTGTATATTTAAAAATCTGCCTTGTTACTTTAATTTCTCGCATATCTATACATTAGAGTGTATTTTAGATATTTCGAGTGCTAAATACAAACAATTGAGTCCAACATACTCAATTATATAAAAAACTAGTGGATCCCAGCGTGCTTTGCTACACCTATCAAAAAAATCAAGAAAATCTAACTGAAATTTTGAATTTTGGTTTTTTTTTTTTTTGGAAAACGAATGGAATTTTACATGTATTTATTGTTGTTGCATGTATTTTGTATAGGGAGCGACCAATGTTCACTAAAATGGTCATACCTCTGGAACGGCTGCGTCAATCTTATGAACCTATGTATACACATTAACCTTCTCCTAATATCCCTTAATAATTCCTAAAAATTTGGTGCAATTTGGTCTGGTGGTTCTCAAGTTATAGGCGTTCATCAAAATTTGCATTGATTTTTATATACTTACAGTGGCAAGCATAAGTGGATGAATGTTTGTCACTTCTGCACTTATTTGTTCATAACATCCGTGGTACTTATTCAAATAAAACCATTTCTTTTTAAATTTTTAATCCATATATTGTACTAACATATTATGCACCTTGTTTTTATCTGAAAAGTATATTCATTGCGTGTATTTTAGATTTTGTTTTTTAAATTAACATATTCCATTATATATGTATATTCTAAACTTAATGTATAACACTTAAATATATATAGTTATCTTTTTTATTGCAGCTTAGAATCAGTGGTCTTTTGACGCTAATGATTTTCAATAATTCTTCATATCGAGCTTAAAGTATATAAAATTGAAAAAATTATTAATTAGGCAGGATGCATCTACATTTTGAGCCGAGCGTAAATACAAAATGTGATTGCACAATTATGTCGCTCTCATGGATGGGTAAAGTTCCTGATGATATACCAGAGGTAAGTTGATAAATTAATACGTAAAATTTTTATTTATTTATTGGAAGTTAAAAGTGCGTATTTTTAAAAGAATTTTATTATTTTGTAACCAGTCAAGGGAGGTTAAAATAGGTAAGCGTGGTTATCGATTTGAGAACAACAGTTCGCTTAAATCAGAATGGGCCCCATAACATTTTTCGATTCGCTAACCACCCAAATGAATTCTCTAATAAATTTAAGTATATTGATTTATTGAAGTTTGTCGCCTGCCAAAGACCATATAGGAAAGCGATTCTTACTGCTCCTCCAACATCTTTTTAGTATATATATTGTCCTAGCAGACAGTGAGAGCCAAGACTCCCATAATTTTAAAGATATTTTTTTCACGGATTTGTGACTACTTCCGGTCCCATTTCGAATAAGTTTGCTGGCAATTTACAACAACCCAAAATTCAGTCCCTCCACTGCATAGTCTATCTATAGATTCCTTGAATAGTTGCCTGTATGAGACGAAGTGTATACCAATGTGCTCTTTATCGGTAGAATCTACTTGGCCTTAGCATGCCTAACCAATTCATTTGTCTTGCAAATGCACATAGTATAGTATGTCTCACACAGTGGTGCCACAGGATCTGGATGACATCACGTCCAGTATCTGCTCCGAGAATCCATTTTCCATAATAATCCCAAGCTGGAAGGAATGGAAAACATAAACATCCTGGATTAGATAGTCATCTCTACAGACGGCTGAAAACTCGATGACAAAGTGGGCTGTGGAGTCCTGTCTTCGATACGTTCAATTAATATTAGCAGGGGATTACCAACCAGAACTCATGGCAATCGTAGAAGCAACAGAATGGGTGCTCAAATTACGATGTATTCTGATAGCCAAGCAGCAATAATACCATGTCAAAGGTGACTATAAAATGTAGAAGCACTCTGAACAAACTCTCGAGTGTATCTAACAGAGCTGTGATATGTTTGCCCGGACACAGGGACATCTCAGGCAATCGCACGGCTGACGAGTTAGTGAGAGAAGAAATTCTTTTAACCTAACTAAGCATGGATATAATGGGCTTTATTAAAATAAACATTAGATGGCTGAAGGAGATCACGGACAATAGATAGATATGGTCACAGTTGGACGCAAAAAGGGCAAGGCATCTTATCCTTCTAGACCAGTTCTCCATTAGCATAAGGTCTAATAATAAGACACTGTTTAATGTGCATCATAGGATAATAATGGGTTCTTGCTCTAACGATCTTTGCCGTAGCTGAAGCCGAGTGGTTATCAGTACGTTTTACCATTCGGTTCGAGTCCTGGTTCGACCAGTATACAAAATTATGGAAAATAAATTTTTCTAATTGCAACATGTAATAATAGCTCTTCATAAAAATCCATAGGTCGATCGGAGGTAGCTTAGAATATCCTATATATCCCTCAATTGGTTTGAAAAAAAGCGTAAATACGCACAACACAATTTTATATATTTATATATATATCAGGCCTGAACACAGGGTGGTTGGGATTGCGAATCCCCCGAAATTTGTTGAACACATAAGTAATAGAACTACTTTTATAACCTTATGTATGGATTTCCTTAAAAACTCCCTTCCTGCCGAATAATTATTCTGCGTTCGCCCCTGATATATGTATGTAAGAACGAAGAAAATCAAGAGTCGAAGGAACATGACGTCAGTACTTTACAGCCTTGACAACCGCACGAGTTCCTCGAGAAACAGTTTTTACCTATCTGGCTCCGCTAAAATTAATAATCTCGGTTTTTAAAAAGCATATTTGAGATGTTGATAGGAACCTCACAGCGAAAACTACTGGGCCTATAGGCTTAAATGTGATGGGCACGGATGAACAGCCGCATCTACTTAACCGATCTCAGCTCCCTTCTTTATTCGTGTGACCAAAAACATAAATAAGTTAGTATTTGGCAAAGGAGTAATTGATTTTTTAATTCTACTAGGGAAGTATTCATGCCAGAACCCTCCAAGGCTGCTATTACTACTTCCATCTACATCGTAGGTAAATAAAATAAGCTTCTACAGTGCACTTTCTTTAGATTCTCTTATTTTGAAGCCCTTATTTAAGACTTTGGGAGAAACAATTTCCAAAGATTCTCTCTAATAATTTAAGTGCTAAAAAATTTTCTATTAATATTCAAAAGAGTTGTCAAGCCAATCAGCTGTGGTATTTGCGTTTGAGAAGAAAAAATTAAACATTAGAAAGATGAAATTTTTTGCAGAAAATATTTAAATTGTTTACATAAATGAATTTTGTTGAAGGCAATCCATCTATTATTTAATACATTTTACGAAAGAGTATACAATAATTTATGTACAAAGATTCTCCGTCCTTAGCGTGTCCCCACGTCCTACCTGTCCGGTGATGTTTAATCGAGTTTGGTCGTTCTACTATTATTACCTTGAAATATTTTAGCAATAAAATGGCAACCCGACATACAAATGCTACTGGTAGGAAGGTCAAGCATTTTTTAACTAACCCTGAGTAAATTATGCATATTAAAAAAAAGTTTCTCCCCTGCGATTATATCGCATTTGGTCTTCTTGAAATAGTAAAAAAGTTAAAAAAAAATATATATATATATCAAAGCAATTGCATTTATTTTTAAAATTTATATATACAATACTTTTTTTTTGGTTTATTTTCTTCTTATCAATAATTTTATCAGTTTTTTATTTTACTTTTCGATCAATTCATTTCATTTGTTTAGTTTTTTGATATATAAATACAATAAATGTTAATAAGTTAATTTATATGTTATAAGTACATTTCATTTCAGTAACCATCTATTTAAACAAACAAATATAAATTTGTTAATAAATAAAGTATAAATATATTAAATACTGTATATTCGTTCAAATTATTTCTTGTTGATGCATCAGTTGTGCTACTATTAGAGCCCAATGAATTAATTTCGCCTGTTTCGAAGTTTATCTCCTCTCCGTCGTCGAAAGTTTTCCTTATTTTTGCATTCATTAACGCTTTCAAGCGTTCCAATGGCGATTCAGTGGGTATATTAAGTCTGCTTGTCAAAAATGGTTGATAGTCAAATGGAAGATCTTCTTTCGTATAACCATACATCAGCATCTGTACAAATAGATTTGTCGTATTGGCATCTGTGATGGTAGCTTTGAGGCTATTCGGTGAAAAGTGTGTGTATTCTACCTCTGGTGGTTCATTATCCTCTGTGTGCTATGTATATACAATACAAACAATTGTAATTTATAAAAAAATATTTATTTTCATTTTAACACACATTCTTACTTACATCAAATATTATGAACCGTACGTAAGTAATGAAATTACTATCAATATAGTAGAAAGTAACATTATGTGTTGAAGGTTCCTCTTCGTTCTTTAACGAAGTCTGATATGTTTCATAAAGCAAGTAATCACCTAAGGAAAAAATATTTTCAATTGTACAGTTATTAAAATTTAAACAAAAAAAGTGTAACTTGGCATATCATCCTTTACCTATTTGACGCTCGCCCAGCTCGATTACTTTATCTGGTTCACCGAAATCGTCTGTATAATCCATATCTTCATCCGAATCAATCATTATCTCTTCACTCGTATTTGTTGTGTCCTCTCCTTCAAATTCATCCCAATCTTCATCGAATTCATCGGTATTCGGTTCAAGTATGCCTTGGAATTGCTGATCTCTATTTAGTATATAAGAAGAGTCCACATTGAGCATAGTTTCTTTGAATCCATAAATTAATATTTCCACTTGAAATGGTTCCACTATGTCATTCGTATTGTTGTCATCATTAATCGCAGTAATATTTCCTTTGACCAAGTCATCCTGATAACTAAAGTTAACATCAGCCAGAACATTCTAAAAGCGTTTATGCAAAAAATTGTTTTGAAAAAATTTAATTCAATTAATTTTTTTCCCTTTTTTTATTCATTAATAATTAATAAAGTCGCCTGATTTTAATATAACAAATCCATTTAAAAATTTTAAGGTATTTATAAAAACCAAATTCGATTTGAGTATAAAATTTTTATGAAATAAAATTGAAATGTTTGTTAAGAATTAATATAAGACACCAAAAGAGTTTAATTATCAAATTTTGATTTAAATAAAAATTAATAAAAAATTGTAGAATAACTCGAAAAAAAAATAAAAAGAGAACTAAATGAAAAGAAACTAAATAAATAAATAAATGAACAATATAAATTAAAATTAAATTAAATAAAAAATAGAACAAAAAACAGATTAAAATAAAATAAAATAAAGTAAAATTAAATGAATTGAAGTAAAATGAAGTAGCAAATAAATAAATTTAAAAAATAAAAAATAAAAAAATAATAAAAATTCAATAAAAAAAGATAAAAAAAATTAAATAAAAAAACTAAACAAAATAAAATAAATTAAATAAAATAAAACGGTATAAAAAAATAAATAAAATAAAATCAACCAAAAAAAAAAATATAAAACAAAAAATAAAAATAAATAAAATAAAATAAAATAAAGCAAAATAAAAAAAAATAAAAATAAAACAAAAAAATATAAAAAATATTAATATAAAATAAAATAAAAGTAAAACAAAATTAAATTAAAAAAACAAAATAAAAATTAAAAATAAAATAAAAAAAAATAAAAAAAATATAAAATTAAAAAAAATATAATAAAACAAAATAATATCAAATAAAATAAAACTAAACAGAATATAAAAATATAAAAAACAAAATAAAATTAAATTAAAAAAAATATAATAAATTCAAAAAAAATAAAATTAAAATAACTAAATTTTTTGTAGAAGGTGCTTGTTTATTTTTTTTTTACTACTTTTTCTCACATTATCGTTTATGTGGTAATCAACAAAATAACAGTCGCTTATCTGGCTTGAGAAACTGTGAGCAGTTAAATTATCTATGCAAATAGATCGAAGATGCTTTTGGTATAGTATTAGAAAACAATTACGACTATCGAAACTATAAATAAATGAAAAAGCCATACAGCAATAAAAGGCCGAGAAATATTATTGCTTTTTATTTTCTGTAGGAACGAGAAAGAGAATCTGGTGAATGAGGTTCAGAGTTTATTGAATTTATGGAGAGAACACTTCTCCAACTTGGTTAATTACAGTGAAAATGAAACAATCGGATGTGGCGAACCCAATGGAAGAGACCATTAAGACAAGGATCGACACTCAGGAACTTCTTGTCAATTTTAAAGCTACCCACATTAGCCCAATAACCGCGCCGTAAGTTCTGCCAGTCCTAACTTTAAGGTCGTAGAAAATTTCATCATTAACACCAATAACAATACCAGCCTGGAAATTCAACGCAAAATCACTCTTGCCAACATATGCTACTTTGTATAGAGTAGAACCGACCGCACATGCCGCAGTCGAAGTATATGACATATACGTTGATATTGACATAGTTCAGCGCCGCTTTGCGTGACAAATTGACTTTGACGTCTTAAATGAATACATGCAACTGTACGAAATTTTCTTCATAGACAACGCTGGCGTCAACGCAACGCCAAAAGTTGACCATCTTTCATCTTTTAGCGCGCAATAATCATTAGCTGATTTTAATTTGCATTCATTTTCTCAATTTTCAGTGAATTCCAAAGAATTTTATGGAAATTGTCAAAACAAGTTCAATAAGTACTTAATATAAGAGATGTTTAAGTTTTTGATAAAAAAAATGGTCATTGTGTTTTTCAATTTGCTGACAATGTTGGAAATGTTACGCAACGCAAAAAAGTTGTATCTGCCATCGGCGTAAGTGACAGCGGCTATGCCGGTTTAGTCATGTCGTCCAAACAGATCAAAAAAACTTTAGCGCCGAAGCTATTCAATGCAATACCGTCCTCCACTTTGGTGGAAAAGGAACTCCCTAAATTTATTGTCACCATTTGGTGCCGAACGTCTAAAAAAAAATATAAACGACTGGCACACTATTGCCAATTCGACTATAATCGTGTGTGCGATGCCTATGCCATTTCTACCGATTATACTGAAAGTCAAAGAACATATGCGAGTGAAATACATATAATATTTAATGACCAACCAACCAGCCAAAATCACCTCTCGTTGCAAAAACTGTAATTGGCCAAAAAAAAATCATCTTTAATAAATATGTATTTTTCCGTAAAATTTATTACTGTGATGTAAACTAAAAATTTAATTTATTAGTTTTTAAATTTTTTTCTCATTTTTCGCAAATTAATATAGTCTTAAGTGCCACCAAAATAAAATTAATAAAAGATATTGATATAATAATATTTATCAAGAACCTTTTAACTGTAAGAGGCCAAATACCAAAGAAATATTCTTACACGTCTAGAATACAATTATTAAAAAAACATGCCAATTCAATTTAAAAGTCTAACGAACTTGACTGAGTGTTAGCAATTTTCAGGCCAATACGTTTAAGTAAACATACACACAAAAATAAGAATATGTAAGCAGCTATATATGAATTTACATACATATATGCATACACGTAAATAAATACATGCATTTTGGCGCGTCAAATATTATGACGGAAATGTGAAGTTCATCGCCATTGTATATAAATTGAATTTTGGGATTTATTTGTTGTTTAAGTAAATAATAAATACATAGGTCGCAGAGAAAATTTAAAAGCGCATAATAGCTATATTTTTAAGAAATATTTTAAAAAACTTATGTTTAAGAATTTTTTTACCCCAAAAAATGTTAAGTGGAATCTAACGATTTTAAGTACAATAAAAGAAACATGTATAATAATAATATTTTTTTATGTAAAGTTATAAAGTTATTTTGAAATAAGGTTAAAAAATTGTTTTTTTTTAAGAAAAGTTAAGAATTGTTATTCGGTTTTTTAGTGCTCGTAAACATATATATATATATATTGGATAATAAGAAACGCAGGTTTTTTTGTTTTGTATATATTTGAATAAAATATTTCTTTATTGAAAGTTAATTTTAATCTAGTTCATACACTTCTATTATCTATTATCTATTATCTATTATCTATTATCTATTATCTATTATCTATTATCGATGACCTTTAGCCATTTTTTGGGTAGATTCATAACTCCAACAATATAGAATTTCTGTGCTTTATCGGCGAAGAACTTGATGGATGCATCAAAACTGTCAAAACAAGCTACGTCAGATTTTACCTATTCATTAAATATATGTATGGTCTGGCGTTGACATGATGAAATACACCACTTTCACTTCTTCTATTGATCTATTCTAGATGTGTTATTATTTTTTTTTTTTTTTGAGGAGCTTGTTGTAAGCTGATTAATTGTTGACAGTAGAGCTCAGAATTGACCTTTGCGTCACGTTTCAGTGGTGCGCTTTTGTCGCGTTTCAGAAGTGTTTCAATTATGCCATCCAAACTTTAAGTTTCTTTAAGTTTCTTTGATTAGTCGAGTCTTTTTAAATGACCCCAAAATACCACGAGAGTGATGTTTAATACCTCAGCTATTTCCTAGTGGTTTGTTTACCAGTCTTGGTCTAAAAAGTACATTATTTCATCGGCTTTTTGAGTGACAGGCCGACCAGAACTGAGCAAACCATTCCTGGGTCCGGCGGTCGCCTACACGCTTTTACAGCTTTTATCTTTTTTGTAGTATAAAAGCAACATATAATGAATTTTTTTTCAGATATTTCACTCACAAGTGTGACAGTTTACAGAACTGTCTTCCCAAAAAAAATTACTTGAGAAGTTAGCGTTTAAGCACGTGCCTGACATAATCGGATCAGAGTTGCCCCAAATAAGAGTATCAACGCCATCTATTGACAAAAATCGCGCAGACATTCTCCAATATATTTCCGAGTTTGTAGTTGTTTGCTTATAATAACAATTCTTTTTTACTTCCTGTGATAAGAAATAGAAATAGCTAATGGCATAAAAATAGAAAGTTTGTCACAGATATCAACTAAAAAATGAGCCGGCCTTTTAGGAACATCAAAAATCTCAAAAGAAGCTCGGCCAAAGTTCGTTCAAGTCTTTATAGTGCAACGCTCATACCTACATATGAATGTTTGTATTTAAATTATATTATTTTTGCGCGAAAATAGCCTCGTTTTCTAATTTATATATACATATGTACATTTTTATGCCTACATTTACACACATACATATGTACATATGTATCTACGTATGTTTGGTAGAAAGTGCACATGTCGGCTGAAGTACCACTAATAAGTATTTTTACTATTGCGATTCCTAATTGCCAAGATTTTGTAAACAGCAACAAAAAATATTTCTATAAACATGCACATGTATACAAATATATATGTATATATATATATGTATATACTCGTATATAACTAAATATATGCATGAACTGTATAGTTTCATATTTAGAATTTCAAATAATTTCGCAAAAACATTTCACTATATACACACACACACACACATGCTTACATACATACATACATCCTATACAGAAACTCAATTCAAGTGTGTATTATACATACATATATAAATATATGTATGTACATATATTTAGAAGTGATGTGTGATTTTAGTGACCAAAATATGACCTTACTTGATCCGAAACTATTTCAATATAAGTTATTGGCTGCGGAATCGCATAGTTAAAGCCAACAACCGGATTCTCATCACTTCTGACTGGCGGTGCTTGCAGAATATCTTTCAATATCAATTCATCGTTCATAATACGCATACCAATGCCGAAAAATGATTTACACTCCATTAATTTGGGCATGAAAGTGGCAAAAACTAACACAATTTGCCATATTGCCAATTTCTTCAGATGCATGTCGATTTTGTAGGCACACTGACACGATTTTAAGTCTACTCAACACATGTGTACATGTACAAATCGAGTATATTTTCGTAAGAACTACGAAAAACTTTCAAATAGTATAAACTGAAAAACAAAAATCCCAAAATTTCACGTAATGACCACAATTTGTTGACACGATCGTTTACGTCTTGTTGCTGCAGCGCACTCGATATAACTAAATAGATTTTGTATTTTTAGTACGAAAATATTTTCGAAAGTTCGAAAATAAATTTCAAAATTTCACTGGAGAGAGTAAAAGTGTTTAAAAGATCAAAACAATATTGCAAATATATGCGAACAAATGTGTAGGAAGAGATAGAGAGAGAGAGAGAGAAAGAAAAGTGAGAAAGGAAACATTACATTATTGTTGAGTAAAAAAAAAATTCGCATCTATAAGTGGGAGAAATATTAAAATCACATCTTTTGGAAATTATGCTTTCGAAAATACACTTTTTCCCTCTTAGAATAATTATATTGATCTTTTGAGCACATAAGCACTCTTCTCATACACACAAAGCCCAGCTAGCTCTTAGCTCACACCTGTTATTCATTGCACTAAGGGCCTCTCTGTTTGGTCTTCAAGTGTTTAATATACATATGTATAAAAATAACAAGAGAGCTTTATTTCTTTCATGTGCAGAGGTGCAATAAAAAACAAACCAGCAAATATGCCAATGAATGTTGCAGTGCAATAAAATGTATCTAGTATGATGAATTGTAGTTGTTGTTGTTGTTGTTATTATTGTTGAGTTGTTAGTTTATATTGCTCATACGACATGTTGAACTAGGGGATTCTCTCAAGTACTTAATAAACACATGCATATCTATTTACATATTTACGTGTAGACGTGCTCGTGCATTTGTACACATCTGTCGATGGTTATTAAATATTCAACTTGCAAATATATGTACATACATAACATTTTTAGCAATAAGAATTTTAAATTTAATTTGAAAAACACATTTTCTACACGATAATGACTTATAAACAAAAATGTAATTTTTGACAATTTCATATTGACAATTTTCATGAGTCAAAAACACCAAGTTTTGGAAAAACTTTTTTTCTTTGAAATATGGTTGAAAGATCTATAAAATTTTTATATTTTTGCACTGCTGCGACTGCTAATATAAGAAAAAACTATTTGGTCGATACAGGGACTAATTCAAAATTTTTAACTCGAATAATTTAGATATACATATGAACGATTAAGCAAAAACAAAACAATTTCTAGACCCAATGACATGTTGAACAGCTTTGTTCAAATATGGCAACGATGATACGGAGGCTTGCATATATATAACTGGCGTTTTGTAACTGCTGAAGCGATTTTCAGCAGAGCTCATCCTCCAATTTGTAGTGGGCGTCTTTTTTTCACAAAATGGAGGAACCTACGGCTTAGACTTAGCCCCTTGCAAGTTAGAGGTTGTAAAATTTACCCACGGCAAGATATTCCTGTCGTAAGAAGCGACTAAAATCCAATACCACCTGCGACAGTCGGGTATTTATACCGGCACGAGCCGGATTTTTATACGGTCAAGAATTATCACTGGCGAGAAAAAATTTGAGAATTCTTTCACGGTTACTACAACAATAACAACAAATAAGCCGCCTTCGAACGACTGATCGATTTATATGGGGAGCTTTTTAATTTAATGCCAAAAATACACTTAGAGACGTTGACATTCCACGCCGAGTGGTACGCTCAATTGAAAATAGTTTTCTATAATTTTGGATGTTGACCTTACGGATAGTAGCACGCACTGTTAACCACTCCGCTTTTGTGTAGAAGCCCACACAAGTGGGAAATGTTTTTGACTGCCATTCAGTTGGGAGTGACCAGAAAATAAATGCTTTTAACTATGGTTCAAGGATCTGTTTCCGGTTTTAGATCAGGTAAGCGCTGGGTAACCAACAAATATCCCTTTGCAGACGAGTTGAAGAGGGTGTTCGTAGGGTTTGAGATACACTGCATAAGAAATATGATCAAATGAAAAATAGAAGCAATAAGCTTTGTATGAGAGATCCCTGCAAATGTTTAAAGGGCATGAACCTGTAATGTTCGGTCCCTTAATTGGGAATATGCCGTTGCTCAGCTGGTTGAGGTCCATGTAACACTAAAAGCTGACATTACCACCCTCCACGAAGTGCGATGAACATGCCAAGGGCAGATGAAGATGGGCCCTGATGAAATTTTATACAGCGGCCTAGCATTCACTACAGTGGATAAACGTCTCGCAATAATCTTCACCAACAAAGTGAAATTCTTCAATTAATCCTTCACGCACCTAAGAGCTCTTCCCTCCTCAAAATGTAGGGAAAAAAGCTGGTACGATAAGGACTGACGTACGGCGAGAGAAAAACAGACTGACTGCCTCGCAACGTTGCGATCAACCACAAAACTTACGGGGAGGAATAGACACCGATAGCTGAAGAACGAAATAAGATGCATTTACAGACGAAAAAATTAGGAGATCGAAATGCGAAAGGTGAAGGTCATTAGAAGCTGGCCGATAGGGGTAATACTCGGAAATTCTGTAAAAAGATACGGCAACTTACTGAAGGTTTCAAGAACATAGCATACTCCCATAGGAACCAAAGAGGTAATCTGGTCACCGCTGCCTAGGGCATACTGAGTATATGGAGGGGACACTTCTTCAGCCTGATCAGCCAATTACCATGGTATAAGTGTCCTCAATATTGCATATGAGATCTTATCTAGCATCGTGCAACCTCGATGACCTGCAATATCAATATTTGATCCTCAGTACTTATATATAATACCATTTCATTAACCGATTAAATGCAATCGTAATCACTTAAAATCTCATTTTTGAACAGTCTTCTTGATTTGAGTAGGCGCAGATTATTTCAGCTTCCACCGGCGTATGCTGCGTCGAAAACTTTCAAAGCTAGAGAGTTATCGCCTATACGAACACCATTACTTGGCCAGCATAGCCGCTGTCTCTCAATCGCTGAACACTTTCAATGTCGCCGTTTATCTCGTAAAGCGCATCGTTCCATCGTTTGCAGTATTCGCCGTTGTCAAAGCGAAAACGTCCATAAATTCTTCGCAAAACTTTTCTGTCGAAAACTCCTAGCACCTCTGCTCTCTGTTCGCCACACGTGGACTTTTGCTTATTTAGTCTAAAGCATCATCTGTTGTCAGTAATAATTCTGGAAAATTTAGAGACTGATATTACTGTCCGACTTCAAAATTATGACCACCAACAAGGTCATGGGCGCCAACAGCCAAGACACTAACTTCTTGGTTGATGACAGAAGATGAATTGGTTGTATATTATAAACATCCGATCTGGTCGATAGCGAAAAATTATTATATATAGTATATATAATTGGTGCGCCTTAATGTTTTTCCAACAAAGGAACCTCTACAGTTTATTCTAAGCCGGCTCCGAACGGCCGATGGATTTTAATGATGAAATACATTCGAAAGGCTTGATATTCCCTGCCGAGGGGCGGCCGCAATTAGAAAAATGATGAACACAGTAAAAAAATATTCACCTGCTCTGCAACTTTCCATTAAATATGTCAAAACCTAGTGGCCTGACCTACATTAAACCAAACAGTCAGACGGATGGTCCTGGCTTGATTAACTCAACTCTTCATCCTGATCCCATCGATATAATTATCGTGCTGTTATCTTTTATCCTCTTAGTACTTCAATAATTTGAAGCAAAGTTGTCAAATCATTTCATATTTATAAAAACAAATATCGCATCATTTATAAGCCATTAAGCAACAAAAATATACCTTGAAGACCAGACCTTTTTAAATTTTATATAAGAATAAATATTTTTAAATTGTAATTTATGCCTTAGAATATTTGTCTGTAGATTTTCACAAAAAAAAAACAAATACATTCCGACAAGTTCAAAGGCTACAGAAATTCTGTGCGCTTGATTGTGAATATATAGAAAAAGGGAAAAATGAAAATCAACAACAAGTTAACCCGGCAATTGGAAAGAAGTCTGATGAGGAAACGTAGTGTTTTCCGATATAGCTATAACTTCTACCACTCAAACTAATTAATATTATTGAAAAGTGTCCTTAAAAAGCATCTTGTAATTTATTTCATTTTTTCATAGGATGAAGATTGGAAACTAAATCGAACAAATTATTATCAGGAAGGATGGTTGGCCACGGGAAACATTCGCGGCATTGTCGGCGTAACATTTACGACATCACATTGTCGCAAAAATATGGATTTCCCCATACGTACCAATTATAATCTGCGTGGACATCGTTCGGATGTAAGTGTATGCTCATGAAATTAAGAAGAAAAAAACATTAAATGTATATATTTTTAATCTAAAATTAAGATTCTTCCATGATGATTTAAGTTTACTTATTGGTTTTTACTACTCCATGTTATTCGAAAACTGAAACCGGTTTTTGTTTTATCTAGGGTAGAATATCTAAATAGAAAAATAATTGAAGAAAGAGAGACAGTTTTTTCGATCTAATTTTTCTCATAAATATTTTGCTTTTGGGTAAAAACTGGGTGATTTAGAATTAAATTTTGAATTAAATGCAAACGTTTGCTTAAATTCTTTCTGCAGGTAATTTTGGTAAAATGGAATGAACCATATCAGAAATTGGCGTCTTGTGATAGTACCGGCATTATTTTTGTGTGGATAAAATATGAAGGACGCTGGTCGATCGAATTGATAAATGATCGCAACACGCCAGTTACATATTTCTCCTGGTCACATGATGGACGAATGGCACTGATCTGCTATCAAGACGGCTTTGTATTGGTTGGCAGCGTCGCGGGTCAACGTTATTGGTCGTCCATGCTTAATCTAGAATCGACCATTACATGTGGTATTTGGACGCCAGACGATCAGCAGGTGTATTTTGGCACCACACAAGGTCAGGTGATCGTTATGGACGTACATGGCGCGATGGTGTCACAGGTACAGCTTTGCAATGATGTCGGCATAACCTCAATGGCATGGTCATGTGAAAAGTTCAAAATGGAGGAGGGTGAAGAATCCGAGCCAGGCGTTACCAATGCCGGTGCGTTTATAAGTGAACACTACTTTTTTTATAATATACTTGTATATATTATAAGTGATCACAATTGGGGAAAAAATAAATAAAATTTGTATATATTCGTTTCATTTCAGCTAAACGCTCTTTCGTATTAGCTGTAAGCTTCCAAAATGGTTTTATATATTTGCTAAAGTCATTCGATGACGTCTCGCCAGCTCACATCAATACGGGTCTTAGTGGCAGCATAGGCATGGTTATGGAGTGGAGTAATTCCCGTGAACTGCTCGCTGTTGCCGGTACGGCACAATCCTCGTTGAATATGTTCGATCAACAGGGTGCACCGCTTTATGAAAATATATTAAAATTTTATACCGAATCTGGAAATCTATTATACCAGACACGCTTACCAAATACCTCTTCGACTGTGTCTGCCCTGACGTGGGGTCACAACGACAAGCGTCTGTTCATTGCGACTGGTACTCAAGTGCATATTGCATGGGTGTCACGACGCATAGCAACGCTACAATTTTTATGTCGTCTACAAATACAGGCAAGCATCGGTTCGGAACGCATTTTGCCACTGTTACCGTTGCCGTCACGTATTAGAAGTCTAATTGGCATGCTTTTTTCTCAAACAATAAGAGTAAGTTGTATACATACGAGTATGTACAAACTTACTCGCAACGAGTACTTAATTGTGTTGATATAAATTTCTTATCTTGTGCATAGTGCTGTGTACCTGATCTTAAATCCGTACGTGAGTTCGTCTCCCGACCACCAATGTGTTCGACACGCCTGCACTGCACCATGATTCGGCACGATGAAGATCCCAACCAAAATACAGGCATTTGCTATACACTTTATTTGGAGTATTTGGGTGGTCTCGTGCCGCTGCTTAAGGGTAAACGCACCTCGAAAATACGTCCAGAGTTCGTTATATTCGATCCACAAGCTAATGGTTTGTACAAGTTTTGAGATATGAAACAAAATCGTCAATATACGTAAATGATTTGTACCTTCGATTAATAGATTCACCGGTATTTTTGCAATATTCACCAGAGTGGAAAAGCTCATCGGGTTCAAGTCAATCCACGACCACCGGACAAAGTGGCAGAACTGATTCATCCGATAGTGAGTTTGAAGATCGATATCGCAGCTCGCCGCGTCCAACACGCCAGCGAAAAACGCGTCAAAAGAAGCGAAATCAGTGTAATGGAGAAAAATATTCTGTAAACCCAAATGCTGATCCCGACAGCATGGATGAACTCGCCTACGTCGATACACTTCCTGAGGTAAGTTTCCTTTGGAACCATGGCTAATATTAGCTTGTGGTAGATTAAGGGCTATCTTCCTAAAACGGAGTGGATATTTTTTTCAGCAATTTGGTAATAATATTTGTGAAGGAGCTTCCTTATCAGATAGAGTCAATTTTAAAATTGTATTTGAAATTGCTGCCACCTTTTTATACCTTTTATGTACATGAAATGGCATATTAACTTTTTTTGGGAAGAATATAAGTATCAAAAGGACGAAATATGGACCCACCAAAGTTGATACCGATCGTATCAGAATGACGAGCTGAGTTAATTTAGCCATTTGCATCATTCCAAAAATCATTATGGTTGTCGGAATACTATATCATATAGCTCCTATACAACCGATTCTTTCAAATATGAGGTTTTAGGTAAAAAATGCGAAAAAAGCATCTAATAAATTTTATACAAATATATGAAATTCGTTTATATTATATTTTACTAAAATTAACTTAAGCAAATTGTCTCTACTTTACTATGTTTTTAGGAAGAAAAACTGGTTGAGGTAACCTCAAATATTTGGGGTACCAAATTTAAAATTCATGGACTTGCCAAAACCGTCCCAGCCAATTTAGGCCAAGTAACGTACAAAACGTCCCTCTTGCATCTGCAGCCAAGACAAATGACTCTAGTTATAA
The DNA here is from genome assembly GCA_030068015.2 of Neoceratitis asiatica. NCBI lineage: Eukaryota > Metazoa > Arthropoda > Insecta > Diptera > Tephritidae > Neoceratitis > Neoceratitis asiatica. The sequence goes on from CM061528.1 coordinate 11,013,546, forward strand.
CTGAATTACGTGACGATTTTCCCTCAGGGCCGGATCCGAACTTTAATCCAAACATTTTCTCTGAAGACGAAGACGAGGCGGTGTTACTGAATGGCAACAAAAGTAATGGCAACAACTACAATACAAATATTTCGACAAATGCAGAGGCGCAAGCAAAAGCAACGTCGACAGCAGTAGCTGCACATCGTCGTCTCAACGAAATGTCACCACCCATTGCACCGATGTCACCACGTCCCAGCCACCTGTTGGCACGACATAAAAACGTTTTAAATAACAATGGCTTACAAACTACGGGCTTAAGTCCTTTGGCGCGAGCAGAATCGTATGATGATGATTCGTCGAATGAGTCACAAGATGTAAATGGTTACCATAACGGTGCCAGAGCGAATACAATTAACAGTAGCACACATCACAACACAAATAGCGGTTCAAACAATAACAATAAGTTAACGCGTCCGAAAAATATAACTGCCACCACGCCAGGTATGCGCAGCAGTTTAGGACCTGGTTATAGTAGTTTCAAAAATAACTACAGCCGTACTAGTTCAAACTCGAGCTCGCAATCCCGCCACGCAATATCACCTTTGTACTGTGATGGCTCCGTGCCAACGCTACAATCACCCAAAAATGCTGTCGCACCAACAGATATAATCTTTGAACGGCCCGCCGTGTCGAGCAATGGACAAACAACCGTTATGTCTTACTCAAGTAACACGGATTACACTAATAATGTTGTGCAAGTGAAGAACGCTTTACTGCCGGAGATAATACGTTCCGCAACAAATAGTCATGTAAATCCGGTACCGTTAAATCTAAGTTTAAATCTTGAAAGAATGGATGCTAAACACAAGTCTCCAGTGTATAATTCTAATTTCAACGTAAATAATAACACGGCTAACAATAACAATTTAAAACGGCGCGATATTTCATACATAGACGAAGAAACTCAGTCACCCACTCAGCAAGCTTTGATCACCTTCACGCCCGTCTCTACACCTGTTGAGATACGCATGAAACGTACAACAACAGTTGTCTCTATTGCACCCGCACTGCCCGATTCGATTACGCGAAGTTGTAGTGTTGGTTATTTGGATTCCGATGCTATCACACCGTCCGACGAAGCTCTAATGGCTTTGCGTAGAGATGCGCCCACTAAACGCTTGATTTTGGTAGACAAACGTAAGACAAGAAAAAAACGGCAAACAAATGAGGTAGGTTCTTTTGTTGCACTTTAAGTATTTATGCTTTATAATAATGAAAAATAATTATCTGAAATTTTCAGGATTCACATAAACCGAAATTGGAGAAATCTGGAAAATCGAAGAGTTTGGATTCCTGTGATTTAGTCTTCAGTCAAACGAAACACAGCAGTAAAGACACAGAGAAAACACCAAGAAAACTACATGAAATCACCGAAGGCAAAACCAGTAATGATGAAATCTCTCAAACAAAACACTGTTCGAAGTGCAATAAAAGTGTTAGTCCCAACGAAGAATGCAAACATTGGCAATCAAGCAAACCCATAATAGACGAACAAAAGAAAGAAGAAAAAATACGTCTTGTGTCCACCGTACCGAAAAAAGACTTCACCACCAACACAATAGTCTATGAGAATATATATAAGAGTCAAGAGCAAAAGAATAATTGTGGTACGCCGCGAAAGAAAAAACTGGATGTTATCACCAGTTTCACCGATAGTCCACTCTTCACTCGCAAACATCGATTTGGCATCAGAAGTCGAAGCAAAGAGACGGGCAGTAGTAGTGAAACAAATACCGAAAGTTCCACACCATTATTGGGCCGTAAAAATGATAATGGATTTAGTTTCGTAAAACAATTAACAGAGGCACGTTGGCGACGTAAGGAGGCGCAAAGTACACAGAATATAAACACAATGAAAAATCAACGGGAATTTGTGGCACACCCACAGAGCGGTAGCACTAATGGAAATCCCGTTGAGGCAACACCTGTAGAGGCTAAGGCTTCCGTATCGTTGCAAGCACAGGTATTGATAAAGAATTATTTCACAAATTTCCTACTGTTATATACATATACGTATAGTTAGTCAAGTATAGGGATGTGCATTTAATCGAATATGCCGATTAATCAATGAGACGGTGAATATAATTTTTGATTATCAAAATTTTTGATTTTTCGATTGATTATATTTTCAGTCATCAAAGTCGATTTATAATGCAGCCCCAAGCCATGTCATCCCTTATAAATTCAAGGCGACACTGTTTGTTAGACACGTTCAAATGTGGTTTTTCCTATTAACTGTTTTTGCGGTCTGTACTATAAATAATTGTTAGCTCTATTTATTTGTATGAATTGAACATTTATTTTTCAACAAAGCAAAATTGTAGAAGTTACAGCTGCTTCGGAGATCACCACATCTCCTCATCAGACTTCTTATGGATCTTACGGGTCCTGACTTCCTAAGCGAGTGCTCTAAGTACTGAACCAACATCAGGCATGCAATAGTATGGTTAGTGAGTTCTGTTGTATTCCTGTATACTTTGAGGCGTTAATTGTCTGAAAAATGTATAAGCAGAATTAAGTATCGGCCTCAACTTATGTATTATTAATTATTTTTGCCGGCTGTACTATTAGTGTTTTTAATTTTGTGTTAATTTTGTTTTATTTTTTTGGTACGGATCTTTCAATATAGCCCTTCACTCCATTGATTCATTAGGCTTGTTACCTACCAACAATTTTATTTTAGACATAAAAAGAGCAGAGTTCTGACTTTCTAGTTTTTCTGAAGCCTTGGCTCTTATAATGGTTAAAAACTGCTGGATTACTAAAAATGTTTTTAACAGTTTCGTAAATTTGAAAAACCTTCAAAGAACTTTACGTCAATTCGATCTTTTTCTCGATCCGTCGATTGCGATTTTATTTTACACCTTTACTACAAAAATAATGCAAGCGAAGTAAGTGCCTCTTTTCAAGTGTACCATTAAATTGAGCATAGATTTACGTCTATAAATACCGTGAAGGAGATTAATGTGGCAAAAATTTTATATTTTCGTATGAAGTTTACCTGTACATGGTACATGGTAATTTTTTGTTGTTGTTATGTTCAATACCGAAGTTTTAATCAGAATTTCTTTTCATAAGAAATACTGCCTCTAATCATGTGAACTGGATTATATGAATATATGTATTTAATCCCATTCTTAAAAAAATTTCTAGATGCAAAATTTTATATTAAGATTTTTTTAAATATTGCTTAGAAAAAAAATATATTCCAAAAGCCTTTTATAAATAAAATACAATTTACAAAAAGTCCCATTTGGTAATTTTTTCTCATTTATATAAGAGATAACTCCACGACGACAAATGAGTAATTAAAAAATGTATAAGATTTTGAAAAAAAAAATCTAGCAATCGGTTACAAGTGTTCAATTTGGCGCAGTATGCTCTGCATACATTCATACAACATCAACTGAGCATTCCCTAAGAGCGTTATTATGCATTTGCTGGCATTTAAAAGAGAATATTTGTAACATATATGTATATACATATGTATATATTTATTTTCCATTCTCATTGACACCTCCTCTAGCGATTAACATATATAATATACACATACATTTATTTCTATTTTACAGGCACTTACCACATTAGAGAATATTATCAGCCGCTTACGAGACCTCGATGAGGGCCGCCTCACACCACCAGCAACACCTAAACGCCTACCACGTAGCTCACCAGCCTCACCGGCTGTTAGTAAAAAGAATAAAAGGCAAAGTAGTTCGCCTATTCGTCATTTTTTAAATTCACCTCTACTAAATAGGCGATATCGTAAAAAACAATGTCTCATAGAAAGTTCAGATGATGAAGGCAACGGTACAAATGGGTCAGGCGAAGAAAATGGTGGTGGTAGTTATAATAAGCAATATCGTGATTTGGAAACATTCCAAAAGGCACAACTACTTCAGAAGGTGCGTATTTATGTATGTACATATGCGGTTTCATGTATGGATGTGTGTATGTGAGCTGTAAATGTGTTTGAAAAGTGTCGCCAGGAGATGGCACAGAAGAACGGACAAAAAAAAGACGAAAACTATTTTATTGCATGCATCATCTGTCACAGAAATTTTTTCTACAATATAATGAATTATGATGAATTTGCTGACTGATGATGGCACTGTAAAGGGTTCAATGTGGTACTATTGAACTTTGTTGATAATAAAAATAGCCATTTTGAAACAATCTGCGCACATACATCTACTATGTTGGTATGTATTAAGAGCGAAGTCACATGCGAAGGTTGCTCATATTAAGATATGTTGAACGACTATTATTCAATTTGATGTCTTGATTTTTCATAAACCATGGCACCGAATTATTGACATTATGTACGAAAAGCTTGGTTAATTTATTTACTATATAAATCCAAGGTTTATTGGATAGAAGGTTACGACAACCAAGGACCTCACTGACCCACTACCTCATACTTACAGTGAGTGCGGCTTCTTATTCATAATAATAAAAAAGTTTTTTTTTTAATATATGGAAATTGGAACTTAACAACATAAATATAGGGCGAATTTTCGGAAATATAAACACAAAAGACTTATTCAGAAGGAAACACCAATTATGCAATTTGTTTTAACAATATTTTACTTCCTTCTTATACAAGTATATGTATCATATGTGGATTTAGCTTTCCGAGGAATTCACGTTTTCTTAATATTAAATTTTCAAGTTATCTATACATTTATAAAATAGATTACTCCTCATTCTACAATATTGCAACTTTTTTTTGTAATTTTCCGGAAAATATTAATTAGAATCTCGCGCACAAATTTTCTTCAAATATTTTTTTATAACAAGTCTCTTAAAGGTACCATTTCTGAAGACCAAAGTGCGGTTAAAAGTTGTTCTTCCCTACAACTCATACAGAATCGTTTGAAGGTTCGCTCGCTTGCCTAAAAGTGAATGACGATATATTCTTTTTTATAAGCGGGATAAGCCCTGGTAACCTGCTTCTATCCCATGTCGACCACATTAATGCTATCCTCAAATTTGTAATAATTGAGACACCTACAACTGCGACAAATAACTCTATTAAAGCGATGGCAAATAGGACTTTTGCGCAGCGTTGCGTAACATGTTGATTTTGATATCTAGGATGAATACATGCAACTCGACGAAATTTCACCCGTAAGCAACGCTGGCATCAACGCAACGCCAAAATATCTTTTTGTACACGTTAACCATTCGCTGATTTTAATTCGCATTTATTTTCGTAATTTTCACGCGAATTCCACAGAATTTAAGAGGAAAACTTCAAAGCAAGTTCAATATTTACTTAATATAACAAATTTTTAGCTCTTTGATAGAAAAATAATTGAATAGAAAAATGTTCACTGTGTCATACCATGGGCGTTTTTCGGTTTGCTAGCAACGTTGGAAATGTCACACAATGCATAAAGCTTGGAGATGTAGAGCGGCATGCTCGAACTCTGCCCTGAAGGCGAAAGTGGAAAGAAGTGCCTTTCCTTGCAAGCTCGCCGGCAATCGTATTACCCGGTACAATATTGTATCACGTAACGTAATGAATTGTTTAGTAGTGACGTTAAGTGGGTTTCTATAACCTTCTACTGTTAATCATAACATATTCCAAACTTTTTATTGCCATCTATCTATAAGAAGAAATAAAAATAGTGAGAGAGAGAGAGAGAGAGAGAGAAATGTATGGGGTTCCTCTTGAAAAACACTACGGTGATCCGGTATTGGGAACGCACACTGTCTCCAATTTTTATACGATATTAGTTTTTGAAAAATTTGGTAAAGTAAATTTAAAAAATCTTTAACAAATGCTTCAAAAATTTTCTTAATTTTCAGCATTTTGTGAGAACGCATTACTTCATCCATATCAATTTCATTTTCGTAGTTTTTAATTCGAATGAGACCTGAATTCTATTTCGGTATTTAAGTAATAATATTCCCGTGGTAGAAAATGCTGAGTAACAATTAAACGTAGAGCGATACATTGAATATAATTTATATATTTAATTTTTAAATCTGGGATATTTATCACCTAATATTTGCTTCCAGAAATGTTCTCCAATTTTTGAATTATTGAATTTAAATCCCAATTAAAATAGCTCTTTTGTCATTAAAAATATCCAAATATTCTTTGTGACAAGATCTTGAATATCCTTCGACATTAAATGAAATATACAAGTACTGGCTTGCCATCGCTATTTTGCGTAAATAAAAAATCGTTTTCCCAATCAGGTTTAAACATTTCGTGCGCTACTATAAATTTCTTTTCAGCTTGAGTATACCACCAGCTCATATGATGTCTGAATAACAACTTATGAGCAGCCGCAAAACAAAACGAATCGCAGGAATTGTTCGATTTATTTCTTGCATGGCACGAGCTGGCACGAGCTGCCGTGTAAGTGTGAAAGTACAAAAGCTTTTGTTGTGAACATGTGAAAGCTTCTCACACGCTGGCAGACTAAACGAGTACCACTCATCTAGAGTAAATGTTACATAATTTTGAACCATCCATATTTAAAATTAATCGAGTCTGCTTGTGTTTGTAATATCCTATTGCACTGGTTCTCATCCGAAGTAACCACCTTGTAATGCATTAGCAAACATTAAGCTGAATATCCAATAGAAAAAAATATTAAGGAAGACTAAGTGGATATTAAGTCTATAATTCGGTCAAAAATAGAATGTTTGTTATATCATATGTTAAGTAGGTTTATTTCTGGACCTATATGTATCATCCATTTTTAGTAAGACTTTAGACCCCATTAAAAGTTTCTGTTCGATTGCGCTCATATTTAATTCGTATTCATACTATGGGAAATGGGAATTATAAGTATCAAATTTTAAGGAATTCTGTCCAGCGACTTCTGAGATATACTTTTTGATCCAAAAATGGGTGCTGCTATGCCTACCCGAAATTTTTTGTGACGCAGCGTTATATTATGTAGAGTATAATATATTGTTGCATACTTTCAGACAATTTTGTTTTAACCAATTAGATTAGACTTACTGATATTGTATGTGTTTTCAATGTAATAATATCTTTGTAGTTTATAACTATTATAAAAGATACTTAATTGAAAGCAACATTTAATTCCTGTTCTTTGCTTTATACATACAAAAATATTTCACTATACATTACAGCTTAAACGCGGCAAAATTGAACCGAACGGTTCTTCTACCTACTCAAATCCAGCACCGGTTAGAAGAGAATTTGTGATGCATAATAAAGCGCCAATGTGGAATGAGCTGAGTCAAGTCTATCAATTGGATTTTGGTGGACGCGTAACACAAGAATCGGCGAAAAATTTCCAAATTGAATTTCGTGGTAAACAGGTAATACATTTAATATTTGCTAAATACAAAAACTCAACTATAAAATAATAATATTTTTACCATATAACATAGGTAATGCAATTCGGTCGCATCGATGGTAATGCATATACGCTGGATTTTCAGTATCCATTTTCGGCATTGCAAGCTTTTGCTGTTGCTTTAGCAAATGTTACACAACGATTGAAATAAGAACGTAAATTTACACATGTATGTACATACTCGTAAAAAAGGAATTAATTAATAGATCAATACTCTGATCGTCTAACTAAATAAATTTGAAAGAAAAACAAAAAATGAGAATAATCAGTGATTCTAAGTATTAAGCGTAAGAATACTCATACTAAAGGGGCCTAAAAAATTTTATGTACATACATATGTACTTACATCTATTTATTGATACTTGTCTTATATTTCTTTGCTGCATAAATAATACATAAATATTTATAATCCAAGTATCAATTATGTAAATAGTAACTTTAACATATTTATAGTAATTTGTAGCTGTCAATTTACTTATGCGAATTTATTCATTTTTAATTAGTTGAGGGAAACGGAAAAGAATACTTTTGCAAAGAATGCCTTGTTGGTTAGAAATTTGTATTGGAGAATGTAAACAAATTCGATTCGTTTTGTCCAGCCATCAACTTGGCAAATAATAGATAGTATTATTTAATAATAATATATAATTATTATTTATTTAATAAATATAATGTATAATATATTTATTGTACGAGTTTCTACTCTGGTTAGTATACCCGAATTTCATTCTAAAAATGCACAAAAGTCTCAGATGATGTATTGGAAATTGGTAACAAGTTTTTACAATATTAACTTATGCTTACCACGCTGACTTCGACAGTATGTAATAAAAATTAGGCACCAAATTGTAGTGCCTAACAAACTTTTGAGTGAGTAAAACCGGTCTTTATGGCGCGGACAGCTGTATGTATGTAGGCGTATAAAATGTGTATTTTATGTTAGTATAGCAGAAATTGTTTTAGATAGAATATTTGTACGTAGATAATATTTTATTATTTTTATCCCAAATCATCGCACAACTAATATAGGGATCATACTCATAACATCCTCATAAACTAATGCAAATTTTAGTTGCACAGTTTTGCGCCAACATTTTTTAAATTACGCCTCTTTTAAATATTTGGAAATTTAAGTTCATTTGATTTCAGTCACTTATAGAATACTCAAAATCCAAATAATATAAAAATTAACATCTTATTTTCATTATGGTCAAAATGCGCTATCTATTGCAAAAAAAATTAAATAAACAATCTATTAAAGGTCACTGATTACTTATGTAAGTTGCAACTATCGCGTTGCCAAGGTTTATAGAGGTTAGGGTTCCGACAAGAGTAGAATCATATGTTTAATGACGGAATCGGTTGAATTTTGTGGACTGCCAATGGTTTTAAAGTAAATCTGTATAATTTTAGCCATTTTTTAATCTGCAATTATTATTAAAAATATAAAAATAATATTATATTTGAACGAAAACTTTTACAGCTGGCAATTCTAACATTTGATGTCATGTAATACTAATGACATGTATAAATAATGTGAAAAAAGTTAAAAATGATCGAAATCTCAAGCGAATGAGCATTTTTTTCAAAAAATTACTGAAGAAACCGATTTTCGCGTATTTTATTTATCAAAAAAAGAAACCTTCGGGAAATTGTTAATATCTACATTGTAAAAAAAAGCGTGTAAAAAGTGTACAGTGAATTGTAGTTGTTTTTTTATAAATTTTTTTATTTTTATATATAGTTTTGTGCTGAAACCTTGAAGTTTGGTATTAAGAAAACATGATTCCGATAATCTCATAGTATAATATATAATAAATTATCATTAAAAAATTGATCGTTTCATTTATATTTTTTTCTGTATAAGTATTTTTACAACTCGGCAAATTTTCCATATTTATGTTATTAAGTTCACATATATATTTTTCAAACAAAAAAAAATACTGTTTAATATGACGAAGTTTGGTCTCGTTACATTAACATTTCGAAACCTTGGTCTCGTTACATTAGCATTAAATGAAAATTATGGCTGAAATATGGTATATTTTCGCAACAATATAACAATTATTTAACCAGAATATAAAATAAGTCATAAAATATTGACGCTGTTATAGTCTTTAGTAATTAAATTAATTGTCTCCTTTGAAATATAAATTTATGTGCAAATTTGTGTTGGCTAAAGTTTGATAAAAAATCCAAAAGTTTCATGTATACATGCATACACGGATAGACTCTGAGAAACTTATATACATGTATAATTTCTAAAGAAATATGAAATGTGAAAAGCAATTTATTTATTTGAATATATATAATTTTTTTCCTTAAGACAAGTAAAATGATGTTCATAAATTATTCAAGTATTTACAAGTACTGATTTCTTCAAAATATATTCCGAATAATGTTGTATTTACATGCATATTTTATAATGATAGGTTTTAAAACTCTTATTCCGATCCATTTTATTTAAAAATAGTTATAAAAACCATTTGTATATGTATCGGGAATTTTTTTTTCCTAATACTATGAAGGACTCAGAAAAGAAAAATTAGCTATTCTTGTACAAACACAAGTAAACTTAATATCTGGAGTTCAACTTTTACATTTATATATAGACATACATTCATATCTAGACTTTCAAAAACAACTGCTAATACTCTATACATAAATAATTAAATGTAAAATACTGAATTAATTATAAAAAGTACAATATATTTCTCGAATTATGCAACATGTAGGCATGTGTGTGCAACCATCAAATAGTAAAATAATTAATTATTTATCGGAGTGAAAGTTTAAATAATAATTCATATGTACATGTATATGTATGCACATCCTATCGAAAAATGGATGGAATATTTTTTATAAAAAACTATGTATGTATGTATAAATTTTAGCACGCTTTTAAATAAAAAATACATTTTTGCTTCATAATCGGATATGTAGTTAGTCGCAATTTCAAATTTGCTATTCAATTCTAAATCGCGCTAGGTAATCAGAAACATGATTTCTAAAACACCCAAAAAATAATAATGATTTCAGGAAATAATAAATACTTATATATATGTTACATATACAATATGTTCATATTGCTACCTAATGTAGAAATAATAAAAGTATTTACATACATTCTTACATATATATGTATAACATAACGCTAAATACAGCATATAAAATATTTGAAATAAATGGACACGTCAGGAAATATGTACAATATGTTCACTTTACATTGCTAATGCAAAACCTGTAAAAATAATTAACAAACATAAATATAATTCATAAATAGATACATATGTATGTAGAACTCAGCACAATTAGAATACGTGAAAAATGTATTCGTGATTTATTTAATAAATGTAATTTACCAATATATATATATATATATTTCACTACAACTAATTTATTCAACTTTGAGGAATTTATAGACCAACTAAACCGACGAGTTAATATTCACCGTAAGTAATATAAATATAGTTTAATCTCGTTTCTCATTAAATTTCACATACTATATTGTTTAAGTTGCTAAATTGAGATAATTTTATAATTACCGCACGAATTATTAAAAGATGAAAACTGTTGCCGCAATCCCATAAGTCAGCGGTAACACGGAAAAGGAAACGAGAATACTAGCGCGACTGTAACGAATGAAAGCGCCACCTATATTTCAGTTCAGCCGCACCGTTGCTGCAAAGAACGTATATGATATTCATATACGTTCTTTGCTTAAACTAAATCCTTCAAACCGTTTTTTCTTGACACAATGCTATCCGGCAATATCACATTTTTGACACTTACCATTGTGAATAGTGTTTCGCAGTTAGAAGAGGAGTCACATAGTGTGGTACATTGCTGTTTTTTCCTTGTGGAAATCCAATTGTAAGTTACATAATTTTAACTAATAAATTCTTAATTAATTTGAGGATAGTGAAAAATTTACATTTGTTGACAGAGCCTGCAAAATGTCTGATAAAGCTGTTGAGAAAGTTGGACGCCCGATGAAGTATCCCTATACTTTCAGTGCTAAAATCGCTCAATTTCCACTAAAACACTACATTCAAAAGCAATGGATTTGGAGGTACTACTTCGTTGCCTTTGGTTTGTCCATTCCCGTCTTCTATAAAATCAGCAAATTGGGTGAGTGTGAAACTATTTAAATATGTTTGATTAATTAATACCGACTACTATTATAATTTTAGCCAACTCCCCCGAAAACAAAAAGAAGTGGGCCGAAAGCCAGGCTAAAGAAGCTGCCGAACACCATTAAATGTAGAATTTCACTGGTCTTTTGATTTAATTAAAATCTTTGGATTATATGTAAAGGAATAAATAGCTTGCTTTTAAACATTACATAAATTTACAAATTGGATACTGCAGAATGATTTGGAAGATTTGTTATTAAATAACTATTAATCCCTCAACGAACCTTAGAGAAGTAGATTACTTTTTTATGCATATTTTCTTTTTTGGTTCTGTTAAAAAAATAATCAGCCCTATTCTGCATTTCGACTCGAATCGAAATTTTCTCCGTTCCGCGGATTTGGTATTCTGCGTTACGTTCCGTTTCGATCAATCTTCGGACTTTTCGATTCTATCCAATTCTAAGTATTCTGCATTTCGATCGTAGCTACGTTTTTGTACGTTGTAATTTAGTTGGCGGAGGACAGTTCGATTATATATTTTCGTATACTTAAATAACATAATTTAAAAAAAAAAATTTAGGAAAACATGATTTTGTTAATTCGAAGTTAGTTTTATGAACTTAATGGCGCTTTTTGATACAACACGAGCGGTAATTGTCTAGAATAGCTACTTTTGTTAAAACCTTATTAAAATTAAAAAAAAAGCATACCAATAGATTCGTTTTGACGCGAACATTAATTATAGATCGGGGGAAGAACAATTTTCCAAACACTTTTTTAGTTATTAACAAAATAAGTAACAATATTGTGCTTATTAGTTGCACTCATAATATGTGTTATTTTGTGAATATCGTAGTGAAATACATACAAAAAACCAAGTAAATCGATGCATCAAGGAATATACTTTAATTATAAATCGGTAGGAGTGAAATTTTCCGCCAAAATTTTTAGTTATTAACAAAAGAAGTAAGGAAATAACAAATATCGCTTTAAATTGATTCAAATAGTTGTTGTTGTAGATAACTATCAAATGAACTGCAGCTAACTTTGTCATAGGATGAATGGGCTGCCATGCAAATGAGTTAATGGTAATTACGAGCGAATTTTGTTAAAAATTACCCAAACTGATGGGTTTTTTTCGTAATAGGTGTTTGAAGATGTTATTTCCATTAAAAACGCCGCGCTTTAAAAAAATAAGGGAAAATTTTAGTTTTCGGTCGCAGGCTTTCGGAAATAAATTGGGTATGGGAGGAAAGAGGAAGATCCCCAGATTCTAAAACTAACTTTCTTTTTTCTAGGAAACTTATAGTTTTTGAGTAATTTAATTTTAAAGTTTGCAAAATTTAATGTACAATGACATCAAAATTGATGTTGCCGGATTGCTAAAATAGCAAATTAAAAATACTGTGCAAGGCGAAGTCGATGTTGTTTCGGCCACTGGCCGACATTTTACAAAAGCGTTTCACTTAAAAATACTGTGTAAGGTGAAGCCGTTGTTGGTTCGCCCCAGGGTAATTTTTTAAAGCGCGGCCATAGGCCGCCCATTTACAAGATTATTTCACTTAAAAATAGTGTGCAAGGCCAAGCCGGTGTTGGTTCGGCCCAGGATTATTTTTTAAAGCGCCGCGCTTTAAAAAATAATCCTGGGCCGAACCAACACCGGCTTGGCCTTGCACAGTATTTTTAAGTGAAATACTCTTGTAAATGGGCGGCCTATGGCCGCGCTTTAGAAATGTCTTTGACAAAATACCTCTTTAAAACGCGCCATTGGGACTCAATCTTTGAAATTTATAGGTTATTTTACAAAGTACGGCAACACCTTCATGATTAGACTGCAACCATTTTTAAGTGTGCATCTATTTTGATTATAATATAATTTGTTAATGTTGATTTAAGTCGCATTTCTTATTAATCTAAACAAAATAAGTGAAAATAATTTATCAAGTGGAAGTAATATACGCGTTGGTTAAAAGAAAGTTGAAAAAAGTGAAAATTTCATAAGGAAATGATACGAAAAGATTGGCAATTGTTAACAACAAATAACTTGTGAACTATAATATTTTTAAATTTTATTTCTTAAAATATTGGAAAAAGACATCCTTCTGATCATTCCTACAAAGTTTCATGACGAAATTGCTTTTTATTTGCTTATAATATGAAGTGCGACTGAAAACTAAAGCTCAGCCAAAAATAACCCTGGACCGAACCAACACCGCCTCCGCCTTACAAAATATTTGAGCCCAACCCCTTTTTTTAATATTTATTGCTATTTTAATATTAATAATGAAAAGCTTAGGCAAAATTCCGCTTTCCGCAACTTTTAATGGAAATAACATCTTCAAACACCTATTACGAAGAACCCATCAGTTTGGGTCATTTTTAACAAAAATTGCTCGTAATTACCATTAACTCATTTGCATGGCAGCCCATTCATCCTATGACAAAGTTAGCTGCAGTTCATTTGATAGTTATCTACAACAACAACTATTTGAATCAATTTAAAGCGATATTTGTTATTTCCTTACTTCTTTTGTTAATAACTAAAAATTTTGGCGGAAAATTTCACTCCTACCGATTTATAATTAAAGTATATTCCTTGATGCATCGATTTACATGGTTTTTTGTATGTATTTCACTACGATATTCAAAAAATAACACATATTATGAGTGCAACTAATAAGCACAATATTGTTACTTATTTTGTTAATAACTAAAAAAGTGTTTGGAAAATTGTTCTTCCCCCGATCTATAATTAATGTTTGCGTCAAAACGAATCTATTGGTATGCCAACCCAAAGTAACTAGTAATTTTAATGCCTGGCAGAAAAGTTATTTCTATTGATTATTTATTTATAATTGAAAGTTATATTTTTAAGTGGCAACGCTGGCAACAAATACGAATTGATAACAAAAGCATATTCGTTGCATTTATTTTGGAAATTGTATTATATTGTGTACCAAAAATCTAAACAGCTAGTGATATTGGACATGATATATTTATAAAAGACGACGAACTTTGTTGAAAAATGTATGTACAGGGTATTGAAGCTATAAAACAGTATATACCTAAAGATAATTCTCAAATTTCTACAAATATAAGGGAAGAGCGAGGACAAGAAATAAGAATAACTGACACAATGTCATCTGCCGAACGGTATAGGTAATAACAATTAAACTAAAAAATATATTTTGTATTTTTAATATTGGTACACATATGTACGCCCTCTTATCAATGGCCTTTCTTTCCAAGTGTACCAACTAATAGTGTGTTATATCGTAATTACATAGTAATAATTACTTAATAAGTTATTATTACCGGAGGGATTACAGAAATGAGTTCTTATTAGTTATAATGAGTGTTAACTTGGAATGTTCAACAGCTATTTGTATATATGAACATGCATATACTATTTACAATTGCTGTATTTTACGTTTTAAACAGGGAAGAATGGAATAATCTTTTGAAAACTTTGGATGAAGACCCTGAATATATACGCGAACAAGCATTTGAAGGGGATTTAAAAGTTTCAAAATTTCGAAGTATATATTGGTCACTATTGTTGCGCGTATTAAATCCACATTACCGGTCTTGGGGAGAGCAACGTGAAAAGCAACGGAAACGGTTGGTATTTATAATAATTTTACTCTGAAATATTTTGCAACGAATTACTGATGTATTTTTCTAGGTATGAAAGACTTAAAGATGAGTTTATAAGAGATCCTCATGATAACGCAGTGCCTGATGATAATCCATTGTCACAATCGGAAGAGGTACATATAAAGTTTATGGAATAATCATACATACAGTATATCTCCAATTTCGCATGATTTAACTTTAATTTTTAAATTTAAATATTGAAGAGTGTCTGGAACCAGTATTTCAGTGACCGAGATCTCTTTGCTGTGATACGCCAAGATGTCGTTCGAACCTTTCCTGGTGTGGATTTCTTTCGAAAGACACTTATACAAAATGCTATGGTTCGTTGTACATCACAATAATTAACTGACGCTTTTATAATAACGTTTTCTTTGACTTTACAAATTAATAGTGCAACATCCTCTTTTATTATGCTCGCGAACATCCCTATATGTCTTATCGTCAAGGTATGCATGAAATTCTGGCACCGATATTATTTGTGTTCTATGGTGACCAACAGTCATTACTTCACTTTTCGGAAATTGCGAAAAATCAAACTAGGTAGATATTCGTTATATGCTCGAAATATCAGATTCAATAAAGTTTTTTTCTTCAGTGACCTTCTTTCTAACGTGCTTGATCCAAATTTCCTAGAAGCAGATACATAGTAAGTTGCTTTTATATATATTTAATATCTAATTTTTATGCAAAAATTCACTTCTTATCAGCCATCCATGCCCTAGAGAATAAATTAGCTTAAAAGTCGTGATCGTTAAATTTTCCATCTGTCCCATCTTATATTACATCTATGTATATATTCATAACTGAGCAATTTCATTAGTTATATATATCCTTTAGCTCATTATTTTCGCGTTTGATGTCATCAATTGAGTCCTATTATCGTATAAAGAACTTCCTGCAATCGCCAAAAGACTCTGGCGCTGGCATAGATGATGATGTATGTATGAAATCGATTTTCAAAAAATTTCCATTTTCTATTTAGTTTATTTAGTTTAATCCTGGCATAGGAACTGGTGGAGAAATCTTAAGCCAACTTAATTCGATTCGGGAAAAAATTCTTGCCAAAGAGGACTTACATCTGCACAATTACCTTTTGAAACTCGATATTCCATTACACATTTTTGGAATGTAACTATTTAAAATTTGTCATTATTGAATAATTTTTAATTTATTTAATTTTTTATTTTTCTCCAGCCGCTGGCTTCGTTTATTATTTGGCAGAGAATTTGCACTACTCGATTTACTCATCATTTGGGACGCAATATTTGCAGACAGTGATCACTTCAACTTGCCAAACTATATACTTGTCGCAATGTTAATACGTATTCGCGATAAATTGTTGCTTAGCGATCAAACAACTTGCCTAACATACCTCATGCGCTATCCGACTAATGTTGATGTAAATTTAATTTTACGTCACGCCTTGCATATGCTTAAACCGAAGAGATTCGAACGCCCCACTAATGCATTTGTTTACTATACGTCGAACAAACAAGGGGCCGTGAAAGGAGTAATGCAAACATCACGCAAAGTGAGTGATCCAGAGTCCTCCTACAAGTCGCCGAAAAGTAGCTCAAACTCATCAGGAGATCATTCGTATAGAATGGATCAACAAATAACTAAATTACAAACACAAAATGCTGCTAATTCTGCAGCTCAATTTAGAAGAGACGTTCCTGAAGATGGTGGCGCCATCGCCGAGGGATATTCTAAAAATGTAAGATCATCAGATATGTTCTATTTAAGAGTTAAATGTCATAATATTCCACTTCTTTTAATAGAGTCTTGAGCTTATTAATTTGGAATTACAGAATGCTCAAACTATCATCTCTATAGCTCGTAACAAACTCCAATCATATATATCTACCATAAAAAATAATATTCCCGGAAATAGCTCAAAAGATTTATTGCAAGCATTAGACGGTATAGATGAATTATGTGGCTTTCTCGATGTAAAATTTGTGTTTCCAATTCATGCAACCAGACCCCCAATCGATGAGGCATTGGAGGCTAATGAACAGGTCAATTCGAAAAAAAGCCTTTGGAAGAAACATAAAGAAAATCAAGGAATGGTTAAGGCTGCTGTTGACATTAAGCCGATCGCAAGTAATGAACCTCACAGAGAAGGTGGAGAACACCGCCCGATTGTAGCAGATAGGAATTCCATATCGGAATTTACTATCAATTCTTATGAACGTCCTGAGGAGAACATTTTAGCAACACCATCATATTTATTACGTGGGGTACGAGAAATTGAACTTCTAACCATTGCACCTTCCGAATATGTTGATGAGCTAACCGAAGAAAGCCAGCCGAATATTGCGGACATTGGTAATGTAATTATAACCACTATGAGCGGAACAAAACAAAAATCTCAATTGAGTAAATGACTGTGTTTGGGCAAACACAAACACATTCACCTTATTGTACAGATTAAAAATCTAGCGAAATTCCAAAAGATATACAAACTTATGTATGTGCTACATAAGTATTATGATATTTAAAATCGTTCTGCTTTACAAAACTTTTTACACTAATATTGTACTGTTAAGTATGAAGTATACATATTGTATCATTAATACAAAACTATTATTGTTTTTTATTTGAATATATGTAATTAGTTAAGTCACAAAGAAATTGTTTACACTTTACTTGGAGAGAAATGAATATTACGGACTGATGATGAAAGAATAAATATTTATCAGTGGTTCTTGCAAAAATAAAGATTTAAGTAATAAAGATTATCTCAAACGTATGGATTTTACACATTTCTTACTAAATGACGATAGTTCATTGCGATGCATTAAGCATGCGTGTGAAGAATCTTCCCAAATCTCGGCGACTGCTTTATACAGTCACTAGCATTGTCTAACATCATTTCCTGCTGTTGCAACAAAGGTATTTCCCAAAGTGGTTTGTGGGGAATAATGCGTGAGTGACAGTCATTGGCTGTATAAAAATCTGCATCGTTCCGGTAGAAAACCCGACCATTGATGCATTCTTGAATCTCTAGCCCGCCTCTTGGTGATTCGAATTTAGTTGAAATCTAGAAAAGTGCATAATACCAACTAAATCTGGAGATTATTTGAATGATGCCTTCGTTATAAAGGAAAATTTAAACAATTGAAAAATTTAAGCCTTTCTAAACCCTTCGGTCAAGTGCTACGCGCTACTCAGTGAAACTTTTGATTTCTTTCCGCATATCATAAGTAATGAATTAGTTGGATCCTTCAGCTTGGCCGCGCTCGCAGTGGCTACCAATCACCATACGGATTTATTAAAAACATAATATTTTTCTCTTCCCACGCAATCCTAATTTCTGGGCGTCACTTTGGCGATCAATCATCTTCTAAATTGAGTTATCTCAAGCAACGAAGTACTGAAATGAACTTTTCTGAGTCCCTTGAATACAGCGGCCTCATATCGTGAGAGTTCTGGAAAGAATTTTGCTCAAATTTTTATTTTTCAAAACGACTACGGATCTGGGCAGAGAGTGAATACAGCCATCGTACAGATGTATAAATGATCCATTTCACGGCATACCCGTTCGCCAGTTCGTATTTTAGCTAATGAGATACGAAAAATTACAAGCACACCTTGAATATGAAGCGACAGTCGGGAACAAAGGATCAATTATCTGGCGGAGGTGATGGAGAAAGGGTTTTTCTTTCATTCGTGCGTAAATTTAAAAGAACTGCGTTTTTTTATCTAGGCTAATAAGCGTCTGATGAGCATATTTTACTGGACGTAGTCGTAGAAACTATTTTGCTCAGTATCAATCAAGTAAAAGTTCTTCATATGTTCGAGTGCAGGGCTGAATGAATCTGCGACATTTAGACGAGA
The DNA here is from genome assembly GCA_030068015.2 of Neoceratitis asiatica. Taxonomy (NCBI): domain Eukaryota; kingdom Metazoa; phylum Arthropoda; class Insecta; order Diptera; family Tephritidae; genus Neoceratitis; species Neoceratitis asiatica. The sequence continues at coordinate 11,032,573 of CM061528.1, forward strand.
ACCTTTTTCTATTGGACGAAGTCTTGAAAGCTTCTTTGCTCAGCATCAATCAAGTACAAGAGCCCACATTTGAAGCACAGCACAGACGGGATGGAGCTCTGAAGAAACTGTAACAAGAAAACTCTTACTATACCTGTTAAGACAATAGATTTATACAATAGATAAACTTGCCTCAGCCTCATATTAATTCCGTAAAAGTACATAAGTATGTACATACATATTTACATATATACAGAAATCATGCCATTCAACCTAACCTTTACAAAACTTCTCAAACTTTCGAAAGTACATACATATCTAAAAAGTCCAAACCCCAAGATTTTATGAAATCACTTTAATGTGAGTGCGTCCAAAATTTAGATACCTCTCAAGCGGAACACAGCTTCACCTTGCGTAAATCACTGTATATACATATGTACATTTATGCATTTACAGTACCACAGTAATTTAGTGATAAAAAGGTAGTCCAATCTTAAGTGTAGAGACCGTAGAGTTTGAAGGAATTCAGCCTAGAAGATGACCAAAGCTGGGTATCGTCGTATGCCCACATTTTTGTTAGGTTAGAAGGTATGAAATGAAGATATTCCAGCAAATATCATCATGGTATATGTCAAATTACGTACTTGCCGCATGGTATCCAGGAGAATCAATCGACATAGTACAGAATCTAACCCTGACGTTTGGAACAAAGCCAATTTACCTACGGAGGCGTAAAGACAGAGATGCGTGGAGAGTCAGTTTCTTTTATCCGGAATCAGCACTAATCATCGTCAATCCCCCGCGCTATAACTAACAAAGACTACATTAACAACTAGAAGATATTCTGATACTGTAGTTACCACAGTTTTTCATCGTGCTTATAGTTTCTTCAATTGGGACGAGTTAATTCACCGCGATACTTTTACTTCTAAGAACTGAAATAGCAATAAAATGCACAAAATGCTGTCGGAAAAACGGGTCTCTCGTTAGAAGCAACGTAAGTGGTCCAAAAATTCACTCGCATTTATAAATCTTCATTTCCCTTATATGTACATATGAATATAAATAAGTACTTAATTGTTGATTTATAACCGTCGAAGCGATCCTCGACCGAGCTCTTCCCCCAATTTGCATTGAGCGGGTGGATATTTTTTAAATAATTTTAAGGACTGCAATCAGATAATTTTTTTCTATAAATTTGGATACAAGTTTAGGAAGGATTCAAATTCATGATTCCGCATGGTAACCCGTACTGGTAACAATTTGGCCGCTGCGACCCATACATACATATATGTACATAAAAATAACTTGACATTTTTTTTAGATGGCTTATGTAATGATCCTCATCAACCTTTATTTAATTTTTACTCTTTTCTAATATGTAATACATTTACAGCATTATACGTAAAATATTTCATAAAATTTTAGATTCTTGTTAATAATGCGATATTAAAAAAATAGTGTGAATTGAAGCTTAAATTTGTGTTAAGTAAAAATTTTAATTGAAATATAAAAAGCAACAACAACTGCTGAGGTCTACTACAAATATAATAAATAATAATTATGCATATTTTTATTAAAAATTCCATTGTTCTGTAACTATTTTTTTAAATTATAGTTTGAGCTATGAAAGTTACAATAAAAAAAAAAATATTTTGAGAATAAACGACACAAAAATGATTTAACAATACAAATTACAAAAATGCCTGAAACGAAATACTCAATTCAAGGTTTTTTTTTTGACAAGCATGAATCAATAAAAACCATAAACTACTAATAATTCTACCAAACATATGTATGCCTCAACAGTTGTGGTGTGGATATGAAAAATAAAAATTTTATTATATTTTAAATGAAAAGTAATTAAAAGAAAATCTTAATTATGGTTCATCGCCTGGGTCGTTGCATTGACTTGAGATGAGCTCGGTACATTCCGGAATGATTGTTTCAGAATGTGGTTTTGGATTGGAAGTACTACGCTCTCGCATGGCGAATGTTGAACGTGATGATAAAGGTGTTGAGTTTGTACTATCGGTTGACTCTTTTTTCCGTTGCAATGCACGCATTTCTAAATCATAAACGATTTTCATAATTTTAACTCGACTCTCTGCAGCCAAATCCGATGGTAACCTCTTAACTGTCTCATTCATACTTTCGAAGAATAAATCGTATGTATTGCGCTCACGCTTAGCTTGACTTAAAACATTTAATTCCAACTTTCCATTATGTTGTTCGGATACACGTGAATAGCATATATCCGCATCTGAGGGTGAGAGGGACGCCGCAGCTGAGATGGGTCCGGAAAGCATTGTCAAATTCTGTCGCATTTTATTACCTTTCATTTCGCGAATCAAACTGAGCATTTCCGTATGCGCGTTGGTCAGACGTGTAGCTAAAGAAATCTCCGAACCAGATTCATCTAGATTACCACCTTCCATAGTAGCATTTATTTGATGATGAGTTCTAAAAAAAAAGCAGGAAATTAAAACCTTTATATTAGTAAATTTATTATGCTTCATATCTACCTACCCATTTTCCAATGTGTTTTGAGTGTTCTCTTCCAGAATTTCTTCATTTTGTTTCTGTAAAAAACTGGTTGTTGCTTTTCGATGGCTACGTGAATTGTGATGTCCTAATGCCAATAAGCCTTCAGTCATTACGCGAGTTTTGCAATATTTACAATAGCCAAAACTTCTATGACCTTCGGGATCAGGTAAAAGCCATTTGTATAGTTTACATTTTGAACTTATGTTGTTTGGGACTGGAGTATCCTCCGTTTTGGAATTTTGTGATGGTTCGGTTTCATTTTGGCGCATTAAATTCATTCGAATGTGTGACGAAGTACATTCATGCTTTGATGCGAATTTCGAGGTAGGCACAAAAACACTTTGTTTACAATAGATACAATAGCCATAGTGTTCCCGCGACTCTGTTTCGCTAAATGATAGCCAAACGAACTTTCTCTGCCAATCACCAATAGCAAAGATTGGCTTGAGCTCGTCCTCACTAATACCACCCTCCTCTTGAGCAGACCTAATAATTAGTTTTTATTTGCAAGTTAATCGAACAATGTCAAAAATGAAAATAAATTTATTCATAAAAAGCTTTAAAATTTTGGAATGTACGAGATAATATTTAAGATTGATATGAATATTTTTTAGATAAATCTTGCTAGTAAATACATAACATTAACATACCCCTCCGCTTGTGCATTCTTCTGTGCAATGTAGTTTTGTGCTGCTAATTTATGTCGCTCTGTTTGGTCGTGCACCGCAGGCCTATATTGGTTTGAAAGAACTATTCGACAAAATTTACAAAAAGTTTGTCCGTTCTTTGTACGTTTTAACCAAGGGAAATTAACTAGCCTTTCCTTACAATCTTCCCTAAAAATATATAAAATTGTAATAGAAGCCAAAACAAAGTTATCCTTATTGATTTTTATAAATAAATACTTACACTTGATCCATTAACTTTTCTTTCTTTGCGTTTTGTAAATATATATTTTGAGAAAATCTATGACGTTCAGCTCTCTCGTGTTTGCAAATATTTAAGTTTCTGATCAAAAGATGTACTTTACAACATTTGCAGTAAATGTAGTTTTCATCGTGTTCATTTCTCTCATAGCATGGATTTAATTCAAACCACTCATCTGTGAATATAGCGCGCTTGCTACTTAAAAACAAAACAAATGTATACAATTTCTTTAAAAACATAACAACAAAAAATTATTACCGTTTCAATATGCTTTCATTTGCTGTACGATCATGTTCTTCACTGTAGGTATCCGCAATGCTCTCATCATTGCCGTTTGGTAGTTTCCGTTTCATAGCTTCACAATGAGATTGTGACTTTTCGTGCAGAGCTCTCTTTACAGTCGACAATCCATACATGAACCGCTTCTCGCAGTACTTACAATATGCAAACTTCGGATCATCTGGGTCTGCACAAATCCACTCATGGATTTTAGTGTATTTGCTCCAGTCAATAATCATATTAGACATAGTAAATCTATAAAAGATAATAAATAAATGTTGGCTTTAAAAAATACAAATATGTGCTTACTTTTTTTCCTTTCTGGCTTTAATAGCTAAAGTCTGCATATTATTTCGGTGTAACTTTGATTTTAAATGTTTACGGCAGCTATGCTTGTCCATTGTCACTCTACAAACACGACAGCAGCGTTGATTACTAGAATTCGGTACTTTATCAAATAAGCGCCCCTTCAAAATTTTACTGTAATATATATATATATATATATGTATATATATATAGATAGATAGATATGTATGTGTATAAATATGTTTGCTTGTGATAGATTAATATTTTATTCACGTTAGATTATGACAAACCTGGCAAGGTGATTATTTATTCTGATTATATTCTCTTCATTTTCGTCTTCATTAGCTTTATCGATGTAACTTTCAGCTATTTCTGGAGTATTATTCAGATTATCTACATTTTCTTGGTCCAAAATTAGTTGTTCGCCTAGCTTATGCTTAATAGAATTTTCGTGTCTCTGTCTATTAAGCGAAAATTCTACATCGAAAATACATTTGCAGAGCTTGCAATACCCTTTGGTACCAACAGCATCGTAATGATTCGGCCGTTCTAACCAACTATGTACACTTAACCAATTATTCCAATTAAAGTCGTTCAACTCTTGAGATCTTTCCAATCGTTTTGCAATTAATTCCATTGAAATACGCTCAGCATTAGCTACATCTATTTCATTTTTAATAGCAACTAATCCATCTCTGAAAAGTAATAGATTTGCAATTAATAAATTAAATTATAAAATTGTTTAAGGTTCTCACTCATTCAACGTTTCACGACAACTATGTAAGAACGCTTCATAATTTTGTTTTCTTTCTTTATGTATCAAAGCTCCATCATGCCTTTGCAAATAATAAGCCCCTTCTATAGTCATATTTTTGCCACAGTATAGGCAGAAACCTAAACGTTTACCCTCTGGTCTACGCAGCAACCAAGGATAGGTCCTTATCCACGCTTGCCACTTATCAATCGTTCCTCCGTCATCACTAGTAGTTGTTACATTTGCGTGTTCTTGACCGTCATCGCTACTGCGCTCTGCTAGGGCTTCCAATAAATTCATTGGATCAACATCAACTATGGTATGTTCATCAGAATCCAATAACACTTCTACACTCTCCATATTCTCAGTATAATCATCAGGTTCGTCTTTTATATGCACATTCCTTGGACAAATAAACTCCATTTTACGGAAAATATAAAAAAAAATTATTGCCGCCAAGTGCGTTCCGAATAACGCTATTACAATGTTTAAACAATGATATCGAATATATATGCCCCACGGATAAATAAGTACATTTCATCAATTTGGCTCAAAAATGGTATTTTAACTTTTAAATCTTTCCGGCGAAATATATTTGCTCGACCATCCGATTTCAGGATAATGAATGCGCCGTCAATAAAACTGAAAAAGCCTAGACGGCAGACTTCAAAAATTCAAACCTTGCCAGACTTCATAAAATGATAGTAAATCTTTTCTAAAAGTGGTCTATGCATTTTATCGAAATGTTGGAGAACTGCAATAGCAGAAGCTTACATAAAATATTTTCATTCCCTCTAAAAAATCGCAATAATTGCCAAAAATATTGTAAAGGTTTATACCTTTTAAAAGATATTTAAATAAATGTCAATCTGAAACTTCAGAAACCTATCGACTATCGCAAAAATTATATTCAAGGATGTGTAAAATATCGATCAAATGTAAACAAAATGTAAAGCAATTATATACGTACATTACGCATCGTCAAGAATAATATAGCCCATACAATTCTTGACGCACTGTAGATTATATTATTACTAAATTGTTTATTTTATTGTGCTTTGTATTTGATGCATTTTAAAACTGTTTAACGTATAGATGAAAAATTTCAGAAACATGAAACGTTTTTAAATACAATGTTTTATTGTAATCAAAAGAATAATGGTTTTCGTAATACGAGTACAAGACAAATTAAAACATTCATTATTTTATTACATTTATATTAAAACTATTTCATTTGTAAAATCTTAATATATTATATTTAAATTTTAAATTTTGCAGGCCATATTTAGCTCATATTTTTCATTCGATATCCTTGGCTCAAATTATTCATTTGCTTTCGGTTGAAATGTGTAAATAATATGAGGCACACCCGTATTTGGGTCAATAACAGCTGATTCCTGAGTAACGGATGCGGCTACTTCCTGATGTTGAGTAGTATTTGCAGAAGCTATCCTTGCATTATTTTCCGTAGTTGTATTATATTCCTGAGCCTCCCGTTCACAGATAGCACGTAATTCGAATTCAGCAATTAATTGCGAAATACGACCTTTCACCTCAGCACCTAACTTTGGAGGTAAAGCCTTTGCTGTTGCACATACGCTATCGAAAAATAAATCAAATGTATCTTTTGTCTGCTGCATTGATGGGGAATCCTGTCTTTTACGTACTAAATAATATTCATTTAGGGCATTTCTGTCGCGGTCAACTCGTTTAAGCAGTTTAAAACGATCTAACTTGAAGCTTCGACTTGATTGGCTTTGACTAGGCGAATCACGATTATCTGTTGTTTGGAGGTTTGAAATCTTTTGCCTTTTTGTCAAATTCTTTTTTAGTTGGTTTTCAGAAGCCCGCTAAAAATGTAAAATCAGAGTTTAAATTTTTTCAGCACAAGACAAAAATAATAGTAAAAAAAATAAGGAAAGTATACACTTACTCCAAAGTCTGTATTATATTCTGGATCCATTTCAATAGCTTGGCCAAATTCCTGTTCCTCTTCTTCCAACTCCCGCCTAAAAATGTAATAAACACATAAATGTGCATCTACAAATATAGATATTTTTTGGCTTACTTTCCACACTCCATAAATTCTGGTACATTTGGTTGTGATTGATCACCACTATTTTCAGGCGAATCAAAGCACTGAAGTCTCTTATGCTTGTACGAATTCTGATGACGTTCCAAATGACTTTTTTTGCACACAAGACGTTTATCACACACTGTACATATTCCAACTGATTCGTCTACTTTATCTGCCTTGAGCCAGGGGAAATCTTTCTCCCAACGGGCACAAAATTTCTGACGGGGATGGCGCAACTCCTTAAGATTTTTACGCACACGAGTTTTAATCAAAGGTAAACGTGAAAAACTAAAAGAGGATAATTAAAATTTAATGCACTTAAAAAAGTACACACAACTAACATACCTTTCCTCAGTGTCGTCCTCAGTGGACACATTCTTCTCGTTGTCACTCATCAAAATGTATTTAATACAATAGTTGTTTTAATTAAAAAGGCTGATGTTTCCGCTATGGTACCAATTCAAGTTTTATCCAAAATAATTGACCAATTTTAATTAAATTTGCTAGAGTTCTTGTTGTAGATGTAATACGAAATTTTAATACAACTTTGAATTGTATTTACATAAAAAATTCTGGGAAAAATTCTACCCAATTTTTTTTGGGGAGGGATGAACATAAATGAGAAACTAAAACTGATGATAAGTATCGAATATTTTAAGTCGATAGTTTTAGATTAAGCATGTTTCGATAGGAAAAAAATAAATTTTGCTCGAATTTTGTTTACCTTATTGATCTCACAATATTTTCATCTAATTTACTTGGATGGGTTTTGCGGAAAAGTAAAGAAATAAAATGATATTCACAATTTTTCATAGAATAAAATAACGCGTAGGGTATTCGCAAGAGCTTCGTATTCGACGTATTAGTTGAAAAGGTCTTTTTTGTGGAGTTGTAATAGATCATTAGAAAATGTATTCTGACGCAAATGCATAACGAATATCAGATGAAAGAGAGGCTGATAACTGGCATGTCCTAGAGCGTGAATCGAACTTATTCCTTATCGAAAACATTTCGATAATTACAGGCGGAATGACGTACAATCGATTTGGTATATAAGGAAACTCGTTGGAGATAACATTACTGTAAAGTAAAAACAATGCACTGCGTTAAATAAATGATTATCTATACTAATTATATAAAATTGCTTATATGAAAATATTCGTAACGGCTAATCTCGAAAAGTAATGGCCCAATTTTTATGAAATTTTTTTTAGAAGCAAGTTTTCCCAAAAATAAACCAGGTGGCGTTTTCATTTTTTCCATTTTCAAAACTTAAAGCCCCTTATTTCTAGGATGAAATTTATAAAAGCTTCAAACAATGCAAGCATAAGAATTTTCATAGATCAAACAAACTCAAGCAGAGAACTTATAACTTGTTATAAGTTCTCTGCTCAAGCTACAGCGGTACAAAAATGTATGTGTGGGTGTGTATGAACTCAACGTAGAGAAAATGTATTTTGACTAAGAGATGCATAAGCCTTCGACAAAAGAGAAGAAATATAAAGAGCATTTTTGGTGATTCCCCAAATTATAATAACAAACACATATATGTATGTATTTTAAGAATGCAATGAGCGCGCTCTTTCCATTTTTTTGCTCCGCAATAACTTCACGTACAATAATGGTACATACATATGGAAGTACGGACGGCAAAATCAAAATCTCTTTTACCTTATGCCTCTTAATTCCTATTAACTCGCATTCTTTATTGTTTTTGGCAAACAAAATTGCGTTTGGCTTTGATTTTTATGTTGACAAATATTGAAAATCGAAGCGGCGCATTCTGTAGAAAAAAACACACCTACTTACATGCATGCAAACTTCATTGTATTTATGATCGTATTGTACAAAGGTGTGAAAAGTTCTGCGTAAGCTCTTACCCAATTAAGTTAATTATAAGTTTATGATTTTGTTAAACAATTTCTTAGACATGCCAAAAGCAAAATCGCAGTTATCTATATCTTCTGGAAACAGGCGCCAAATTAGGTTCAGAAGAAACGAGACAGTCGCTGAGCATGCAAATCGTTTATAGAACTCACGGTCGCGTGGAATGCAGAGGAGACATGTGGCGATTCATACGAAATCAGCATTTAACTACAGACGGGATTTAAACTATATGGAACATTCTTCCCTTTTCATGGGTCGTATGAGTGAAATTTGCGTTTTTTGTAAAGCTCGAAAGTGGCCGAACGAAACCCCAGGTATGTGTTGTAGTAAGGGCCATGTCAAATTAAATGATATCGGCGAGCCTCCTCCAACAGTTAAGGCGCTACTTACAGGCGAGCATATGTTGTCCAACCATTTTAAACAAAATATTAGAAAGTACAATGGTTGCTTCGCTATGGCGTCGTTTGGTGGTAATGAAATAAGAGAAGGAAATTTCATGCCCACTTTTAAATTACATGGACAAGTGTACCACATTATTGGAAGCCTATTGCCACCGTCTAACATGGTTCCAAAATTTTTGCAAATTTATTTTTCTTTCGAAGAGGAACAGCTTTCGTTACGCCAAAATGCCGAAATTCTTCTCGGCAATAATGTGTACGTTCAAAATTTTATGACTTCTATGGAACGTATGCCTTCTAATTCCAATAACTATAGGGCTATAATCCATGCCGACAAGCACCGTGGTCGCTATAATTCTCCGACTACAGGCGAGGTCGCAGTATTGATAGTTGATGAGAATGCTGGTCCCCGCGATATTATCTTACATTCACGCAACAATACTCTCCATCGAGTATCAGAAATTCTTCATTCATATGACCCCTTGCAATACCCTATTATATTTTTGAATGATGAGGATGGCTACAGCATAAATATACCGCAAACTTTTCCAAGCACTGGGGAATCTAATCCACAAAAAACAGTTTCATGTATGCAATTTTATGCATATAAAATAATGATAAGAGAAAATAGCTTTAATGCCCTTCATAGATATGGATATCTCTTAAACCAATACTGCGTGGACATGGCTGCTAAAATGATTACCGAGAGGTTAAATTTTATAAGAGCACATCGAAAGACATTGCGTGCAGATAAATATATACATCTAAGGGATGCTGAAATAAAATTACAAGATGTCTTTATCTTTTCAGCTCACAATTGAGTCTCTTTTATTGAATTTTTTTGCTTTCAATCCAACCTCTTATTCTAAGCTGCCGGTAGCTGTTGTCGCTGCTGCTGTTGCTATTGTTGCTTTTTGTTGTCCATGATTTCACAGTAAAGATGCGCTTTGTTTCTGCTGCTAATGCAGTTCTGGTTGCTTAGTTGTTGTTGATCATTTTACATGCAAATTCCGTTGTTTCGAATGTTTGTGCAGCTGCACCAGTTTCCGTTGTATCAGCAGTTTTTGGTGGGAAGCGAGTCTAGCGGCTGCGTTGCTTAACTCCCCCCTTTGTTAGATGAATCGTCCCGATTCAAAGATAAGTAGTAGTTGATTCTTTCCATCATCTGGTTGAAGGACATTACTGGTTCTTTTATTGGTGTCTGTTTGATGTTTATTTTGACTTTGTTCTTCTTGTGTTTCCAAATTATCAGTATTATTATTATTAAACTTATAATTGTTACTAGGCTGTAATTTATCATATTGCTTTTCTTAGCTTCATATTTTAGTTCTGTTATTTTACGAATATTTTCAATGTTTCTAAAATGGAGCTCTTCCAAGGTTAAATTCCTCATGATTGTTACATTGATTAATCTGACTGGGTTTGGTAACAGTTGTATTACAAGGGGTTTACGATGTTTATAGATTATGTTATTAATCTCAACATTACAATCTTCAAAGCGTATTAATTAGTGTCCGTTAATAGTAAAATTGTTTGAGCTACAGTTATGATATATAGTTTGATTTTTTGCGTTAATTACATAAACATGATTAGTATCTAATTCTATTACTTTTGATTGATTATTATTTATATACTTGCAGCGCATTTTTTCTTTGAATAAGTTTTCAATACATTCGTCTTTATATTCTTGTAGTTGTTTCTTAAAGGAAGTCTTTTTATATGTAACATCATTTAGAGATAATATTTCATTTTCTTTAATGTAGATTTCTGCCTGGTTAATATTAGGGATAGGTTGGATATATGTTGATTGATAGATTTCTTTGGTAAAACAGGGGATTTTAACTAGTATTACAATATTTCCATTCTGAGTGACAATTACAATTTTTATCTTACTTAATTTATCAAAAGTTATATTAAAGTTTACAATATCGTCATCCGTAATTATATCTCTACTTAAAAGGCCATTTTGACTCGTCATTAAAATTTCTTTGATTCTAATAGTGTTGGTCTCAATATACATTAGATTTTCTAAAAGCTTATTAGTCCATTTTTCTTTTGATACTTTCTCAAATTCTATATTTACTTTATTCATGTTTTGAATCAATTCTTGGTAATGATGGTTTAAATTAGTAGTTATAGTTTCAATTTCGCGGTTAAATTTTTCGTTAATGTTTTTCTGTAAATTTATTTGTTCAATTGCATTGTGTGCATTTACCGTATTTACTTGTAATTTTCCTTCTATTTCTTCGCGATCTTCATCATCCATTGTGCCATAAATATATTTTAATCCTGTTCCTAAGAAGTTAAATAGCCCTCTTTTCTGGATTCTATGATGTGGGGTTAGTGTATCTATCTGAATTCTAATATGCTTTATTTTAGCTATCAAAAGTGGGTTAGGTTCTGTTTCATTAAGTACTAGTGCTTCTAAATTGTTAACTTGATCTTTATACAACGTTGTATTAATCAAATAGGTAATTCTATCATATCTTTCAATTAATCTTATTTCATCTAGTTTTAGAAGTGAATATCCGTTTCCATGATTAAGGTCTATGATTTCTATCTGAGCTGTACTCAGGGGGATCGCCATGCAAATTATGATGAGATGTAACATTGTGAACCTAAAAGATTTTAAGATTTAATATTATCCTTATGTATTATTCTGTTTCTATTTTGGATCATTATCTTATTTCCTAAATCTGCTTTGACTACTTGCTTTTTATATCTAGGTTTTAGTTTATTCTGATATTGGTTATCTTTTTCAAATATTATTTCATTTTCATGAAATGTCCGCGTTTGTCTATTTTTATTTCTGCTAGTCAACGTCCTTACTTGCGCATCCTTAAGTTTGTTAGACAAATCATTATGTTTAATTTTGTTGTAAAGAACTTCGAATGGTTTTTTATCTGTTACCGTATGTACTGTTTGATTATAGGATTGGGCTGCTCTAATTATTACTTCTATGTCGCTTACTATTTCGAATTCTTCCTTAATACATTTAGCAATTTCTATTATCGTTGAATGTACTCTTTCTATTTGTCCATTAGTTGTTGAATGTTTAGGGTCGCAATATTTAATTTGAATTTTCATCCTTTCTGCAAAAGATTTAAATTGTGCTGAGCTGAATCCTGGTTCGTTATCGCAAGTTATTCTTTTCACTTCTGGGAAGCATTGTATTGCTTCTAATACTTTATCTTGTAGATTAGTTTTATCATCAATATGTTTAATTACTAAAAATTTGGAGTATGCATCTATTAGTGTTAAGAATTTTAAGTTTAGAGCAAAGAATATGTCAATATGAATCTGTTCTCCCTCTTTATCTGGAATTGGTGTCTCGCCAATTGGTATTTGTTTAGGGTGTCTATCGTATTTATTTTTATTACAAATATCGCAGTTTCTAATAAATTGTTTAAATTGCTTTTTCATTTCAGGCCAGTAATAATCCTTAAAAATTTGTTTGATATTTTCCTTATAATTTCTATGTGCTCTAGTGTGAGTTTGTCTAATAATTTTCTCTTTATCTTCTTCGTTGATTACATCTATTGCTACTATGTCTGTGTGGAAGATTTTCTTTGTTATTCTATTCCGTAATATTTGTTTCACTTCATGCAAATCTTCTAAATTACAATTTATCCCAGTTAATAGATTTTTATTTAATCGTTCCGTTATTATTTCTTTTAAAAATTCCAAGTCTTTGTATTTTATATGATGTCTAAATGAATGAAAACTTTTTGTTCTAAAATGGTCATTGATGTTATCCTTATTTAATACTATTTGTTGGGGAAATGAGTTTAGGGGTTTACTGATTGTTTTAATGTGAAAAATATCTAAGCTTTCCACTGAATGTGCAGTATCTGGTAAGTCATCATTTTCCTTTTCTAAATTACTATTGTTTAAAATCTGCCTCGAAAGGGCATCTGCTACATGATTTGTGTTCCCTGGTTTATATATAATTTTGGGTGCATATTCTTCTATTAATGCGTGCCACCTTTTCATTTTCGCATTGGGGTTTCTGGTAGATACTGCAAAACTTAAAGGTTGGTGATCTGTATGAATTTCTAAATCTGCTACTCCGTATAAATAATTCCTTAGATTTTTTAAGGCCCATACAATTGCGTATAGTTCCTTCTCATTAGTTGCGTAATTTTGCTCTGTTTTATTTAGGGTTTTTGAAATAAAAGTAATAGGTTTATTATCCTGCGAGAGTACTGCTCCTACGGCTTCATTTGATGCGTCTGTTGTTAGAATAAACTTCTTATTAAAATTTGGTTGTGTTAATTCTACTTGTTGAACTAATTCATTTTTTAATCGATCTACTGCGTTTAGTGCTTCTTCATCTAATTCAATTATAACTTTTTTTGATTGATTTTGAGAAATTCTTCCGTTTTCTCCTGCTAAATATTTTGTTAATGGTTTTGCTATATGTGCATAATTGTGCACAAACTTCCGATAATATCCTGTAATTCCTAGGAAACTTCTCAGTTGCCTCAATGTTTTCGGTACAGGGTAGTTTTTTATTGTTTCAATTTTCTTTTCATCTGTTTTAATAACATTATGGGCTACTATGTAGCCTAAAAACTCTACATTTGACTTAAAAAATTCCGATTTCTCAAGCGATATTTTCATATGTGCTTTTTGCAAAGTATTTATTATCTTAATTAAATGATCATAGTGCTCATCAGCGTTGCTAGAGTAAACTATGATATCGTCTATATAGACGTGACAGAATTTTCCTACGTATTGCCGAAGGATATTGTCCATGGCCCTTTGGAATATTGAAGGAGCATTCCTTAAACCAAATGGCATTCGAACGAATTCGTATTTGCCATTGTTTACCGAGAATGCTGTTTTTTCAATATCATCTGGTTTCATTAATATTTGGTGGAAACCTGATTCTAAATCGATTGTGGAAAAGATTTTTGCTTTTCCTAAATTTGAGAGGATTACGTTGCAATCTGGGATAGGATATTTATCCGCTATCGTGTTTTCATTCAATTTTTTGTAATCAATAACCATTCTCATTTTTTGAGTACCGTCTTCGTTGGCTCCTTTCTTAGGCACTACCCATATTGGAGAATTATAGGGGCTTTTGCTTTCTCTTATAATATTTTCTTTTAACATTTTCTTTATCTCTTTATTAACAAATTCGTTAGCTGATAGAGGGTAGGGGTATTGCTTGCTCCAAATAGGACTGTCTGTAATGGTTCTAATTTCTGCATTAACGTCTGTTCTAAAAGGAAGCGACGTATCTATATTTCCATGTTCATTTAAAATAATTTTTTTTTATTTTTTCTATCTTATCTTCATTTTTATCGCTTAAGTAATTTATTTGACCTAATTCAATTTCGTCAAGTGTATAGAATTTTTCTTTATGATTATTAGTTAAGAGTGTATTATCTTCAAAGTTCAATTGTATTTTTGCTTTGCTTAGTGAATTCATTCCTATTAGCATATCGCTTTGTAAATTATTAATTTCATAAAATCGTGTTAAATGATTAAAAATATGTGCATTATAGAAATGGGTAATAATTGTATAGCCATTTACCGTCCTTACGCGTTTTGCTATTTCCAATTGTTGTCTGTTAGGTAAAATATTTGGTTTACAATAGCAATTTGTTGCTCCTGTATCTATCAAAACTTTTAGTTTCCTGTTTGTTCCTCGTAGTTGTCTGAATATGTAAGGTAAGGGGTTGCTTCGTCTAAAAAAGCATTTTCTTGTATATTATTGATTCTTTGTTGTTTCGGTTGGGGTTGATGGCTATTACCTGAATCGAAGCTTCTTTTTGGCATTCGCTCTTGTGTAATATTATTAAATTGGGTAGGTTGTCTAAAGGTATTCTGCCTAGATTGAGGACAAGGTTGTTGTCTAAATTGAGCCGAGCTATCAACTTCCATGGGTATTGGTTTAGGTTGAGGTTGCCATCCGAAATTTCTATAATTGTTGTTTTGCTGAATTGGACGCTGATTAAAACGTAAATGATTTGAATATTGACCATTATTATTTTGTCTAGACAAATTCCTGTTATTATTACTAAAATTTCTATTAACATTCACTTGTCTTCCAGCTTGATTGAATTCACTAGCAAATTTGATCCTAATTTGGTTCGACTCCATTTCTTGGGCTTTAGCCAACGCATTTGGCAAATCTATTGGGTTAAGGGACATTAAAATATTGTTTAAAGGATAATTTAGTCCTGTTATAAAAACCCTAAGTGCATCTGAACGATGTCTTTTATTATATTCTTTAGTTATTTCCGAGTTATTCCCGTAAGTCATGATTGTTTTATTAATCATTAGTGTCAATTGCGAATTCACTTTGTTATAATAATCCATCAATTTCAAATTTGTTTGTCTAATTAAATTCAATTCCTGTTCTAATATATGCAGAGGGTGCTTGTCTGCATAGGCAAAGTCTAGACGGCTGATGATCGCGTCGAAATTAAGGGTTGTGCCATGATTTGTTAAAGTATCATTGGCTTCCTGAGTTATTTTATTTCTCAAAATAGTTAACGCGGCAAAGTATTTTCTACTACCACGAGTGTATAAGGACATTGTATTATTAGCTGCTTCTCTCCAGCTTACATATCCCTTTCCGTTAAATTCTGATAGGGATTTTATAATATCTAAAGTTTCATTACATTGAATTGTTTCGGTAATAGTTTGTTTTTCAAATTCTGTAACCTTATGGGTGTCTGTAAGATTTCTTAATTGCCTTTTTAATTGTTCTAATTCAACTTTTAAATCGTGTGTTTGCGCTGAAATCAGTTGCGCTAGCACTTCGTCACTATTATTTGTAGCCATATTGCTTCACAATTTTATTCACTTGTTTATTCAATTTTATTTACTTCTCAAAATTAACGTTTAGATACTTATGTATGTATGTTACTTCATATAATTATAATTTTGTCTGTCTCACAATTATTCTTTGTTCACTTCTTAAAATTTCTTAAAATTAAAGTAATTACTTTTCTCCTTTGCTGTAGGATACTTGATTGTGTAGATTTCTGGGGATGCTCCTTTGTTCCTTGGAGGTCTTCGGTGTCCAGATATCTTGGTTGATGTGTTTGGATTTTGTTGGGCACGGTAAAAAAAGATGCACACTTATTGCTTTATTTCTCCTTATACAATATTTTTTCAAGGATACTTTTTATCGCAATATTGTATTAATTTACTTTTAATTACTCGCTGCCCCACGTTGGGCGCCAAATAAAATTACAAGATGTCTTTATCTTTTCAGCTCACAATTGAGTCTCTTTTATTGAATTTTTTTGCTTTCAATCCAACCTCTTATTCTAAGCTGCCGGTAGCTGTTGTCGCTGCTGCTGTTGCTATTGTTGCTTTTTGTTGTCCATGATTTCACAGTAAAGATGCGCTTTGTTTCTGCTGCTAATGCAGTTCTGGTTGCTTAGTTGTTGTTGATCATTTTACATGCAAATTCCGTTGTTTCGAATGTTTGTGCAGCTGCACCAGTTTCCGTTGTATCAGCAGTTTTTGGTGGGAAGCGAGTCTAGCGGCTGCGTTGCTTAACTTGCTGTTAACGAGGATTGCAATCCCGAAAATATAGGCCAGTTGGTAATTTTTCCGTCTTCATTTACTGGATTGCCTCGATATTTGCATGAACGTACACAAGACGCCCTATTATATGTCCGTCATTATGGAAGGCCCGATTTATTTATTACTTTTACGTGTAATCCAGAGTGGATAGAATTCAAAAACGAATTGTTTCCAAATCAAAGACCAAGTGAGCGTCATGGCATTGTATCAAGAGTATTCCATGTCAAACTACACCAACTCATGAATTTGATTACGAAAAAGATATTTTTGGAAAAGTTAGGTGCCATATGTTTACTGTCGAATGGCAAAGGCGAGGTTTACCTCACGCACATATTTTAATTTGGCTAAGAGATAAAATACTTCCCGATGACATGGATCGCATTATATCAGCAGAAATTCCAAATAAGGACGAAGATCCTTTGTTGTATGATATAGTTACAAAAAATATGATCCACGGCCCATGTGGTGCTAATAATTCATCATAGCCATGTATGTTGAATGGACGATCCTCAAAACGATATCCACGCGAGCGCATTTACTTGCTAATGGGTACCAAGTTGACAACCGATGGATCGTTCCATATTGCCCCGTTCTATCCAGATGATTCTCCGCTCACATAAATGTAGAGTACTGCCATTCGGTGAAAGCAATTAAATATATTTGCAAATATGTGAATAAAGGTAGTGACGCAGCGACATTTTCAGTGCAAAATAATATGGACGAAGTGCAAAATTTTTTGAATGGCAGATATTTAAGCACGTCCGAAGGTATTTGGAGATTACTACGATTTTCGATACATGAGCGATTTCCAGCGGTTGTACATCTATCTGTTCACTTAGAAAATGGACAAAGGGTTTATTTCACACCGAGTAATGTCGAGCAAGTACTGCAGCAGCCACCACAAACCACTCTGACAGCATTTTTTTCCCCTTTGTTCAGTTGATGATTTTGCAAAGACTTTGCTTTACTCCGAGGTACCCGCCTATTACACTTGGGTTAATAAAAAGTGGCAACGTAGAAAACGAGGAGAGAATGTCCCTAATCATCCCGGCATTAAGCGAAAAACTGGTTTAGGAAGGGTATATACAATACATCCAAATTACACAGAATGTCTCTATCTCAGACTTTTGCTGCATCATATTCGAGGACCAACTTCTTTCAGTGATTTACGCAAAATAGATCGCCAAATATATCCAACATATAGAGCAGCTTGCCAAGCACGGCATTTGCTGCAGGATGATAGTCATTGGAAGAACACATTGTTTGATGCCACTGTCTCAGAGAGCGGGCAGAAAATGAGAGAGCTTTTTTCGATCATGCTTATATATTGCGAGATTTCTGATTCTGCAAAAACTTATGTGAAGATATATTATATAGTGTGCGCGAGAGTAGTAATGACCCTGAAATGGACTTTACTGAAGATATATTTAATGCGGGGCTTATTCTTCCTGATAATTTGGTTTTTTCGTATGGTGAGAAACGTATAAAGGATTTCGGTTTACCTGAACCTAACCGCAGTATATCGGACCTACACCCCATTTCAAGCATATCCGAAACAACGCACAATACCCATAACCTCCACCAGATTTTATTAGAAAATGAGCCAAAGCTAACCACAGAACAACGAGTAATATACGATAAGGTCTGCTCCAGAGAAGACAATGCAGGAAATATTTTTTTCATAGATGCGCCCGGAGGCACAGGTAAAACCTTTGTGACTTCACTTATTTTAGCTGAAGTTCGCATCGAAGGCAAACTTGCTGTTGCAGTTGCTTCTTCTGGCATTGCTGCTACTCTTCTGCGTGGAGGAAGAACTGCTCATTCCACCTTTAAGCTACCACTTAATTTTTCACCAGAACAAAGGAGTGCCTTTTCCGTTAAGAAAAATAGTTCCACCGCTGATATTCTTCAGAAAGCATCTCTTATAATATGGGACGACTGCACAATGTCTCATAAGTATCACATCGATGCTGTAGATTTATCACTTAGAGATTTAAGATCTTCTCAGGCGCCAATGGGTGGAATTACATTTGTATTCACAGGAGACTTTAGACAAACTCTGCCAGTGGTTCCAAAGGGAACAAGAGCAGATATTGTCAACGCATGCATAAAGAAATCAGATATGTGGTCAAATGTACAAACGTTGAAATTGTCTGCCAATATGCGAGTGAATCTCTGTGAAACTGGCTCTTCTAATCAGTTTGCAGATTTCATACTTAAAATAGGCAATGGCTGCAAGTCCATAACCTGCGATGGTTATGTAACATTGCCAGAAATCATAGGAACATGCGTCGGAACAATTGATGAACTCATTGTTAAGGTATACTCAGATGTTGCTAATTTGCAAAACAAGCACTCCAAGTGGTTATATGAACGAGCTATCATTACTTCAACAAACTCAGCCGCAGACGAAATTAATAAAGCTGTTTCTGAAAGAATACTAACAGAGTACACAATTTATAATTCCCTTGACGAAGTTACAGATAAAGAAGACGTTGTTCACTATCCAGCGGAGTTTTTTAACTCTCTTAACCCCTCCGGCCTACCACCGTTTGAACTACATCTGAAAATTGGTATGCCATTAATGCTTCTACGAAATCTTAAGCCTCCCAATTTATGTAATGGTACTAGACTAAAAATCACGCAATTAACGCCTAATGTCATACAAGCGATAATTTTAACTGGTCCTGCAGCAGGCGAAACAACAATGATTCCGCGGATACCAATGATACCCAGCGATCTACCTTTTAGTTTTAAGCGAGTCCAGTTTCTTTGAGAATATGTTTTGCAATTACAATTAACAAGTCCCAAGGGCAAACATTTAGCTATGTTGGGGTAGACCTTCGCAACGAGGTGTTTTCTCACGGTCAACTATATGTCGCTCTGTCGCGAACTGGTTCACCACAAAACCAGAGTTTTCTTATACCTGGAAATGGCAACAAAACAAAGAATGTGTTCACGGAAGTTTTTAATTAATGAACAAGATGTACCTTATTTTCTGAACTAATTTTTGCGTTTCACAATCCATTTTACTAATGTAGGTACCTAACGTTGTTTGAATTATTATAACTTTGAGTTTTTTGTTGTTAATAAATGAATTTTTTATAACGTTGTTTAATTTTAAAGTGTTTGCATTTCATCTAAAGAAGGGTGGTATATTACATTCCTTGCAGAAAACAAGCACAAAATATGAATGTGTAACCCATTTTTACACTCTACTCAAAGCTAAACATCGGTATATTTAATTTTTGCGGCGTAACGAAGTAAGCCGGGTACTTGCTAGTAAGTAATAAAGCGAATCGGTAGTTATTTAGTAAGAAATAAATATTGAGTAAATTCTTTATAATTTAGAAACTGTAAGCATAACTTGATTTTTATTTAACAAACAGAAGTGGGATTGTTGAATAAATCCCAAAGGATTCAGGGTTTGACGATACCTCCCATTAAAAGGGAATTGGCAAGGCGAGAATTATCTACAACCGGAAATAACGCTGCAATCACGTCAGCTAGAAGCAATTGAAGTCGAAGGCATCGACTTGAGCAAATACGAATTCCGTAGCGGGTATGAATAGAAGAATATAGAAAAGGAAGAGGCTGTTGATTCTGCAAACAAGTTGGAGCAGTAAGTTTAATTAAAAGGCTCCTATCTCCTTTACTGGTATGGACATGAACATGCTGTTGGCTACAATTTTACAAAAGTCGGAAGCACAGAATGTCAGCATTACATCAGAAATGCAAGAACAAGAAGCGCGTATTTCATCCCGACTCTTACAGCCTCAAGAGAGTTTTGTCAAAGACTCCGCAGAACTGAAAGTGAGACAGGACAAAATCGCGGATCCCCAAGATAAGAAAGAGGAGCTAATTAAGATCAAAGTCAACGAGCTGGAAGGCTATGTCCGAGATTTGCATTTGAATCGTCCAGCCCCTGGGTAGAGTCGCCATTCTTTGACGGAACAACTCCTTTCCAGATCTTAAGCTCTCGTTCCAGCAGATGGCTAAGTTAAATATTTGGAGCGTTGAGGAAAAATCTGCAGCCTATTCGTTGCATTGGAAGGACCTGTAGCAGAAATTTTGCAAATTATTCCCGAATATGAGAGAAATGATTACGACGCATTAATGCGAGCCATAGAAAGACGCTATGGTAGCGAACACAGGAGACACATGGAGTTGGAAAAGCGAGACCAAAAATTCAACGAATCTCTGTAGGAATATCCTTCAGAGATTGAGAGAGTTTGGCGCATTTAGCCATTGAGGAAGCATCGGGTGAGCATCTCGAAAGGGTAAAAATCCAGGGTTTCATCAACGGACTAAAAGACATATACACCAAGCCAGATGTGTTTGCGAATCCAAAGTCAAAATTCGCTGAAACTGTTGCGTATGCTCAGACACGTGAAACAGCAGCACTTTTAAGTAAACCAGCCTACAAAGCGAACCGTTCGGAGGTGAAAAGCAGATGGCAGAAATGCTGAGATTTCTCAAGGAAAATATTTGTAGGATTAAATCCGTTAAAAAGATCAGTACCGGGAATTGATTCAGTTGTGGGAAAGCAGTTCATTAATTCCATAATGGTCCTAATGGAAGGCACCTAAGCATTACGAAAACGCTAGGTTCTATTCGATGGTTGTCGTCAATCGATCGCTGAATTGATTGCTAACTGCAAGGAGTTCATTATATAACTCAGGTGCACCATTTGAGCGGGTTGCCATGGATGTAGACGGTCCATTCCATATGAGCAGACAAGGAAACAAATACGTTGTTGTGGTTATGGACTACTTAGTAAAGGGCTTGAGGTCTACCCAACTAAAACCAGGAAGCCAAAACAGTTGGGGATTCATTCACTCATAATTGGGTTGCAAGATACGGTGCGCCTTTAGAATTGCACTCAGACCAAGGAAGAAACTTTGAATCGGCCGTGTTGCAGGAGATGTGCCTGATACTGGGTATTTCAAAAGCCCGCAAAAGCTCTTCATCCTCAACCAGACGACGTGGTAGAACGATTTAACCGAACCTTGAAAGAGCACATGGAAACCCTGAAGATGAAAGCCAAGTATGATAAAGCGATGAACTCCGAAGGTTTTCAAAATGGAAATGTAAGAGGAAAATGTCCCCAAAACTTCAATGATTGTTTTAATTGGGATTCCTTCCCTAAACTACGTAGAGTATCGTATCCACATCGCTGGGAAACTAAGAAACAAGATGAAAGTGGTCCACCTAGATGCTTGCAGCGTTTGGAAAAGCAAATGTTTCTGAACGGTACGATTAGACATTGGTGGAGGGCATTGTGGCGAAAATGCGAAACGAATGTCAGATAAAAGAGAGAAGCCGATAACTAGCATGTTAACATTCGATCGAGCTTCAATTGCAACAATCGATTAGTATTGTTACGATCTTGCTGATTAACCTCGATAATTTCCTTAATCTTCCGGGTACGACCTCTGGATTGTTAAATAAAATCGTCAACTTAATTTGCAGTCTCTTTATTTATAAAGACTTAATTAATGTGCTTTTAATTATTCGGTGATTCACAATTTAATTACAATTTACGTTACTATTTAAAATCACTTGTATACAACTTTCACAATGTACTGCTTTTATTACTTTACTGTAATGTAATCTCCACGAGCTTAATTCATAACTGATTGCTCTTGCAGTCGAATGTCGTCCTTATATACTTGTTTGCTGCTTGAAAACGAACCCTCCGGAATAATCTCGTCTTTACGATAATCCTCTCGGTTACGATAATCGTTTCGGTTACGATAATCGTCTCGTACGCTCTAGAAGATGACAGTTGTCGGCTCCTCTCTTTCATCTGTCATTCGCTTCGCATTTGCGCCACACTGCCCTCCACCTAAGTCTGATCGTCCCGATCAGACACATTCGCTTTTCCAAACGCAGCAAGCCTCTCTAGGTGGACCACTTTCATCTTGTTTCTCGGCCTCCCTACAGTTTGAATTCGATACACTACGTCGTTTAGTCGTTTGATTATCTTGTATGGACCTTCCCAATTGCATTGAAGTTTTGGGGACAATCCTCTCTTTCGTTGTGGATTGTACAGCAACACCAAATCTCCATTTTGGAAGCCTTCGGAGTTCATCGCCTTGTCATACCGAGCCTTCATTTTGTCACTCATAATTTGAGTTCGCTGCCTCACAAGAGCATGTATCTCTCTTAACTCTTCCTCGAGAACAGTAGACGCTTCCTTCCCAATTCTTCTCGCATCACCAGTTATTCCAAATTTTAAATCGCTGTCTTTCTTTGTAACATCATTTAATCTCCGATAGTCCACGCAGAACCGCAACTGGCCATCTTTCTTCTTCACGAGTACCACCGGAGAGCTCCATGGACTTGCCGATGGTTCGATAACATCGCTTTCACTCATTTCCCTAATTATTTGGCCAACAGCGTTACGTTTGGCTAGTGGAACGCTTCGAGGAGCTTGACGAATTGGTCTTGCGTCACCAGTATCAATGCTATACTTCACTACGTTGGTCCTGCCTGGTTTGTTGCCATCCTTGTCGAATATATTGGAGTATTTACGCATCATCTGGCTGGCCTTGTGCTTGTACTTGTCTTTCAACCCTTGCGTCCATTCATTGATATCTTCCTCCATCTCCTTGCTGCCAATAGAGTCGATTCCAGATGAATCATTGCTGTTAATAATGGCTTCTACCTCTTGACATTGCCCTAATACAGTTCCACTAGGAATTTTTACTGATGATCTGAAGTCATTCAATACTCTCACTGGGATGCGTCCATTCTTTCGTGTCTTAGCCAGGGTTTTTCCAATAAGTAAGTCCAGTGTAGAATTTTGTGCTGCTTCGACAACCCACAATTTGTTTGTCCCACAATCTCCATTAATTTTCGCCCACACAACTGCTTCTGACTTCGGTGGAATCAGTTCACTGCCTTCTAAGACCACTTGTTTGCTGCTGTATGTGGAATCGTAGCCCATGCTTAGTGGTACTTCCATGTTCTTATACTCCATAACCTTGTTATTCAAGTCGATCTTGATACCTTGCTCCATCAAGAAGTCCACTCCTATGATTACCTCATCTACGATCTGCGCGACTATAAAGCTGTGTAACACCGTCACATTCCCTATTGAGACCTCACATGTTACTTCTCCCACCACTTGTGTGTCCTCACCAGTCGCCGTTTTCAATATTGCTCCAGGTAATGGTCTCACTTCTTTAGCGATCAGGTCAGTTCGAATGATGGAGTGTGATGCGCCCGTATCCACTGTTAATTTTCGCGCTCGTCCATCCACATATCCACCAATAGTAATGTTGCTCGTTTTCCTACCAATTTGCGAGACGGAGATTATGGGGCATTCAATTGCAGGAGCCAGCATACGCCCTTTTAGACTGGCTCGTTTTAGTTTAACGACTGAGAAGTTGATGGTTTATCTTCGTCAGCCTTCCGTTTTCGCTGTCCTTCTTGTATGCTGGAACCCGTTTTGCATTCGCGTGCGAAGTGACCAGGCTTTCCACATTTAAAGCATTTCCCAGCCTGATTCTTACCACCAGAACGATTCATTCCTTCTAACGACTTTAGAGTTCTCAATATTTCGGTCATCACATCTGCTGTTTCAACCTCCACTTTATTGACTTTGTATGCTGGTCTGCTTATGAGTGCCGCCGTTTCACGTGTTTGAGCATACGCCACTGTTTCAGCGAATGTTAACTTTGGATTCGCATATGTCTCCCGCTTGGTATAAACGTCTTTTATGCCGCTGATGAATTTTTGTATTTTCACCCGTTCGAGATGCTCACCCGATGCGTCTCCGATGGCTAAATGAGCCAATCTCTCAATTTCCGAGGCATATTCCTGTAGAGATTCGTTGGGTTTTTGGTCGCGCTTTTCTAACTCCATCTGGTAAATTTGTCTTCTGTGTTCGCTACCATATCGTCTTTCCAGGGCTCGCATCAATCCGTCGTAATCATTTCTCTCATAATCAGGTACAGTTTGCAAAAGTTCTGCCGCAGGTCCTTCCAACGCAACGAATAGTGCAGCAGATTTTTCCTCCATGCTCCATTTATTGGTTTCAGTCGTCTTCTCAAACTGGAGCTTGAAGACTTGGAAGGGAATTTTTCCGTCAAAGGATGGTGTTTTTACCTTGGGAGCGTTCACTGAAGTGGTTGGACGATTTAACTGCAAATCCCGAAAACGAACCCTCCGGAATAATCTCGTCTTTACGATAATCCTCTCGGTTACGATAATCGTTTCGGTTACGATAATCGTCTCGTACGCTCTAGAAGATGACAGTTGTCGGCTCCTCTCTTTCATCTGTCATTCGCTTCGCATTTTCGCCACACTGCCCTCCACCTAAGTCTGATCGTCCCGATCAGACACATTCGCTTTTCCAAACGCAGCAAGCCTCTCTAGGTGGACCACTTTCATCTTGTTTCTCGGCCTCCCTACAGTTTGAATTCGATACACTACGTCGTTTAGTCGTTTGATTATCTTGTATGGACCTTCCCAATTGCATTGAAGTTTTGGGGACAATCCTCTCTTTCGTTGTGGATTGTACAGCAACACCAAATCTCCATTTTGGAAGCCTTCGGAGTTCATCGCCTTGTCATACCGAGCCTTCATTTTGTCACTCATAATTTGAGTTCGCTGCCTCACAAGAGCATGTATCTCTCTTAACTCTTCCTCGAGAACAGTAAACGCTTCCTTCCCAATTCTTCTCGCATCACCAGTTATTCCAAATTTTAAATCGCTGGGCAACCGAAGTTCACTACCAAACAGTATTCTGGCAGGTGTTTGACCTGTTGTTTCATGCACTGCGGACCGATATCCCATCAGGAAAAGCGGTATGTGTACATCCCAATCATCTTGATTCTTGTCCACTACTTTCCGCAAGTGCTCTTCCAGGGTCCGGTTGAATCGCTCTACCATGCCATCTGATTGAGGATGCAGGGCTGTCGTTCGTGTTTTCCGAATACCAAGTATCTGGCACATCTCTTGGAACACCGCCGCTTCAAAGTTTCTTCCTTGGTCTGAGTGCAATTCTATAGGCGCACCGTATCTGGTAACGCAATTGTGATTGAATGCATCCGCAACTGTTTTCGCTTCCTGGTTTGGAATCGGGTAGACCTCAGGCCATTTACTAAAGTAGTCCATAACCACAAGAACGTATTTGTTTCCTTGTCTGCTCATAGGGAATGGACCGGCTACATCCATGGCAACCCGCTCAAATGGTGCACCTGAGTTATACTGCTGCATCTGCCCATGACTTCGTGACTTTGGCCCTTTAGCTGCTATACACTCCGTGCAGTTAGCAATCCACTCAGCGATCGACTGCCGACAGCCAACCCAATAGAACCGCTGCTTGATCTTCTCCAGCGTTTTTGTAACGCCTAGGTGCCCTCCACTAGGACCATTATGGAATTCCTTAAGAACATCCGGAATTCTTAACCTTGGAACTACTATAAGCTTCCGAGAGCACTGGCCATCTTCACTTTCCCATACTCTATGCAAACAGCCAGATATCAATTCTAAACTGTTCCATTGTGCCCAGTATGCTTTCGCGATGGGACTTTCCGCTGCCATCTGTTCTTTACTTGGCCTTCTGTTCACCTCCAATCCGTGCATCACCAATTCCAAGTCCGAATCTTCTTGCTGACATTTCTTTAAATGACTTGCCTCCCACTCTTCTGCTGATGTAACTGTCATTAGCCGGACGTCTATTATGTCTTCCTTACCCTCGGCTTTTGAGCAGTGCTTACATTCCAAACTACATGGTCGACGGGACATAGCGTCAGCATTTCCATGCGTATTACCCTTGCGGTGCTCGATGGTGAACTCATAACTTTGCAGCCTCTCAATCCACCGCGCAAGCTGCCCTTCGGGATTCTTGAACTGTAGTAGCCACTTCAGCGCTGCATGATCCGTTCTAACGCGGAAATGTTGACCATACAGATATTTGTGGAAGTGTTTAATGCAATCCACCAACGCTAGTAGTTCTCTCCGCGTTACGCAGTAGTTCCGCTCTGGTTTCCCAATAGATCGGCTATAGTAGGCAACTATCTTCTCCTGCCCATCAATCACTTGCGAAAGTACCCCTCCTATGCCATAACCACTAGCATCTGTGTCCAGAATAAATGTTGCACCTGGAACCGGGTACGCTAGCATAGGTGCGGTGCATAGTCGTTCTTTTAAAGCTTGAAAAGCCTCCTCTTGTTCAGTTTTCCACTCGAAGGATCTATTTTTCCTTGTGAGTTCATGGAGACCGTGAGCTACACTGGCGAAATTCGGAACAAAGCGACGATAGTAAGTACACAGCCCAAGGAAACTTCTTAATTCATGCAAATTTCTGGGTCTCGGCCAATCCTTCACTGCCTCTATTTTATCCTTCGCAGTACACACGCCCTTCGTGGTTACTTGATGACCTAAGTAATTCACCTCCTTCTTGAATAAAGAGCACTTCTTAGGACTTAGTTTAAGACCAGCGCCAGATATTCTCTGGAAAACTTCTTCCAAATTACTCAGATGTTCGTCGAAGCTCTTTCCCAATACGATGATGTCATCCAGATACACCAAACAGGTCTTCCAGTGTAGTCCTTTGAGCACATGGTCCATTAATCTTTCAAAAGTGGCAGGAGCGTTGCATAAACTAAATGGCATTACCGTAAATTGCCATAGACCGTTGCCAGCACTAAATGCTGTCTTCTCTTTATCTTCTTCACTCACTTCTACTTGCCAATACCCGCTCTTAAGGTCAAGTGTTGAGAACCATTCTGTGCCAGTTAAGGAGTCTAGTGTATCATCGATCCTGGGCAAAGGATAGCTGTCTTTCTTTGTGACATCGTTTAATCTCCGATAGTCCACGCAGAACCGCAACTGGCCATCTTTCTTCTTCACGAGTACCACCGGAGAGCTCCATGGACTTGCTGATGGTTCGATAACATCGCTTTCACTCATTTCCCTAATTATTTGGCCAACAGCGTCACGTTTGGCTAGTGGAACACTTCGAGGTGCTTGACGAATTGGTCTTGCGTCACCAGTATCAATGCTATGCTTCACTACGTTGGTCCTGCCTGGTTTGTTGCCATCCTTGTCGAATATGTTGGAGTATTTATGGATCATCTGGCTGGCCTTGTGCTTGTACTTGTCGTTCAACCCTTGCGTCCATGCATTGATATCTTCCTCCATCTTCTTGCTGCCAATAGAGTCGATTACAGATGAATCATTCGTGTTAATAATGGCTTATACCTCTTGACATTGCCCTAATACAGTTCCACTAGGAATTTTTACTGATGATCTGAAGTCATTTAATACTCTCACTGGGATGCGTCCATTCTTTCGTGTCTTAGTCAGGGTTTTTCCAATAAGTAGGTCAAGTGTAGAATTTTGTGCTGCTTCGACAACCCACAATTTGTTCGTCCCACAATCTCCATTAATTTTCGCCCAAACAACTGCTTCTGACTTCGGTGGAATCAGTTCACTACCTTCTAAGACCACTTGTTTGCTGCTGTATGTGGAATCGTAGCCAATGCTTAGTGGTACTTCCATGTTCTTATACTCCATAACCTTGTTATTCAAGTCGATCTTGATACCTTGCTTCATCAAGAAGTCCACTCCTATGATTACCTCATCTACGATCTGCGCGACTATAAAGCTGTGTAACACCGTCACATTCCCTATTGAGACCTCACATGTTACTTCTCCCACCACTTGTGTGTCCTCACCAGTCGCCGTTTTCAATATTGCTCCAGGTAATGGTCTCACTTCTTTAGCGATCAGGTCAGTTCGAATGATGGAGTGTGATGCGCCCGTATCCACTGTTAATTTTCGCGCTCGTCCATCCACATATCCACCAATAGTAATGTTGCTCGTTTTCCTACCAATTTGCGAGACGGAGATTATGGGGCATTCAATTGCAGGAGCCAGCATACGCCCTTTTAGACTGGCTCGTTTTAGTTTAACGACTGAGAAGTTGATGGTTTATCTTCGTCAGCCTTCCGTTTTCGCTGTCCTTCTTGTATGCTGGAACCCGTTTTGCATTCGCGTGCGAAGTGACCAGGCTTTCCACATTTAAAGCATTTCCCAGCCTGATTCTTACCACCAGAACGATTCATTCCTTCTAACGACTTCAGAGTTCTCAATATTTCGGTCATCACATCTGCTGTTTCAACCTCCACTTTATTAACTTTGTATGCTGGTCTGCTTATGAGTGCCGCCGTTTCACGTGTTTGAGCATACGCCACTGTTTCAGCGAATGTTAACTTTGGATTCGCATATGTCTCCCGCTTGGTATAAACGTCTTTTACGCCGCTGATGAATTTTTGTATTTTCACCCGTTCGAGATGCTCACCTGATGCGTCTCCGATGGCTAAATGAGCCAATCTCTCAATTTCCGAGGCATATTCCTGTAGAGATTCGTTGGGTTTTTGGTCGCGCTTTTCTAACTCCATCTGGTAAATTTGTCTTCTGTGTTCGCTACCATAGCGTCTTTCCAGGGCTCGCATCAATCCGTCGTAATCATTTCTCTCATAATCAGGTACAGTTTGCAAAAGTTCTGCCGCAGGTCCTTCCAACGCAACAAATAGTGCAGCAGATTTTTCCTCCGTGCTCCATTTATTGGTTTCAGACGTCTTCTCAAACTGGAGCTTAAAGACTTGGAAGGGAATTTTTCCGTCAAAAGATGGTGTTTTTACCTTGGGAGCGTTCACTGAAGTGGTTGGACGATTTAACTGCAAATCCCGCACACGACCTTCCAATGCGTTGTTCACTTTGGTCTCAATTAGCTCCTCAATTTTGT
This sequence comes from Neoceratitis asiatica, assembly GCA_030068015.2. Lineage (NCBI taxonomy): Eukaryota > Metazoa > Arthropoda > Insecta > Diptera > Tephritidae > Neoceratitis > Neoceratitis asiatica. The sequence continues at coordinate 11,062,044 of CM061528.1, forward strand.
CTTGTCGACCGTGCAATTCGTTCACTTTGCTCTCAATTAGATCCTGTCTTTCCTTAAGTTCTGCATTGTCTTTCTCCAGATTTTGCTGTATTTGCGCGATGGTTCCTCCTAAGGATGATATTTGCTCCCTCTGTTCAACCATTTGTGATGTAATGCTGTCATTCATTGTAGACATGTTATGTGAATTACGGGCATCCTGTGCATCAAACTTTTGTGACAAGTTGTCATTGATTTGTGAAATTGCAGCTAGCAACATGTTCATGTCCATACCGGCAGATGAGCCAGGAGCATTTTCTTGAATCTTACTTTGTGGCTGCTCCAACTCCTTCGCAGAATCACTAGCTTCCTCTTTGTCAACATCCTTCAAGGATACATCTTCCTCCTCGCGACGGAATTCGTACTGGTTCAAGTCGATGCCTTCGGCTTCCATTGATTCTCGCAGTCTCGATTGCAGCTCTGCCTTATTGCCTGTTATAGACAATCCTCGCTTTGCCAACTCCTTCTTGAGAGGAGGTATCGTCAAATCCTGAATCTTCACCATTTTTCAGTTATTATCCTCTGGAATTTATTTAACAATCCCACTTCTGACACCAATTGTTACGATCTTGCTGATTAACCTCGATGATTTACTTAATCTTTCGGGCACGACCTCTGGATTGTTAAATAAAATCGCCAACTTAATTTGCAGTCTCTTTATTTATAAAGACTTAATTAATGTGCTTTTAATTAATCGGTAATTCACAATTCAATTACAATTTACGTTACTATTTACAAACATTTGTATACAACTTTCACAATGTACTGTTTTTATTACTTTACTGTAATATAATCTCCACGAGCTTAATTCACAACTGATTACTCTTGCAGTCGAATGTCGTCCTTATATACTTGTTTGCTGCTTGAAAACGAAACCCCTGGAATAATCGCGTCGTTTTACGATAAACCTCTCGCTTACGATAATCGTCGTTTACGATAATCGTCGTTTACGATAATCGTCGTTTACGCTCTAGAACGTGCCAGTTGTCGAATGCGAAGCGAATGACAGATGAAAGAGAGGAGCCGACAACTGTCATCTTCTAGAGCGTACGAGACGATTATCGTAACCGAAACGATTATCGTAACCGAGAGGATTATCGTAAAGACGAGATTATTCCGGAGGGTTCGTTTTCGGGATTTGCAGTTAAATCGTCCAACCACTTCAGTGAACGCTCCCAAGGTAAAAACACCATCCTTTGACGGAAAAATTCCCTTCCAAGTCTTCAAGCTCCAGTTTGAGAAGACGGCTGAAACCAATAAATGGAGCATGGAGGAAAAATCTGCTGCACTATTCGTTGCGTTGGAAGGACCTGCGGCAGAACTTTTGCAAACTGTACCTGATTATGAGAGAAATGATTACGACGGATTGATGCGAGCCCTGGAAAGACGATATGGTAGCGAACACAGAAGACAAATTTACCAGATGGAGTTAGAAAAGCGCGACCAAAAACCCAACGAATCTCTACAGGAATATGCCTCGGAAATTGAGAGATTGGCTCATTTAGCCATCGGAGACGCATCAGGTGAGCATCTCGAACGGGTGAAAATACAAAAATTCATCAGCGGCGTAAAAGACGTTTATACCAAGCGGGAGACATATGCGAATCCAAAGTTAACATTCGCTGAAACAGTGGCGTATGCTCAAACACGTGAAACGGCGGCACTCATAAGCAGACCAGCATACAAAGTTAATAAAGTGGAGGTTGAAACAGCAGATGTGATGACCGAAATATTGAGAACTCTGAAGTCGTTAGAAGGCATGAATCGTTCTGGTGGTAAGAATCAGGCTGGGAAATGCTTTAAATGTGGAAAGCCTGGTCACTTCGCACGCGAATGCAAAACGGGTTCCAGCATACAAGAAGGACAGCGAAAACGGAAGGCTGACGAAGATAAACCATCAACTTCTCAGTCGTTAAACTAAAACGAGCCAGTCTAAAAGGGCGTATGCTGGCTCCTGCAATTGAATGCCCCATAATCTCCGTCTCGCAAATTGGTAGGAAAACGAGCAACATTACTATTGGTGGATATGTGGATGGACGAGCGCGAAAATTAACAGTGGATACGGGCGCATCACACTCCATCATTCGAACTGACCTGATCGCTAAAGAAGTGAGACCATTACCTGGAGCAATATTGAAAACGGCGACTGGTGAGGACACACAAGTGGTGGGAGAAGTAACATGTGAGGTCTCAATAGGGAATGTGACGGTGTTACACAGCTTTATAGTCGCGCAGATCGTAGATGAGGTAATCATAGGAGTGGACTTCTTGATGAAGCAAGGTATCAAGATCGACTTGAATAACAAGGTTATGGAGTATAAGAACATGGAAGTACCACTAAGCATTGGCTACGATTCCACATACAGCAGCAAACAAGTGGTCTTAGAAGGTAGTGAACTGATTCCACCGAAGTCAGAAGCAGTTGTTTGGGCGAAAATTAATGGAGATTGTGGGACGAACAAATTGTGGGTTGTCGAAGTAGCACAAAATTCTACACTTGACCTACTTATTGGAAAAACCCTGACTAAGACACGAAAGAATGGACGCATCCCAGTGAGAGTATTAAATGACTTCAGATCATCAGTAAAAATTCCTAGTGGAACTGTATTAGGGCAATGTCAAGAGGTAGAAGCCATTATTAACACGAATGATTCATCTGGAATCGACTCTATTGGCAGCAAGAAGATGGAGGAAGATATCAATGCATGGACGCAAGGGTTGAACGACAAGTACAAGCACAAGGCCAGCCAGATGATCCGTAAATACTCCAACATATTCGACAAGGATGGCAACAAACCAGGCAGGACCAACGTAGTGAAGCATAGCATTGATACTGGTGACGCAAGACCAATTCGTCAAGCACCTCGAAGTGTTCCACTAGCCAAACGTGACGCTGTTGGCCAAATAATTAGGGAAATGAGTGAAAGCGATGTTATCGAACCATCAGCAAGTCCATGGAGCTCTCCGGTGGTACTCGTGAAGAAGAAAGATGGCCAGTTGCGGTTCTGCGTGGACTATCGGAGATTAAACGATGTCACAAAGAAAGACAGCTATCCTTTGCCCAGGATCGATGATACACTAGACTCCTTAACTGGCACAGAATGGTTCTCAACACTTGACCTTAAGAGCGGGTATTGGCAAGTAGAAGTGAGTGAAGAAGATAAAGAGAAGACAGCATTTAGTGCTGGCAACGGTCTATGGCAATTTACGGTAATGCCATTTAGTTTATGCAACGCTCCTGCCACTTTTGAAAGATTAATGGACCATGTGCTCAAAGGACTACACTGGAAGACCTGTTTGGTGTATCTGGATGACATCATCGTATTGGGAAAGAGCTTCGACGAACATCTGAGTAATTTGGAAGAAGTTTTCCAGAGAATATCTGGCGCTGGTCTTAAACTAAGTCCTAAGAAGTGCTCTTTATTCAAGAAGGAGGTGAATTACTTAGGTCATCAAGTAACCACGAAGGGCGTGTGTACTGCGAAGGATAAAATAGAGGCAGTGAAGGATTGGCCGAGACCCAGAAATTTGCATGAATTAAGAAGTTTCCTTGGGCTGTGTACTTACTATCGTCGCTTTGTTCCGAATTTCGCCAGTGTAGCTCACGGTCTCCATGAACTCACAAGGAAAAATAGATCCTTCGAGTGGAAAACTGAACAAGAGGAGGCTTTTCAAGCTTTAAAAGAACGACTATGCACCGCACCTATGCTAGCGTACCCGGTTCCAGGTGCAACATTTATTCTGGACACAGATGCTAGTGGTTATGGCATAGGAGGGGTACTTTCGCAAGTGATTGATGGGCAGGAGAAGATAGTTGCCTACTATAGCCGATCTATTGGGAAACCAGAGCGGAACTACTGCGTAACGCGGAGAGAACTACTAGCATTGGTGGATTGCATTAAACACTTCCACAAATATCTGTATGGTCAACATTTCCGCGTTAGAACGGATCATGCAGCGCTGAAGTGGCTACTACAGTTCAAGAATCCCGAAGGGCAGCTTGCGCGGTGGATTGAGAGGCTGCAAAGTTATGAGTTCACCATCGAGCACCGCAAGGGTAATACGCATGGAAATGCTGACGCTATGTCCCGTCGACCATGTAGTTTGGAATGTAAGCACTGCTCAAAAGCCGAGGGTAAGGAAGACATAATAGACGTCCGGCTAATGACAGTTACATCAGCAGAAGAGTGGGAGGCAAGTCATTTAAAGAAATGTCAGCAAGAAGATTCGGACTTGGAATTGGTGATGCACGGATTGGAGGTGAACAGAAGGCCAAGTAAAGAACAGATGGCAGCGGAAAGTCCCATCGCGAAAGCATACTGGGCACAATGGAACAGTTTAGAATTGATATCTGGCTGTTTGCATAGAGTATGGGAAAGTGAAGATGGCCAGTGCTCTCGGAAGCTTATAGTAGTTCCAAGGTTAAGAATTCCGGATGTTCTTAAGGAATTCCATAATGGTCCTAGTGGAGGGCACCTAGGCGTTACAAAAACGCTGGAGAAGATCAAGCAGCGGTTCTATTGGGTTGGCTGTCGGCAGTCGATCGCTGAGTGGATTGCTAACTGCACGGAGTGTATAGCAGCTAAAGGGCCAAAGTCACGAAGTCATGGGCAGATGCAGCAGTATAACTCAGGTGCACCATTTGAGCGGGTTGCCATGGATGTAGCCGGTCCATTCCCTATGAGCAGACAAGGAAACAAATACGTTCTTGTGGTTATGGACTACTTTAGTAAATGGCCTGAGGTCTACCCGATTCCAAACCAGGAAGCGAAAACAGTTGCGGATGCATTCAATCACAATTGCGTTACCAGATACGGTGCGCCTATAGAATTGCACTCAGACCAAGGAAGAAACTTTGAAGCGGCGGTGTTCCAAGAGATGTGCCAGATACTTGGTATTCGGAAAACACGAACGACAGCCCTGCATCCTCAATCAGATGGCATGGTAGAGCGATTCAACCGGACCCTGGAAGAGCACTTGCGGAAAGTAGTGGACAAGAATCAAGATGATTGGGATGTACACATACCGCTTTTCCTGATGGGATATCGGTCCGCAGTGCATGAAACAACAGGTCAAACACCTGCCAGAATACTGTTTGGTAGTGAACTTCGGTTGCCCAGCGATTTAAAATTTGGAATAACTGGTGATGCGAGAAGAATTGGGAAGGAAGCGTCTACTGTTCTCGAGGAAGAGCTAAGAGAGATACATGCTCTTGTGAGGCAGCGAACTCAAATTATGAGTGACAAAATGAAGGCTAGGTATGACAAGGCGATGAACTCCGAAGGCTTCCAAAATGGAGATTTGGTGTTGCTGTACAATCCACAACGAAAGAGAGGTTTGTCCCCAAAACTTCAATGCAATTGGGAAGGTCCATACAAGATAATCAAACGACTAAACGACGTAGTGTATCGAATACAAACTGTGGGGAGGCCGAGAAACAAGATGAAAGTGGTCCACCTAGAGAGGCTTGCTGCGTTTGGAACAGCGAATGTGTCTGATCGGGACGATCAGACTTAGGTGGAGGGCAGTGTGGCGAAAATGCGAAGCGAATGACAGATGAAAGAGAGGAGCCGACAACTGGCACGTTCTAGAGCGTAAACGACGATTATCGTAAACGACGATTATCGTAAGCGAGAGGTTTATCGTAAAACGACGCGATTATTCCAGGGGTTTCGTTTTCAAGCAGCAAACAAGTATATAAGGAGGACATTCGACTGCAAGAGTAATCAGTTGTGAATTAAGCTCGTGGAGATTACATTACAGTAAAGTAATAAAAACAGTACATTGTGAAAGTTGCCTACAAGTGTTTGTAAATAGTAACGTAAATTGTAATTGAATTGTGAATTACCGATTAATTAAAAGCACATTAATTAAGTCTTTATAAATAAAGAGACTGCAAATTAAGTTGGCGATTTTATTTAACAATCCAGAGGTCGTGCCCGAAAGATTAAGTAAATCATCGAGGTTAATCAGCAAGATCGTAACAGTATAAAAGGACGAAACACAAGGGCTATGAAGTTGTAAAATAAGTAATTGTAAATTGCGAAATTAATTGTGAATTACTGAGTAATAAATGAACATTGATTAAATTCCTTATAACTGCAAGCATAGTTGGCGATTTTTATTTAACACCCCATGCGGGTTAGGGGTTTAAGAATTTACCCGTTTAAGGCATGCCTGTCATGAGGCGACTAAAATCCACTAGTTCTCGCGACAATCGGGTCTTTATACCGGAACGACCCGGATTTTTATCCAGTCAATGACTGTCCCTTCCGTAATATTCCCGGAAGCCCGATTTTTGAAATTTTCTAGGGTTACAACAACAACAACTTTTAATTAACAATCTAGTGTTCGGACATAACATCGAGGCAACGGGACGCTTCAGATCGTAAAGAACTGTAGATTTTAGATTATTCTGTCTTGTGCTAAAAATGATTATACGCGCTGGTTATAATGGAACAGGAAACATATTAAAACATATTTTTCGGAATTCATTCTCGGTATTATTATTTAAATAACGATGGATGAACCACTCTTTTTATTTTGGATCTGCACAATTTTGCTGCTTTCAATTAGTAAACAAATATAAATTCTAACAACTGTTGTTGCTTTCATTTTCGGAACGGACGTACTATTATAACTGGCTTTCGATTTTTACCGTCGGGTTAGGTTCCGCTACTTCCATTAAAATCTGCCCTTTAAGTGCAATTACATTTCTTCACCTTTTTTTGCAAATTATGTATAATATATGTGAACAAAAATACGAACAATTTTCAGTTACACCTCTTATAAAAATATAAAAACGGAATAAAATTACGATAAAATAAATATGCACATAGACATTACATGTAAGTACTTATATATGTAGATGGAAAACAAATATGAAAGCTATAAAAGTAAAAAAAAAAACAAATGCCATCTCTCTCTTTGATATCTTACAACTTAGAATTATTTATATCTTCCATAATGCGCTTAATTTTCGAAAATTGTTGCTTAAATGTTTCGTTGAACTTATGTGCACTGGTTTTGATGCTATCACGGAATGCTGTGATTTGGATATAAATCCTGAAAAAATATTTTCAAAGTATATTAGAAAAAACATATGCAAGTTATTAATACTATATGTTTTTTTTTTAATAATAATTCTCAGCTCACGTGTCTGAAGTTATGGTGTAGAAAACTCCGTATCCATCTAACGTCATAGGAGCTACAAATCCAACATTTGCGGTGTAGCCTAAAGTGCTTGTAGATAGAATAAAATTTCCGCCACCACCACTTTTAATGTACAATGGGTCGTCATAAAATTCAAGCCCATCTAATTGATTTTCATATGCTATACACCACAATCCGAAAAGATGTCGATCAACACCATGTCCCTTTCGAGCTTCGTTCATCATGTGATTGTGATGATTAACGGCATTTCGAAATGCGGCTACTATATCTGAAGTGGAAGATCTCCATTCTCTTGCAATTTGAATGAATTTGTACACTTCGTTTGTTAAAGATCGCAAAGTTTCTGTTCGTCCATTATAAAAATGGCGCATTAAGGCAGTTTCATAAGTGGAAGCGAACCTTATTCGATGATGAACAGATGGTTATTGAGTTGTTAAAAAAAAATTAAATGCACATTAAAATTGTATATTATTCTTCATCGAAAATAAGACAAAATATATACTCTTACTCATTATGTAATTCTACATATGCTAACTGCATAATAACTTGAACGAAGGAATCTGGATGTAAATTCCATGTTTTGATAACATCTTTTCCATATTCGTTGAAATAATCGTGGGTGACAATAATATCATTTCTCTAAATTAATTACAGTTGTTAATAGTGACTATTATGAATTTCGAAATTTATTATGATCATTACCCTTCGATCGCAGTCCACTTTTGCACGCTCTATCTCTTTCTGAAGTTCAACGTCCAAGTCAAAATTTAATTCTTTGAGTGCAACAACCGTACTGGTGTCGGTTGAACTCCAATCTGGTTCAGGAGTTTCATACATACTCAGTTGTATGAAAAGTGCATAATTCACGCTGATTGTGCCGTCGTATGCAGAATGCTTTTAATAAAAGGAAAACGAGGAGAAAAATAATACAAATAATTAAATTCTTGAATTACCTAATGAACAACGTACATACATACACATACATATTTACCATATACCGCATATTATTGTATAATTTACCTCCCCAACATATGCAAATCGTCCATTTTTATAAGCAATTATAGTGCTGCTTCTATCTCCCCACTTTGAATGATAATCGCCGTTAACACAGAAAAGTGAAATTTCTTCATAGCTTTGAGGCTCGTTTTCATCGAATGCAACGACAATAGCAGAACTTTCTATAAGCCTTATAGTTTCCTTATTTTGCTCCGAAATTTCTTGAAGACGTACATAGTTCTATAATATATATATAGGAAAGCATAATTTTATTATTATTACAAATTTGTATGTTATGTATGAATGAACTAACGTTTGCCCAAGTAGTTCGATCATCATGTGTAAGAATTGGAACACAATCCCCAATTGGTTCATAATCTAAAATTGTGCGAACCCGTCGTAATACGATAAGAATTTCCTGCGGGGTAATTAACTTTCCATCTGCATGTAGGCAGTCAAATACAAATATACGTCCTTTTCCACAAATAACAGCATGATAGGGTGTAGGGCCTTCTTTAACTAAAGAAATATATTACATATCTAGCTATGCAAATACATAAATATATAGCGAAAGTAATTATTACACACATACATACATGCATACCTGTTTTAAAGAATTTCTTTATATAATCATATTCAGTGCCTGGTGCTCGAGTTGTTGAGAAAAATCTTTTATATAACGCCGATGAATATTTAATTTTGCCTCCATTAGATGAAAGCGGTTTGATCAAAGCTTTACGAGCCAAATCCCAAAACTCAATACTATGATAGATCATTCGTGACAAATTCTGCATATTTAACAAAGATAAATCATTATAAAAATTTAAAAATGCTATTTAAAAACTTTGCAAACCTTGAGCAGAAGGGCAGGTGTTTCAGGTATATTGATAATATTCAATTTTACGGGCATAGCCATTACTATGTATGGATTGAGTGGCAGCCGCAACATATGATAGGCATATTTATCCCACCATTCATCAACCCAATTCTTCCTTGTCGCAGCATGTTCTACTAATTTTCTATGTAATTGAGCACCAATACCAGATTCAAATTTTTCTATAACATTTTTGGAAATCTCTAGCTCACTTGGGGAGCCAAATGGTTTAATGGAATCATAGTAGCGTTCTAGCGTGTCATGGAGCTCTGGCAGTGGCAGGGGTGGTAAAGTTTCATCAAAATCATATGTATTTGGCTCACCTTCTTCCAAAAAGTATATTCCAGCTCGATTCATGGCTTATGTGTGTTTTTATATATCTGTAAATGTAAAAAAAATATAATAAGTAGCTATACAAACAATTAAACAGATATACATAGATCTCCGCATAGGAATAAAACAATTATACCAAATTAAATCATTTTAATTTTAAATTCGTAAACTTAAAGCACTTTGATTTCATGTCTGGATTTATAAAATAGCTGGCACCTTTGTATAATAGATTAAATTAATAAGAATGCTTATATATAGATACATATGTATGTGAACATGTAACTGAAAGCCAATAATAATAATAATAATAATTAATATCCATACGCCTCTACTTCACAACCAAAAAGAAGCGTCATGATTAGAAAGTAAACGTAAATTAACTGATGTGTTTATATATGCAAAAATGACCTTTGATTAGTAGAATAATAAACAATAAACAAAAACAAAACAGCACCCACCAATGAGCGGCGAATGATAAACAGACCGTCGGTAATAATATGTATATGTGTGGAGCAAGTGTATCAACAACCGCTCTGTAAGAATGTTTGCAAACAACTAACAACTAAAATGATTTCATAGCTTGCATTTATTAATTTCTACTTTATTTTGAGCCTTTTAAAAAGCCACATCTACTGTTGAAGAAAGGTGGTTGCAACTTTTTACCTGTGTCGTGTACCGATTAATATGACATCTATATAATATGAAGGAAGAGTATTGTGCACCGGTGATATTCCGGGAGGTGGTCCAGTGACCGACCTATTCGCATGTATGGTTCGGATTACTTGAAATTCGGTAAAATTATTATTTGATTAGCTTAAACACTACTTTTTCTTTCGAAAAATGAACCGGATCGAACTAATTTTAAAAATAAAAAAATCAAATAGTTCTCACTCGGGTCTTTATACCGGAACGACCAGGATTTCTATCCGGGCGAAGACTGTGGCTTATTGCAGAAGCCCAATTTGGAGAATTTTTCTACGGTTACAACAACAACATTGGAAAAAATATAATTTAAATTTGTTTATACATTCACTAATATTTGGTTTAACTATTCCAGAAAAAAATATGGTCGACCACGGAACCTTTACTAGTATATTTAAATGTGCACTTATTGTTATAGGCGAGTTTTTACACCAGATTTACCTATATTTATATTTGACCAAAGCCACTAAATAAAAAATTTTAAATAACATTTTAATTCCTATCTCTTTACTAGCATTATTTACTTTTTTCGTATTTATTAACAATAAAATGTATTAATCAAGAAAATACAGTAGAGGCGAATAATTGCAACGCTGAATATACATTATAAGCTGTTCTCACCTGCTTGCACATCGCACTTCTTCTATTTTATAGCAAGGGTATTAGAAATCATACTTCTTTACTTGTAAAATATCTCCAAATAGAGTATAACAATTTTTTAAATAGAGCGTGAGATCAAAAAACGTGAAAATCTTAAATTCTATGACACCGATTGTACAAACAACCAAACCTAACCACCATCTTTGTTTGAAATTTGGTTCCTGTGTTTTTCCTTTTTCGGCATTTTTTTTTCTTTTTACACGGATCAGGCAAGTCTTGCCGAATATCGAAATTGGTAGGGGAGTGGACAACGACGGAGAGGGCAACGTACCGAGTCTGTTGTGCTTGGCCAACATGTTTTGTAATGTTCTTGTTGTAGCGGTTCGCTAAACTCAGCCTAAGAGCAGACAAAATTAGTCCAAGTTATCGATGTCATCTAACGGGAGGCCCAGGAAACGTGCTATTTTGACGGGTTCAGACCAAAGAGGTGTTAGATGAGATGGTTTGAGGAAGCATGCAAAAATGTGGTTAGTGTCTTGCGCGGACTCATTAAATATAGGAAATACGGTGGGTATTTCAGGGTCGAGTCTGGATAGGTACGAAGACGACCACAATATCCAGTCACTAATTGAGCCAACATTGAACGGGTCTCACAAGAGAGGTGTTAATGGAGTCTCGGTGAATGGTGTTTAAATCATGTCCCGACGGTATCATCCCCACAGCTATTGTTTACACAACATAACATTATGCTCTGGGAGCAGAGATGTTTACTGTGTAAGTAATGCGCCGGTGATAGATTTTCTGACAAGGTCCTTAGTGCGGTTTTCTGATAAGTTTTTAGCTTCTTCAACTGTACCTTTATTCCAAGTGTTGTTGGCAAACGATTTGAGAATTTTGTTGCAGTTCTGTGCTTTAGTGGCAATTTCAGTTCTATGCGGAGTGGAAGAATGCAGGCTGTCAAATGGACTCCCATGAACTTTGGGTTGTTTATCGACGGAATTTTTACGTCATCGGCATTCACATCGAGTTCGATCCGGTACTCCTTCGTCCGGTTGGTGAAGAGAGTAGGCGCGGATTTCGCAGTTTGTATTTGTAATGTATCGTGCAGTCAAAAAGTTGGAAAGATCAACGAAATAGCAGTTTACTTTAATTTTGCGATCTTATTTTTCGCCGTTTAATATTTGTAATTATAATCTCTGATTACTTTTGGTGATTTAGACCATGTTTCCGGAGCACGAATGATTCGGTGCGCTGTTCTCTCCGTAGGCCATTAATTTCGATATTCGGCAACAAAAGTCGTCTTTTGTTAACAGTCTGGGCGAAACAAAAATCTTTATTTTTACAAATATTTTTCGTAGCAATTTCAATCACCCTGTGAAGTCCCATAAAATTTCATATTTTCATAGTGCCGGCAACATTGCTATATGTAACAAAATCAAGTAATTTCACAAAATAATGAACTTAAACAAATATAGGGACATTTGTATTGCACAATGACTTTTTAAAGAAAAAAAAAGAAAAAAATGTTACCCTCCCTTGGTTTATTTAAAGGATTTCCGTGTCCATATTATACCGGATCAAATAGCAATAACAGTAATGTTGGCTCACAATCCTGTCAACGGCCCTACTGCCATTTTAAGCATGTGCGGAAAGGTATGTATTTTGTGAAGAGTTGAACGTATGTAATTAAATTCCTTTGTTTTGTTAGATGAAAACATAATCACGCAAAATATATCTATGCCGGAGTATAAACCTTCACCAAAGCTACTTCCATTACCAACAATTACAAAATCTAAACCAAAGTTGGAATACCAACCCGAAAAACCTGCATTAAATGCTAGCCCTTCAAAGCCATCTGTAGGCATTGAAATCAACGCTCCAATTTATATACCAGGAATATGTAATAATGACGATCAGGATTTGTTTACTTTAAATCTCGACGATTGTGAAGATGAGTTAAATGAACTTGGTGAAATACTGGAAATTGAAGTTGATAAAAATAATAAAAATAATAATGAAGGTCAATATAATTCTGAGCAGGGCGATAATTCAGAAAACCAAAAAAATTACGGTATCAAAGAAGAAAAAAATTCTGTGATCACAAAACAAGCAATTGTTAACAAGGGAGAAAAAATAGCTTCGCATCATAGTAGCAGTAAGGATGTAAAGATAAAAAAACAAAATTCAGTTTCTGAAGATACATCGGTTTCAAAAGATAGATCACATCGAAAAGAAAGTACACTTATAAAAATTTCCAAAGGAGAACATAAAGAAAAATTCAAAACAGATACTAAAAAACATAAAGATCATAGACAAGGTGAACATCGAAAAAAAGATAAAGACAGAAGTAAAACTCACGGCAATGAGAGAGATCACAAATCTGTTTCGTCTTCATCTTTGAGATCTGAATCAAAGGGTCAGCAATCATCTAGTTCATCTGAGAGCAGAGAGAACTCCAAACGCCACAGTAGTTCTAAAACAAGCTCCAAAAAATCTGGTACTTCAAAATCAAGTCCCAGCACTTCAAAAGTCATTAAAGCAGAAGTCAAAAAAATCAAAGTACCACTAACGACCGAAATTCATAACTCACCAACCAAACTTACGGATAGCTCCGAACAATTCCCAATGTCGGAAGAGATTAATTTGGAATGCCAAATGATATATGAGCAACTGGAAAAAGATTTTGCCTCCATGCATAAAGATAATGCTGCTGATACAAAAAATAACACATATGATTGTAGCAGGTTAAAGCGCAAGCAATCGGAAGACGATGAGTATGTTATCAATTCGTTACAAAAGAAACGGGTAGCTTATCAAAATGCTGAGAAGTTAAAGGTTCAATCCCCACTATTGTTGCGAAAACCTGATCACATACGAAATGCAATGCAGGTGATATTATATCATAGTATTTGGTCTATATTTTGGTTTGTAGTGTAACATTCATGTAATATTTCTCTCAAATTAAAGGCTATTTTCAATCGACAATCTGCCATGCATCGCAAAAGGGAGGAGGATGCTACAGCTGAAGCAGCCGCTGTACGTGACGCGGAGGAAAAAGTGCGTGAGGCTACAGAAGCTTTGCGGAAAGCAAAGGAAAGGAGCCAGTCAAACAACAACAGTCAGCTAACGCCACTCATACCGAAAAGTTATTTAACACCTCCCTTACGATTCGGTTGTAAGTTTTTACTGAAAATAAATATACATATATGTATATTTATATTTTCAATGTATTATTTTAATATTTTAGCACGTACAATTGCACCGGTCGCTAACATTATTGCTTTGGAGCGTGCAAAGAAAAAAGTGGATGAACTTAGAGCAGAAAAAAAGCCTGCATTTACACCAGCGCAAACAACAAAGAAAGGCGAACGTGTTGCACATAAAGTAACTGCTGCCTTAGCAACTAAAGAAGCTGTACGTTTTTTATATTGTTTAAGCCTATAATAATATTGTTCCTTAATTGTTTAGATAAAACCCGCTAAGCCACCCGTTCTGGAAGCAAATTCATCAAAAATATCATTTAATATTCGTATGCAGTATTACGAATTGATGGTAAAACATTGCCTAGCCATATATCCAACTATGGCTGATGCATGGGAACGGGTAAAAAGTCTTATTTCATATAAATACTGAAATATAAACACTAACTTTTCCTCTGTTTTTTGCAGGCACAAACAGAAGAGCTCGCCGTTCTTAAAAAATGTAATACACCAGTAATTTATAAAAGCAGCGCTTTGTTAACGATTAATAAATTAAGAAAGGAAGCAACTGGTAGTATTCACTTTATAAGTTATATTTCTATAATTTCTATTTATTAATTCACAGATTCTGGAAACAAACCGGCCGACACAAATAAAATGGTCTCTCACGAAGTGATATTAGCTGGAAAATTAGCAAAATCAAATACATGGAGCGTTCAGAAAAAAATGTAAGTTTATTAATATTTTAATGACAAATAAATAAACTTAACAATTTTTATGCTATTTATATAGAAGGAGTGATGCGAGCGAAGGTAATGAGCCATTTGATAAGTTGCCTGGTGATAAGGCATACGATATGGTATATGACTTACGTCTCACAGAAGAACTGCTAACATCAAATGGGTTTCCGCGACCTGGGAAAGGCCCCGGCATTGCAGTTATAACGAGCACAAGAGCTTCGCGTCGTCCAAATGCCGACGAACGTTACTGCTGTCGTTGTGGAAAGGTTTTTAATTTGAATGTGTACGATGAGATGTGTGTAGATGAGTGTAACTATCATCCAAAAAGTGCCGGCTATCGTAGAGGTTTATTTTGTGTTATATGTTATACTCCATATTACTTAAAAATAACTTTTCTCTCTCTTCGAACAAGGCTTTGCGGACAATCACCATCGTTGTTGTCAACAACCGGCTGGCACACCTGGTTGCTCTTATGCTAATTACCATGTCACTGACTATGTCAATTATGATAATCTCACCGGTTACATCACAACAATTGATAAAGATAGCGATTATATACCCACAAAAAAGGATATCTATGCGCTTGATTGCGAAATGTGTTATACAACAGATGGTGTCGAATTGACCAGAGTTACAGTCGTTGATATTAATGGGCGTACAGTGTATGATGCGCTTGTTAAACCAGAAAATAAAATTGTGGATTATAATACTGTGTAAGTAATAATTGCTCAATTTTAGATCTAATGCTCAACATTACCCATTAGCAATATAACCTTATAAGGCTCCACATTAAAATTTTCACATAATAATAAAATGAAAATAAAAGGATTTTTTTTTGGAAAATATAAGTCTGTTTGACTATCTGCATTTCTTCAGTTATTTGTACGACAGATAGTAATAATGAATTGTCTTTTTCAACAGTTATTCTGGTATAACGGAAGCAATGTTAAAGAACGAGACACGCACATTGCACGATGTTCAAGCCATTCTCATGTCGATGTTTCATTCGAAAAGCATTTTAGTCGGGCACAGCTTGGATAGCGATCTTAAAGCATTAAAACTAATACATAGTGTTGTAGTAGATACATCGGTATTATTTCCTCATAAAATGGGGCCACCAAAGAAGCGTGCACTCAAAACTTTATGTATCGAAAATTTAAAACGTATCATACAAGAAAATGGTATGAAATTTATATTTATATATATTATTAAATTATATATATGATAATATCCTTACAATATGATAATAAATTAATGAACTTTGCAGAAGCTGGTCACGATAGTGCAGAGGACGCTGAAGTCTGTATACAATTAGTGAAATTCTATCTTCGTAATAAAATTAGTTGAACATATGTCAATTTGGATAAAATTTTGGTAAAGAGGATTATTACATCACTTATAATAAAACATGAACAAAAAATAATAGTTTATTTAAATATATTTCAATGAATGTACATGCTCATACGAGAATTTCATCGTGTCATTTTTTATTTTATTTATTTATTTATGAAATCAAACTTGCGTTCAACTTTTTCCTTATCATTATCATTAACAAACTTAAATTAAAGAAATCACTGTATAATTTGAGTATTGAGTTTATTACTTTCGGTATTCATATCTTTAATTTTTAAAAGGATTACAGTGTATTTCCCTTTCTTTTAGTATCAATTTCGAACCAGACCGCGTGTGTTTATTACACTAGAAAAACTGAAAACTAAAACAATAAAATAAAAATAAGAGCAATAATATGTTAAAACTTTGAAAGCGGTTATTGAAAATACTTTAAAAAACGGGCTATCACCTTCTTACATAAAAATCTTCAATTATTTAACGCCAGGTTGTCAAAATTTTGTTGAATAAATAAAGAATTGTATTTATCTGAAGAAAAAAGTTAATTTTACATACAATTTATATTTTAAATATAACAAATCTATTTCCAAGATTACATAATTCTTTACTACATTTTTTTAAAACTACAGTTAATTTATTAAAATTCAAGTATGTGTATATGTGTATGCAAATACGTATTAACTTTTGACAGAATATAGAGTAAGCAATAAAACAGAATCTTCATAATAAATTCTCTGACTTTATCTAATGATCGAAATTTGCGAAATTAAGCCTTGTTTTTCAGTGATTTTGCATATTATTTTATGCAAATGACATAATTGAGAATAATACATGGCTAATTTTCGAACTCTAGATTTTAGTCATAGTTTTTTATTTTGTTAATTGAAATTTATGCAGCATTTATAGCTAATTTTGAAGCTCACTCTTTTGTTAGCGTCATAGAGTTGCTCATATTATTCTCCAATTGAGCATTTTCAGCACTTTTCGATGACTTATCTCCACCAGCAGCTACATCATCACCAGGTGGCACATTACCAATGCTACTGCTATCTCCCCCGTTGTTGTCTATAGTCGAAGACGGTGAGGAACTTTTGCGATTCGGATTAGTTGTTGCTGCTACTTGTGGTGGCTGGAAAGCCGGACGTTGCACAAACATATTGTCAATAATATGATCAATGTTTTCGGCACTGCCAATAGGGGCCGACGATAGTGCACCGTTACCCTGAGATGTTGAATTGCCCGTAGGCGGTTTTGTTTCATCCTTTGCATCTGCAGAACGTTTATTCTTTTCAGATGGTGGTAAAATGGGTATGGCGTTGGTTGGACGTCTTTGTGGTAGTACCACTGGTCGTGTAGTTGCCTGCACAGGTGGCACGAAATATGTAGTTCCGCCAACTGTGTTGTAGTTCTGATAATTCGAAAAGTTGGCATTGCTATTTGTAGCTGCAGATCCAGCAGCATTAGCGACTGTTGTTGGTGGCACAGCTGTTGGCGGACCAAATGCTGTAGGTGGCGCACCAGAAACTTTTGGTGGTGTGGTCGTTGACGGTCCACCGGCATAGGCAATATTAGCAGTAGTTGATGTCGAGGGCGAGGGCAGGTAGTTTGGTGGTGCCTGTTGCGCATATTGACCTGGAGGTTGCGCTTGTGTACTAGTAGCAGCTGAGGCAGTGTAGACATCGGGAGAGGCAACATAAAATGCAGTTTGAGACGTTGTACCATTTCCAGCATTCGCATATGGTGCTCCTTGAGATGCTGGCGGCACAGGAGCATATCCCGACGTGGGCTTCTGTGGTTGATTTGGATTCGGGTTGGCTTGAATAGCTTGCATTGCTTGTATGTTTTCCTGATGATAAATTTGCATGAGGTTGGCTTGAATCATATGCTGGTCTTGCATTAGCATAGGAGGAGGAGGTTGTTGTTGTTGTTGTTGTATATGCATTTGCTGCATTTGATCTGTTATATGCTGTGCTTCATGTTGAGAACGACGTAGACTTGAGTAACGTTTTGGTGGTCCCCGTTGTTCTTGTGGTATCTGCTGTATTGGTTGAGCTTGTGGGCTACCCTGTTGGTTATTGAGGACAACATTTGCTCCTGCTAATTGTTGTTGCTGTCCAACTATTTGATTTTGTGAAGCTAGCGCATGCATTTGAACACTTCCAACGTGACTGGGGTCGTTGCGATTCTGAACTTGCTGCAGGCGTTGAGATAAACTAGATGTAGGTTGCGGTGTTTTTGGTAGCTGTTGCTGTCGCATTGATGCATTAGAAGATTGCTGTTGGGATTGCATAGATTTTTGTTTTTGCTGTTGGTAAGATTGATGATTACCACCACTAGGGGTTACTTGATTGTCCATAACCGGGCCATAAGCACTTTCCGCTTGAGATTGTCTGGAATGTGATTGTATCTTACCGTTACCATTTTTATGTTGATTGTGGTCCATCATTCCAGAGTTTTGTTGGGTGCTGGACTGTTGACGGTTGTTACCTTTATCATAGTGTGAATCGTTTCGACTATTTTGCGATTCTCTGTATGAAGAGCCAGAGTGTCGGGCGTTACGTTGCTTTTGTTTAAACTCCAGTGGTGGTTGACGACCCGAATTGCCCAGATGATTACCGAAGCTTTTACCCTTATTTACTTTCATATCACGACGCTCTTCTTGTTGCTGAGAAGGTCGGGACGAGCTACATGATTTGTCTAAATTTGATCTTTTATCCATTCGGTTTTCTTTTTCTTCGCGAATGGTTTGTGGTTTTCTAGTTTTATGTACATTACGCTCATTTAACATCGGGAAGTCTGAAGGACGTGGTGGTTTACGCTCTTTATTACTTGCTTTTAAATAAGCACTTTCGTCCTCCCAGTTACGTGAATACTTACTAGGGCCACGTCCATATCTGCGGCGTCTTCGGGCACGAGGTGGTGCATCTTCCGTGCGGATATCATATCCATAAGACGAGACCAACTCGGATCGCGACTTTGGAGCCTGCTCTGAAGCATCGAATCGGTCGTGACTCCAACGTTCTACAGCTGATGCCGGCTGCCATTTCTTCATTGTTTTTGATGCTTGGGATATTGTAGGTGATTGTGGTGGTTTTACTCCACTTATAGCACCATCCTGCGATTCACCAATTTCATCTACGTTTATAGATCTATCCACATCAATTTCAGCTGTACGATCATCATGTTCATAGAATGTTCCACGCTTTGGGATATATTGCGGGTTACTACGATCCTCATCTACTTTCTTTTGCGCTTCTATTTCTGCTCTCTCTAAACTAATGCTACCTTGTCTTCCATCTTCTTCATCGTCGTCGTCATCATCTTCGTCAGTCATGCTTTCTCCATCTGTCATACTTTCATCATCTAAATCGTCATCATCCTCTTCTTCGTCGTATTCATCACCACCGCCTTCTAGATCAGATGCGGTATCATATTCTGAATCATGAGGATGGGAGTTACTTGACCTTTCTTGTGTAGGCGAGGTACCGAACTCCACATCATTATTGCCGGCAGCTTCACCTAATTCAGATAAAGGTGTTTCAGTGCTGACTATATTTGCTTCAGGTGAGCTCGTCGCTGTCGTTGAAATTTTCTCAACTTCAGCCATTTCTATTTTCTACAAGTTTGCTGAACCTAAAAACTTTAGTTAATAATTTAGTTCTATATGTATTAGTTCATCATTTTTTTTAGATATTTACCTGTTAAGGTAAATTTTTAACAATGATATCACAAAACTTATTTAATTGGTTAACGCAAATATTTTCTTGAAAAAAAGGTGTTCCAGCTCACAACGCAATCACAGAAAATAGAAAGTTCGAACAGTCGCGTAAAAAACCCGAATCGACAGAAAGAGTATACAGAGGTGTATTTTTATAAAGTAACTTGCAGTGCTTCGAATTGTTAATAAATTATTTCAAAATTCATTATACAAAGTGCACGTGGTAACAGGGAACTCTAACGTTTTTTTTGATTTAATTATGTGAATAAATAAGGAGTATTTCAGTTAATTTTATAATTTTAGCATTATAAATTTTAAATTTGTTTGGTACTTGATGATTGCAGCTATGTAGTTACGTACGGTATTCTGAAATGAGTTTATCCACCTGGTAGCGCACAAAAACAGAATTGTTGTTGCGAAAAGAAAAGTGAAAGAAAGTTCAAAGGAGAACTGTCTGAAAATAATTTGTGCTTGTAAAATTATACCAAGAAATTGCATTTCTAAATTTTAAAAATGATTTTATTTGTTTTGTGAAAGATTGAAACAAAATATTTAACTGGTCGTTTCCAGATAAAAACAAGGTGACACCAAATCATAATTTGGATACGTTGAGAAAGAGTGAAGGTGGTGATCCAGTAAAATCTTATTCTCCTTTTGATTTTTGTTAAGGCGTTAACAATTGTGTTGAAAATATGTTATAAAAAATGTGAGTCGGAAGTTTGAAATATAAAACATATTAGGATTTATTAAATAACTACGTAGTGTTTTAAAATCAAGAAATGTTTGTGGCTTTGACACAGTTCATATGCTGCAGGAAAAACCTTAATGACGATAGGAGGCGAGTATTGCTGGCACAACAATCGCAATTGGAAAAATGGTCTCAAAATAAGGATTTAACGAAACAAAATCCATTAACTGACTTGAATTTGCTTATATCCACTAAGTCGTTGAGGACTTTAACATTTCCCATGCTATCGTCTTCCAACTGTAATATTTCGATTATGGTAACATCAATTTCACCTGCGCATAGTTTTCCCATATTCAACGTGAAATACCGGCGGAAATGTTTACTCCTTTTACTATTACTAATCTTCCATAGCTGTTTCAGTGAACTTAGCCGCGTTGCTGCTTTTAATTGTACACTCCAAGGCAATAACTGCCAAAATGAGGGCCAGTGCCAGAAGGATGGAGTATGCCTCTGTGCAGATGGCTGGCAAGGTCCTGAGTGTCAGTTTTGCGGAGGTAAAGTAAGGTAAGTTTTACTTTTGGAGAGACCAATGCTATTTAGGTTTGGGAGTGGTTTCATACCGAACGAATATGTTTACAAAATAAATAGTGTTTCTACAATATTATTTCTTAAGGTGTTGATTATTGTTATCGATTTGTGTTCGTTTGCTTAAAAGCAGTTATTAAGCCATTTTGTGGCTTCTGCGTAACATAAGTTTTCTCATGTTGCATTCGTATAATTCAACAAAACCTAAACTAATCGTTTTAGTGGCTTTTGCCATGATATTCCCTTCAATGAATTTAAAACTTCTTATTGTTAATGTAGTCATGTAATACATATATGCTACATATATGTATGTATATAATAAAAACTCTTATCTGCTTATCTGAATATTTAATGACGTGCATACGTTTTTATATTTGAAAATTACATTCACGGCAATTATAAAGTAAATGGTTATCTGTTGCGATATATTTAAGATCTTTGGAAAAAGTGTATGTCTAAATCGGCAGTGCTGCTTACTCCCGTATCTAAACATGTAAATCTGTTTATGTGTTGTTATTCTCCAAGCTATTTCGCAAAATCGTTAATATTTACAAAAAAAATAAAAAAAAAATAAAAATAAAACATCTTAACAAATAGCGTTGCATTATCAGTTTTATTATTTCACTACTACGCCTTGATTACTTATAACATTTATTTGACTATATAAATTCTCAATTCATATAGCTACATACATTATATTTATTACAAATATCTTTGTATCAATCATTTCTAAGTAACTAATCACATACTAAAAATATAAAATTGTTTTTAAATTTAATTTAAGATTATATCATCAATCTGGAACCATTCATGATGGGCATGGCAACTATTCAGTGAGTGTGAAATGCAGTTGGCTGATTGATACCCGACATCCCCATTCAAATTCACTAAGAACACCTTCCATTCGTATCCATTTGCGTGAGTTTGCTACGGAATGCGGTTGGGATCATTTGTACATTTACGATGGCGATAGTGTAGATTCCCCGCTTCTAGCAGTTTTTAGGTAAAATTATATTGTTATATAACTATATACATAAACAAATTAATTGTAAATATTACTGCCATTGTAGCGGATTGATGTATAGTGATAATTTTGCGATACGCAAAGTTCCGCAGGTTATAGCACGTTCGGGTACAGCACTGTTACATTTCTTCAGTGATGATGCCTACAACATGTCTGGTTTCAATCTGTCTTACAAAATGGATGGGTGCCCTACAAATACGGAAGGTGTGCAAAATCTAAATATCTCAATTCTAAACATGAAATAATTCCTCTGTTTCTTCTTTTTAGAGCTTGAATGTTCAGGTCATGGAAGATGCGGTGAAGGGGACTGTATTTGTGATGCTTTATACAGAGGTGAAGCTTGTGATATATCCGCATGTCCTAATAATTGTTCTGCGGATAAGGGTCAGGGCATATGCAAAGAAAATGAAGAAAGGTAGGTGATAAAGGAAGATATAAATATATAAGATTTCTAAATTTTAACTTTTATCGTTTATAGGTGTAGTTGTAACGATGGTTTTGGTGGTAATGATTGTGGGCAACTGAAAGCTTTAGGTGTTTGGACTACCATCTATCCCACACAATCGCCGCCTCCACCGGGTACTGCGTCACATGGTGCTGCTGTGTGGCGCGATACGCTTCATATTATCGGCGGGGAATCATATGGACGTGGTGAACTTATGACCACATATGATTTTAATGGCAACGTATGGGAAACTTTGCATATTGAGGGTGGTAGCAGTGTACCTGAAAAACGGTACGGAGCTTCCACAGTAATGTATGGTGACAAAATCTTCATGTACGGTGGGGTTGTGGAAGGCCGTGGCATTTCCAATGAGCTATGGGCATTTGATGTTTCAGCTAAAACTTGGGAAAATATAACCGTTAAAAGTGATTCGTGCAATACAACGGCCTTAACCCTACATGCTATGTGTGGCCCTTTACGTGTTGCCGGTCATACAGCAACTCTGGTTCCCGGTTTCGGTGACAAAAATAATTATCAATATATGATTGCAATTTTCGGTCATTCACCGCAATATGGATACCTGAATACTGTACAAGAATTTAATTTTGGCACAAGGGAATGGAAACTAATCGAGACATATGGTTACGTGGTCAAAGGTGGTTTCGGTCATAGCGCAGCATTTGATTATTTGACGGAAAAGGTTTATGTTTACGGCGGTATTATATCAGAAAGCGAGTCCAGCCAAGTACTCAGTTCAAAGTTGTATGCTTATGAGCCATCAACACGCGTATGGACTTTACTTTCTGCTGCGCCAAGTGCGCGTTTGTTGCACACCGCCAACTTTATTAATCATGGTGTTATGATGGTATTTGGCGGCAACACACATAATGATACTTCACAGAGTTATGGTGCGAAATGCTATAGTCAAGATTTATTGGTTTACGATGTTTATTGTGATTCGTGGCATGTGCAGGAAATGCCTCAAAATTTACAAACCGATTTAGCTAGGTAAATACTCATATACAAATATACAACTTTTAGCTAAACGAAAGATTCGATAAATTAAAGATTCATTTAACTTTAATCTCCTTATGCATTTTAATATTTTTTTTTCAGGTTTGGTCACAGTGCAGTTGTTTTCGAAGATTCACTTTATATATATGGTGGCTTCAACGGTCAGTTATTAAATGATATGTTGCGCTTCACACCTGGCAACTGCAGTTTTTATACAAAACAGGAAAAATGTACAAACGGTCGTCCTGGTGTGAAATGTATATGGGACGTGCAAAAAAACCGTTGCATTCCAGTAACTCAAGTACAACGTTCTGCAATTTTTGGTCGTGAGCCTTATGATTATGGTGTATGTCCATCAAAAAGTCGTATTACAATGACTTCCGAGTTGTTAAACGATGTAATACGTTGTCAAGAGCAAAGTAATTGCCAGTCTTGTGTAGCAAATTCATATGGCTGCACTTATTGTGGCAATGGTATATGCACCAGAGAACGCTGTCGCGAATCTACTTCAATAACGACATTATTTTATGATTCTGGTAACCAACAAAAACATCAACAACAACAGCAACAACAATTTGTTCCAGCTCCTGTTCCAATGGCAAATGTTAAACGTTTAGAAAATTGTCCGAAACCAGAGGATTTTATGATTATTACTGTTTGTGAGCAATTGCATAGCTGCCATGCCTGCTCAGCGAATATGGACTGTAGTTGGGATGCAGAACACAATCGTTGCAAACCTTATTTATCGAATAGCCCTCATTTGAATCGCACACGAGACGATGTAGTTTGTCCACAGCCGTGCGCTATTTTGACAAACTGTCACAATTGTACGGAAGACGAATGTATTTGGTGCCAAAATGAACAAAGGTGTGTCGATCGTAATGCCTACACACCTAGTTTTCCCTATGGGCAGTGTCGAGAATGGACTACACATTCGGCAAAGTGCCGCTCATCGCCTTCTAATTCTGGTGTCGGCCGTTCAACTGCTGCACAAACCAGTGCACAATGTGGATTCTATAATAGTTGCACTCAATGTTTGGACGATCCGGCCTGTGGGTGGTGCGATGATGGTTCAAATACGGGTCTGGGAAATTGTATTGCTGGTGGTGCAATGTCTCCTTATGATGTTAACGAGTGTTCATTAAACCATTGGTTCTTCACTTCTTGTCCATCCTGCAATTGCAATGGACATTCCCATTGTCCGGACAATAATATTTGTGAACAGCCCTGTTCAAATTTGACTACGGGCTATCATTGTGAAAAGTGTAGTAAAGGCTATTGGGGTAATCCAATTAATGGCGGTCATTGTCAGAAATGTGAATGTAATGGGCAGGGTGAAAATTGTCAACCAGACACGGGAAAGTGTTTTTGCAATACAAAAGGTATTGTAGGCGATCACTGTGAAAAATGCGACACCCAAAATCATTACAATGGTGATCCGATAAAGTCATCATGTTATTATGAACTCACAATTGATTACCAGTTTACTTTCAATCTCTCGAAGAAAGAAGATAGACATTTTACAAAAATAAATTTCCGTAACTCGCCACAAAAGCCTGAGATCGATGCGGATTTTACTATAACTTGCAGTGTACCTGCTAAAATGGATATCTCAGTTAAGCGAGCTGGTTTTCCAGAAAAATTCTTATTTGCTGGTATCAATTGCTCGACGTTCAGACAACGTTTCCCCAAAACAGAATACTCGTTCGGTCATTCACCGGAAGACAACAGTTCCATAACCACATTCTACGTCTTTGTGCACGACTTTCGCCCACCAATTTGGATTCAGATAGCGTTTTCACAATATCCAAAGCTGAATCTACAGCAATTCTTCATAACATTCTCTACATGCTTCTTATTGCTTCTCCTTATGGCAGCTGTCCTATGGAAAATAAAACAAAAGTACGACATGTTCCGAAGAAGGCAACGATTATTTGTCGAAATGGAACAAATGGCTAGCCGTCCATTTTCCCAGGTAAATAAATCGATATCTGAAATTCATACTGACCTTCTGTATTCTCTGTTTAACAAACAGGTTGTAGTGGAAATCGAAAATCGAGATAGTATTGATTTAACACATACAATGGAGGGCGTAACGCACATGACAAAGAAACGTAAAAAGGTATTTTAATTTAGTGGTTGCGTTATTGTACAATTGAAATAAAAGGTAACAAAAAATTCTTTCAGGATTGTCCCAGTCCCATAGCGCTGGAACCGTGTAGTGGTAATCGGGCAGCCGTTCTTTCGCTTTTAGTTCGCTTACCAACGGGTTGGTGTTTTCTTTTTTTTAACAACTATATCATATCGTACATGCATACATATATTATATATAAACTTCTTTCTTTTAGGCGGTCTGCAGCATGCTCCGGCAGGTCAGTCAGCTGGTTTAGCCGTGGCCAGTGCTCTTGTAACACTAGGAAATCCACGACGACCATCTATTGAGCATACAAAAGAGCCAAAATCCAAAAGAAAACAAAGTCAACATCCTGACAGTTGTACATAATAATTGCGTAAATTTAAATGTGAGGTTCAACAGCGAAATTTGTAAAAGTATTTTCTTTATATATACATACATATAAATAGAATGATACACGTTTGCACTTTGGTTTGCATTCGAAAATGTAAATCAATTGAACGAAACCACTTAAATATACATACATATATATGGTAAAGCGGCAGCGCAAGGAGTAATATTATGAATGCCTTTATATAAAATACATAATTATATTAATAATAATAAAAAAACACTTATTAAGGCATATTTACATATTTACTTCACACATATTAATTAATAACATTTAGTAATAGTAATTGTAAATTAATAGGGCATAAAATTATTTATTATAGTTACAATTTTAATTGCTAGACTCAATGACAGCCTAAAAAGACATTAATATTATTAAAAACATTTTAAATGAGAGAGTTAATACAATAACACAGCATAAGTTTTATGTAATTGAATGCAAAATATTATTCGATGTTCGAAAACTTGATTTTTAACCAATTTATTTTTGTACATTTTTTATTTGTTCAATTGCATGATTGCGCTATAATCACACCATCAATTGTAAAAATTTAAAATACTAAGTAAAATATCAAATTTGAATGATAAAAACTTTGCTGTAAAGTGTTTTATTATCTGTGTTAAAAAAAAGGAATATATACAGTTCATACAGTTATTGTCGTATAGTCTTATAAAGTTATAAGTCTTAAATGAAAATGTTGAAAAGATACAATGGATGTGAGTACATTGTTATAATTTTGTCATGTTAACCAACCGATTAATATAAAATTAGACGGACCCAATTATGATATTAACCTTTCAGTTATTTTAGCAATTTGTCACCCTTACTTACTAAAGTGGCAGAATTCCACTCTGACCAGCCCAACAGTAAACATATTTATTTTGTCCAGTACGCCGAAATTGGGTCTCAATTCTGATGGGCGCGCGCCCAGTGTTTGTTTTTTCTTCATGCATTTATTAAATGCATACAATTGAGGATTTTCTCCATGGGCAGATATTCCCTCCAGGCAACCCCCAGGGGTTGTGGATGCTTATTTTGAAGTGGCATCCATTGGGTTTTCACAGCTAGCACAAAAACTTAAGCCATCTACAGCCCGTTTCAGGCACTAAGCGGCCTGAGCTCCCCCTTTATATGAAATCAAATGAACAATTTTCGTACATCAGAAATGGAATACATGTTCTTTACGGCGTTTTTTTATATCTGCATAGGTATAACAATTATGCTATGTTCTAAAGAAAGTTTAAGTGAATTTGCATATGCGCATATAAAAAAAGACGGCTATTAATCTTTCTTATTATACTTTATCGGGAACAGAGTTGCAAAGGAAACATCGCTGCAGCCTAGAGACATACGTTTGTTGCAAACCTAAACTTGGTGGAGGCCGACTGGGGCACATGGTGTGTGGTTTTTGCAGGGATGGCACGACTTTATAATAACTGAGAACGTCTCATTCCGTCGTCTTTCGCACACCGAAAACATCGTGCTTTTAAATGTATCATAATAAATTTATCAAATATAGCGACAGTTTTAAGCCGTCTCCTAACGGCTGATGGATTTTTTTCTTTCAAACCAGAAATACACAAACATGAGGGAGGTCTACATTTCATGCCCAGGAGCAACGGCTATTTCTATGATATTGAATATTGGTCTGACCAGTATACGAACCCATAACCCTCCGCGAACATTGTAGATAAATTACTATTTATCAACGCCCATAATATACGTTTACAAAAATTGTTTACTTTGCTTTATACTAGTAAAATTGACTTCCAACATGTAGAGTAATATAATATCTATTCGGTTTTTAAAAACGATTCAACATTGCTTTAATAAATAATATAGAAAACTTATTTTTGAGCAAATTTCGTACCCATTAGTCAAAGTGACCAAGTGCAATGCGTGACAAAAATTTAGACAAATGTTCACGAGTTTGAAGAATGAACAATTGATGAAGGTCTAAGAACGTATATATACTTACACATATACAACTTATGTACTCACCTAATAAATTTTCAATTTTTTAAAACTATTAGTTCATTAACAAAAAAAAAATCATTACGGACATTCAGACATACATATGTACATTTTTATTTTACAATTTTAATTTAGTTATGATTGTTTATGAGGCTTATGGTCAGGTGAAAACGAAAGTGTATGTTTTTTTTAATTTACTTATATTCTCTTTCACACCATAAAGCTAATTGATTCTGTGTGAGGGAGCTTTTTGTATACCCAAAAAAATTTCGTTTTCATTTCCTCGCATAAGATTTTTATTTATTTAAAATAGTAGTTACCCAACTAAGAGGAATATGTGCAATAAGGTTTTCAAATATTTTTCACATTCACCATAAATTTAAATATTTTTTTTATACCTTTCATGGCCCGCAGTATGTAAGTATCAGAAGGAGACCCATCAAAATTCGTACGGATCGGATCTGTACAACCCATGTTCGTCGGCTATTTGAACCAAACTAGTCGCTCAGCTCTTGACATATTTCAACCAAAGTTGGGACACGGATAAATTTTTATATTATATACGTAAATTTGTCGGAGCAGGACACATTGGACCCCTATAACTTAGAGCCCCCATACAATCAGTTTATTCGGATATAAGGTTCTGGGTAAAAAATTAGTCAAAAAGTATCTAAAAGAGTGAAAAATGGTATTTTACACACGTATATACAAATAAATAACGGGATTTTGATTAAAAAAAATTAAAATCTTTCTAATGAATTACACATATGCTAGGTATTGGACTCAGTAACGTTTTCGCAATCACTCCGCTTTCGGAAGGTAATCCAAATTTCACCCCATCGATCCAAATTTCACATAAATTTCTCAAATATGTACTTATTGTTGGCTGGGTACTCAAATATGTATAAAAAAATTAATATTTATATGAATGTATAAGTAAATATTTTTGGTAGATAAACTTCGAAGCTGCACAATAATGTTTAGCGCACTGGTGATTCACTTACAAAGCTTAATGTCAAAAACAAGTTTGTACATACTCATTCGAAGTGTTTGGATAAGTAAACAACGAATATTAGTTAACTCATTATTGAATTTTTTTTATTAAAATGGCTTGGCATTGATTTCACGGTAATTCAGAGGGTTATTCATGCTCACATGCCATACTTGTATATATTTTTATATATGTATAATGTATATGCTATATGGATTTTTTTTAAAGACATATAAGGTGCAAATAGGCGTCTATAATAATAAAAAAATTATTTCCATTATTGACTACCATGCTAAGCTTCGAAAACAAAATAAAAAGCCTTTTTTATTAAAATCAGCATAACATTTCTTATAAAATCAACTTGGTGACTATTTTTTTGATGTCAATAAATCATATCATCAGAAGCCTTGAAACGTGGAATAATCCCACCAAAACGGCATATACTGATTTTTTTTTCACTTTTCAAAACTTTTAATTTATTGATTATAAAAAACGTAAAATTTTAGTCAACCGGCTTGAAACAAGTTCTTAAAAAAAAAAAACTAAGGCCAGAATTGATCAAAAGAAATGGTGTTGTGTTTCGTCATGACAACGTCGGATCACACACACTTTTGATGACCCGGCAAAAATTGACGAAGCTTGTTTGGGAAGTTTTTAAGCATCCATCATATAATCTGGAGCTTGAACCATCTGACTACCATTTGTTTCGATATCTGCAACAATCTCTTTATGGTAAAAAAATTATCCAACTGAAGAGATGCTGAGAATCTCTTGGCCAAGTTCTTCGCCGATAAACCACAAAAGTGCATTTAGTTTTTGTTTGACAGCCATTGGAAGCATACGGTGAATTTTAACGAAAATGGAAAAAGTGAATTTCATATGTGGACTCTGCAGCATCAATTTCAATTGTTAACAACTGATTTACTGAGTTCCATTGTGGTCGTACCAGTCAAGTAACGATGAACGTTCAGGTTGCCCAGAAGAGATCGTCACGCCAGAATTCGTCGATTAAGTCCATGGAATGATATTGGACGAATGGAGAATAAAAGTCGGTGAGGCGGATGAGGCTGTAGTCATCTAAAATGAGGGAGTAAGTCACATTTTACATGAATATTTGGACATGAAAAAGTTATCCGCGCGATGGGTGCTGCGATTTGCCACACACAACCATAAGCAGAATCGTGTAACTACTTCAAAGGAGTGTTTCAACCGCAACCCAATCGAATTTTCACACCGTTTTCTTGCCGTAAAACAATGAACTGGGTGAACGTGCATCAAAGAATGCCAAGGAGAGTCTGTTAACTAACAAGATCATACTCACAGTTTTTTGGGATGCACATCGATTACCTTGAAAAGGGTAAAGCGATTACCGGCGAAGATTATTCAGAACTTTTGGATAGATTCGATATTGATAAGAGCAGAAATGATCGTACTTGGCGGAAAAGTTCTGTTCCTGCTTCTCCATTCAGCATATTCTCCAAACTTGAAGAAATGGCTGGATGGTAAGAAATTTGGGCCGAAAAAAGAGGTAATCGCAGAAACAAACGCCTATTATGAGGGCTTTGAAGAAATTATTTGAAAGGAATATTCGATTAAATGTGTAGAGCTGAAAGGAGATTATTACTAGTTTATGCGTTACAATTCACGAATTCTTTTGTTCACGAATTCTGAAATGGTCGTGCTTATGCAGCACTTGAGAATTCGTGAAATCAATTATTCAAAACAAAAATTTCATGTATTCTACAATATTCCACAATTTCGTGTATTATAAAATGCGTGA
Organism: Neoceratitis asiatica; assembly: GCA_030068015.2. Taxonomy (NCBI): domain Eukaryota; kingdom Metazoa; phylum Arthropoda; class Insecta; order Diptera; family Tephritidae; genus Neoceratitis; species Neoceratitis asiatica. The sequence continues at coordinate 11,092,792 of CM061528.1, forward strand.
ATTGGTGTTTGTTTATGCACGCACACTTTGTTCATTTTCATGAATTGTATTCATAAAATTTCCAACGCATAAACGTAATATATGTTCAGAAATAGAACGCTTATTTGCCGGAAAACTCATAGAAACCGAAAAACCAGACCCCTCTAAAATACCTAGGACGCTTAACGAAGTGCAATAAAGGAAGCAGATCAAACAATATTGTCCAACACACGCGACACACTAAAATAAAAAAATCAAACATATAAATATGCAAAAACAAAAATTTAAATTTTACGACGCTACACTTGCAAGATACAGAGAATCAAATAAAAATATACACAAAACTCATCTACAAAGACACGGCGCATAAAATATAGGATATATCATTAACTCTAATCTCACATGCAGATATCATGTAAATTCAGTTGTAAGTAAGTACTCTGAGGCATCTAAGGTAGTGAAGTATCCAAGTTTGGATATTTATTTCATCTTGGCTTGCTATACAACTAATCATTACAGTTATTATGTACTCTGAAATCGTATATAGCAGACATGCCAGTTCATCTGCGCACAAATTTGTTTTTAATAACGACATTCAGTATGTGTATGGTCTTTCCAAGTTTGGATATTTATTTCATCTTGGAAACATAAATTTTAGGGATGTACGATTTCTGACTATCATAAAGCCAGAAATGGCATTTTTCATTATTAACTCATTCGGACTGAATCCCCCAGATATCTTTATTCTATGCTTATTTAAAAAGAAAATTAAACAGGGGCAACTTCAAGAATCTCATATGCACGTATTTTAAAAGACATTTAACTTTATTTATATAAATTTTGTTTTCATTATTTTTTCTTCTTTTAACATTTTTGTTTTCTCTTACTATTAAATTTCAAATTTTATTAATTTTTAAATCACTTAATCCACGCAAATACAAATGAAACGTCTCTTAAACATAAGAGAAGAAATAACTATAGACATTGAAATGAAATTTGTAATAAATAAGTGTAAAGCACAATATATGGAGAAAGGACAATGGAATGGATACATATAAGAAAACACTTGATAAGTCTTCAAAGTCTGGACAACATGGAAGAAAACGAAACATACCAATATATAGGACTCCAACAAAGTACAAGAAAGATCGTACTACATGCAATACGAAAAACTCTATAAGCAAATTTAAAAATACACAATTAAACTCAAAAGAGCTCTGTAAAGCCGTAAGTACCTACGCCATTACCATACTAATGTATACCTTTGGAATCAGAAAATGGTAAAAAGCAGACCCAATAACTAAGAAAGTACAAAAAGCTGAATCAAAATTCGTAAGGATTTTTAATAGCCATACAGAATCAAGTAATGCTGACAAAAAAATTACTTAAAAGACCAAATATAAACAACGATCAATGCCAAGGATGCCAAATTCGACTAGAAGCAATAGATTACACCCAAAGACGTAACAAAGTTGCAAAGATAATACATCAAGAAATAGTCAAAAACTTGTACCTGATAGAAAAGAATGACCCGTATTACTAACAAACTCCACGTAACGTCTCTGAAAATGAAAATTACACGCTCTATACACAGATAAGACAATAATAAACCATAAACCAGACTAACACTAATAAGCAAAGTCTAAAAAACTACATACATTTTTTTTGGAAATAAGCACAGCAAGCACATAAATTTTCCCAAAAAATATACAAAAAAAATTTGCAATTATTATTATATGGATCTCTTGGAAGAAGTCTAAAGACAAGTATTAAAACAGAAAACAGTTACCATTTATTACCTCAGTAACAGTTATGCAACATATGTTGGACCAAGCTTTTGTATAAAACATAAGAAAACTAAACCAAACCAAAAATAATCAATATAAAAAATAAAAAATAATCAATACAATATAAAATGCTGTTTTTATTTAAACAACGTGTAACATAGTGCGAAAGACCTTCAAATACAGCAAATTAAATACGGCCGATACGACTTGCAATCCAAAACTTTCGTTATTCTCGCTGAAAATGGACACCGCCTCACGCGGTATGTGGGGTCAGGGAGAGGAATGTTGGATAATTATAATGATAATACTTATTATTTCTCACCTTCTGTCCATCCACACGATGGAACTTTTTTTTTTTTTTGATTTTCATAAACACCGAAACACGATGAGCATGAGATTTTTAAGTGTCGAGAACTAAAAAAGTTCAGATACAAAACAAAAATTCTTCAGTCGGGTTTTAAGTAAGTAACTTAAATCAAATCAAATATGTACAGTTGCTGATAATTAATTGCGAGTCGAAAAAGTATTGTCTTAATTAAAAAGCGAGTCAGATATGTCAATGGAGATAGAATGAGAGTTAAAATGTAGACAAAAACATTCAAAGGCTCGCGAAATACAAAATTCTTTTACAAGTTTGCAGAAGAGGGGACAAAAATGGCCAAAGGAAAATTACAAGTCAGTAAACATTGAAAAATGTAAATAAACCATTACAAAAATGTAAAATAATTAAAATTAAATAAAAGCAATATTAAATTGTGTCAGTTTGAATTCTAGATAGAATGCTTCGAATATCGAATGATTCACAAATTCGTTTTTAATGGTTTGTGCTTCACATTAAATGCGAATTTCTGTTGCTAAAATTCAAATATTTTCTTAATTGTAAATATTAAAATAAAATTACTTAAAGAAATTAATGAACATAAAATTGAAAAATGAGGGAGGAAACAAATAACAAACTTCAATAGCGGTGGAAGGGAAGAAGTTTCTTTGCCAAAAACAGAAAGTCTAGATGATACCAGAGCCTATTTAATTATTTTGGTGTGCTATAATTACATAGAAATATTTCAGTTTCAACTACTTAAGTGGAATTTTTGCTCATAAGAATTTATCGGATATATTTATTTTTTGGTTTTTACCTATAACCTTCCGCTGCCAATAAATTTATGATATGTGTATAAGTGCGTTAATTTACCGGTTTTATATTGAGTGCAACAAACCAAAAGTAAATTACAATGCTAAGCACTTTTATTTTTATTTTTATTTTTATTAATTTTTTTTCCGCAAAATTTTATGTTTGGGTTAATCCATATGCTGCTAAATGAATCATTAAAAATTAAAAAGAGCATTAAATCTACCCATAGTGTGAATGAATGTAAAGACATCCATCACTCATTTACAACTACACAGCAACGACTAACAACAAAAACCGTTTAAATTTATTATATTTCTGTGAAATAAACTTCAAGCAAGCTGACGCAAAGCTTTAGTACATTTTAAGACCTCGTACGGCATAGTCGTCTACTTATCCTAACACACACACATATCTGTACACATATATACCCCAAAAAAAAAAAGAGCTGAATGTAGTGAAAGAAAAATAAAAACGTCTTGTGTGGAAAAGTGAAGTGCGCAGAACTGATTTACTGAAATACGATAAGTGTTTGAAACGAACTTACAACTCGAACCGACGAAAAGTTCACGAAATTTTTTTTGTACCCACATGGAAATTGGCCGCAACGGTTTTACAGCAGGCGAAGCGGTGTATGAATTCATTCGTTAGTTGCGCGTTAAAGTGAGAGTTTGTGTCTTAAGTCTTTTGAATTACCAACGGAGCTACGGGTATGTGCATTCGAACATACATAAATATGTCCAAACATACAAGTACAAACATACATAAGTGACTGCAATTATCGAGCGATATTTAACGGAAATAAAATAAAATTTAATAAAATTTAATAAATTAATACACATGTGAAAGGAAATAATAACTAAATTTGTAGAATATTTATGTGTAATTTTCTTGGAAAGGAAAATTTGTGCGGTTGGGAAAGTGTTTGCTTGGAGTAGTTTTGAAATGATATAATTTATATAATTATAATTCGAGATTTTCTCCTGTGTATTTCTGCCAAATCAATCTTATTTACATAATACAAAGTGATTTACATACATACGTACATTAAAAAGTAGTAAAAAAATTAAAAAGAGTAAATAAATAAAAAAGAGTAAGAGTTTCGCATTGAATATATGTATGTACATACAAATGTGTTAAAGCGTGAAAGTTATGCGATTTTGGAAAATGGCAAATATTTACATTTACCACGTAATTTTAAATAACAAAAATTAAACTTAAAAAAGTGTTTTTTTTATTTTCCCCTGGATTGCTTATTTTGTACAACAATATGCATTTTAAATTCGAATTTTTAAATTATTATTATTATTATATATATATTTTTTAAATTTATATATATATATACACACACGCTTAATCATTAATTTACGGCGGGTGTTGTGTAAGTTTGTATGTGTTTTAGCGAAAGTGGATTCGTATAGTGTTGTGTGAATGAATAGATATACACAGATAAATACATACATGTGTATGTATCTTAAAGGTGCTCGCATTGCAGCCATTTTCACAATTTTATATACAAGTATTTTTTAATTGCATTACGCATGCCAACATTATTTCAGAGTTATTTTGGAAAGTGATAATTAAAAAATTTAATAAATTCTAATTATTTTTAAAATCTTTATTTTTATTTTTATATATATGAGGACAAAGAAATACTTATAGAAAAGTCAGTATTTCATAGTTCTCGTAAAAACTTCCAGATCTACACAACAGTAGTCATATACAAGCATATACTAGACGAACTACCGATAGGTGATACTGTGGCTAAAATATTTCTGAAAACCGTACATAAATCTTTAAAAATCAACTTCATGCCGATTTTTAAAGTCAACAACTCTTAAGAAGCGTAAAAAATCACACAAAAACTGCATATTTAGATTTTTTCACTTATAAACACTTCTAAATATATAAATTATTGACATAAAAAAAATCACATAATTTTATGCTCTAGAAAAATCCGCTATGTACAAGATTGCTATACGTTAGTTTTTTGGCTTACTCTCATCTTTTCCCTTTTTTCTCATTGGCTCGTAATTACATCCGTGTAGAACTTCTGTGGTTTATCGGCGATGATGGTGTTCGGTTGGCTGATTCTTTTCCATCAAAAAGTTTTGCAGAGACCAAAAGAAAGGTAGTTAGATGGCGCAAGGTCCGGGCTGTGTGGTTGATACATAAAAACCAACCAAGCTCCGTTAATTTTTGTTTCGATGTATGTGGTCTTTGTTTCTTTGAGTTCAGAATTCATCGTTTCGCGTGATTGTAGTAATTAATAATGGACAATTCCCTTTCAATTCCACCATACACACATCATCACCTTTCTTGCCACCCAGACAGGCTTTGAAAGGTCCACCGGCCTTTGATCACCACCTTTTTTAAATAATTTCAAACTGTTATGTGAATAATGCCTTCGACAGCTTACACGCCAGCCAAGAATTTCATCGAATATTTGAATGGCTGGGCGACCAGAACAAAGTACATCTTAGATATCAAAATTTTCGGAACGGAATCGAGCAACTAACTCCTGTGTCCGGAGTTCACTTACATTGACTTACGTTCACATTAGAGGATTTACAGAGCTGTCTACACAAAAATTATTGCTTGAGATATCAGCTTTGAAACACATTTTTGTATCACAAATTAGGATTAGTCTTGCCCGAAAAACAGTATTAACACCGTCGGGTGACAAAAACCACGGATACCCTTTTAATTATCAATATATACATATACATCTATATCTGTCTCGACTATTTTATGCCGTTACCTACAACTGTTAGCTGAACAAACCAAATATACTCCGTGTACATGGTACAGTGCAAGAAAACCCCCTTCTTTTTCTTATTAATCATAAAAACTATCCTGCAGCTCAATTATACCACAAAAATGCAGAAAATTCCTGTGATTATAAGTTAATGAGCTTTATTCGCAAGTTTTACTATTTTGTATTTTGGATTGAATATTTTGTTACAGCGAAAAATGGTAGAAGTGACATTTTTTTCGGAGATCACCACATCTCCTCATCAGACTTCTTACGGCAGGGATCGAACCAACCGATCCTGACTTCACAGGCGAGTGTCCTACCACTGAGCCAACATCACAGTAATGTAAAGTAATGTAAAATTCCATTAAGTAGTTTAAGAATTTATAGCGGACAAAAAACGTGACAGGAAATTTGTACAATCTACAATCTTTCTAAAATGATTTTGTGAATCATAAACAAATTTTATCTGTTTCCATATGAAAAGATCTAACCTTTCAGCTTTTTTTTTTAATTTTACAAACGATAAGAAGAGTGGATTGGCATCAAACTATTAAATATTTAAAAAAGTAATGATGTGGAGTCCCTAGAAATTATTATTACGTATTATCCATATAACTTTTTTCTTAATTTTTGGATTTTTTTTAATCCACGACACCTTTGCAGGGATTAAGATAGTTATGAAAACTTTCACATGTGATTTTTGAAATATTTTATAAACCTAGAAAAACGATATAGCCGGTAAACAGTAACATTGCCTCACACCACTGATTCTGTGAGTTTAAACTCGTCATGTACATATATATGTATATTTACAAATGTAGCACTTCCTTCACTTCCAAAAACTTAATAAATGTCTCGCTACCTCATAAAAGTTGCTTGTACAAGCGAAAAAATATATAATATAACTGTACTTTGGGTAGCTTCAACTACTATACCAGTGATAAACGGTCCACACGCATGAATGTTAGTATATTTTAATTACATGGACACGTTCATAGCGGACAAGTGCATACATTTTTGTTTGTCTAGTGTTTCACTTACATACGTATGTATGTATACATGTATATTAGTGGCATTGGTCAAAATATTAACGGTCTAACTTTATTTCTCAAGCACCAGCCACCAGTAAGCTCGGCACTTTAAATTGCAAAATTTTTATTTTACACTAGACCGTTAATGCTTTAAGGTGTACGTATTTATAGAGACATGTATGTGCAACTTGTATGTACTCACGGTATATGAGTATTTTACCACGGTTGGAACTAAATTAAAAAGAAGTCCTCTGACTACCAACTATACACATATGACACTAAAATACATACATACATATATGTATATATTTATGTATAAGTATATGCTCATACGCACATTCTCAGCAAATATGTAAAATTTGCATACATTTGTATATAACTACGCATGCGTACACACGCATTAATATACACTTTATACCTTTCATGTACATGAAATGGTATATTAACTTTGGTCCGAAGTATGTAAGTATCAGAAGAAGAGATAGATCCACCAAAATGTATAAACATAGTATCAGAATGACGAACTGCTTTGATTGAGCCATGCCCGTATGTCCTTCTGTTTGAACGTAAGCTAGGCACTCAGTTTTTAAGATATGTCAACCAAACTTGGTAGACAGAAGCACTTATGCACTTAAACCATAAACCACTACAGCATATACTTATATACCATCGAGATTTGAAATTTTGAGACATAAATTTACCGAAAAATCATCTAAGAGCATGAAATTTGGTATTCTACACACATACTTGTATCGTGAATTGCACATTAGTACTGAAAATCATCGAGATCGGAAGATTGTATCATATATCCCCAATATAACCGGTTTGTGCAGAAATCATCGATAAATAAATAATAAATTTGATATGTTCATGAAAGGTATAAAGATTTCTTTCTCGTTTATTTAATTAACTAAGTAAAATATTTTTCAAAGCTTTGGTGTCGATACCGTACTCGAAAGCTGTTAAAACAATATTTATTGAAGTGACTAGTGCCATCTACTATATATGTATATGTTACCAATGAAGATGCCATTTTCTCTTCTTCTCTGCATTTGCCTCTTTCACTGCTTCACTATTATTTCCTCAATTTTTACTTCCTAGTTTGTAATTGTAAAATTGAAACCATTGTTTACCTCACTTTTGCAAGGGGACATGGCGAAATCGAGGTCACTCAGCTCAGCTGGTACATAGTATAACATACAGACATACTCGTGCATAACATAGTTTGTATAGTGTATAGTGCAAAACGACAAACAGCAGTTGTTGTTATTGTTATAAATTTTTTTTTAAGATTTCTTCGCATTTAAGTCGATGGTCGCGTATATTTATCGATTTTTTTTTCTGTGTTTAATTTTGTTTATTTTTTACAATGTATTGAGCAGCTTTACCTACATATGTACATAGCTTCAGGGTTAAACGTTTCAATGACTTCGTCAATATTTTTCAAATTTAAATAACTCGACTAAAATAGTATATTACTAAACTTAAATGAACTGATCTAGGGAGAAGCCGGTTACAGACATTTATTACTTCTTAATTTACTTATAATGCAAAAGTAATTTAAAATTTTTAAAAATCTATTTTGAATGCAATCGCTATTTTTAGTTTCGATTCTTTCCATTTGTGAAGTTTTTCACTCAGTTTTGGCCTTTTATTAACTTGTAAATACTTCAGTTAAATTTTTATTTCTTCTTCAAATCATATCTGAAGTGTGAATTTCTTTTCGCTTTAATTTTTTTTGATATTTCTATAGTAAAATTTGTGATTTATAATTTGGTCAGAAAAGTTTTTGACAGGCGATTTTAATACCTCCAAATGAAATTTGTATTCTTTACTTATATATTTGTAACAAGATAACATGAAGAAATTCTTATAAGAATCCAGCAACCGATCGGAGGCGGCTCAAATCTTATGCTTCTTATACCTTTCATGTACATGAAATGGTATATTAACTTTGGTCCGAAGTATGTAAGTACCAGAAGGAGATAGGATAGACCCAACAAAATTTATACCGATCGTATCAGAATCACGAGTTGAATTGATTTACCCACGTCCGTCTGTCTGTTTGAACACAAACTTTTTTTTTATATATTTCAACGATCACTTGTTGGAACCGGTCAAACCGGACCATTATAGCATATATGCGACCATTTTTTTCAGGTTTGAAATTTTGAGTCATAAACCCGTCAAAAAAGTACCTAAGAACGTATAATTTGGTATACTATACGTACATAATTAATTGCATATTGCTTCTGAAAATCATTGAAATCCGATCTGATTTTTCAGACGTGAGGTTTTGGTCAAAAAAAATGTAAAAAAATTTGGTATTATCAACAAATACTATGCACCTATATTGGTAGTGAAAATCATCGAAATCGGAATATTATATCATATGGCCCCCATACAACCGATTTTTTTAGATATGAGGATTTGGATCAAAATTCCGTCAAAAAAAAAAACATCTAAGACGTGGAATTTGGTATTCTACAGACGTAAATTCAAGTTGATATTGACACTAAAAATTATCAAAATCAAATTTTTCAATTTGCAATAAATTTAATATGTTCATGAAAGGTATAAAGACTTCGACAGCCGTTCTTTCTTGTTTATTTTTATATTCGATTTTGCTAGGCATTTACTTAGAGAGTATATTATGCTTGTTCAGCTAACAGCTGTATGTAACGGTATATTACACTTCATTACACGAAATGTGACCACGCATAACCTTTTACAGAGTGATTGAACTTTGATCATTTTTTTACTGGAAAGGGTAAAGCTAGAAATTGGTCTCATCCATAGTTGAAAAAAATTTTGCCAGAGGGGTGGGAAAAGGGGATTCTTGCATTGATTTCAACGTTAATCGCGCATATACCGATGCCATGTAGTCCGATACTTATTTAATAGATACTTAATGAAACACTTAATGTGAGACAGAAAGAACTGTGTCTTATTGTGAATTGTGTTTTACGAAACGAAAAAACTAATAAGAAATGAAGTAAAGTAAGTAGAGTAAGAAAAACAAAAAAATTATAATTATTTTTTAAATATATTTATTAAGACGACAAATAAATAAATAAACTAATGGAAGTAGACCTTAATAATTTTGAGTCAACGCTTAACAGTGCTTTAAGCTCTTTCTAATAGATCTATGTTCCTTTGAAAGCAGATTTCGTCATACAAGCATACAAAGCACGAAGAGTCAAGGAAAGCCAGCACAGCCTGTAATGTTTATAGCAGGAAATTCCACGATTCATTGTTAATTTGATTTTGTCATTTCTTTAAATTTCAAGTATTTTAGTGCTATTTACTTATTGATTATTAAGCACCGACTAAAAATTAAGGCCTACTCACATTAGTTTAGGAATTTATTTATTAAGGATAAAATCAAAATATATAATTTTTGTTTTTTTGTTTTTTTAACTTTCGGAGGTATTATTTTATATTTTATTTTATTTTTGTCCGATATAAAAATTATAATATATAATTTTCAGTTGAATTCGAGCTAAGTCTTCTTTACTTGTTATTTTATTTTTTAAGTAGTGCTGCTTACATCACGATTTCTTATTATGAGTTGAGTGATTTTTAAGTTAGATATAAGCTTTAATCCATCAAAAGTCAAAAATGATATTACTGTGGTTGCTGTGGTTACATACTACCGTGGTTCTGATTGAGATCATATGAACCATATATATATATTTTGCCTTGAACGACTTTGAAGTGATTACACCGACATTTTTGGCAAAAGGTCAAAGAAGGTTATAACAGAAATTTAAGCCTCATTTTTCAAAGTGCAGGGCACAACATTCATGGAAGAGGTATCGTCTCTCTCTCTTATTGGCGATATAATCGCATGAAACTTTTTTTAAAGACCAGACACCTTTATTTTAATCTTGCCCCAGTTACTGTGGTGGAAAATTTCTTATACCATGCTAAGGTGTGGCGAATATTATGCTCGATCTCTTTGGTTAAGATGAAGGTGGAAGAGAAATGCATTTATCCGCAAGTTCTTCCGGTTTATTTATTAGACTTCACATGCCTACCGGTTCTGTTAACTGTTTGGGTGATTTTTCGGAAAATGCTTATAGTTTTTGAAATGATTCTGAAATATTCCAAAAACTTTGAAGCAGAAAAAGAGATACAAATGATCAAAAGTTTCCATGTTCACTCCGAGTTCACTTCGAAAACACAACAGTGTTCAAGCAAACAAAAATGTTATACATATTCATTGCCTTAAAAATATGTATATTATGAAATTTTCACATTCCGTATCTGAATAATTAAACGATATGTAAGCATTTCAAGTTAGAAAAGAAGAGGAAGCGCCAGAATTGCTCGTTATGATGTCATAAAATTTACGCAGTACAAAATATTAATTTATTATTTAAATATTAAACGAATGCAAAACTTTTTCAAAGTCTCTAAATGTTGGATGACGTCTTAAAAGCTTTAACTTTGAGTTGTATTTTGTAAATAAATAGTAAAATTTATAAATAAATAAGCAAACCAATGTAAGGAAGGCAGAATTTCATGGTTTTTAAACATTACATTATTTATTGGCCCACTCTCATTTCTCTAATCAGCTCTTTTCAATTATAAACGAAAATTGTCTATGTGTTTCGTAAAATGCCTTCACACTTGACTGATGCTTGTATTTAACATATGTATATACCTGTGTTCATGCCAAAGTTACTGGTTACTAGCTAAGCGCAATAATTTGGCATCGAATTGCTTGATGTATGATTTCGTATGTGGGTCAGCCAAGCGCCAGACATTTCGGGCATTAGTGATTTTACAAACATACTTATGTATATAAATACAATTAAAATATATGTATGTAACGTTAAGTCGCAACCACCCACACAAGACATACATAGTTATAAAGGTGTAGGTATATAATATCATTAACGTGGTATTTGAGTTTTATAAAAGTCAATGAATAAAAAATAGATAAAAACACCATAAAGTGAAAGAAAAATAAAAGAAAAAAAATAATATAAAATAAAATAAGACAAAATAAAATAAAACAAAAAGGAATATCTGTCTTTATAAGTCATTCTATTTTTCATGCAAATTGCAAAATTCGATTTGGATGATTTTCAGTACCAATATTTATTTTAATTTACCTATGCATAATACCCAATCCCAAATCCTAATATCAGAACAAATCAGTTGTATGGTTGATATAGTCGTCCATATTTGAACCTATAAGCATTTCATTATGTAAGTGTAGAATACCGAATTTCATGATTTTAGGTACTTTTTTGACGGATTTATGAAAAGATTTTAAATCTGAAAAATAAAGTAAATAAAATAAGACATAATAAAATACAAAAAGATAAAATAATTAAAATAAAATATAATAAAATTGAATAAAATCCAAAGAAAACAAAATAAAATTAAATTAAATATAAAATTTCCATCATGGAAAAGTTAATACCACCATCAAGTACATATATCAGGGAATTTAAAAGTCATATGTGTAGCATGTATTTATTATACAAGCAAACAAAGAAATGTAAAAATACATAAAAAAGACATTACCACATACATTACGTTCCTAAGTACTTACTTAAGTGTCAGAGTTATTGGAGTGTCAAGTTAAATGATTGATGTAAGGTCGAGCTAACAGTCAAAGCTTCCATTAAAACAATATAAAATAAAAATAAAAAATATTTAAATAAAAAAATTCTCTAAACATTTATTTTGTAAGTACATAGTAAAAAAATTTATTACAAAACTAACAAAGACCTTAATTATGCGTGTATTCGAGTATACTGTTTACTTTTTGTATTTTAAAAGTCTTAAAAGCTTGGGGTTTGGAAGTAACTAGAGCGTAACATGATTTTGTAGTGTCTTTTTCAATTAATAAACATTTCATGGTAACTTAAAACTGATATTCTCAGAAACACTATAATCAATTTAAAGCTCACTTACCGTATTCGAAAAAATATTTGCTGATATATTTTCCTTATCTGAAATAAAACTGTTCTTCGGTTTAAAATGGTACAAATAAGTCGTTTTTGATTTCTATATTATTACGGTTAATTTAAAAAACAATAAACTATCTAAGCAAAGAAAATGGAAAGAAAATGATAAAATGATAATTTTTCGAAATTTTTATTGGATAAGAAATACTAAGAGATATTTATATCATGTTGTAGGCGCAAGATCAACTTTTTTAATAAAAGTTTGAAATAACGAGGTTAAAATCAAGAGAGATTTAATTCTGAGAGAAACTAAATCACGCCAGCAGAAAACCGTGCCTCCTCTTGGTACTGTATGAATTTCAATATTCCCTACCCTTATTCACTTTTTTCCCCCCATAACCTGAGTAATTACCACGATGAAGGTCCAGACGAGCCTCACCAACAACTTCCTCAAGCATTTTAAGTGCTGTTATAAAAAACCAGCTACGAATAGCAGTCATAAGAAATTAATATAAATATGCATTTGCGTCACAATTTATAATAGTTTCACAACCATTTCTTCACAAAGTATGGAGTATGCGACAAATCGACTGAATTCCACTGTTAAAGTGAAAGCGATTTGTGCTCTCACTGATTAATCATCGCTGGCACAAAAAAAATTCTACATACATACAAGTACATATTACAAATATATGTCTGTTTGTACGTATATATAAGTTGCGATGGAGGTGCTCCAACAACTTTTTACAAAGTTATACCTCAACACTTGTGTACACATAAGCAGACAAACTATATAATAAATGCATATATTTGCGCTTGTATATTTCTATTTTTTTTTTTGTATCATGGTTGCACAATTATATTCGTGGATAAATGCATATATATGTATGTATGTGTGAATTTATTTTCTTTAAGTTGCGCATATGTTATTTGTGTAAATATAATCCAAAGCTAACCGCAAGCTTTTGTAGGTAGTCCACTTTGGTAGATATTGCGAAAATTTCTCGTAGTTTCCGAATTAAATTTTCCTTTTTCATTTTAGATAGTCGCATTAATAATTATTTTTAATTTTGTAGATTGTATTTAATAAATTCGAATGGAAGGCTTAGAAAGCAAGTAAATATCCACAAATAATAATATAAATTATTTATTTTGCTGCAGCTCAAAAATAATCAATATATCTAAAGCGAATTTACAACAAAGACGAATTTTCTCCCATCACATTGCACACACAAACATATATATTGAAATAATAATATAAAAAACTTGTCGGCCGTTGTGGTTTCATGCTGTTGCCAAATTTTGAGTTGAACGAAAATGGCGCAGGTGAATGAACGAAAGCTGCTGCTTCAACTTGTATTCCTGTCTCTATGCATTTGCACATGCGCATTTAATGCAGCCGAAGCTAAGCGTTTAAATGGTGAGTAATACATGCATACATATGTTAGTACCCGATGAATGCTACATTGATGTATATATACACTTAAAAAGTTATATACTTATACACATACATATAAGCATACAAATGTGTAAACTACTAAAAAGTGATTTTCGGAAATATTTTAAGGAATTGAATAAATTTTAAATATAGCAAGCAAACATGAGTTGGTTTGGTTTGTATTGGAATTTTTTTTAACAATATCGCCATTTTCGCTTACCAAAATGAAATTAACATTATTTAATACCTTTTTGGAGGTTTTTGGTATTTAATACCACTTTTTTGACCGTGGCCAGAATCGAAAGTTTAGTGACACAGTCCATCAACAGAAATGTAGGAGCTACTGCTGAAATGTAGACTCTTTTTATAATCGCCCCATAGGTCTTTATAATCTCCCAAGAAAACTGTAGTTCACTTATAACTCTCGTTAGATGGGACAAATTAAATGAATCAAGCTTGGTTGGTTGGTTAGTGCAAAGGAGAAAGAGGAGGTTGGAAACCTAACCGCGCACAAGCCATTGTGTCGGTTCATTGTACTCTCCCGCTTATCTGAACTATGCTTTGTGAACAGTTTACATGATTGTATAAACTGTTTTAATTTCTTTCAACCATGTGTGCCCACTTTATGGTTAGGCTAGAAGTGCGAGCATCGTGAAAGATATGACATCTTAGTCGGCTGAAGGTCAGATACTCAAAAAGATAGTGTTCCACCTTTTCGTGAAATTTAAATTATACTACATATGAATATACCCTACCTTTGTTCAGACTTCCGAGTGAAATTCTTCTCCTTCTTTATTGGCGTATGCGACTGTAGCCGAGTCCACAACAGTGCGCCGTTCGGTGCCAATTGAGAACACCAAGTAAAGCTACGCACTTTTCCACCTGATTTTTAGAAGAAAGTGGAGGTCATCCTCATATTACCTACGGCGAGTAGTACATCGAATACTTTCAAAGGTAAAACGTTGACCATACGGACAGCATGTCTGTTAATTCACTCAACGATGTCAACATCGTCGTGATTCTCATGCAGCTCATCGCCCCATTGCCGTGGCGACGCAAAGGTTCATAATTCGTTCACAAAACCTTTATCCCGGGAAATCCTAATGTCGCCTTATCGGATATCGCCATTGTCCATGCTTCTGTACGATAAAGATAATGGAAGAGAATTGCCAATTAGTCTAAAGTAGCACCTGTTCAAGGCTGACGTTGTAGTCGTCTTGTCTGCGTTCACTACCAGACCCATGCGCTTCTTTTCCTAATCCCGCATGTGGAAAGAAAAAAAACTAACGAGGGTATTCTATATATAATTGGCTCTCTGAACTGATTTTCGGTGGAGCCGCCTCCGAACGGCCGATAGATTTTTAAGATTAACTTCTACTTCATGTCAGAAATATAATCCCTGTCGAGGGACTACCGAACCCGTGACCTGCCACGTGGCAGTTGAGTGTACTGCTAATGTGCAAATAAAAATTTCTCATAAAAATTCGTCAGCCGTTCATTTGTGGAAATAAAAGTATCAATACGCACAAACCAAGCGGAGAAGAAGTTCGGCAAAAAAATGTTTCTTGTATGAAACACAAATATTAAAAGCATTCGAAAGAGCTTTAAAACGTCATGCGGCTTATCCGACTTTCACAGAAGGACTAAAGTTCAGTTATATCGTAGGTAAACTTGTTTGTGGGCCCATGTTACTATTTGCTGACAGATGTCTTGCAACTCACTGACATATTAAATAAATAAGATCTAGTTTTCTCTATAAATACTCGGTTCCAAGTCCACAGATCCGTTAAATATATGTTAACCCTGCTTAGGACTTTAGTCCCCATTAAAAGTAGCATACTCAGCAAGTTTTACTTAAACGTAGAAATAATAAGTATCTAATTTTATCGAATACTTTCCAGTAAATTCTGAGATTTTTTTTTGTTGGTGGTGTCTCGCGCTCGAATGTAATATTAATTAACCTTTAGTTACTGAATTATCGCGATTTTCACTTTTTAAAATTATGGATTGAACTTGGTCCGATTTCACCCATTTGTAAGAGCGTCCAGACTTGTGATCCGAGCAATATCTCATTATCAAATTTAATTGAAGAAGTTTGGTAACAAAAATATTGAAACTTCATTTTTAGTTAGCGTAGGCGCGGATACATTGAAGAGATTACCTCAGCTCATAGCACTTAATCGACCAAACCGAGTCTTCTCATTTCGTGACGAGAAACACATTTTGATCTAAAAAATGTCACTACCTCTGAGTTTTAAAATATGAAAATAAATAATAAATATCGATCAGCCGTTTGAAGGTGGTTTGAAAACAAAATTTCTCACCGAAAATCCCAAAAGAAGCTTCAACGAAAATACCTTATATGTGATATTCATATACATATGCATGTAAACCCGTATAATAAAAGTAGCGATTTTACATCTTAAATTATAGAATTAAATTTTTCAAATCACACTTTATATTAACTGCTTATTTAGACCAAAATAACCGAGAATCTATATACATATGTAAGTGTGATTGCAAATATACCTTTAAACTTGCTTGAACTTATTTCCTATTTGTTGCTCGAACATGTTGCGTTTGAAGTCATCGATCAAACACAAAAGAAAAGTAAAAAGCTACAACACACCTCACTCAACTAAAAATCTCTAGTCATTTCCGTTACAATAAACTGGTAAGATTTTGGCTAAAAATATACACACACATTCATGCATGCACACAAATGTGCAAATGACTTTACGAATAGCGGAAGAACAATAACAAAAAGAGGCATTAAGAAAGCACTGTGTCAGTCGGTCAATGGGCAAAAGTAGTAATATCACCTAGCACCGCATAGCGAATACTTGTAGATGTGTGGTGTGGTAGTAGCTTCGGCTGCGACTCGTGTTAAGAGCGTCGCTAAGATGCGCTTCGTTTCCGATATATCAGTTCTGTGTAGCAAATTTCGCTTTCATTTCAGTTGGCCTCGACGACTGCGGTTTGTATATGGTGAACGTAAATCTCTACGGGAGAAAACATACATACACATACATATCAGGCTTCATAAATACGAGTATTTAATATACGCATTGCTAGTTGTGAATGAATTAGAAGACTGTATAAGTATAATAATTTGCATACATTTTATTATATCTAAAATTATATTCTAATTTATTCAAAGCTCTTTGGATAATAAAAATAAATAATGTTTTTTTTTCATTTTAGCGAACCTAACATCTTGTCAACATTTGCGGCGTGTTGAGACAAGGCGTGCAAAAGCTTTATATCCTAATGAGAAAGGTCTCGCCGTACGTATACCGCGCTGTAACAAAAGTGGAGATTTCGAAAAGATACAATGCCGCAACGAGCGTGCCGGTCTGGACTGTTGGTGCATTGATGAGTATGGTATGGAGATACCTGGTACACGCAACGAGTCAAAGTCTGGTGTACGCTGCGCGGAACCGGCACATTGTCCAGCTTCTGCATGCCGTATGTTCTGTCCAGTTGGCTTCGCACGTGATCCAGTGACTGGCTGCAGTGTTTGTCGTTGTCGTGATCCCTGTGAGAATGTAATTTGTCCTAACGGCCAGACGTGTCAGCCACAAGAAGTGAAATGCAAAATTGAACCATGCCCACCAGTGCCGACATGTAAGAAAGCTCGTTCTATATCTACCTATTGCCCGGCTGGCATGCCACTCGCCATCGAGGATAGCATACGTCCCTTCCTCTGTGGTAATGAAGCGGGAAAGCCACAGTGTCCCCCGCTATATCAGTGCATGGTGGAAACTGGTAACGAATATGGCGTTTGCTGTCCAAGCCCAATGAAATTCTCGAAACCCGGCATTTGTCCAGCACAAGATAAGGTTGAATATAGTGTAAGCACGGGTTACATGTGTGGTTCGCCGTGCAACAGTGATCTGGAATGTGGTAATATGGAGAAATGTTGTTTTACAAAAGGTTGCCAATTTAATTGCCAACAACCATTCAATGTGACCACATGCCATCAGGCACGTGCACTCTCGGACATTTTAGCGGTTAATGAACGTGAAGGTCGTGGCTATCAGCCGGATTGTAATGGTCCTGGCGGTTTATTTACACCACGTCAGTGTTCGCGAAATGGACTGGTTTGCTGGTGTGTTGATCCTCGTACGGGCCATAAAATCCAAGACACAATGGGTCCCGCAAATGAAATTAATTGTGATAGCTGGGAGAATATGATAAGTCATTCGTTGGCGAGAAGTTTTAATATGGGAAAATGTGATACGAACATTTGTGCGGCTGTTTGTGAATATGGTTTCAAGGTAAGGATTGGTAGATTTTTATAACTTTAATGTAATACCACAGCTTATTGTACATTTTTCGTATCCCACAGAACGACCACAATGGTTGTCCATCGTGTGAATGCTCCGAACCGTGTGAAGGTTTTAAATGTCCAATCGGTTCGCATTGTGAGGTGGCCACAGATCCATTATGTGAATCTGGTTCGGCATTATGTGCCTCCTGGCCTGTGTGCAAACCGGATTTGGTGTATTCCAACCCTTGTGATGTGGGTGCTCCACTGGCTGACAATAAAACTGGCGAAGTACTGTATTGCTTTGAAGGTGTGTATATTTTTACACATACTCGTACCAATAAAGATTGTTTACTATAAATTTTGTATTTATAGAGCGTCAAACTCGTGCTTTTCAGCCCACAGCTTTCTTTGAACCCGGTCCTGATATGAAACAAGCACGTTCCATGACAAATCGCATTAATTGTCCGTACAACTACAAATGTGTGAAACTGCCACACGACACGGAAAACGTTTGCTGTCCCACTTCGGAGGAGGGTAACACCCATGAAGAACAAGCGTCACACCAACAAACCAGTGAGAAAAATTAAAAACTTTAACAAATTTTAAAGAGAGCAATTTTATTCCGACTCTTTTCCACTTCCTAATCTTTCATATCTTTTCCAGTGTGCGAATATTTAAGAGACTTCTCCGAGCGTATGGAAGGCACAGAAGAGGGTATGCAACTGGCTGTACCAGCACCGCGTTGCACTGACGATGGTAATTATTTGGAACGTCAGTGTACTATGAAAAAGATTCGTGTTACACGCGCCGAGCAACGACAAATTCTCGAGCAAAATACCATTCGCCGCATGCGAATGCTGTTGAAGAGCGCGAATGAGAGACAAGCGCGTGAAAAGCGACAGGTGGAGCGCTTGAAATTGTACCGCGTCAACGATGATGCTTTAAAAGTGCACATTGCAGCGCCGATGCAGAGTCGTAATGCCAAGGTAATCGACGTAGGTGCAGATCGTGCACAGAGCTTGGGCCAACTCTTTGAGGTGGAATTCAAAAAGGTACTGCCGGCACCGAAACAATCTTTAGCGGATAATGAATTGGTGGATATCGATGTTGAGGAATGTTGGTGTGTTGATAATTTTGGTACGGAAATACCCAAATCACGCGGCTTTAACTTAACCGATGCAGATTGTGCAAATGTGCGAGAATCTATTGACTGTTTAGATCTAACCTGTCGCATGGGTTGTGAGTATGGTTTTACCTTGGACCCCAATACGCGTTGTCCCGCCTGTCAATGCCGTGATCCGTGCGATAGTGTCGTTTGTGGCGACGGAAAGGAGTGTCGTATTGTCGATGTCTCTTGTGACGAAGAGTACTGCCCGCCAGTGCCGGCATGCTTACCACGAAAGCCAGGACAATGTCCATTCCTTGTGCCACCAGGTCCAGATAATCTCGATGCCAATACATGTGCTTATGAATGTCGTACAGACTCACATTGTGAGGGGCATAAACGTTGTTGTTCGAATGGTTGCGGCACTCAATGTGTTTTACCGCAAATGAAAACAGCTTGTCAGCATCTGCACACGATACAAATGCATCAGGCCTCCGAACTGGGAATACCAGCAATGAAAATGCATGTTGCACAATGTGATGGACGTACCGGCAAATGGAATCAAGTTCAATGCTCACCCAATGGTTACTGTTGGTGTGTTGACGAGAAGGGCTGGGTTTTGGGTGGCACACGCATCAAAGGATCAACGCCGATTTGTGAGATAAACTCAACATTTGCTTGTGCGCAATTGTCGTGTAATAAAACGTGTGAAGCGGGCTATAAGATGGATAAAAATGGTTGTCCCATGTGTGAATGTAGAGATTTTTGTGATGAGATCAGCTGTTCGAATGGCGAGGAATGTCAATTGATCAATGTAGAGTGTATTGATGAGCCGTGCCCGGAAATGCCTATTTGTGTGCCACGCAGAGTCTCAGTTTGTCCAGAGGGCAATCCACTGAAACAAGGCGATCTTGAGGTGAGTTGTGGACCACACAACGACAACGAGGCTTGTCCCACCACACACACATGCCAGTTGAATCCTGTGACACATCGTGGCGTCTGCTGTTCAAAGACAAGTATGTATGAAATAAATGTCATTCTGTGTGTCTGTCTAAAAGATTTGAACTAAAATTAGTGGGCCTCGTTAAACTTGACCAGCTTGTTTTTAGAAAATAGTCTGAGGGGCAAATACAAAATGTTCTTTTAAAAACTTGTGTTTAAATATTATTTTTCAGGAGATGTTTGCTTTGAGTCCATGGATAATGCATGTCTGGCAAACCTGCATTCCCAACGTAATGTCACTCGCTATCGCTTCAGCCCGAAGTCAAACAGATGCTTAACGGTCACCATCGACCTGGATGCGAACAAATGTCAAACAAAAAATCTATTCCACAGTGAACTAGCTTGCAATTCCGTATGCCCAGGTGAGTCATAGTCTATAGAAATCTGTTATAAAAATTGGCTTATATCACCTTTTCTACTAACATAATTTATGTTGCTTTCAGTTTTAACGTCATGTGAGCGTTTGAAATTGAAAAATAATTTGGCTGCCCAACATAGTGGTTACACATCTGTTTGGTTTCAACCACGCTGCGATCCCATCACCGGCCATTGGAGTCCTGTACAATGCCTAGGTGCACAGCCATCTCTACGTAAGGAATCAGCAAATGATTTGGGTCGTGCGTCCAAACAACGTCCCACCAAAGCATCTTCTTCGTCTGGCGTCTGCTGGTGTGCGGACAAGAAGGGTGCACCGCTCAAAGGTACATTGACACGTGATGTTGAACCTGTTTGCAACAGTCGCCAAGGACGTCAGGGTAAAGCTTTCAATGTTGACGACCAGCTAATGGAAGAGGTAATCAGACAAATGACAACAGTAGTGGACATCGAAGAATATGAGTTGGAGGAAAGAGATGTAAGTACACAAGATGCTAACCTCAGAATCAACACTTATAGTAATAGAAACGGTGTTGGAAGAAGTTTGGATGACAGTATGGCCGTCGAAAGTGAATATTACGAAACACCAATTGGTCTTAAAGCAAAAACCTCGGCTATTCCGAACACTGCCGCCGAAGCCTACGTTACCGAACACATACTTGCTTTAGCCAATTCATTGTTGGACTCGCAGCTAAGCATTGAAGCATTAAAACCGATGCCTATAGAAACGACACGCTGTCGTGCTTTGGCCGAAACTGCGTCGTTTTCCGTATATTGCGATGAAAGTGGCGCATTTTTACCAACGCAATGTAATAGTAAAACCTGTTGGTGTGTTGATGCCGCCGGCAATCAATTAGATACATCCCACATGTTCCGTCCAGGCACTAATCACTGCCCAGAGACGCCAATCGCTTCGGTAGCAATTGAATTGCATATGGTTAATCGCACCAACAGAAATATACGCAATGCTTACGACACCATTCGCAGAGAGCTTTATCAATTGCTTGGCGATGCGGTAGAAAATCTACGTGTACAGGAAAATTTTGACGGTTCCGTTATTGTACGCTTCGAACTGCATAATGAGGCGAAAATCGATTTAGCCTTCGCCATTGAATCAGCTATAAATGCCAATCGTTTCAATCTGGTCGGCGGCCATTTTACACCCGACATCTCACGTTCCCATTTCATACATCGCAGCGTGAGCTCACCTGTTACCGCTGCCGTGCCACATGAGAGTACCATACAAGTGGTTCTATTTATTATGGCGACCAGTTCGGCTTTTCTAGTCAGCATCTTCGTCGTCTATGTCATGCTGAAACGAGGCAAACGCACAAAAGTTCTAACGGATCATTATGGTTATCCCGTTTATCCAGATGAAGCGTCTAGCAAAACTGTGGTGGGTGGAGATAAGGCAGTAGATTTTACCGCGCCAATATTTGTACTGAGTTCACACGAACATGATGCGGAGAACTCGCCGAAATAAGAGGCATTATAGTTTTTTAAGAAAAATAAATTTGATATATTGTTTTCGAGTATTTTTGGTTCCCTTGAGGGCCCTACAGAAGTGCTTTGAATATGTATGTAGACAATCTTTGTATTTTTTTGTTTACCGAAAATTAATTTCTTTAAGTTAATATGTAAGTAAGCATTGTTTAATTATTTTCTTGTAGATAAAACTGTGTAACGGCATATTTGGGGAGTGGTTTCCATATGCAAATCTCTTTTAAATCTTTCTTTTATCTAATGCATGTTATATATATTTATATTTGAGCATATATGTATGTATACATACATACATATATACGAAGAAGTAATATTAGAGTAAAATTTTTTCAATTGTAAATATATTCATTTATACATTATTTACTTTGTTATGCGATATCACAAACATACATGCATATGTACATATTATTTGTTGTTTTATTATATGTAACGGTATTTAAATTTATTTATTTATAAATTACTGATAATTTAAATATATTTATATATATTTTTAAGATTTTTGAAATAAAAACTAAATAAATGTTGCATGAACAAAATTGTGGTTTTTCGTTTGGGATGCGCTTCTCCTCCTTAAATTATTAGGCCGTATTAGCCGTGTGGTTAGCAGTGCGTACTACCACATGGAGGGTAACGGGTTTGATTCCTGGCCAGACCAACACTCAAAATTATAGAAAACTAGCTGACCTGGCCACACGTTGTTGTGGCCTTTTATATTTTCTCCAATTTCCAAATGGCGCTGCAAAGGCCCAGTAAAGTTTTAATTAGGAAATTTCTAAATCAAAATTTAATTTTATTTTATTATTTTGTAATATTGATCTGGCTACACGTATTTGTAAGTATGTACGTTTCGCTAGCTCACAACTTAAAGTCTTTCACGAAAATGTCAATATGAAAGTTTCAAAATAAAACGAACGCAGCGAAAAAATACACATGGACCTATGCTTACATCCAAATTATCCTAATTTTTGGCTGCCTGTCAGTGATCCCTTTCCTGTAAAGAAATATTTCAAGCAAATTGAACTTTTTTCTTGATCCATAGTCCATTTAGACATACATATCATCTAAAATTTTAACCCAATCGAAGCATAAATCAAATTTTTTCTTAATTAAATCGGTCCGCAGCCTGAAAATCATCATTTACGTAAGTCGGACCATAAATAAGATTTCGAATAGGTCGATCCATAGTCTACTTTCCGAAGAGGAAAGTAGTGTTCCTGCTAATTTATGCAAAAGGTACCTATGTACATATGTATGTACCAATAAAAACAATCCTTGATGCAGATTATACATATATCAATCTAAAATTTCTTATCAATCTATGCAGAACTTTTTGAGTTTTTGAAGCGTACACAAACCACAAATTATTCATGAACAGCCATTACATTCACCTACATAAATTGACAGTTTGGTATGGTTGTTGGTGGAATCATCGGTCCGTACTTCTTTCGAAATGAAGCTGGTAGCACCGTTACTGTCAATGGAGAGCGGTATAAATCGATGATAACCAACTTTTTGTGGCAACGATTGGAAGAAGTTGATCTTAACAATAAGACGGGGCTTGTGTCACACAACACGTGCAACAACCGAATTATTGCGAGAAAGGTTTGGAGATTCGATTATTTCAAGAAATTGTGACATTGAATGGCCTCCAAGAAGTTGTGATTTAAAACTATTAGACTACTTCTTGTGGGGTTATTTGAAGTCATTTGTCGCTATTCATGACATACCACTTGATTTAGTGGAAAAATCGCTCAAAAAATGGGTTAATCGAACTCGTTCCTGCAAAAGAAGCCGTGGAGGCCATTTGAATGATGTTCTATTCAGAACTTAATTGTATCGATTGAACTTCACATTAAATAAAAACATTTGAATTTCCTTAACAATTAGTGTGTTTTTTTAAAGAAATCATAGCACTCTTATTGGAAAACCCTGTATACATAAATAGATAAATTTGTTAAAATTAATTCTGTTTACGTTCGCCTCCCGGCATGCAATGTCAACCCCTCCGAATGTATTTCTGACTTCAAATAAAAGGCTTCTGATAAACATCTATAAGCCGTTCGGAGGCGGTTTAGAATAAATGGCAGGTCTGTCACTCCATTTGTTGGAAAAGCATTAAGACGCATACCACAGATGATGAGGGAGGAGCTTCGCCGAAAATCGCTTTAGCGCCTACAATGCACCAATTATAAATATTAAGACAAAATATTACGCCAACAGTTGCTAATTTAGACCTAGTAGGATATCGAAAAGTAAAGTCCTTTCTCGACTAACCAAGATGAGGCTCCTCATTATTCCTATATATGTTATATGTTTCGAAGAAAAGGCTTTTTGAATCTTCGCGTAATAGCCAAATATGGCGACTTTGACGTAGTACAGCGAGTCAGGGGTTAGAAATTCAAGAATTTACCTGTGGATAGGAACGACCTGGATTTTTATCCGGCCAAGGGCTGTCACTTCCGTTACATTCCCCTAAAACTACTTTGGGAAACATTTTAGTGATTGCAACAGCCACAACAGCGTGGACGAAGCAAGATCCCTCACTCCGTTTGTCAGATCAGATGAAAATTGAACTGGACTTACTTTGAATTGCTGGCGTGAAAACGGTAAAAGAACTGATGAGCCATTGTTAAATCGATTATAATCGGGCATGCGGTGCCTATTAAGAACTAAAAGTTTACAAAGGGCTGTCCTATTTTAAGCAACAACGTCTATTTGTTCAACATGTGCTACCGGGCAGTGATTTGGACATTTTATTATAGTTTTAATACAAATCTCTCGTTACATTACATACAAGCCTGAATAAAGGAAAGAGCTTAAAATGATCATTATAAGAGCGTGGAGTTACACTATATATATATATATATTTGGCGCTTTGTAACCGCTGAAGCGATTTTCGGCCGAGCTCCTCCTCCAATTTGTGGTTTTGCGTCTTGATGTTTTTACCAACAAATGGAGGGACCTACAGTTTATTCTAAGCCGCCTCCGAACGGCTGATGGATTTTTATGAGGAGCTTTATTTCATGCCAGAAATACGCTCGGAGGGCTTGACATTCCCTGCCGAGGGGCGACCGCAATTAGAAAATTTTTTTCTATCATTTTGGATGTTGGTCGAACCCAGGCCTTCCGAATGTCAGTACGCAATGCTAACCACTCGGCTATCGCGGCCGCGTGGAGTTACACTAGCTTTCATAAGTAAGAGAATTGCTCAATGTAGAAGCTGAACAGCTTGTGAAGAATATGTGATATTTGTGAAGCTATTGTTTTTTGAAAGCAGCAGTGAACCGCAAAATTGTGTAAAGGGCTCGATTTAGGTTTGTCGGCTGTAGTGGATACTATTATTGCTCAAGCTTCCTTTTATAATTTTTTGACAATTAGTGTAGCGATGTCAGGAACATAACCTAAATAAATCGCTGGCTGTCGAAAATTTAATTTAATATTCGTATTATGCAATGCCGAAAATTTCGTTAAGGGATTGGGCCACTCTAAAGGGCCACAAAATAGGCCTTTTCTAGATTTTTTTTGGGAAAACTATTAAATAAATCTGATTTTTGGCAAAAGGCATTTATTATACATACATATAATTAACTGCTAATAACTATTTTTTAAGAAAAATTAGTTTAAAAATGGCAGCTATACAGCGTTCTCCATGGGATGTCTCCATTTTTTCAGGAACCACGGCCGGTCACACAGCTCCTGTAATTGTTTTATTTTAACAAGTTGTTGAACGTTTTCCGCTTGTAAATAGCAATAGCTACAGAAGTATGTACGTACGATTTTTTCAATATAAGCATTTTTGACAAAATGGCGGATCTCTAAAGGAAAAAGTAACAATTTGGAATAAAAATTTTTTTCGAAATTTATTAAAAAAAAACTGCAAAATAAAAAAAATCCTACGATCTTCTGTAGATAATATATTTCTGAAGATGTCAAAATTTCAAGTGAATCAGTTGTAAATTTTTTGAGTTATGTTTCCGGCCAACTTGAAAAAAGCAATTTTGAGATAAACGCGTATAAAGTTTTGAGTATGCCTTACTGACTGAAACAGACGCTTCAACTAGAGAACGAAAATGGGGCATTTAGAAATTTTTATCTGTCATAGTCTTTCGGGATAACATTTTTGAGACCATATATATCATTCGAAAGACAAAAATCCATTTTCCGAAAATTCAATAGTGGCCTAACCACTTAAGTATCGAGTTCTCAGTCGTTGAGAAAATTGCTTCAGAAGCGGAAAAAAAATGATGAAAGTAAATATTATACTATTTACCATTTGTTATTTATTTATATCTGCTAATTATGTTTCTAAAAAGCAATAGATGCATAATATTTATTAGATAAAATAATATTTATTTAGGTATAATAAATTTATATTACAATAATTTGGCTTTTTAGTGTACAAAGCTCGTAAATCTCTCTGAGCATTTGCGAAAAACATTTTTTTTCGTTTGTTTTGTAAAAATTCTTAATAATATTGACAAAATTTTATTTCAAAATGCTTCATAAAATGTTAGTCAATTTTCAAATATTTAATACAGCTTTACAGTAAATATGTAAGTATTATCTTTGCTGTAGAATTTTAGTTTTCTTTCAATTCAAACGAATTCAAAATTCTTTATTACTATATACATATACATATATATATATTGTTTTTGTAAACTTCATTCTTATTTCATAATACTTAATACATATACATATTTGGACTGAAAAAAGGTTTTAAGTGATTGTATTTGTGGGTAATATCCTGTTAAAAACATGGTGCAATGTTATGTTTATAATGTATGTATGTAATATGTTTGTAAGAATGCTAATAACGGCTGTAGTGCATATTTGAAATGTTCAACCAATATAAAGAAATCTTTATTCTTTCCATTCTAAACTTATTTTATATGTATGCATATGAGTATGAATATTTCGAATGTTTGATGGTAAATATCTAACGAAGAGGTAAGTTAATCCTCAATTAAAAAGTATTAATGCTAAAATCAGTTTATGAACGCCGTTCCCCAAAAATCATGGGATTAGCAATAGATTGTTATCAGTGGCAGAGCCAAGATCTTATTCATTGGTAGTATATTTGGTTTCTATTTTCTATGTGCCACACTATATATTTCTTGTACATTGTGCTTCTTCTTCTAATATATGAAGTTCACTTATTACAAAGAGGATTAAATGAATTGGTAAACTTGAAATGACAGGAAGTGCTCAAATATTTAACTGATAATGTGCGACGTGATAAAGTAATGAAAAAATTCAAATGTTTCACAACTTTTTAAATTACCTTGTACTTAAATTTACAAAATAATTTTGTAAGAAAATAAGATATACGTACGAAAGATATTTTAGAGTCAAAATAAATTAAATGAAGACATTATTTTACGTATAACTCTCTGTATATAATAGATGTAATTTAATATACATTCATACAATCATTAGGCAATTACTTCTTATTTTGATTATTAGCATTGTTGTTCACACTAACGCCTCTGCCACTTGTTGCTGTACCATTACCTGTATTACGTTGGGGAAATCCACCAAAGCCTGGTATAGCTGCTCTTTGATCCTCCATTCTGCCACTTTGTACCTTCATTATCAATGAGAAAAAGTCCTCATCGGGCACAGTCGTACCACCAGCGTTATTGTTGCCACCAACTCCTCCAGCACCAGAACGACCACTTGGTGCTTCTGGTTGAATTGGTGCCTCAGCGTCCATGGTAATATTGGCTCTCGGCAATTCTGAGCGTTGTTCCTCTAAACGTGATCCCTGGCATCGCACCAACATATCTAAGAAATCATCATCCGGTTGCTGAGTAGTTGTTGCACTACGTGCTAACTGGCCATGACCGGTGTTGCCACTGGAAGCGGCATTAACATTATTGAACGACTTAACGCTAACAGCAATGTTGCCATCTGCGCCACTGCCACTCGATATGGAATTTTGTTGTGTTAAAGGCTTCCGAGTAGCACCCGTACTAGAGGTTAGCAAAGGTGGTGCGCCTGCCAATGGCATTGACGTATTTGGTGGATTTTTAGAAATTTTAATTGAGCATCTCTGATCATCCATTCGCTTAGATTGGGAGCGCGATAAAAGATCGAAGAAGTCTTCGTCTTGAACTTTGGGCTTCGCACCAAGTCCCTTTGGAATGTACTTTTCATCGCCATCACTAACTTGATGTGCGTGCTTGCCATCTGGAGTGATTTTAATTAAATCTAACTGTTCCATACTTTGCCGTCTTACCCGAACCTTTACAAAAATTTGGACAAATTTAAAGCTAGAAAAAACCATGAGTACTTAATTTGTTTACTTACCATACGACCCTGTGAACTACCTGAGCTATCAGACCTTTGTTCATTGCCTACTGAAACATCTGATCCAATTGAACGTTCTTCGCAACAAATTGGTGAATCTGGCAGGCCGAGTAACTTGCGTAAGTCAGATATATTAACCCTGGCTGTGCTTTCGCCAACAGGATCTTGTAATTCAACGGCTAGGTTTAGATGTGCTTCCGCATACAAAAGTGCTTTTTCGTGATTTCCTATGGCCGAGTGTGCATTACCAAGAGACCAACAAGCACGCGCTTCTCCAACTCGGTCACCCAATTCTTGTGCAATGGCTAAATGGCGATGATGGTATTCTATAGCTGTTAAAAACTCTCTAAGCAGTGTGTAGGTATTTCCAAGACTGTAACAAGCTTGCGCCTCAACTTCGCGTTCTCCAAGTTCAATTGCCAATGATAATGTTCGTTTGTAATGTTCGGCCGCTTCCTCAAATTGTCCCAAAAATATATGAGAGTTGCCCAAATTACTATTCGCACGACGTTCAGCTGAACGATCGCCGAATTCACGAGCAATACATAGCCTTTCTTGGTGATGCTCAATAGCAGCTTGGAAATTGCCTTTGATTATTAGTATTCAATAATAATAAATTAGTCTTTGATAATAGCAAAAAAAAAATATAAAAAAATAAAATAAAATAAATAAATAAACTTACCAAGTAAATAATAGGTATTGCCCAAATTTCCACAAGCTCTGCCCTGAGCACTACGATCGCCCAATTCTCTCATAAGTTTCAAATTTTCTTGATAAAACTCAACAGCTTTACTCAGAGCTTCACGGACATCATCGCCATAATCGCCTGGATTACCCTGACCCATATGTTTTCCTTTAGCATGATACACGTTACCCAAATTGTATAGAGCACGCCCTTCGGATAGCTTATCTCCAAGTTGCCGGGCTAATGTCAAATGGCGATCGCAACACATAGCTGCTTCATTAAAACGGCCCATAACTTTTAAGGTGTTTCCTAAATTTCCCGATGACTTGGCCTCGCCCAATTTGTCATTCATGCTACGCGCTAGTGTGAGATCAAGTTTGTGATACTGCATGGCTTTTGCATAATCGCCTAAATAGAAATATGCATTGCCCAACTGAGAGTATATTGCGGATAAAGTGCGAAGATCGTTTGTACCCGCTTGAATGGCTGCTTGGAAGAATGCCACACCTGAGCGACAATCACCAGATTTACAAAGTCGTTCACCTTCTAGTGCAAGTTCCAAGCACATGCTCGAACTTCCATCTGAAGCACCCGCACCCTGATCCAAGCTCGCACCACCAGCAGCGCTTGACACATTTTCTGCGGAAGCTGATAAAGAAGACATGGCCCGTCCTTGCAGCTACTTCAATTTAAAAAGGTTTTACACAGCTAAGTGATTTTTAAATTTAACTCTATTTTAAGGATCTATGTTTCTATTATCATTATTTTAGCGCTTTTATAATATAATCACAAAACCACGGAACGAATCTTCTTTTCTAAAGTAATGAATTAATTTCACTTTACTAAAATTTTCGATATCACTTGTATTGAAATTTTACAAAGAAATTATTCATGGCTATGGTGTATAACTTTACGTATTCGAGGTAAATTTTCAGGGTTGCATTCCCGTTTCCGTTTCTCAGTTTATTCAAAATGTGTGTTATTACTTCCACGTTCTGGCTACCAAATAAAAGTCGTCGTCTAATTTTGTATTGTGATTGGGAAGTTTTTAAGAACATATTTTTTTTATATATATTTTTATAACGCCAACTTATTTGATTTTTCTAGCCATCTTTTTTTCACCACAAGATGGCCGCCAGAGTAGCTCAATTTGTTGACGCAATTCACCAGAGACAATTGTCACAGTGCTCACAAATGACGAAAGTAGCTCAATGTGTTCCATTTCTGAATCAGAGTGAACGAAAGGAAAAAAAATTTGTAGAAGCAATCCAAGGCGCTGTCCACAATTTCGTGTAAATTATTGCGTTGAAGGTAAAAGACTTTATTAAAATAGTAAAACTTATTAAATAAATCTTTTTTGCTAATCAAATTTGGTGAAATTGATTGCGTTTTCCCTTTAAATCGGATGTGAAAATGAATTGAAACTGCTGAAAATTGTGCTAACGAGGAGAAAAATGCGAAGAAATTTTATCGGGAAGAAAAAGGTGTTCAGAGTTGCTCGGTCTACTTCGCCTCGTTGTTGTTGCTGTGGTTAGCTCGGTAGCAGAGATAGTGTCGCTTTCGATTTTGTCGTGAGTGCAAAGGATTTTGTGAGAATCGAAGAAATCGAATTAAAGCTATCTGCAAGCAATTAATAAACTAATACAAATAGTGGTATATAAAACAATTGAAAAAGAAAAAATATAAGTTAGCTTATAGGAGAAGGATAAAAACCCTTTGGTTTATATCAAATAGTAATTAACGTCGCCAACAATGCCGCTTTAAAAATTCGTTCGGGCGTTTTGACATTTGATGACATTTGCGCAGCAAAAGCGAACGTTTGGGTATTTGCTCAAAGTGTATAGTGGTTAAATTTAAGTGACCAAGAAGGAATCAGCGAAAAGGAGAAAATCAATCATTTACTTTTTCAAACAGGTATTATTGAATTGAAAAGCATCAAAATTTTGGAAAAAGCTATGAAAAATATACCACATTGGTTTTTATAAAATTTCAGCTGAAGGTACTATGAATAACCTTAAACAAATTGATTTTTTTGTGTGAATGTAAATAACTTTATAGCAGCTGGAAACAAATTAAATTTATTAAACTAGTTAAAGGGCACTGACCGTTAGTAAGCAATAGTAATCATTACACAAATATTTTTAGGCACTAAGTTGTTTTAGGGAAATCCCTGAAAAGGGCTTCTATGATATTTATGCATTAATTGGCTCGAACTTTGGAGCTTATTAACAACACGGGTACCTTTTAAGAATAATATTAATGCCAGTAACTGTATCAATATGTTTCATATTACTCGTAACTTACCAGCTTTATTTACAAAAGTTTTGTTTTTAAACGTCAATAAATAGAAAGTCGTTTATCTTTCTAGCTATACTAGTTTGTATTACCATAAGCCACCAAGAGAAAACGACAAAAACACTTGTGAAACAGAAATTTTTATAATAAAGGAACCCACCCTTTCCTTTAGCACAGACTTAGAAAGAAAAAAATACTAATTGAAAAAGGGTTATGTAAGGCTTCTAGATACCATAAATTGAACTGAAAGTAAACATAAATATCAAAATATATATTATTGATAATTTCAGCAGCTTTAATGAATTAGATTATTATATGTTCAAGTTAATAGATGTACTGGCATTATAAATGGTTCCCTCACGTTGACACAAAAACTGTAGAAATTCAAATTTTTTGTATATGTTTCAATTTATCGCACATATACAAAAAATTTGAATTTCTACAGTTTTTGTGTCAACGTGAGAGAACCATTTATAATTATATTGCATATAAAATATTTCTAAATAACATACATATGTATGTACCCACGACATATGTACAGTACATACGTACATATACATCATGGTATCTACGAGTGGGATATGTGTATAGCATGTTACAACAATTGAATAACATTTGTTGAGTTTGGGTAACTCATTCAATTTACAATTATTATTTGTAATTAAGAAACTATGTTATATGTAATTAAGCAACTTTTTAGAAATAATTTATTTTACTATTATTCTTATAAGAAATTTAATGGGATTATGACGAAGTAAAAAATAGTGAAAAGAATCTGCCTACACAGATAAATGAATACTCAAAGAAATGTTCAGTGAAAACGCATAGATTATGGTGGATTATAATTGTAGGATAATATTCAGTTGAAATTTTATTATAAATGGAACCGAAAAGAAGGTTTACTGGCCAAGCCAAAATCTAAAGAAAAAAAAATTGATTTAAGTTCGAGCATGAAAACCTAAACCATGATACATGCACTCAGTTTTAATCGTTTCAAATAAGTTTTAGTATGTTTCCTTTGAAACTTAATTTTCATAAAACTTCCATATATATGGTGGTTTGAAAAAGAAACTCGCGTAGTAAAATTTTTTAATCTTAACACAATTTTATTGAATGAAAGATGGTGAAAAAACAATGTCAGCAAAATATGATTCTTCATTTTTTGTATCATGGTTTAAAACCTTAAGAAATGTACAAGTTTTTTCCAAAAATTCACTCGCTAATTAATAAAAAAAATGCCGATCAGGCAACATTAGAATGATATCCTAACTAAAGAACGAGTTGAAAAAAGAATTGAAACTAGTAATTTTTATTTTGTGTTTGTACATCTTGTGCAGTTTTCTGTCGTCAGTGTCGGCTGGAAATGTAGAAGGAGAAAGAAGAATTTATTAAACGAGCGAAAAGGCCTCATAACACATGTGCGGAACGAAAAAATTAAATTGATTCCCTGCCGTTGTCGTCATTGTCGGTAAAACAGTGGAGAGCAAATATCTTTTATATATAATAGAGAAAATTTATAATAACTTTTTTTTATTAACTGTATCGAAAATCTGCAAACTTTAAATTTTTTAATATACTCAGCGCAAATTAAAAAAAAATATTCCAGGGGAGCTGACCCAAGTGAATTTTCATTCATAGCAGTACACATACACAAAGTGAAGTTGAAAAGCAGCTTTTGTAAAAATTACAAGTGTATTTTTGGACGGATAATGCTTTGAAGTTTATCAATATCAAATATTAATATTAAATGTTTATCCACATAGTCATTCTTTTGCTTAAATTGAGTTTAATTATTTTTAGATTATTGATTATGTAGCATTTTTCATGTTTCTACGTCTTTCGTTTCGTCATTTTACTTTCATTCGTGAGCACGTATCATGTGAAGGCACGTGTATTAGTGTTCGTAGATGGGCTAGTATGTGTACGTGATTTATTTCGATACGAGAATTATTAAAATTTCTCAAAAAAATATTAAAATAAACTATAAATTTGATTGATATAAAATAACTAGATTTGAAGGATTCGTAAAATTTCCACAAAAAAAAAATATATATACATATATATTAGTTACACTATAAATTATTTTAAAATTTTTTATATATACCAGTCATGAAAATTCAAGAATTTCTGATTAGTTATATTTGATATCTTATAAATTTTAGAGCAGGATTAGAAAATTGAAATAAAATATGTTTTTTTTGTGCTACCAATACACTGCTAAATAACTGCTTCATAATAAAATTAAAGAAATATAGAATTTGAGTAGATTTGTATGTAAATTCCATTGTTACGAAATATGATGCTCTTAGATATACTATGCATTAGAAAAGTCTATTTTGTACTTTTTATTATATCTTTCTTAATTTTTAAATGGCGGTTTAAACAGTGTAAACAAATAAAGATAATTATATTTACACATTATTTTTTCGTAAAAGAATGTGAATAAAATCCGTTACACATATATTTTGCACAATTTGACGAAGTGTTATTATAAAAAATATAATATTAATATCTATTTTGAAATTTGTATTTTCGCAAGCCATGACTCCCATATCACATTGTTATGTGTCTCGCGTTTTGGGCATACAAATATGTGCGTATTTTCTTATATATGTATGTATAGACATGTAGTTATATATCACTATGAAATTGTTAAAATTGTAATCTTATCACTTATACCGACATTTTGGTATCATTTTCAAATAATTTAAATTAACACCACATTAATAATGCATTTAAGAGATAGTAACTTGCGCTGAATGCGCTATTCACCCAGAGGGAGGGGCTGTATGCAATCACAGGAGAAGAAATGATTTAAAATGATATTTCCATTGTTATTGATGAACTATTAAATGAAAGACTTATTGGTTAAATATCGCTTTCCAAAACAATTAATTATCATATCAAATTTTTCATTACAGTTAACTGTGATTAAATTTATCATCGTTATGGTTTCTAGTGCTCTATTTAGCTGAAAAGGATAACAAATTTGTCCCCTGGATCAATATTTGAATATATTAGACAATGTCAGCAATAAAGTTGTGTTGACGTTGTCGAAATTTATATTATTATCACAAGGACACACGGACACTTCAGATCCGGTTCAAAAAAGTAAGTTAATACTAAACAGGATATTTGCATGTAACACGAGCAATTAAAATAATTTGATTTATTTTAGGTTAGCGTGTGTCCAAGTAAAAACCATAAATATAACTATAGGCAAACGAAAATTGCACATACGATACTTTCATAACGTAAAAATTAAAACTTAATCAATGCAATAATAAATTAGCATAAAGCTTCAATAGAACTGCATTCAATGTGCCATTTCATCTGGAAATAAGGTTCATACTATTCCCGACATTTAGGATATAAATACATATTTAACGTAGATGCTTAAGTAAAGTATTAGATACCAAAAAAAAAAAAATAATAAAAAAATAAAAAGAAAAGAAAGCATAAAAGGATACACTACTGAAGAATTCCCTCCACTTACTCGCATCAGACAACAAAATTACTGCAAGAGCTGTTATTTATATAATTGCATTTGGGCTTAAGGTAATTAACAGGTTTAAGAAAATATATAGTTAAAACTAATCTATAATTTATCTATTCCTGTCTAGATAATCTCTATCTCATTTAACTATTATACTATAATATTTCTATTCTTAACTAAAGCTTACAGTTTGAGAACTATAATAATCAAATTTGGTTGAAAATTACTCTCCAGAACTCGAATTTATAAGATCTATAAGATTTGAGAATATTGTATCAACTGAATACTAAAAAATCAACGAATGATAGTTCAAAGGATACCATTAATAGTGATTACCAGATAGTTGCTTGTATATGCCTATAGAGAGAAAAGGAACAAAAACGGGGCATTAACAAAGCAGTGTAGAGAATCACATCTTTAAAGAAAAAAAGTAACATATGAGCGAATATCGTCATCTCTCTAAAAAAGTTACCCATTTAATATTGATTCAAGTTTTACTAGTTTTTAACTACATCTTCGTGTAAATCATATTCGCAGAAGGAGTGTGAGAACATAAGAAGGCAGTCCAACTGATTAAAAAATACAAAGCAAAAAAATGTCATCGGGAACGTTTGTTGATCGAATTGATCCATTTGCCAAACGCTCATTAAAAAAGAAAAGTAAAAAAAGTCAGGGTTCCTCACGTTATAGAAATTCTCAGGATGTGGAGCTACAACAATTGCCGCCGTTAAAAGGTAAATTAAATTTTATATATGTTAGCGCATTTTTCAAAAAATTTAAAGTTATTTTAGTAATTTAATAAAGTCTTAATAAGCCAAACATTTCAATGCCAATAATTCCATACCGACTTGTAGATTATAGTATTTTTTAACTCCTTTAAATTTGATTAATACTAAAATTAGTTTAAAAAATAAACTTATTGTAATTTTCAAATGCTAATATGGTCAAGTGGATAAAGAAGGGCGAAAAGCAATCATATTTAATATATATATTTTTTTTAATTGCAAAGCGGATTGCTCAAGTTTGGAACAAGAAGAATTATTCATTCGCAAGTTACGACAGTGCTGTGTATCCTTTGACTTTATGGATCCTGTAACGGATTTAAAGGGGAAAGAAATAAAGAGAGCTGCTCTAAATGACCTCTCCAATTATATAACACATGGCAGGGGTGTGCTTACGGAACCGGTGTATCCCGAAATTATACGAATGGTGAGTTTTACCCAGCAATTGTTTTTTGTTAAGAAGTACTAATACTAATTTATCTATTTTCCATATCTATTTTAATAGATTTCGTGTAATTTGTTCCGTACACTGCCTCCAAGTGAAAATCCTGATTTTGATCCTGAGGAAGATGATCCAACATTGGAAGCTTCATGGCCACATTTGCAATTAGTCTATGAAGTATTTCTACGTTTCTTGGAATCACAGGACTTTCAAGCGACTATAGGCAAACGTGTAATTGATCAGAAATTTGTTTTGCAGGTGAGATGGGAGTAAAATATAAATAAAAATAAGGAGCGTTTTAAGCAATTAATATCCCAAAAAAAAAAATCAAAAACACAGTAATTTGAACGCGCTTATATATCCGCGTTTAAAAAACACGGCTAATATAGTTTAAATATACCTTTTGATTTTGAGTTCAATAAAATATTTTTCTTGTGCTTTTAGAATATTTTAAATATTATAATTTTGTTTTTATTACCGAACAGCTTTTGGAGCTCTTCGATTCTGAGGATCCACGTGAACGTGATTTTTTGAAAACGGTTTTACATCGCATCTATGGAAAATTCTTAGGATTACGAGCATTTATACGAAAACAAATAAATAATATTTTTTTGCGTTTTATTTATGAAACGGAGCATTTCAATGGCGTCGGCGAATTACTAGAAATATTGGGCAGGTAACATAAAACCCACTTACATATGCACTTGAGAAGTCTCTATCTTTTTTTTAATAATTTTTGTTTCTTGCTTACAGTATCATTAATGGGTTTGCCTTGCCTCTAAAGGCTGAGCATAAACAATTTCTTGTGAAGGTGCTGTTGCCTCTGCACAAAGTGAAATGTCTTGGGTTATATCACGCTCAATTGGCATATTGCATCGTACAGTTTCTTGAAAAGGATCCATACCTAACTGAACCGGTCGTACGTGGTTTGCTTAAATTTTGGCCAAAAACATGTTCACAAAAAGAGGTTATGTTTTTGGGTGAAATCGAAGAGATATTGGATGTCATCGATCCTCCACAATTTGTAAAAATACAGGAGCCATTATTTCGACAGATCGCCAAATGTGTGTCAAGTCCGCATTTTCAAGTGAGTAATAAACCATTGATAGTATCATAGAACATGGGCTAATAGTATTAAATTTTTTAATCGCTTAAATTATACAGGTTGCTGAGCGCGCCCTTTTCCTATGGAATAATGAATATGCAATGTCCTTGATCGAGGAGAATAACGCCGTCATTATGCCGATAATGTTTCCGGCGCTGTACAGAATTAGTAAAGAGCATTGGAATCAGACGATCGTTGCCTTGGTTTACAACGTGCTAAAAACATTTATGGAAATGAACTCGAAACTTTTTGATGAACTAACAGCTAGCTATAAAGCTGAGAGGCAAAAGTAAGCTCATTTTGTATATGAAAAATTCAATTTATTTTTATTAATTTATTCTTATTTTTTTTCTCAGAGAGAAGAAGCGGGAGCGTGATCGCGAAGAATTATGGAAGAAATTACATGAACTAGAAATAAATCGTGCAAAAAGCGGCAGTGCCGTAGGCGCGTCAGTGGCTAATTCGGTGCTAGGAGCTGGAGGCAGTGGCGGCAGTGCCGCCGGTTCGCAACAAATCAACTCTTATCAACAACAACAATCGAATGCTACCTTGGTAAACAGTGGAAGCGGTGGCGGTTCTGGTGACAACAATCCTGCATTGCTTAGCGGCGGTGCACAAAGTGGCGGTACCTCAGCAAATCCTGGCGGTACGAATGCTTTTGCCAAAGCCAAAGCGGAAAAGGCAGATAATTAAACAATGAGGCGACGATCAATTGTAAGAAAGAAGTAAAAAGAAGAAGAAACAAAACACATAAACTTAATAATAATAATAATTTAGTGGAGTCCAAAAACTTTAAAAGAATTATTGGTGTTGTTAGTCAATAAAGAAGCTTGACATTTGTGTGTCTACAACCCAGTGTAAGCCACAAAACGAGGAGAAGAAAATATTATTAAGTAAACTTGAAGTCCCTATCGAAGTTAAAAAAAATGTAAGAAAAAAAAAAATAAAGCACTACACCAACATGATCAAAGTAAAATCGTTTCATCACCATAATATTATAACCGGCAACATTACCTTGATATCTGATCAGTAATAGAATAAGAGGATGAAGCTAAATGTTGATAATAATAAAAGAATAAAATAAATAATTAGCTGGTATTAAGAGCATCGGAGTATGGATGAACAGTGGAGAGGCAGTATACTTACAACTGGGATCGTGGTATTACATAAAACAAAAGGAAAGCGTATGAAAAGCATAAATATTAAAATTATATTATGAATATAAAACACCTATTATTTTACGATTAAAAAAAGAATACTAAATATAAAATAAAATAATATAATTATTAAAGTATATGAGGAGGATGAAAATGCAAATAATAAACATTACATAGTGAAGAAATGTTAGAAATTGTAAATTAACTAATGTAGTACAGCGAGTCTTTCTCTTTAGAACAATACTAGCACACATACATACATACAACAACAACTAACAACCAGAAAACACTCCTTGCTACTCATTCTACACGATCTTCGTACAATGAACTACTGGCGTTAGAAAAAAATTGAACATAGGCTAAAAACTGCAACACTCATGCTTTGAATAAATCTTCATTTACTAATACATTTATACTAAAACGCTTTCTGTTAGCTTCAGTCAAAAGTGAGAAAAAGGTTAATAATAAGTAACCTTGAAGTTTATAATACCATAGTTTGTTTTAATAAGACATTTTTTTTTATTAATTTTATTTTGAGAAAAAACTTTATTTTTTCCCCAACGGTTTCTGTGCAAAATAGTATATTGCTTGGATATATATATATATGCGTATGTGTAATCTTTAGTACATTAACAATAAAATTGAAGGGATATTTATTACGTATAAATAACAGATGAATTATTTTTTACTGAAACAGCAGAATATTATGTAGTAGAAGAAGAAATACATAAGTACTGACATCTACAGTATTCAATAGTTTAAAAAGTGCTTTCAAAAGCATACAAAAAGGTAAAAAAAAAAAAAATGACGCAAAATTAATAAAAATTTATGCATTTTACATACAATTTGATACCAATCACTACATCGTTACTGAATCAGAAACTTTTTGTTTAGTATGTTACGAATCCCAGTAGCAAAACGAGCAAATAAAATATGTGCGTATATAAAAGGTTTGCATATTATGATTAACCATTGTTGATGAGCCGCTGCCGTAAAGATTTTATGTGTGACCGATTCCAGTTGCGAACGACTGTTAGAAATTATAATACAATAACATAATAGTGATCCATACGCAAAAGCTTACACAATTTAGAAGAAAAAAAATTAATAACTCAAGCATACTCAAGTGGACAGCTAAAAATTTATTGTGTGGTTGCGTGCGTGTGTGTTTTGTTGATATGATTGTAATAAATTTGGTAAAGCCTATAACTGCGCTGACAAGATAAAAAGCGTAGCAAAAACTTATCTGAATGTCAAAAGGAAATAATTAAATTGAAAGAAAATGAAGAAGTAATAAAGAATAAAATGTTATATCTCACCTTTTTGCATTCATACGTATATATGTACATATTCATACATGCATTCGCACCTACAATTTTAAATATTAGTAACAAATTACATACATACAAACACAATTATATACATACATACATTATGTATGGGGTAGCGTACGTGCCAATCTCTAAGAAAAACGGCTGAGTATGCTTACTAATATTTTTATTTGTTTGTTCATTTTTCGATTTTTTTTTTGGTGATTTAAAAACATTTTTTTTTAGTTAAACAAGGCAGTTAGAAGTTTTCCAGCACAATAAGTTCCATACCTTCATATATGTACACACATATGTATATAAGAGTGTGGTTAGTAATTTCTCTTGAGTTCCCGCCAAATAAATCATTTCGTTGTGCGGAATTGTAATTTTTATAAATGCATACATACTTCCCTGAAAGTAATACCATAAAAAACCCTTTGCTCTACATTTAATTAAAAAAAATTCAAATTGTTTATATCTTTGCGAAGTTGTTAAATTTGAATTCATTGCATTTAAAGTGAATGTAAATGTATATTGTTTGAACGAAAATAAAATAACAGATTGTTTATATTAATTTGTGAACTAATAGTTTTCTATATACAATAAATACTACGATGTATTCACTACACTCAATCCTCCATAATGGACGCCGGCGTTTTTATTTTAAGCTAAATATTTTCAAACTTAAAATGACATTAAATTTACACAGGTGATTTTTTTTCATACAATCAAATGTTAAAAGTATGGGAAGAGAGTTATATATAAATACGTAAATACATTTCTATATTTGTTTAAGGCTTGCAATTATTTAATCTATTATATGTATTGTGATTGGATGTATTAATTGGTTCCTGCTTCAGTTAGAAGTAAAAAAATTTGATATGCACTACTCAAAAATAATAAATAATATAAAGGTTTCGTGTTTTTCTACTGCTATTTTTGTGACGATTTAGTAATATTTTATTTCTCAATTCTGTTTTCTGTGTGTTTATTTAATGTTTATCTAAATAAATTTGTACAAAATGATTGGTTGTAAATGTCGTAGTGTAAATTTTGAGAATTCCGGGCAGGCTCTTACGCTAATTGCTTAGGGTGATTTGTAAATTTTTACTGCGCTTTTATAAAAAAAATATATTTCTTTACAAATAAAACCCCAAAGCAAAGTTGGCGTGGTTATAAATTTTACAAATAAAAACATAAATACAAAAAAAGTTTTTGTGACAATATAAATATCACTCAACTTTCACATTATTATTTTATTTCTTTTAACAAATAAGCTTAAAAATAATGAAAAATCAAAATTATTATTATAATTACGTATATATGTATGTATGTATACCCTTAGTTTTGCATATTTATATAATTTAAAAAAAGTATATTCAATTTGCCCTTTCAAGTAAGAGTTTTTAAGGTTATATTTTCATTGTTGATAGTAACTGGATATCAGTTAAAAAAAATTGAACCAACAAAAAAAGCAAGAAGTAGTGAATCTAAAATTATTTTGTCATTTAATAATTATTAGCTATTCTATTATGCATTTGCTTCAATTTATGCATTAAAAATTAAAAAATCATAATAAAATGTTCCAAGTGACAGAAAGTGTTTAGACATTAATTTTCCTTGTAATGTTAGTTTTTCAGTTTAAAATACGTACATTTATAGGTAACAATACAAAAATTATTATGAATGTTTTAATTGAATAAATTTTAACCACAAATCAACGAGAATAATTTGTTTTGAAGTTTTAAACATTATTTAAATACTGTCCTATCCCATCCTGTATAACACATTTTCATGCGGCTATTAAATGTTGCATTTGGGAAAATATACTTAGGTACAGATTAACTAATGTAATTGTTTGATTATTTTCATAAATACATTCTTCATTGAATAATTTAAAATACATATTAGATTTTTTTTAGAGAATTTTCATGCTTGTATAGAAGCACACATATGTATGTAACATTAGGTAAACCGAAAGGTTTTCTATAAATTTTTTATTATTTCATAAAAAATTACACAATTATGAGAAACTTTTTTTTCCAAATTTAAATATAATATTTTCTTCCACCAAAGCTAAACACAAATATACACAAATAAAATAAAAGTTATATATGTACTAGTTTTTTGAACAAACACACTCGCACGCATAAATTGGCATAAACACATTATTATTTTGCTACGAAAAATCCTGTTATTGTTGCAATATCGTCGTGGTAAATCTACTCATATACGTATGTATGTAGCGACCCGAGAGACTACGAGGCGCTCTCATATATGTTTACATTTTTTATTAAATTATGCATAAAATAGTTGCCTGTATATACTACATACTTACATACTTCATTAATTTTCACATAATTTAATTCATAAGTTTAATACATAAAAATAAAAACAAAATAAAAATTATGTGTAGTATACGTTCACAAGCATATATATAATAAAAAAATTAGTATTTAGCATGCAAATTAAAAGAGGAAAATGTGTGAAACATTAACAAGTAAAAAAATGCATAAACGATTGCATGCTGAAGAAATTAAATTAAAACGTAAATATAGAAAATAAAAAAGATTTTGAGACTACATAAACACCTACATATATTAGGGGAAAACAAACGTATTTGTTTACAGCCAAATTCATACAACATAAATTATATCGAAAAGAGTTTCTGAGGCGCATTAATAATAAACAATTAATAAAATTAT
This sequence comes from Neoceratitis asiatica, assembly GCA_030068015.2. Classification (NCBI taxonomy): domain Eukaryota; kingdom Metazoa; phylum Arthropoda; class Insecta; order Diptera; family Tephritidae; genus Neoceratitis; species Neoceratitis asiatica. Next base: position 11,135,385 of record CM061528.1, read on the forward strand.
CTTTTATAAAGCTTACTGTTAGATAATTTTTTATTTATTTTTAAGATGAAATTATCTTTTATAAATCATACTATTTGTTTATAATTTTTTGTTTGTTTTAAGATAAAATAATTTGTGTAATTTAAGACGTATTACGTTCAAACTTTTTTAAATTTCAAGTTAAATGCAATCTTTTTTAACTACAACACATAACTTTGTACATATATAAAAATAAACACGGATTTATATATATATATATATATATATATGTTTATATATTTACCCTCAGTACTTGGTCGCCTTAAATATAATGTAAAAAAATTAATAATTAATTTAATTTACAAGAAAGAGGCTTACAGCTGAAGAGCCGAATTCTTAAGCCTAGTACACACTTTAATTGTGTGAAATGCTGAAATACATATGTATGTCTTAAACACACGACCCTTATTTGCCGATATAAAAAGTAATCACACATATTGTTTATATATGTCGTAGTAGTTAAAACAAAAATACTAATAATAATAAAAATAAAAACTAAAAGAAAAAACTAAGCTCTCCCTAGAGTTAAAAAAAAACTTAGTGACAAGCTAACGCAAATTTTTGTAAGCAAAAATAATATAAACTTAAGGCATTTAAAAAATATAGAGGAAATAGTTTATGTTTATTGGGAGAAATTTTTGCTGATAACAAATAAAATTAATGATAAACATTTGCTAAAATGTTTATTATACATAGTAACACACATACATACATACATACATACATACATACATACATACATACATACATACATACATACAAACACTTGTATGAATACCAAATCAACTAGTGAGTGCATGAATTTATGTAAAAAAGTCGGAAATGGAATGATTGATATTCACAAGATTACATTCAAAATATACCTATGTACATACTCTTTGTATGTCGCCAATATATGCATGTAGTAACTATCAGAAATGATGTTATGTATAGATAAGAAATAAAACGCTTAATCATTCGATACATAAAAATTAAAATAAAATTAAAAAAAGAAGAATGGCAAAAATCTAATAATATTAAAATATTTATATATTACATGCATTAATCCATAAATAAGTGATCATCTCCGCACTAATTTCATTAAACAAAAAGCATAAAACAAAAAAAAAACGATTACATAAGATGTCAAACTTTTTCAAGTGTAAAACCACAAGAAGGTAGTTGTAAAGGAGGAAAATGAGAAAATTAGTTCTTACTAATATAATGATATACACCTATATATATATATATATATATATATATATATATATATACAGAACACATAAATAAAAATAAGTATGTATTATATATAATATAAATATATACTAAAGTTAAAAACTAAAATAGTATTTAGTCTGTGCAGCGTAAACTGAAAGAATAACGTAATTCTCACACAAAATAAACTAGAATGTAAAACAGAACTTACATACATACATATATACATAAATGCATATATACTAGTTACATTAAAACATTACATACGTAAAATGTATGTAAGCAATTAATGAGTTCTGCATTATTAAGTCTTTTTGTTGCTACTTATTATGCACCTCTTATGCTGCATACAAGTAAAAAATAATAATAGAAAAACATGAAGTTATAAATATACACATACATGCATACATATGTATATGTTACTGTAATAATTATAATAAACTTATGTATGTATAAATAACGAATCACTTGTGCGTAATTTTAGTTTAGTTTTTAGTAAAAATATATTTGTTTTCTTTCATAAAATATTAAATATATATACATATATATATATATATATTTAGAAACTTCTTTCTGGGCTTATATGTAAAACCGCCTTTCATCCTTTCTTATTTTCTATTGATAATATTGGCATAATGAAGCATAAAAAATAGTCTTACTTTAAAAACAATTTTTATATGTATGTATACGAATATTCAATAATGTAAATTGAAAGTTTTTTTTTTTAAATTGATTCAGTTCTTTTTAAAGTGTAAGCATTATTTTGCGGAAAAATTTATATAGTAATGCATGAGTCTAACTAAATACAGTACATATATGTATAACCGAAGAATTTTCATCTTTTTCTATACATATAGAGTTTTTTGGAATCAGTATGCCTTCATTACTATTTTTTACTCACATTACGGATTTTAAATGAATTTATGTACATTTATATGAAGAAAATCAATTTGAATAGTATTTTTATTTATTTAAACATTGGTATTTGCATTTTTAGATACATTTAGACCAAAGTTATTGTTGTAATCGCAGAAAAATTTCCCAAATTGAGCTTCGGGGAATATTGCGACAGTGATAGTCCCTGGCCGGATAACAATCCGAATCGTTCCGGTATAAAGACCCGATTGACGCAGGAACTATTGGAGTTTAGTCGCCTCTTAGGACAGACCTGCCTTGCCGCGGGTAAATTCTTGAACTCGTAACCCGCAAGGGGAAGAGCTAAAAGTTCTAAGCAACTGCTGCTTAATGAAGATGTTGAAATTCAGTGCATTGAGTAGGTAGTTATAATTGTGTACTTTTTCTGAATCTCTAATGCGTGGCCATGTCGATCGAGATCTTCTTTCAATTTGTAAGGTGCATTTGGTTTTTTTTCTCCATTCAGAAGGATCTTTAGCTCTAGGGCTCCTCCGAAAGACTAATTGATTTTTATGATAATATTTTTTTAAAATACATACATATGTACTCGTAATACTATCGAAGTGCTCTACCGAAGGAAGATGGGATGTAATACATATTTGTTTCGATGTTAATCAGGTCATGATTTGAACTCAAGACCACCTCTCGTAACAAGCTATGCATTTGCATAAATTGAAAGGTAACATTCACAATCGATTAATTGATTTTTTTCAATTCTAAGTCGATAAATAAAGTATTTGGTAAGGATATGGAACCATTTGATTTAAATAAATGACTGTATTAAAAATAAATTTAATTATTTTAAGATGGTACAATAAAAGCCGACTTCGATTATTAAATTGATCAACTTTATACTTCCTACAAATTATTAAACGTGCATCATATATATATATTTTTTAATAACAAAGGTTTAATTTTTTGGGATATTTCTGAATATGCAAGTTTATTCTTACTAAAATGTAAAATATAAAAAGCACGAATTTGTTTTAAAACTAAAATGCAATATTAAAGTACATGTTTATAGTAAATGTTTATACATTTGCATTTTTTATTTCTTCTTGTAACTATAAATTAAATTCACTGTCTAAAAGGTCTACATATGTATGTACGTACTGGCAAACATTCGAGTCAGTAAGAAGCATATACATAGGTACGAGTATCTTTCCATCGTATCAGAATGCCGCCCATACCGTCAAGGTATCACTCCCAAAGTCTCTGTTATAGCAGTACCAGCATTCCCAGCGTGGTTCGTGAATCCCAATTTTTTCTGCAGCTGTCTGGGCCATCTTTGTTAAATTTTTTTCGTCAATAAAGACAATATTATGGCACTCTTCGATCCACAACTGGTAGATGTTTGAAACTTCAGAGTGTTTGCTAATTTGTCGCTTCTAAAGTTTTTGTTTAGATACCATGGAAGTATATTTAAGGAATTTATTTTCATGTATAATTTCACCGATCCCATTTCTGTCTACTTGCAGCGCCAAATGAGCCCTTATTTGTCCGCTGCTTATCGAATCCTCCCCATCTAGACGTCGAACTTGCCGTTTTTGCTGATTATCAATGTTGGTTTTCCGTCTGCTGCGTCGCGCTATACCATAAATTGGGCGTTTTTTTTATTTATTAAATTTTAGAGTACAGTTTCTATGCTGGTTTAGTGTGGTTGTAGTATAGGATTTTTTGGAATCTTTTCCATGGGTTCCTATTATTATTTCTTGCTTCTGGGTGGACAAACTAGTAGCAGAAGGCTAATAACTTAATTAAATGTATACAAGTTTGCTATAATTCAATAGAATATTCGTACAATAATTTTGTAAGAAAATTTCCAAGAATTAAGATTTTGCCGCGACGCTATTGACCAGAAACATCAGCTGAACTGATTTTGCACATTTAAATACATACATATGTATGTATTTACTACACAATACCCATTGCAGCACCGTAACGTATGTACATATGTATGACGAAATCATTCTGCAATTATTGAAATATGAAAAATTAATTATAAACATGAAATATAATTAAAAAAAAGTTCACATATAATTATTTGCAAGAGATTCGAATATATACATAGTATTCGGAATAATTTTTCCGAATTACTTTGTAACACGGTTTCTTTTGCATTTTTGAAAAGCTGCATATGTCCATATGTACATATGTATAGAGTTAAGTTTGGTAACCTCTTTTTTTTGGAAATAAATATTCTCAATCTATCCAACTTTTTGAATATTTAATCAACCAAAGTTTGAGACTTTAAATCCCAAAATGGAATAGGTTTGTACAAGGATATGTTGAATTGATAGAAATTGTTATTGTTGCAAATGATAAACATGCACATGCATGTATATGAAATTAGCGTTATTGATTTTTTTTTATTATGCCGGTTTTTTCGAGAGTTTTAAAATTTTCATCTCATAAAAACCCACTTAAAAATATTTCTCAGCGTATCTTCGAAAAAAAAAACAACAATATTTAGTTCCGAAATTGAGGTCATCTGAGTCAGTTTCTATTTACTTTTTATAGATATTTAATAAAATTGGTGTGCTTGAAGAATTTGTTTTCCCTCTACTTGCTCCTTATGAGAGGTGAAAAGTTTCTATCGATATTTCATTTCATTACCAATATGTAAATACAAGTGTTATCTATTTGCGTAATATTTAAGTGTTTGCAGTTTAGGTTCAAGTCCACACCCACTTTTACTTGCATACATATGTACATATGTACATACATGCATACATACATCAATGAACGTCAAGCATTTCATCATCATTTAGAAACTTGTATACTATAGTATAGAAAGTTGCCTAATTTGATACATACATATATTACATACAACACGATCGTTAAAGATATCGTAGGTGTTGGCGTCGTAAAACGTAAAACTACCATTATTAGCAAGTGTCACAATGTGGAAAAGGTGCGCAAATTATGTATGCACATACATACATACATATGTTTACATACATATATACATATGTACCGCTTCCCTAGATCCCGTTGTGGTGAAAATATTTATGTATGCATTTAGAATTTTCTGTTGTACATGTTTGTATGTAGTTGTATGTAGTTTTATATGTAAATGTGTTTTTACTAAAATAAAACTTAAAAAAAAGAAAAAAATAATAAAACAAAAAATCTAATAAAAAACATAGATCAATTTTCTTTTGATATGATTTTGAAATAATAAAAACTTATATACTAAAAAATAAATAAATGAATATATATATAGGTATATACGAACGAAAAATGAAAAAAAAATACCAAAAATATATAAGTTGCTGTAGCAAAGACGAAAAATGCAGAATAAAAACAAAACAAAAATATAAAAAATAGTATAAAAATAAAAAAGCAGAGCAAGAGTCTAATTTAAAGCATATTCGTAATGTTAAGAATTATTAATATTTACGCAAACAATTATTACAAATAATAATTGATATACAAGTATAGAAAGAATAAAAAAACACAAAATATATATACATATGTGAAATAATATATATATATATATATATATATATATATATATATATAAATATATACATATAATGCAAATATCCGAACAATACTAAAAGAAAATAAATCGGAATATTCAGGAAAACAAAAATTTTCTTCGAGTTATAGAAGATCAAATGAAAGCATTGTAAACAACTGGTCTATCAGGCCCAACAGCAACATACAACAAACAAAGGAAACGAGTAAAAAGTATCGAAGATAAGTAGTTGTTACCCTGTGAGCAGGAAGGGAATCGCAGCAATGGCTGATTGCAAACGGCTTTGCTGAAAGCAAAACTTTACATATAAGAGGAAATCAATCAATAATAAATATAAAAATTATTAAAAAAAAAACACACACATACACCTTAACACTTTTCTTGCGAAGTTGTATCCGGTATTTATCATAGTGTAATGGAATATCTAAGGAACTTGTTAGATATTCTTCAGGAAAGGAGATAAGCTGGTAATATAAAAAAGTATGATAGCCACTCCAAAAACTTAGTATTAAAAAAAAAAATACAAAAATCAAATTTAGTATGTGTGATCTTTATGTCGTTGTACCGCCCACTTTCATGAATCGCACGTTACCGATCTAAAAATTCTCGTGACCACTTGGTCTCTTGATCTCTTTTACACTCTCGAAAGCAAAATTCTGTTCTACTGAAAAATCGATACGTTAAAATTTTTTGATCGACTTACATAAGTATTTGAAATTCTATCATCGATTTTCGCCAGCAAAAATCAAAAATCTAGGTGGAAGTCTTAGCGGTAAAGAAGCTGCAGAGGTAACCAACACCGCAAGAAATAATATTGGAAACATTATAATACAATATAGGTTGATGGCCTGGAGACAATTCAAACAATGATATCATACCGTTTTACATCAGAAGATGTAGGATGGAAAGAAGGCAGTGGGTATGAAGTCTGCAGTGTAAAAACTGTTTATCTGCTGGGTTCCAAATCACAAATGCAGTGTCAAAAATTTTGCTGGCGTGATCTCTAAGAGTGGTACGATTAATGACAGATTCCAACCTGCTAGCTTCACGTGCACTGCGTTACATGCAAAAAATGTAGAGAAGCAGACATGAGCGCGACGTTAGAACATTTCCCCCGTTTCTGTTCTGCCTTATCTAGAACACGTCTCAGTTACACTTCACGAAGATTACTTCACCTCAAATTAGATTCTACGTCCATCTGGCGCTCAAGGCGAAGAATCGTGGAGTAGGACGTCAACACTTTTTTTTGTAAAGTGTACGAGCCTTGATATCCAGAAATATTTGCATATCATATATTTCATCGACATAGATAATATCCCTAGCGTCTACTCATACATAATAATCAGTTCAATGTTTACTTTTGCTTATTAACAATGAAATGGGGAGCTAATGAAAATCGTATTGTAGTGATTGCTTTACACAAATGTGGAAAAACTGGATGTAAAATTTATGAACTTCTCAAAAAACTTAATATTTCGAGAATGGTTGTTTACTGCGCTATTGATCCTTTTTTCCAAACGTCTGCAGTTGATGAAGGAGAAGTGATCATCTTCATGGTTCAAGCCAATTTAGACATAAAAGTATTTGCGAGCCCAATCGCAGAAATCCCCATAGAAAACAAAAAAATATGTCCAGGGAAATATTGATCAGATCAATATTAAGACTTATTCGAGATGATCTCCACATTAAAGAATACCGTCGGTCCTCTGCTCATATCCTTATAACGCGCTTGAAGTAAACTAGGCTCAATAGACGCAAGCGGCTTCTTAGTAGCACGCGGTCAAAGTATTCTTCTTAAAGATGAAAAAATTTTCACTGTTAAAGAAGTTTTTCCTAGATTAATAGCTGTAGTTGATTGGCCGCCTGGAAGTTCGAATTTAAATACCCACAGAAATTTGGAGAATCTCAAAAACTCATTGGTTCAATCAGTGTCGTCAATACCAATAACAACTAAGCGCGCTTCTATTGATCAATAGCCGAATCGTTTGAAAGCTTGTGTGAAAGCTGATCATTTCGAATAAAACTTTTCACATCGCTTATTTAATAAAGGGTGATTTAAGTAGCTGTACTTTTTTAAATAGCCTCTTTTTGACAGATCACGCCTGAGTCGTGTCAAGCTGTCATGTTATTTGTGTTCAGTATTGTTTGACATTTCATCATGGAAAGACTTACGGCCGTTGCTGAGAGTGTAGGCCGTGGAGAGTCGATTCGGCACCGTTCGCAGCAACTCGGACTGGCGTATGGAACGACTTGGAGCATTTTACGTCGAGATCTTAAATTGAAAGCGTACAAAATAGAGCTTGTGCAAGAACTGAAGCCACTCGACCTTCCCAAGCGACATCGCTTCTCTCTATGGGCTCTTAAAAAGTTCCAAGAAGATCCGACGTTTTCGAGCCAAATTTTGTTCAGCGATAAGGCCCATTTCTGGCTCAATGGCTATGCAAACAAACAAAGTTGCCATATTTGGGACGAAGAGCAACTTGAAGAGATTCAAGAGCTGCCATTTCACTCAGAAAAAACAACGATTTGGTGTGGTTTGTGGGCCGGAGGAATCATCGGTCCATATTTCTTCAAAATTATCCCGGTGAGAATGTAACCGTCAATGGAGATCGTTATAGCGCTATGATAACCGACTATTTCATGCTTGAAATTGAAGCTCGTGATCTCCGCGACATTTGGTTTCAACAAGACGACGCCACTTCCCACAATGGATTTATTGAGAGAACACTACGGTAAGCAGATAATTTCACGTCTTTGGCCGGTCGATTGGCCACCAAGATCGTGTGATATCACACCGTTATACTTTTGCCTGTGGGGATATGTAAAGTCTA